>OZ030382.1:5639167-6382132 GCA_964023945.1 Ectemnius cavifrons
AGTGCGCGCGATTATTTCAGCCGATTGCACTATTCTTCATATATGTATACATACCACCGTATATACACACACACACACACACACGCACACACACATACAAGCACGCAAACACACACTCGTGGAAACGTGTAAGAAAATTTCTACGAGTCCATCGCTCTCTTTCGTTCTTGCGTCCGATCGAAAGAGTGAAAGACGCAGTCACAATCGTTCACTTTTTCCATTCTCCCCACTCGCTCGCTTTGAAACTTCTTTCTTCTCTCTTTCGCACTTGCTCACTGCTGCCTTTCTTCCCAATTCGCTCTCACTCGCTCGCTCTTTCTCTCTTTCTCTCAATCTCTTTCACTCGCGCTCGGTTTCTTTTTTTGCAAAAGCTTTTATTAATTATTTTTTTACCTCCTCGCCGCTTACATTGCACGCTACTCTCGCACGGTCGCTCGCTTTGTTCCTCTCTATCTATCTCTCTCTCTCTCTTTCTCTCTCGCTCGCTCTCTCTCTCTCTCTTTCGTCTCTCCTAGTTCTCCGCACTTTTAAAAATTTAAGATACTCGTATTATACGTAAGTATTTAAGACCCTGTTTTCGTAAAGGCTTTTTAACATAAGTCGATATCGGCCGTGGAGGGGGGGTTGGGGTGTGAAGGAGGGCGGGGGGGGATGGGAGTGTTTGGGATGTGTCCCGAAAGGAAAGGTTGTCGATGACAGAGGTGGAAGAGGAAGAAGTAGAAGAAGTAGAACAAGGATTTTGCTTCTCTCGCCGTCTTAGAAGGGGGTGGTTTGGTGGTGTGCTGGTGGTGTGTGGTGCCAGGGGGGAAAGAGACGAAGACTTTTTGGTTTATCTCTCTCTCTTTCTTTCTTTCTTTCTCGCTTTCTCACTACTCTCTTGCTTTCTCTCTCCTCGTCAGCAGTATGTGATCGGTGATACTTCTCTTCTTCATATGTCTGTCGCTTACTTATCGCAAATATGTGTCCCTCTGTGTGTGATGGTGTGTGCTGAGCGTCGTCGAATACAAAAGGAATCAGTAGTCGATCGAACGGCAGATGAAGAAATAGGGATAGAAAGCGCCTGATTTATCCTACTACGTTACAGTTCTAGCCCGACGCCGAATAATTGCGATCTGCGATAGCTCGGCTAATGATAATCTCGATATCGATTAAACACGGTCGCTTTATGTAGGAATAAATCCTGTAGGATAGAAAGGGGATCGATCGCACGCACGTTTTGCGATCCCTTTCACTTCCCTATTTAAGGGTGTATAATAAATAAGTTCGGGATAAATCTAAATCCTTACAAGGTAAGCGCCGTACACTTCTCCGACTACGTATGATATGATCGTGCGGGCCGATATTCGAGCAGCCACCATCTCACACGGCTCTCTGCGCACCTAACTTTTAGTCAGACTTTGTTATATGGTATCTCCGTTGTCCCCTCGGTAGGAAAAGCTATCGCAAATCGCCGTGGAAGCTCGCTGTACAGTTGCATTCGTACCTAACTACGTATAACAGGGCAAGTCGAGGGAAGAATACTGAGGAAGAAGACCAACGAGAAAGACATCAAGAACTGATGGGGCACTCGCGACTGCTAAGCGCCAAAAGCATCGCGACGCCCCCCTCCCCCGACGAATTCTCGCGAGACCTTAAGGATTATAAGTGGCTAATACCGATGCAAAGAATTTAAAGCTCCCAATATAAGGTCGTAATGTAATATAGTACTTTTTTTTTTGTTTAATATAATCCCTGTCTGTCGCCGTGCCCGAGGCAAGGGCGCATCTTTAATCTAAATACGATCTGTGCTGCCGTCAAGCGATAGTCCACCTCTCTCTCTTTCTCTCTCGTTTCCGGCTGCCTGCCGATTTTCCCACATGAAACTTATCACTCGCTCGAGAGACGTGGTCGATAGAGGGAAGATTCTTGACATTCGGAGCGCGAGCTGTCCATTTGAGCATGAAAAATCGGTAGGTGGGCAGAGAGCGCTACTCAAAACAGCTGCGGTTGCTGCTGCTGCTGCTGCTGCTTCGGCTAACAACGATTTGGCACACGTATTACAGTTCGCGATTTAATTAAACTTGGCACGAGAGTTTGAGCCGAACTTTTTTGAGCTGGCGAACTTCACGATCGACTCTGTGCGCTCTTTGCCGTTGCTCCGAGTTGGCACACACCGGAAAACCGCGCTCTCCATATCACGGTTTCCTCCGCTTTTTCTCCCTGACTCACTCTACCTCTCTCGCTCTCTTTCTCTCTTTCTCGCATTTTTCTCTAGTGGCGCGCTCGTGGTATTATCGTTCTCTCCGTGTAAATACGCGTTCTCTCGACCGTAAATACAGAAAAATATGCGGCGATGCGAATCTCGGGCAGTCGTTCGGTCGCGCATCATCATATCGCGAGCGCGCGCGCGCCCGAGAAATCGTCGCTCGACGCGCCCTTATTTCTTTCTCCCTCTCGCTCACTCTCTCTTTCGCTCTCTTTCTTTCTCCCTTCTTCTCTATTCTTTTTTTACACACGAGAAATAAAAGGCCTTGCCCTTAATTCCGCGCCCCGCCAGGGTAGGGCGCGTGCTCAATATCCTATAAAAACTAAGTTATTTCTTAGCTGATTGCCTTGCGTTACGGATTAAGGTTGGGCGCCTGGCAGGGATCGCCACGAGTGTGTCCGATAATCGTCGAGGCGCTACGTACGACTTCTCTCGACTCACAAATAATCCGTTTGGTAAGTCATGATTCTCATTGGTGATAGCTCCGTCCTTGTCTCTCTCTCTCTCCTTTTCTCGAGGTTAGGTACAGTCGTGACGAGTCCTGGACAGGACCCGCGCAGTAAGGATAAGGCCCCTGCACTAACAGATTGCTCTACGCCACAACGATACGATCGCGCCTTTCCTATCGACGCTCACGCCCGCAACCTACTACCTCTCTTTTCCCTTCCGGCTTTTCTCTCCTTTGGCAAATTCTTCATTTTCCCCTCTTGGCGTCGCCCTTTCCCGCGCTTCCACCCGCCTCACTCTCACTCTCTCTCGTTTCTAGGGCGAATGACGGGATTGAGGGTGCGAGGATCAGATCGATCAGTTTTCTCAGTCGCCTCGCAGTTGAAGGATCAAACGTCGTGACGAAACCCTGTGTCTTTGTGGAACTGATCGCGCTGTGCTTTCCGCTCAAACACTCGGCATCTCCTTTGTCCAAGCCAAGCGCTTTCGCTTTCCTCTTTCTCTCGGTGTATGTGTACTCGTCCGTGTGTGTGTGTGTGTGTATGTTTGTATATCTGTGTATATGAGAGAGTGTGTCTCTCCTAACGGGTAACACAATCCAGGGAATTCCACGGGTTTTGGCACACACGATGAGACTCTCGAAACGATCCGACTGCCGTATACGCCGCCTCTATTCTCTCCACTTCAGTCCCGTATCTTTATAATACCGATTTTACCATTAATACGAAATGTTACACACGATAGACGATACCTTAGCGTTTCACTAGACACTACGGAGAGTCGATTGATCAAAGTCTATCTACGGATAGAGATGCCCCGGACCTGCTGTGTGTATGCACGTGTATCACTAATTGAGTTCCGATTCTTTTCAAACTGGTTGACTCTGAATACACGTCCGGTATTAGATATATGTGAGCTTGCTTATCGGAGCAAAAAAGAGATTACTTATTTCGTAGCCTAGTCATATGTGTCACCGGATATGCTTCTGGATTACATATGTGCGACGATGGTTCCGAGTCACGGGGGTGGGGGGGAGTGGTGTGTGAAAGGGATGGGGTTTTGTGTCCGATCTTTAAATGGGATTATTGGCTGGAAGAGTCTTGGATGGCGACGGGGAATGGGGCTTTTCTCCCGTAGCTCAGGGTTATATCCATCGACTGATACATGTGAGGGGGGGGACTGGCACGATTCGAAGTCCGGTGGCCGAGACGAGTTCAAAGCGACCCCCGTCGAGCACCGGCCTCCACGTGAAACGTCGAGAATCCAAAACAACTACGACACTTTGGAACACAGATTATTGTTGGTCACCCAATTGGCGCGGAACGAGGAAGTGGGCTCGTTCCTTAGCGCGTCCAAACTCCAACCGGATTCCTCCAGCGCTCGAGGCACCAGGCGGTTTTTTTTTTGGTTTTTGCGTCTTTCTCGACGGACAGTGATTTCCGATGTGTTTGTCGATCTGGAGGAGTGCGCGGTTGTAATGTATCTACGTAGACGCGCGCGGCAATCGCCTCCCGATTGTATTGCTGGTATGCTCTAAATAATATAGTAGATCAGTCTCTATATCCCGACGGACATCCGGATCCCCACTGTCCATGGAATCGTTGTGTCCGGGATCGAGATAATGCCTCTTCGACGATCGAGGAGGTTCACACGCACGCGCGCACGTACTTCTGTGTTTGCATTGAGGAAAGATCCTTCCCAGAGATCGCTCTCTCTCTCTTTCTTTCTCTCTCCACTTTGCTCCTCGATCTTTACTCTCGCTCCCTCTGCACGCATCCTTGTGCCGATCGCCCCGTATTTCACCGCCGCTCTTTCTCTTATTTTCCGACTACTTCCGTATCGCACAGACACGCACACATCCTCAGACATACACGCATCCATCCAAGTATTCCTCGTGCATGCACCGATATATTGTGTATCTTGTTCTAGGCGATCCCGCTCGCAAGCTCTCTCGACGATGATGGAGTCCCGAGAGACTGTGAACCACGTCCTTTTATACGAACTCTCTCTCTCTCTCATCCTCTCTCCCACTCTCGCACACTCTCTTTCTCTCGCTCTCTCTCTCTCTCTCTCTCTCTTTGCGATGTGCCTTAAAAATTGTCCTTAACTACTTACTAACAATCGAGTCTAATCACAGCAATTATTTATTGTTGATATACACAATCATACAGCGTCTCTCACTAATTGTTATCTCATATTTTTTTCGACTTTTTCAGCAGAGGCTACTCTCTCCCCTCGCCCGAGCGATGCCGTATTCCGCTTGCCTAGCGCTTTTTCTAGTTTTTGTTTATCTCGCCTTTTATTTCGTACTGTACGTCGCGATCGCCGTGCACCTCGACGATGGACTGTGTGATGACGTTCCTGGTGGCGGTTGGGGAGCAGGGAAACTGATGATGGTGGTGATGATGATGATGATTTGGGTGGGACTGGGAGATAGAAGAGGAGACTGTCGTGATCAGGTCAGGCCTGGTAGTCTGGTGTTTAGGTTAGGTCTGGTATTGCTCTGATGTGACGTAACGTGACATTGAGAAAAGAGAGAAATGCTTCGACAGAGAAAAAACACCAATAAAATTTGTTCACCATTACAACCATAAATAATTATAAATAATAAATGTACGCGTTTGTGTGTACAAATAAGTTAGGTCTCGCTTAAACCTAAGGGTGTATAAAAAGAAAACAAATCGCACTTATCTCCCGCGACGCACTCTCGTACTCCGTGTTTATCGAGCCCCTGATGTCCGGTAATGCCGTTCGGCAAATAAAAATCATTGTTGCGCACGTGGAGGAACGACACTCCTCTAATTCGTAGTATTCGCAATAATAGTACACAGTAATAGTAATAAGTCTGTCAAATACTCGCCTAATATAAAATCGCTGGGTACCAACCGGAAAGCATGAGAGTGTACCCGGCTCGGTTAAAAAACTGCGCGGGTAGCCATAAAAAAGAAGCGTCGGTTTCGTGGGTCGAAAGTAAAATAAGCGGCGGAACGAGACGCGCTCGATTTCGCAGCGAATATAAACGTGACGCGTTAATAAATATGTACAACGAGAAACGTGATATTTACAAAAATGAGAATAGCGCGACACAATGCCGCAAATTTTGATGAGAGATCTTGAAAAAGGAAGTTGCGGTGCCGTGGCCACCGCGATTGATTCGTATCAATCGTAGCTTATCGTTTTTGTTTCGTTTTTTTTTATCACTTACACCTTCACTCTCGCCATTTGGAGAAGCGAATAGAACAAGCGTTCGGAGCCTCGTTTCGTAGGAATTCTGCATGACGGTAAGTACGAGGGTTGGGTCAAGGAAGTATGCGAATCGGCGCTGGATATGAGCTGGGAGACGTTCGGTCAGCGAAAATGCCTGGGCAGCAAGGAAGCACAGAATCTTTACACAGGACGTTATAAATAACGAATGTGTGTACGCGGTTACGTTATAAATAACGCCGGCTTATACCCGATATCTCCGTCTAACTTTGGCACTGATTGGAAGTGATCGATGTCGGATAGTTGGTCGCGTTCGCTTCGCGTCAGGCAGCTGCGCGCAATTATCGACTTTCATTAGAGTATATACGTGCTCGCGGTATACCTCGGCGAAGTATAGATTAAAAACAAAATGCCTCTAACAAGCGAAAACAAGGTAAAGCCTCAACATTGCACTTTCTTCTCTTTTTTTTTTTTTCTGTTTTCGAGTAGCCCGCCGTCAGCCACGATACGCCGTCGAAAGACCGCGGTGAAGCCACACCCCGTTGCGATTCAGCGAAAACGCTATGCTAACAACGAGCGCGCTAAAAAAGTAGTAGAAGAATTGCCCCGATCGCTGCCATGGGAGCAAGTGTTGCCACGACACGGGGGCCAAATTAATTTGGGTAAAATACATGAGGGGGTGGTTTTGGGTTGGGGGCAAGATGAAGGAAGAAGCCGGAGGGGGGTTGGGGGAGCGGGTGGGTTCACTACCGGAGAAGGTAATAGTAGATGAACGATGGAAGAAGATGAAGAAGAAGGGGGTGCCTTCCTGATATCGAAGCCGGGCTTTGAGCTCGTACCCTTTCATCGCTATTTATCTCCTCTAATTGCTTTTTTTTTGTATCGTATAATAAATATATATATATATTATGTATATATATAATATATATCGTTATTTATATTCCACGTAATAATTTTCCATTTGTTCCTTCAACAGAAGAGCGCGTCTAAGCAGCGTCTCGACCATTGCCTGACGGGTGAAGTAGTATATCTTCCCCGAGCACCGATATCATTTCAATGCGAAGTCCACTGACTCCAAGGATATATACCGTCGACCTTTTATCCTTTCCTTTTTCTTTTCGCCCGTCGAAATATCACGCTGGGACGCACACGCTCCGAGGACTCGCGTCTTCCTCGCTCGCCACACCGACGGGCGTACATTTTTTCCATCTCATCCCCCCCCTCTTCCCGTGGGAATGGAGAGCGCGAGTGGAGTCGGCCTCGAGTCCGTCCGCAGTCCGTGGTGGCGCGATTCGAAAGAAAGTTTTTGCCGATAATTTCGAAATCGAGTCTCGCATGCAAAAGCTACGGAGCTACGTAATTACCGCGCGCGCGATTTACTTATTACTTTCCCGCCGTGTTTCGCGCGCGTCGACGCTGCCGGCCTCGAGGAGCGCGAACATACGCTGCTGCTCTCGGCGCGCGGCCGGTTTGCATTCTTCGATCGGCCGCACGAAATTTCGTCGATATTCGTGGAATCCCGTATGCATGTCTGCTCGCGGAAAACTTTTTGCCCGAGGGACGCCGCCGTGATTCTCACGAGGCGCCTCTCGGCACGCGTAAACGAGCACGGGTAGCTTCAAGCTTCGTTCACATTGTACGTACCGTGCACGAGAGAGCCGTCGTACCCCTCTTTCACTCACTCACTCTCTCTTTCTCTCTCTCTCTCTCTCCCTCTCTGCCGGCAGATCTGCCGACGCGGCGGGCCACAATCCGCAATAGAAAAAACGCTAACAACCGGCCTAATAGTATTTAGCATCGTCACTCGTAGTAATAATTAATAATAATAATTCTCTCGTATTTCTCTCCCGTCTCCCGTATCTTTTTTGTTCTTTTAAATATAAAAATGAAAACTAACGTATCTTTGGCTTGTTCCCTTTACCAATCGGCAGCGCGGCCAGTTCGGGGCCGCGGCGTGCATCATTGTTTCTTTTTTTGTTCTTTGTTAAATATCTTTTTGTACAGTTTTTTGTACACTCGAGTGTGTCCGTGTACGCGCGTGCGTGTCTTTCTTCATCACTCTCTCTCTCTCTCACATTCTCTCGCTATATCGTTTCTCTCCATTCTTCCTCCCTCTCTCCCTTTTGCTACTTTTGTGTCTGCGTGTGGGTGTCTGCCTGTCTGTCCGCCTGCCTCTCTCGGTGTGTATGCATGTACAAGCGCGTGTCCATTACTTCCTCTCTCCCTATGTACACATCATTGTCTCTTATCGAGAGCGCGCACCAGTTATATTTTTAGATGTACCCTATGTCGGGCGTGTATCGTGTGTGGCTCCATTCTCATCCTCTTCTCTTCTCTTCTTCGTCGCCTCCTTCTCTCCTTCTCTCCTTCTTCCTCTCACATTGCCGTATACATACGTACGCGACGACTTTACAAGGCGTACCTACGTACAGGCGTTGTCCAGCGATTCCCGTGCATGTGGTCTCTGCGCTCCGCGTCGGTGTCAATCAATCCGATGTGTGTTATTCGTCGCGTGTGTCATTTACGTGTGTCCCTTTGTGTGCCGACAATGTGTTTATATTGATATTTCGTATATGCGGATCCGCGCGCGCGAGAGCGCGTCTCCCTGTGTTTGTGTTTGTGTGTGTGTCCCTCTCCCTTCTCTCCCTCGCTCTATTTCTCTTTCTTTCTCTCTCTCTCTCTTTCTCTATCTTCCACGCCGCTTGTATAGAAGAGTATGTATCTTTCCTGCAAGTGTGTGTCGATTAGCGAGCTGGTTGAACACAGTGCGTGGCCCAGCCCCAGATGCCATTGACAGCTCCGCGTGCGTCATGACGCCCCGCGTCCTTTCGACGACGACAACGAGACCATACGTGTGTGTGACGAGACCACTTTTAGTGGATCGGCGACTTAACGATGTGGTCCGGCGCGATGAAGTGGTACGCGGGCATCGGGAATCCCGACGTCTCCATCGATATCCTGAAACAGAATCGGCCCGGTCGTCAGATAGGCTTGCTCGCATCTTCTACTCACCGTTCACCCCATTCGGCCTCCACACAACACGTCCCACCCCCAAAGGGTATCTCGCCGACATTGGTCCCCCATGCGTGAAAAGCGAGGAAAGTTCGTCTGGGAAAAGCGATGTTTGATGTAGTTCTCTTTTGTTGAAATCTTTTGAAAATGAATGGTTAGTGATACTTTGGTTTGAAATGGAGACTTCGAGCCGATTTGTAACCGTTAGTCTCGACGAGCTGTTATTGTTTGGACGACGAGCTTCCCGACCGTTTGCTCGGAGTTCCTAGATACTATTTAGCCGCTGGCTTGCTGGTAGCAACTTTTTGCATGACATTAGCTCGCGCGAAGTTCACGGCGGTAAAAGAGAGAAATCCGACTCGTTGGGAAGTGGAACGCGCTTCCGCCGGGAACTTTCCTTCGCTCTGTGCACGCTTCGGGCGAGGTACTTCGAAATTAGGAGAAACGAGGAGAGCGAGCTGGAGCTCGCTTGCTTCGTAATGCAGCCAACATGCGACGAACCCGTAGATCTTCCGCCTCTCGGAAGCCCGGTCAGTCTACAAGAAAAAGTATCTGCAACACGCGCGCGCGCGCGAGCCGCTGTTGCTGCGAAGACGTGTATATTTTTCCGTGATTTCAATATGCCCGGGAGTCACAAAGCAATCCATTAGCGTATCCATGAAGAGAAGAACTTTCGGTGAATGACTGTACGCGCGCGCTCACCGCTGCCATCTCGGAAAGACTATTTCTCTTGTGGAAAAATCACCGGAAGGGTTGGATGGTTGCTCGAATGTTCTGGCGCGGAAAATCTCTGTGCCGCGATAGTCGACGAGATAAAAAAAAACTTAGATGATGAAATAGTGAGAACGAAAATTTTGCTGCCGATAGTTAAAAGAGGATAAGTCATTTAATGGGACTACAAAGGAGCGGATGGTGCTTACCAAAGACGGGCAGGAGCCTGGGTCAAGTTGGTTGGATGGATACATCTTCTCTCTCTCTCTCCCTTTCTCTACATCCCTGACAGAGTGTCTCCGCTCTTGACACATTTACATATGCACATGTGCACACGTAGCAACATACATTCATGTACTATTTTCTCTTTTAATGCGAGCTGCCGACGGTGCAGCTCAACAAAAAGCATGCGTCCAATGACAGTAAAGATTTATGAAAGGTATATCGTAGTGCGCTCATAGGGCTCAACGCAGGTTTTCTACGCGGGGATGTGAAAAAATGAATATTTCTAAAAATGTCGAGTACCCTCAAGTGACGCGTAAAATTGAAAAAGTTACGAGACAGAGTGCGTTAAGCCCTGCTGTGAAGGAGGTAATAATAAAATGGACGAACGTCAAAAACGTGGTCGCGCAAAGTACTGAAACCTTGAGGATCCTGAAAACGGGCACATACATGTTTTTTGATGGACCAAGCAGTCAGAGTGTTATCGAAAAAGCGAGTACTTTGTGAGACCCCGTTAAAAGGAAGGCCGGAATACTGTTGTTCTCGTATTGTATTAAACACGCCTAGCTTTATTTAACAAGGTGATACAGGGTAGCTAATGTCTTGTAAAGCACACAAGCTCTGCGACATCGTTATAGAGACCAATATACAGCTGAATACTAATGACCTACAAAAATCCGTGTATACTCTTGTGAGTCTTGATCAACCTCCCATTTTTCATGATACCGCGCGCACTCCTCTCTGCCCCGATTCCACACGACGTTGCCGGTGCCGATAATATTTCTCGGGAGTAAAACCATTATTGTCTCAATACGAAAAAGAAATGATGGGATACGAGACTATACAATATAGAATGAGAACGCAATGAAGGTGTACTCTAAGACCACGATCGTGTTCACGAGTCATCGGACAGAAGCGACTGATCATCGCCGCGACCAAACGCGAGGGTCTCTCAATGAACCCTCCGCCTCTATGCGTTCTTTTCCATTAATGATCACTGTCAGTACGAAGGTAGTATTCATCACGGTTGATCCATGATCACGATCGTATAAAGCCAGTACTAGTAATATACCCGATCGCAAATCTACGTTTGATCGATCGCTATACGCAAGTACACTCGCTACGATGCTAGTGCCAGCCACACACATACACACACCGAACGCGGGAATTTCTCTCCACTTGTCGCTCGCTCTTTCACAATGGGCGCGCCTCTGACCCACACTCGTGAGCACGCGCGCATGTGTATGCGTGCGTCTGTACGGGAAGTCTTTTCTTCCTTACTTCTCAGGTCTTGCGAGCTTAGACACGATTACTTCCGCAGGCGGGAGGCATTCCAACGATTAGAAGAATTATGCGCGCCGTCCCAATCAGTTACCATGTCACGGTATGACTTTTTTTTACAATAGGGGGGAAAGAAGAACAGGAAGATCAATTCACTCCCAGCTCGATCCTCCCCTCGTCTTTCTCTCGAGTGCTCGCGGAAATCTCCGTCTGCAGTCTGAGCTCGCAAATCTCGCGAATGTCGTACACGGCCACTTTTGCACTACCGCAGTGTCCCGTACTCGAGTGCGTCTATCATTAAGAGTTTTCCTCTCCTGGTATGATTAACGTGATAGTAAAACGACCACTATTTATACGTAGAAATCGATTAGCTCGTATAGCAATATTCACTGACAACACCCGGCGTGGGACTCCACCATCCCGTCGCTGGGTGCAGTGATAAGCTCTCCTCCTCGACTTTTACATCTCTCTCGGCGGCGAACCGTACCTCTTGCCGATTATTTCATTCTCTCTCTTTCTCCCTTTCTCTCTCAGGAGAAAGCTCACTTCCGTCACTTCGAAGCACGTCGAGCGATTACAACAACACGATGCATCTGGCGCGCGTCCGTCCTCTTATAAATGTAATGAGAAAAGATCGAGAAAAAAGGGGGTGGGGAATTAAACATAACCAATATATCTCGCGCGTACACACCCTTCCATCCCCTCGATTTCGCTAGCATGTACTCTCTCTCGCTCACATTCGCACGTTGTTTTGTTCTCTCACGATTAAGTGGTCGACTATAGCTACAAGAAAAAATTACATCGGAAATGCTATACTAATATAAGACTTCCTGCTTCAAACATTAATCATTATAATCAATAATAATATTAATAATAATAATCATATAGTATATATATAATATGTATATATACACATATATATATATGTATATATATATATAAAAGGCTGTCTTGCGACGGTGCTCGAGCGGTCGCACCCTCCGAGTCGACGGGGAAACCGGCCGCAAGATAAATGAAAACAGAATCCTGGAATATGATAAGGCGGTATCGAACGATACAATATACTTCGAAAAACCCTCTCGCTCACGATTGGAGCCGTGTCACTACCCTTTGCGCCGTCGTATGTTAGATACGACAGATGCGACTCGGAGGGAGTATCGCGTGTTCCGTTGGGTCCTAAGACTTAGCGTTGGATCGCCATGCCAACATCTGTCGTCCCCCGTACTACTCGAAGAGGTATTCACGACGAAGAGTAGACAATATAGATCATCGGGGATACCTCGATGAGGGCTTACGTGCTCTCGCGCCTCTTACCCTAATCACCGTCGAGAAGTCCATGAAAAAATCGTGGTCCGATCCTTAGCCAAGTCTTGATCCGGACTCGCTACCCTGGCGTCCGTACGCACTTTTCTTCGGTGCCAATTAGGTGTCCCGTGTTTGTGTGATGAGTAGTGAATGGTCGTGGTGGTTGTAATTGTAGTAGTGGTAGTGGTGGTGGTGGTGGTGGTGGTGGTGGTGGTGGAGTTGGTAATGGTGTGGTAGTGGGTATCGTGATCTCCTGTCGCGTGTCGTGTCTCTCCGGTGATCCGGTGGTGGTGGCTCAGTAGGGGTTGTACTTGGTGCGCTCGGATTTGAATTTTCCGCTCTCGGTCGGGCCGGGTGCGCCGGGGCTACGAAGCCGCGGCGTGAACGCCTTGTGCGATCGGTGCACGCCGGTTGTCTGGACCGGAAGTGCGGATGCAGCCGCGCCAGCCGCTCCACCTAGCAATTCCGTGAGTCCGCCGAGGGCGGTGAGGCTAGATAGGGCGTTGAGGGCGCCTGGCTTGCTTAGCAGCTGAGCCAAGGGGATGGCGCTGGCCAAGGGAGAGGCAGTGGTAGTGGTGGTAGAGGGAGAAGCACTGGCCCCGGATGCTCCGGGAGTGGTACCGCTGCCAGGGGTTTGGGTATTTTGGGCCTCTAGGTTAGCTTTCTGCAGTTCGACACTGGGGAAAAGACACAAAATGTAAAAAGGTGAGGGCGGGAACGTTCCTCGTAAAACAGCGTGTCAAAAAAAATAGAGAAAATTCAGTGTGATAGTCGGAAAACGAAAGACAGAGTGAAAGTAAGAGAACAGTCCATGTGAAGAAAAAGAGAAAAAGAGATATATATAGAAAATGAGAGAGATAGATAGAAAATAAAACAGCTGCTTCCATTTAGAGTTATCCAGAGAGAGAGAGAGAGTGAGAGAAGAGAGACAGAAAATGAGAGAGTGAGAAAGTCAGAGTAGATCCAGTCGGAGAAAGAAAAGAAAACAGAAAAGAGAAGAACAGAATAGTCGCAAGGTTTAAGGCTTAAGAGAGTTATGCCACAGGTGCTCTATGGAGCGTGATATTCTCACGTTCACCGGCTACGTGGTTCGTGGGGGAATCTGTGCCACGTCGGGACGCACTTTGCCGAACTTCTACGAGATTCCGTCGCGGCAAACTCACACATAAACCACCCGGTTCACCCCCCCCAACTGTGGAATGGGTGAACCAAGTGGCATGTACCGTTCGCCGCACGAAACTCCATAGCTCCTCAAGGTGCATTCCGACTGGGAGGACGCGCTGCGAGGACTCGCCGTGAAGTGGACTAATATTCGCCAAGAGAGATAGTGTGTGAGAGAGAGAGAAAGGCAGTAGAGACAATAGAGAGAGAGAGAGAGTGAGACAGTGAGAGAGAGTTAACTATTAAGCCGAATTACATGAGATGCATGCATCAAAAGGCTGGAGCACAGAGGAACAAATAGGCTCCCTTTTACAGCGAATACGTAATCCACCCAGCAGGCGGTTCGACAGAGCCATAGTCCGTTGCGTTAGGTGGTAGAGAGCAAGCGGGAGTGTAGGATGTTTCCTCGATGTATGGAGCAAAAATTACTGTCAATCGATAGTGCGCTGGTTATATTGCTAGAAAAACTCCAATTGAGAAGCGGTGCGGTGTCATCGTTTCGACGAGGGGTCGAAACGAAACGCGGAAACCCCGTTCTGAACGTATCATGGCTCTGCGGGCTTATCGAAAGGCGGAAGTCAAACTAAACGGGGCGCACGATATGCACTCTGCCAAAAGTGATATTAGCCGAACCGCGCAGCCGGCTCGTGTCGCTGATTCTGCAAGTCGTGCCCCCACGAGTACAGCAGGCACGCTGCTGTGCACGGGTCAATAATTGGCTCGTATATCACGCGCAGCAGCCCCGGCTACGCTACTGAAGGGTGCTGCTGCTGGTGATGGTGTGCTGCTTGTACACTCGCCGCTTTCGCGGTACATGGCAGAGTGCAGATCTTGGGCCGCGGGAGTGCTGGGATAGACGATATGTAATAAATTACGATGACCAAGTTATGAGCAGATATCAGAAGTATTTCGGGATAATGAGTATATAAATATATCGGTCACTATTATATGCAGTAGTAAAATGTGAGTGACAATCTGGAATAAAATATAATGGATTATAATTATAACGTGGAGGTATGTGAAGGTATGTATCGGTCCGCGCTTCCGGGCCGGCTTTAGTAGACTGGGCTCTCGAATGCCGTGCTAAGTCGTGGCTCTAAGTCGTGGTTTCCGGAGAGTAGCCCGCTACCGGGCATGTACGTTTGATCCCCTCGAATCTCGTCGACGACTACGTTAGTACCGTTCAGCAGTTTTTTTTTTTTTAATGTCGCCATGATGGAGAAAAAGGTATTAGTCCCACAGCGCGCTTTCAGGAAAGACCAGATCTGCATCGTAAACACCGACTACTCAACATTCACGTAAGCAATGATAATAACAGCGGAGAAGCGTAAAACTTAAAATCTGAAGATGCAACAAGACCGCCGGCGAAACTCACTGGCACTGCAAATGAAAGCCACTCGCCGACGAGTGCATTTTATGCACGCGTCAGCGATGCCTCTCTCTCCTGGCAAATATTGACTGGCGTGGAAGAAGAAAGTAATTAAGTTTGTAATTAGCAGGAAAAAATTGAGTAGGAAGTTCGCCGGGGGTCTTTTCAGTTGGAAAGAAATCGGATCGTTAAAAACCGAGTTGAAGGGAGGAACTTTGTGATACGCTTGCACGGGACTCGTCAGGATTAATCGTAACTAACGGAACGGCGGTTCCTAGTATCATTTGACTACGTGTAGTTTCTGTCGGTTTTTTTTTTTTTTTTTTTTGTTTACTTGAAAGGACAGCCAGCGACAATGGGAATCAGATGTTGAGCGGAGTTGTGTCTGCAGGATACTCAGGGTACTGGACCTGGAAGGCAGGACCTGGAAACAAAGGATTAAGATCCTCTTCCGTCGCGGCAAGACGAAGATTCTTCTGGCGACTCCGTAGACGCTGATAGCCCGTTCGTAGTGCTGCTGCGACGTCTTCTCACTGCTATGCAATCTTACAACTACGAATCTCACCTGCTCCGCTTTTGGACCGAGGTGGTGCTAAG
Source organism: Ectemnius cavifrons (assembly GCA_964023945.1). NCBI lineage: Eukaryota > Metazoa > Arthropoda > Insecta > Hymenoptera > Crabronidae > Ectemnius > Ectemnius cavifrons. Next base: position 5,654,722 of record OZ030382.1, read on the forward strand.
TCACAGAGTCACGATGCAACTACCACCACTTTCACATTGGGAAAGTTCAACAAGTTCAAAGAATCCTTCTTGCCGCCAGCATCAAACTTTGTGATAACACCACCTCCTTCGGGACGCTTTTTCGCGACAACGCGTTGCGCCACTACATCGACTACGTTCTCTACACCATCATGAAATCCATTTCTGTTCGAGCCAAGTATTCTAATTATACGTTACGTTCTTACAAAATTCGATGCCAAATAACTGGCGCGTAAACAGGCATTACAGACTATAGTTGCGTGTCGTGTAAAGCATAACAACGCGTCGTCGCTGTGATTCATAACGTTAACAAACAAGATGGGAGGTGCCGCGATGACGCAGATTCGACTATGTATACCCTGCATAGTCAGACTGACCACCTTCAAGACACCAAAAGGCTAAGAAAGGTAGAAATTGCGGGAGGAGAACGAGTATAACATAAAAACAGGCGACTCATGGGGAGCCCGCGTGGGATATCACAACGTTCGCTCTACGCCGAGCGACAAACACAGAGTGAGCCGGAGAGTGTCCGGCATTGTTTGCCAAACACGAGAAAGGAAGAAATCAGAAAGACAGGGGGGGTGGCGGGGGGCGGGGTGGCATATAGATATACAAATATAAATATACACTATAAAGTACTGCGACATCCACCGCAAAAACGTAGCCGGGACGAGTTCGACTTTGTTTCGTTGAAGAGTAGATGCTCATGTACCTCGCGAGAGAGAAAATCAAGTACACATACGAGAAACCTTGGACCTCTCCATTAAGGGGGTTCATCCCGTGCGAGGTCCAACGTTCCTTCATGGAATCGTTGCTGTCCTCTCGGTTGCCATTATCCATCTGTTCTGGCACCGTGAGCTACTCACCTCATGTTGATGAGATACTGTGCCACCGCCACGGCATCCGGATTTCCGGTTATGGTGATGGTACGGTCTGTGGCGCCGCCCTCCCGTTCCTCGCAGTTACTGATTCTGATCATGGCACCGGAGATCTGGCGAATCTCGGCGATCTTCGTGCCACCCTTCCCAATGATGCAGCCGATCAGCTCATTTGGCACGGTCATCTCGTGTGTCTGATTGTTCGCCGCTGGTTGCTGTCGGTTTGTATTGCTGGTACGCAGCTGACTACCGGCGAGTGCCGCCAGAGCTGTAACGTAATGGATAATGACACTTGTTAAGATAAACTCGTCAAACTGTTATACTGGGTAGGAAAGTCTGAAATGTTTAATGTGTGTTTTACTCATATATACGAACGTTTGGAAAAATGCTTCGAGGTGGCAGAGGATAGCTCACCTGCTGGATTAAGTCCACCAGTGTTCGCAGGTGTGGCGAGGCCTCCAAGGCCCAAGGCTGCCAGTCCAGCCAAAGGGTTGCTGCCGAGTTTGCCCATCTGCAACAACGACGAAGAAATCCATCGCTCAACAAAAGGGCGCGCAATGACCACAGTCACTTGGTGCTTCAGGAGGCCGACGAAGACACCGAGAGATATGACTATGAGCAAAATATTAATCTGCCTGCTTCCTCGCGCGTCTCACGGCCGAGGATCGTCGCTTCCAATTAAGGAGTTTCTCAAATTCGTACCAATAGGATATCTAAGAAAGGAGGAAGACTATTCTTTCTTCCCTTCATCGATCATCCTTCGATTATCTCGAACTCGTTCGATCTCGACCAGCGCCATCACCCGACTTCCTGGGACCGATCCAGTACTTCTATTCTCAACGAATAACTAGCAAAATTCCTAAACCGTTTACTATTCCCGAGCTTTCCTCTTTCCAGGGTAATTAACAGAGACAATGCAAACTCAACAAACTCAAAATCAAAGAATCAATAAGAAAAGGATACGAAGATCTCTCGAAAACATAACAAAAGGAAGATAAACAACAAGTTAAACAGAAATCGGATTGATGATTAAATCTCGATTATAGACTGGCTTCATTTGTAATGGTAAAACCGGGCGCGAAGTTCGCGTGAGATAACAGGTGATCTCGACACTTATCGGTCAAGTTTGTGTAAACGATTAAGTCTCCTCTTGGCTGAGAACTACATTGCGATTATCTACGGATGAGGGACCGCTCCGGAGAGAAGATAGAGAGATAGAGAGATAGAGAGAGAGAGTGATGGAGAACCCAAGGAGAGCGTGTCCCTGTGTTCTCGGCGATATGAACGATACAGTAATAATAACTGCGACAATGATCGTTAGATAAGCTAATCTAAACGATGGTAAAAAAAACAGTAGTACTCTTACGATGCAAGACTCGAACGAACGACTACGTTTATTCAAACTGCGATACTGCCGACACGCTGAGATCGCCGGGCATTCACTGCTACTATTCTAGAATATACGAGACTGCATTTATGAGAGTTACTTTCATAGTGTGTGCAGCAATGTACAGCTTGTTGTCCTCGGGGAATTTCTCGCTCGGACTGAGGATAAAGGGGAGAGGAAGAAGACTCGGTTAGGAATCCCAGAGGATCGAATATATTCGACATAGAACGAATGGTTCCAGTGCATTACTTTGCAATAGTTAGCCACCAACATCGAAACTCTAGAATCTTGCAGCTGCGCTAATTTCGCGGTGCGAAATTATTGGCGTTTCTTATCGCAACTCCATCGACACCTGGCGGCGGTTTACTACAATACAAGAGTATTTCTCACGTTGCGCAATCACCGAAATCATTACGGCCTCGTATCTCCATATTTCCAGGATACGGAGTTTGTTATACGAAACTTTCTACGTTGAAGTTCAAATAAATCAGGCTGAATTCGACTGGGCCGAATTCCCAGTCGCAAACCGACTATTGTTACAATCCAGGAATCCCACGGCCTCGTTTTTCGTATTCGAGCCCGCGGCCATGCAATAAAGGGAGATGCGCAACCGTGCTTCATGAAGTTCAAATAAACCTCAGCCGGTGTAGAACTTCCTTTAATATCTCTACCCAATGCAAAACATCATTGTCGTCTGGTATTCCCCACTCGTAGGGAGCGAAATGCGCTGCTCTGAAACCATTCACTCTTATTCCTTGCTTCATAATAGGTACAGGATGAAAGGGGACAGTGAGGGGCAAAGGATGATTTCGGGTCTATCATCGTGTATCTATAAATGTCTCCTAAATCATGAGAAATCCAACACATGATCCTCTATCAACGATATCATCTAAACTATCCTACGTGCACGCGTTATGATATCACAGTATACTATGCATAATATTCCCAAGTTCCCAGTATCCGCAGCATCCTCGCCGAACTACGCGAGAGTAATCTCGTGGCGTGTACGGAGGGGGAAAATCCATCGGATGCTTTGTGAACTTGTGAACGAGGCTTTAATGATTATTACCACGATCAGTAATTTCTACCCTGCTCAAGATGGTGGAAACGTAATGTCAGGGCAGCCCACCCTTGCGCGCGATCTCTTTTACGATCTTGTAGCATCGTATCTAGAAGAGATAGAGATAGAAAGAGATAGAAAGAGAGATAGAAAGAGAGTATGTGTATGTGTGCTGGAAAGCCATGCTGTTCTCTAAGAGAGGAAACGGTGAGTGAGGATTCAGTGGATATGTAACTGAGGACACGAAGGTGAAATAAACGAACAACTGAATGATGAGAAGAGTCTCCAATACAGGAGAGAGAGAGAGTGAGACTGAGATTGTATGAAAGGGTAAAAGAAGATGTATCCCGGTCGAAGCTGCTATCTCTCGCTCAGCCATTTCTCCGCTTTTGCTTCGCAAAAGTCCCAAGCGGATGGCGAGATGCGCAGCTTTGCGACCAGGGGGAGAAAGAAACTATTGCCGGAGCTCGATTGAAAAAAGGGGGAGGGAGGAGGGAGAGAGAGAGAGAGGGAAAAGTAAGAGAAGTTAAATAGAGAAGAGAGAGATGTAGGGTGTGTTGGAGCGAATACGATGAAAGAGAGACGCTCCAAAGGAGTCGTATCCTTTCTTGCGAAGCCGTCATACAAAAGCGTAAGCGTGAACAAGGTATTTTGATCGTTCGAGCGGCGCTCATTCGTCTGACTCTAATTGTGAGATACAATGTGTGGGATGAGAAGAGAGCCGCTCTTCTCTCATCTTGCTCCTAACAAATTTAGCAAAGCTCGAACACTAATGGGCCTCAGGCAGAAGCGCGCGCGGCTTTTCAATCGACGCGTGATACGAAGCACTGCTCTGCACAGATTTCCTCCACAACCACCGCCACCACCACCCTAACGTTCGCTCAGGATGACGAGCACTTAATTAAAAATAATTACACCTTAGCAAGCACCAAGCTTCATGGGGTTGGTGGTGGTCTGTGCGCCGTCACGTCACGCGCCCGACGCTCTTTCACCGCTTTCCTTCACTCGCGTGGGAAATAACGGGATACACTGCGGACACCTGATAGTTTCATCTCTTCGAGCGATGAGAGAAAAAGGGAAGAAAATCTAGTTCCAGTGGCTCGTTTCGGAGCGGCGGTGCTTGCGATGAATTGAAATGATATAACAGATTCGAGGCAATTCGACGAAAAGGTAAATTAAAGTAGTGTAGACTAGATTGGATGCTAATTCAGAAATTCCCATACAAGTACGGAATTCATTTCGCTCTCGATGTGTGTGGTCCGGTGTATATGAGAAAAGTAAATGAGAAGGAAATGATGGAGATAGAAATAGTTAGAGAAATGATGAAGTATGTATGAAGGAAGGACAATAAGCGAAGAAGTAATTATATAGTCGTGTGTTCTGTAAGCATCGAGAGTTTATGTCAGGCAGACTGAAAGAGATTGAAGTAAGTATTAGAGGTGGGATCGTGAAGATAGATATAAAGCGCAATGTAGTAATAATATACCTAGGTAATCTACCTTTTCTCGTGCCACACATGCATACTGGTCTTTCTTTGCATCGAATATATAGTATATATATATATGTAGAATATATATCTCACTTTTATAAATTTCGGTCAACTTCGACCGAGGCCCAAACCCCACCCAACCCATCCCCTCTCATTTACAGCCACGTGACGCGGCGGTGGTAAGGTCTCGCAAGGGAAAATCAAGGGAAATTAAAGAAATCATAGACGAAGAAAAAGGGAGATAAAGAAAGAAAGAGAACATAAAGAACGGAAAAAGAGAACTCGTCGGACCGCAATTGTACTCGTGAGATGGTAACGAGCCGTGGAAACCCACACGGCTCTTTCTCTCTCGTCGATCTCGAGTTCGCTCTCTTTTGCTTTAGCTCGTATGACTCGCGCAAAAACCGACCGAAGAGAATCGAGGAAGTCGGGCACCGTGTCAGTGGTCGCTCGTTGAAAAAGCGCAGAGAAAGAGAAGGCAGGAAAGAAACAAGAGGTGAGACACGACACGCCACCCTGATGCTTTTATCGATCACCAGCAATCCCCTATTGTCCATCTCGAGAGATCCGAACGCACTGGAATTACACACCCTGGCTTCTATCTCGCACACGGATATATCCTCGATGCTTTGATGCAACTCACGTGGGACATCGAGAAGTCTTCATACACCGACGATATAGCAGTGTCACGTGCTACATCCTCGGCCGATTATCGCTCGCGCGAAACAAGGCTTGACTCGACACCGCAAAAAGCCTACTACTCGAACAAGATAAATTTATTACAGCGCAGAGATACGGACGGATAAATTTCGACAGATGTTATTTTTGTCGGCTAGTTTGTTGGAGGGTATGAAAAAAAGTCTCGGATGCAGAACGAAGAGGAGAGGGTTTATCTGCGCGCGATGCCGTAGCATGCTGAACGCACCCTTTTAATAATTCAGTCTGTCAACAGGAACGCAGGCGGCGGCGCTCTCGCGTCGCAGAGCGCATCCCGGTGATGTTTGCGCTTCGTCCGGGGCCGCACGCACAAAAAGAGTGCCTAATTAGCAAACGTCGGCAAAAGCTGGTAATTATGTTTGCTGGACGCCGCGACGTAGCCTATCCCAGTGTGTACCGCACTACTCTCCACAGATACCGAATCACCATGAATCGATCCCCCTTTACGAATGCATCCCCTTTTACCGATAGCGCTACTGCTTCTAACTCTAGACGGGCAAAAAGCCTTTTCAATCAAAATTTCCACTGAAATCACGACTGCTATCGCATGAAGCGATAGACTCTATGAACTTCTAGCGTAACTGAAACAACCCTTACTGCGAAAATCCTGACAAAAAATGGCAATGATAAAGGAAAGTTCTCGAAGTGCAAAGAGCGCGAATGCCTTAGTGGTTTATTGCCAGTGCGTTTTGCGATGTAATAGTAATATCAGGTATATCTTAGTCTCTACCGGTTTTGCTAGGCTATCAGGGTGGCATTTCATGGCATTTGCCGATCGATCGAGTTGGTTTCGAGAGCACGTTCCGAGAACGAACGAACGGCTTGGCATCGGCGAACGAACATTCAGTCGAAAATGAACACGCAGAGCCTCGCACTTCCGGAGGCTGCGTGCCGGCTCTCTCTCTCTGGCCAGATCCACCGACATGCCATGACGAATCCATCGTGCGACTCGTGAGTAAGCATCATGCTAAGCAAACCTTCGTCAACCTTTTAATCGAGACTCGTCGAGTGAAACGATCGCTCCTAAGAATCCGCCTGTGTAGAGTAATCGCTTTTCTCGGTGTCTCGCATCCAATAAAAAAGAGAAATGTCCACGATGATCGTACAGAACAAATCAGGACAGTTTTACATCAGATTTCTCGTAAATCGGGAGAGACACATAATCCAAATATACACGTGTTGTACACATCGAGACATTTATCGAGGCAGAATAAGTAAAGTGTGACACATTCAGAAAGTGGATCGGGCGGACGATCGAAACTGGTTTATCAACGGATGTGACTCTCTCGGAAATTAGTTATCACGGTTGCAGGTTCTTCAGATACTACATATACAAGTAAGATGGAACGATAAAAAATTGCCAGGACTCGAACGATCTCACGTTCAATGTTCCCGATGTGATTCCACGTAACGTGGAGCATAAGTCGAGATACTCGACCTTGCCCAGCCTCGAAAAGGGCTCGAAAGTTTCCGCGCTCGGAAGTCAACGAGTCGTGACAAGAATAAGCTGCACCGAACACGAGGAATTTCCTTTTAAAGACGTTTAACTCGTAGCATGGCCGGAACAAGTCGGTGAACTCTGGCGCTACGCGGCATGCTGCCGCGCCACCAGACGTGAGTTTCGGGACGGCAACAGGCCGTCACGTTTCATGTACACGCGATTTGCATACTCATCCCGACGGTAACTGCAAGAATCCAACTAGTCCAGGGCCTCCGGCCACAATGATTCTAAGCGTGAAATCCGTTATTCCAGCGGACCGACAAGGGTGCGATTAATGAAGCTATTCTTCACGCCTCGAGTAAGCGTGGCTGCTACCTTGGCAAGGATGAAACGTTGAAACAAGTGGAATCCATGAAAAATTGTCTGTCCGTGTCTTCTATCAAAGTGGCAGAAAACATATGTCGGAAAGAAAGAGAGGATGAATGATAAAGAATGTATTCGTATCCAAGATAGAATTCAAACCTGACAACCGTGCTTATCTCCCGCTTTGTACGATACATCGTGTACCTCTCATATGACATGCAACGAATTAATCTGTGCAACGTGAAGGACAGCAGGCGGTTCACAAGGCATTACAACTCACTACCAATCGCAAGCACAAGAGAAGGATAGACAGGTACAGAGACTGTCCGGTTGGAAAGAGAGAGAGAGAGAGAGAGAGAGAGAGAGAGAGAGAAAGAGAGAGAGGGGACATTAGAAGCGTAGGCGGTAACGTTGAAAACGAAAAATCCAGGGGATCGTATACACGTAAACAGACACGTGCGGATCACATGAAAAGCAAAAAAGCTTCGCTACGTTGCGTGATTTCGATACCGGCAAACTTGCCCAGCCAGATTTATTAAATCACGAAGGATCCTGCGGATATTAACGCACCAGCATCCGGGCTGGAATTAATAGAAAGAGAGAGAGAGGGAGTATTAAAAAGCAGATTTATCAAATTACTTTATTCCGGAATACAAACAATAATTCCCGAGTATTTGACAAATGAAACAGCGAAGCGCTAAAAGCTCTTATGAAAATTAGGTTGGAATGCATTTGCAATAATCAAGCATAGCTCGGATTGAATTTCATAACATGATCTGTCTCCGGGCAAGTAGCGAGTATGACGTGAAATCACGCTATCGGAGAACATATAGATAGTGGGGTTGTACGGTTTCGAGTTTATCCGAGAGAATGTGCTACCGTTGGTGTCAGAGCACGGGGTCTAATTGATTCTGGAGAGCGAAGGTAAGCTCGGTGTTGTTATCTCAGGACGATTAGCTCGAAACTGTACGACGAGGACGTCGAGCAGAAAGCCAAGGTGTTCTGGGTGATGCATGTACGTTGGAGTTTGGGGGTAACAGGTAGTAAAAGGCTTTTATGGGAGTGGGGACCAGGTGGCCTAGACAATAGTGGGGGCATTCCGGTACACGCGGATAAACAATCTACATGACACCACAAAGCATCGCGGTAATTGGAGCCTCATTCGAGTTCGATTATAAAATATCAGATAAAAATCCCGATGCGATTAGAATGATAATATGATATCCACGAGTGGTTCTATCATTTCGGTGGAATAACCGACGCTTCGCTTTTCCGCAATACGCAATCGATCGAATTAGAATACTGCTGGTGCTGTTGCTGCTGCCTCAATTAGAAAGCCCGATGAATTAAGCCGCTTAAATAATTCGGCTGCAGCTGTGCCTTATAACTCGTATAATAATCCCCGAAACAATACCAATCATCGCGCTGCTGCCGATTAAAAACAAGTCACGCGCCAATCTTCGTTAAATGAACAATCCGCCGGTAGCCCGAGCGATTGTAGCTGCGTGGAAAATGTCAAGCCATCACGTATAAAAGGGACCGGACTTTTTGCGCGCGCGCACACACGCGCTCCACTTTTTCGAAAACAATTTTCCAGCCAAAGGTGAAATATTGAAACTCGGTACGCATATAAACTAGGATCGCGGCCGGAAAAAGGTTCTAGTATTTCACGATAAAACACGACACCTCGTTGGAAGGCGAAAACAGAATACTGTAAAATTGCGGGGACAATCAACGGCGCAAGCATTTCAAAGATCAAAAGCAATTCAGTCTCTGTCCGTCCCGCCTGGCTAATATATACCGCGCAAAAAGCGATAGCACGAGAATGAAAAGATAGGAAATTCGAACTTCAGAATGTGCCACCATTTAACCGCAACTCGCGGCAATCATCAGGGTGTGTTTCGACCAGGTATGGATAAGAGTATAGGTGTATAGTGAGGACACCGAAAGGCGCGCCTGGTAATTGCGTCGCCAGGGGACTTGGGCCCAATTCATAGGTTTGCTTGCGCTCACCCGGGGCCAAGACAGTGTACCGGTAGGGGGGTTTGAAGGGTGCGTGTTTCGGGGGGGGGTTGTTGGCTTGAGGCATTGTGGTATCTCGAGGGGGGTTGGGGGGGGGGGGGGGGGGCTTGGGGCTGGGGTACCGGAGAGGGTGGATCACGAAAAACAAAAGACTTACGGCGTCTGCCACGAGGTGTGCGGGCGGGAGGGCTGCCTGCAAGTGTCCACTCTTCAGCAGGGGGTCGGCGAGGCCTGCCACGCTGGCGTGTAAGGGGCTCGGGTGGAGAGGATGATGTGGGGTGGTAAGGTGGGCCGTGGATAGGAGCGGATGCCCGTGAGAAGCGGCGAAGGCCGAGGAAGAGGGGTGGGCCGCGAAGGGTGAGGTTGTCAAAGTTTGGGTATTCAGCGAGGGCGGGGTGGGCCCGGCAGCGGGCGCGGGCAATGGCAATACTGTACTTACGTCCGAGTGGGCGGGCACCGCGTAATTACCCTGGATGGTGTAGGCTTGCCCACCAGCCAGGATCACTGGCCCACCAACTTGGGGTTTGGGGCGATAAGGGATCGTGGCACCTTTGGGAGGGGACTGAAACAGAAAGAAACACACGCACGAGTGCGAATACACCGATCAATATCACCGATTCATATCTCGGCGCTGTCGCCTTCTTTTTTCTTGCTATGCCCTCTCCTAGAATACTTTAACCCCTTTGAGCCTGCAGGAATTCACCCCGGTCGACAATGGAATTTAAATTTGAAAGACTGTGTGGATTATAAACAATTATCGAGCTTGGTAAAAAGGGAGGAATCTAATTCCGTCATCGTTTTGATACCTTGCCTTATCGTAGATCGGTAGATAGGCAAATGGAAAAAATCTTTATCTACGACACTGTTGTCAGTGTTGCCGGGTATTATGCTACTAGCAGTATCTCGTTAATCGCAAGGCAAACCACTCGCTAGTCGTGAATCAAGCTTACTGTCCACACAGTGCGCGACTTGTGTTACAGATAATTGCGAATATCGTATCTTCATTCCTGCGGGCTCACAGTGGAGATACGTATATACCGAAGCCCTCTGGAGGCATACGTACCTCTAGCATAACGCAGCATATGTGATATATGCACTGGGTGATAGCTTCGCTGGTACCGGATATGGTAACCGCGCGTTCCGTCGAATTGGGCAGCATTTCCGAGGCAACCTGAATCGACGCCCCGGTGACCTCGCGGATTTCCTTGATCTTCGAGCCACCCTTGCCGATCAGGGAGCCGCACTGTGACGCGGGCACGATCAGTCTGAGCGTGATGGGTGGCCTTGGTACGCCACCACCGCCACCGGCACCTGCACCCTGAATGTCGTGGAACTGCGAGCACCATTCCTCGAATTTCTTGCATATCAATGTGAACGCCTTGAAGATCGAATTTGTCGGCCCAGTCACTGTCACTATCCGCTCAGGGCAGGATCCATCGGAAATGTTGATCTTCGCGCCGGACTATAAGTATAAAAATCAACACGATAAGTAAGGGTTGAATAGAATCTCTAAAGTATCATATCGCTGTATAAGTTTCATCTTTAATTATTCGAGAAATTTCAATGTTGCTCTTACCTCTTCACGGAACCTTTTGACTATTTCTCCTTTCTTGCCAATGATACTGCCGACCTCCTGCAACACAAAGAATAGTTGTATTTAATTCTCTGATCGTCGAGTATCTTTAAAATTCACAAATTCAGCATCAATGTCAAAATATCTGGTTTTATTCATCTCATCGCACACCACTTGCTTAATCCAATCCATTACGAGATGCAATCCGTCGATTTTAATGTATTGAACATACAAGTGGATAAATCGAGAGAATAATTTTCTTCAATTACTCCCAAAACAAGAGGATTTATTACTCAATAAACACACTTAAACGAATACCTGAGAGAGAATGAATAGTTTAATAGAGTGTGTATAGAGTGTGGTTGCGATCAATCGCAAGTTCCAGCAACCGAATAATCTAGACAGGCACGTTCGGCATGCGATGGTTATAATTAGTTCCGCATGCGGACACGTAACTGATGTCGATCCGCCTCGAGGCTCTCGTGACACGTCAGGAGGTATCATCCCCTAAGATCACAGCAATAGATCCCACCGGAATCTTCATCTTTCGTGTGAAGCACGCTTTGTCCGGCGGCTTCACGATCGACTCGATAAACGCGCAGGACGCCTCAATAATTGGACACTCCAGGCTCACTTGGGATCGCGATGGAATTTAAGATGCCAGATAAGGTCGAGGCTCGCGTATGCAATAACCTAGACGGTAATGTATTCTCTCCCTTCGAAAGAGGGAGAGGGCTCATCTATAACAACGAGAATGTGGCAAATGTTCGCCAGACAATGCACGACATCGATTGACACACTCTCCAGACACTTAATCGGAGATATTCCCTATTTCGAAGATGAGTACGTCGAGCCCATCAGTTGCCGAGAAACTCTAGCATAAATCTGGCGGCGAATGAGAAACTGCTTTGTAGTGGTGGGCGAGTGAGAGGGAAACCTTTTGACAAAGTTCGGAACTACTTGGAGGATTCGCTTGAAAGTAAGGGAAGCTCTTTCGAGACTTTAACCCCCCCGAGGAGGGAGGACTTGTTAAATGTCAAATTACGTAAGAAGTAAAGTCGAACGTCGAGGATGTTCGGTTTTACGTAAAAGTGGCCTCTCAGGAGCGGCCTTCTAATTTGGACACGTCGGCTTGGAGCGGAGAGAGCTTCTCGCCACACTATTCCCACAATAGGCATCCGCGCGCTTAGGAGGAATGGCGTGTAAGACCACGAGAGCACGCGGTCCTCCACACTCGCCAGAGTGCGGTCCACCTATAATTAGTCCGGCGTACGCGCGAACCCTCTGTGTCTCGGCGACGGGCGACGGGCGACGGGCGACGGCAAGCCGATGTCCAGCCAGATCTCGTATCTCGGCTTGACACGCTCTGACCTCACGCTAATGTCACTGGCTTCGTCTGCTCGGCAAGCAGGTATGCGCTTTGCTGGTGCGGCTACCTCTCTAAACTTAGATGGAGGAGCAGCCTCTCTCCTTCTAGTCCTAGTCGCTCTAACGCGTGCTACTCGCTCCTCGTCGACGTGGTCGTCGACTACGACCGAGATGCCATCCGGGACCACACCACCAACGTTCCTCACCTTCGTGAGCTAGATTCTTGATTTCTCAATCGACCACTACTGTAAAAAGTAACCTTCCGAACATCAAGGGGAGTTGCTGGTGCAACTTCTCGAATGCTACTAAATCGATCGTGCGATCATGACTTTATCAAGAGCCGGCTGCCACTCTGAGAAATGGGATAGTCGACGAGAAGTCTCGTGCGCTCTGCTTCACTCGGAATGAAAAGGGAGAGGAAAGCAGAGCTCTGGCGTGGAAAGAAGTTTCCGGCAGTGCTAGTACTTAACAAAGTTTACTCTACCACTCCGGATAATGAGTGAATCGCGAAAGGAAGTCGAGCGTGGAAGCTCGGCAAATATGAAAGTTTTAAGAAAAAAAAGCGGGCCCCGAAACCTCCACCCAACCACCCTTCCACCGCCCCCCGCGTCTAAGAGCTCGAGTATTCCGGTGTCACGACCAATTAAGGAGAACCCCCGAGACCAGAGTGACTAAGGCCTTTCGTTGGAACGCGAATGATCAAGTTTGAAACTTGACGTGCCACACACACCAACCAACCAACCCCCGACTCTTCCACTCGCCTTCTTCATTTACACCACAGTGCGGAGAACTCAAGCAAAAGAGTCATTTGCGTGAGGCGACTAATGAAGCTCCTTTTTCCAGACTTTTCTTCCAGCTACTGCGCGGCAACGCTACAAAAGCAACTGACACGTATTACGCGTTTTTTCGACTTGCCACTTTTACATACAATTGACTCATTAGCATCATGCTAACTGCAACGGAAAACATTCGTCTATGATACGATGCTTTAGCAAAATCATTCAGCAAGTCGATTTTACGTTTTAGAATCTTGTTACTATTATTTCAAGAACAGGGAGGAGAAAATTCCTGATCCCAGGGGTTGAACGGCCTATTCTAATCGTAGAGTTCGCGTAACCACCCGTTGCCCGTATTCTAGACACGAGTCTCGTAGTTTATCTCGTCGTTTTTACATGGTCCACGCATGGTATTCCAGGAAGGGCATCGGTCGAGATAAATTGTCGCGCGTGGATTTCACAGGAGCTAGTAGCTCTAGGCCTTCGTAAATCATCGCAGGGTGGTGCTACTGCTGCTGCTGCTACTGCTGGCCTGCCCCCTTTCTCGTTGCACTACTAGCAATGCTCACAGCTAGTGGCGGTTAGCTCTTAGCCAGCGAATAGCGAGTGTGCTGGACAAGCGAATCATCGTCGACGAATCTCCTTGGAAGCAAATATAGCTGGAACAAGAAGATACCGTGGAGACGAGGGACGAGCACTGGCAGTGGGCCAATTAGAGGGGTAACTATGGACGCTTGGGATCGTCGAGGATCCAACAAGGTATCGACCTGGTCCAAGGAACTCAGGGGTGCCCACCACTACCAGATTCTCTCTCACTGGCTAATGATCAAAAGTTCGCTCGAGAGAGATGCCTTAGTTCCGCGAGAACTTAAATAATCCCTAAGACTCCACCTGCGTATTATGAGGAAGAAGCCAGCAGGCGGCTCGTTAGTAGACGCGCCCTATTCAGCTAAGCGGAGCAGATCTTACTAATTTCGACGAAAATAGTTCATGGGTCATAGCAAGGCGCATGATTCATCCTGTACTCTCGTACACTGGATTTCGGGTATTTTGACACCTAGCCACGTTCTAGCATGACTGACTCACCTTCGCCAAACAGGCTTTGCCAGCTTTAAAAGAGGTCTGCCTGGTTACTGAAACACCGAGTCTGTATCAAAGCTTTAGTAAAAGAGGAAAGGTGAAACGAAAGGGTTGATGATATCGGCGGTCTATCCATGGCAAAAATTGGATCGTCCCTGAATTATTATAAAGAGGGGAACGGTGAATGATCCGCGGGAGCGAAAGCGCCACGATTGGCCGGAGTCCCTGGCTCTGCTCCAGGCTCTGCTGGAATCCTCGAAATTCTTCAAAAGCGGAAAGCAAGATATCGAGGATAAAAAGAGCGGCTGCTTTCGCTCGACGTAATATGTTGGGCGGTTGCGCTATCGTCGGAGGCTTCGTCCCTTCTTCTCTGCTATCAACTCCACACACTCCACTTGCTGCAAGTAATATGTATGTACTTGGCGGTCTCCATGGAATGTTTACAAAGGGTGTGTATGTGTGTCTGGGGATCCTACTTGCCGCACACGGCCGATAGCACGTGGCTCCGAAAAAGACGGAAGACATGGAAATGACAGTGTCGAGTCACGCCCGAGATAAGGTACAAGTTGGAACGTCGCCAGATATTTATGTCGATGCCACACGCCGACGCCGACGCCAACGCTGCTTGTCTTGTCGGTGGAAAGCGCGCGCGAGAAGAGGATGCTGCTGCGCTCTGCCACGACCGTGACATTGTTTCCTGAGGGTAAAAGATGCGAGGCAGACCGAGAAAAAGAACGTTGCTGAATCCGGAGAGTGGAAATTCAATTTAGTGTAATTGCCATCGCACCACTTGCAACCGTGAAAACGCGTCTCCCTTGCGGCCACGAGAGACGCTGCTCTCTGCTGTTCATGGGACGCGCACGTCACGACAGTCTCCATTTTCATCCAGCGAAATAATTAAAGTCAACGAGAAAGAAGAATACAATTTGACGCCTTCCACGTTTATTTCACGGAATATCTGCTAGTACACCGAGCACTAAAGGTTAAAGGGTAGGAATTAAGATCAATGAAGTTAAAACCATCTCTATTTGACTTCCCTATGCAACTTAAACGTCTCACATTTGTAAGCATCTGGGAAGACGTACTAATCGACGGCGATGCGGGAAATTTGTATGCCATTGAAAGGATAATGGAATTACGACGATCTTAGAGAGAAGTGAGAGAAAGATTGGCCGGCAGCCCTGGCTCTTGTCCAGCCTCTTCCTCTCTCCTTCACCGAGACAGTCATCTCTCTTTCCCTCGCAAGCTATCTACGATACGCGCGATGCATACTCTACCTGCAGACATAATACTATTTCTCTCGCCTAGCCAAAAACGCGGCCAGACGTATTTATTTCGTAGGTAGAGAGAAGCCTAGCGCTCGTATCCGTTTACCAAAACGATCGAAAGCCTTCGCCCGCCTATCTGTCGGTTTCTACGAGTAAGCGTGTTGCAACGGGTGGCCAAATATTCGAGCAAACACTGTCGAAACATCTAATTAATAAACGGCCATGACATACGGCATACTTACAAGCGCGTTCCTCAAATTCGCGTCTCGAGTGATGAATCGTAGGTCCGCGGGGAGTCACGCCTTGCTCCGGATCTTCTTAATAATTCTGTCATACTACTTCATCGGGGCGAGGCGGACCAGCGGGTAACATTTGTAGCTAAATCAAAGCGGGCGCGACGAACGAATGAGGATTCCTAGCGAGTGGCTGATACTCTGAACGCACTGCCTAGAGGGAAGCAGCGCAGAAGCTTCGGGCGAGAATAAAGTTTTCCGCGAAATCGCACGAGGCGGCTCGCCAATGCGGAAGAGGAGGCGAGGAGGCGGAGAAGCCGAGGGATCGCCGAGTGAAACCCTGGAGAGGAGAGCGCATAATGCTCTGCACACGTCGAGGGGAGCGAAGGAAAGAGAGAGAGAGAGAGAATGGCAGCGGCATTTAGAGAGGCCGTGGCGGTGTCGGCTGCTAGCGCGCCAAGCAAAGAGGGTGGCTTGGATGCCGCCGGGGAAGAGAGGAAGCTGCCGAGGCTGCTGCCAAGAAGAGAGAAGCGCGATGAGAAGAGTGACGCGCGAGGGAAGCCCCATCGACGCCGTCGTCATCGTAGACTCGTGGCATGAAAACCTCGCGGTAACGAGATTTGTCAGGCAAGTTACTTCCTCGAGACGCAGTCACGAAGGCCGAGCGACGAGGCAACGGGTTACGCCGTTCCTGCCAGATATTGCGGCGCACTTCTTTCCAGAATGCACCGACCTATAATACGAACCCGAACACGTCGGCTGGCTTTCACTATAGTCCGGTTGCATTACACTTGGGGAAGAGAGCGCTGCTCCCCTAACGGGAAGGCTACCATTACCGAAATCAGACTCGAATGAAAACCCGTGCGAACCCCTAAAAACCACCCTCTATGATTTCGGTGAGATCGAGATGCAGATCTTTGAAGAAAGACTCGAAAATAGAGGATATTTAACTGCAGTCTACGTGCTCTCATTTCCATCCACCCACTCAGTCACATACGCGCGCAATCCCTTGTATTCCAGAGTATCGCAGACAGGATAATGAATACTTCAGGAACACCCTGTAGGTACCAAAACATTATGCGAAACAAAGGAAAGCAAGGGGGGGTGGCGCGCCGAGACGAGGGAGAGAGAGAATGGTGGTAGGAGACAAGTCTGGGATAAAGTATTAGGGTGCAGCGAGCTAAAGGGAAACCCTCCAAGAGGGTGGCGCGGCAGAGAGAAAGAGAACTGCACCGATAGGATAAAGATGGCGAGAAACCACCCCTCCCCGCAAAAGAGTCTTATGGAGCGGAGCATCATCCAGACATGCAGGAACGTGCAATAATTTCCGGCCTGCACTTCGGCACGAAGTCATCGATACGACCCGACCCGTGCGCACAGCCTCCGGTGGCAATGAACCCACCCCAGTAAAAAGATCTCCACCGAACGAAAGAGCGCGCGCGCGTGTCTCTATGTGTGCGCTTACTCGCTCGTTCGCCAATGTCTAGTTTGTACTATTAATTACTAAGACGGCAGACATTAATTACCAGCGCTACGACGAGTATGCCGAGTATCGCGTTGGTAATTAATTGCAGTCTAGTCTGAAGCCACCAAGCTAGCAGCTTCGTCGAGACAAACGTGCTTGTTTGGTCTAAAGGAACCATCTGAACTTTGACACTATACGTCTGTCGTTCCAATCTAATGCAGCGCTTACAAACGCTTCTTATTCTTTGTCAATTTTCTATGATTGTCTCCGTTTTGATTGTTACAAATGATGCGAGCATTTGTCGATGTTCGGATGTTTGGTAATAGGGAAAAAGGATTTTTCAAAGATCATTTGGACTACTCGAACAATTATCGCCCTGTACAATGAGACGTCTTGATCGAGGAGAGGAGATTTCCAAGCATGAGCGAAGCAAAGTGAAAATAATAGAAGCCGAGTGAAATTTATCGCATTTCCCTGTAAGGTCTCCGGCTGGCTGGCGATCTAAAATTGCACGGCGGCTTAGACTTCGACGTAGAAATAGAAGCGGCGATCTTTCGGCTTCGTTCGAGTTGATGGAAAAAGGAGCAAACAACACGAATTCTTGGCAGTCGCGTGGATTCTTCGTCGATCGGACGCAAGCTCTTTCTCTGTCTTGCGAGTCTAGTAAGATCCTCGCCAAGGGGCGAAGTAAGACTTCAGGGTTCCTTTCATACTTCATCCCTCGAATATGCTTGCGCATCTCTCAGGAAGAAGATGCACAGTGATTCGAAGGGGGGGAAGAAGAGTTGGTCCATTTACCGGCTATTCTCTATTTGGCTATGTAAATGCGTCGACTCGTCTTGTAACTCCGGAAGAAATCAGCCCTTATATACCATTCTTTTCCAACTCAATTCCGAAGTTTACGTAAGCGGCGCGCATATTCCATGGGCCTAAGGGAGTGCATGTATATCCTGGCGTTGCCGTTCCAGCAAATCAATTCGGGATCACGTAAAGCTTGAAGCAGTTACGAGAGTGAATATTCCGAGGAGAGTTCAACTAGTTTCTTTTCACCGCGCACTAGCTATGTAATCATTCCCTCCCCTCTCTCTCTCTCTCTTGCGCTGACGCTGGCGTATCCATGACCCGTAGTCATTAATAAATCGGCTAGCCCACCGCTGCCAAGAAGAACGTACCGAGAGACTACGACCCACGATTTTATACCAAGCTTCCTACATGATGACGTTTCTCCCTCATACATCGCGCTCTTCTCAAGTAACTTGAACTAACAACCAGCCACAAGACTGACGAACAAATACTCGATAAAATTTCGAATTCCATGTGTCAAGCCAACGAAGATAGCATGGAATTAAAATGCCCGCTCTCCGACCACGGTACATGTAGTCTGTTTTTAGGCCGGCACTTTGAATCTCTTGAAGCGGGTAAAGTGTAATGGAAGCCGAAGCGACGCGCGTCTCATAAAGAGCGCGCGATTATTGTCAAAAGCTCGCCGAGTTTGTAGCGAGGTAAAACTCGACTTAGATTTACGATCGCTAGACACGCCAAGATTATTCTATTCGGCGTGTCCGTTGGTTTCTTCGACAAGTTAGAGATTTTCGTCAAGGCGTGCCAGGCCGGCTAGTATTTCCGTCGGTTTCTCGTTAATCTCGCATAAACATTCGCCTCGACGCACCACCTCGACAGAGGCATGCGCTTCCCAATTGTGTTGCTGTCCGTAACCGTGGAGGAATCGCTCTCCAGGCTCGATTAAGTTATTTACCAGCAATTGTATCCTGGAACTTAGTAGGAAGGGTCACGATCCACTTCAACAGGCGAGAGCGAGAGAGAGAGACAGAGAGTAAGCGCGCGCTAGAGTAATTGAGTTGGTGACTAATTGGAGCAAGTGGGTCAACGAAATAGCATTAATTAAATAGGTAACAACATTTACCTTGCCCTGCATAATCAGGCGGATGGTCAGGGTGACCGAAGGATCATCGTTGAGAACAGGCTTCGAGTCCATGCCGTCCATCGTGAGGTCACGGGTCCTTTGATTACGATGGGGGGACTTCTCAAGATTTCCGGGGGGAAAGGGTGGTGTGGAGGAGGATAAGGAGGACAGGGGAGAGGTAAGGCGAGTGATTTTGGCTGGGGGGGTCTCGGGGGACGTGCTTCTCAAGCGCTCCCAGGTATGCTCTGTCCTTGCACTGAAATCATAATAGACATTCACCATTATGACAGCTTTCCCAACCAAGGACGCCTGCAGCGTTTCCTTATGTTCTACGGAAACCGCCTGCAGCCGCATTCCCATACTTCCGCGCACCGGAATTAATCTTTCCGGGAAGTACCGAACCACCCGTCGGCTTCGGCCTTACCGAAGGCAGCAAGCGACGGCGCAGCACCGATTTACTGCTTTTAAACTCTACACCTAGTTCCTTGATAATCCACCGCCCTAAATGTGACCTGCTTATATTGCCCGCCCTTGTTTTTACGACCGTCGATTTATTGCTGATTTAATGGCACTTGGGTACCTCGAGAATTATTACGGATGTATCTTAAGGGTCTTCTGCGTAAGCACGGTGCCTTCGGTGAACTGACCAACATAAATACTCGCACAGTGTGTATTCTACGTATCAATGTAACGGAGATTCAGAGTTACTGAGAAAATCCCTTTGTGGGAAAGACCGGTCCTAGCTTGTGGAAAATTTGAAACAGCTACGACCTTAAGCGGAGACCCAGTTTATACAGAAACGTGCTCGAGAGCTAGTCAAACATATCTTTACTGTTTAAACACAAGGGAAATAAAATCCTCGTTGTTACAGCTAATATACGAGAACACTTTATACAGGCGATATCACTATCAAGTACTTGGAGTTTTTTCCTTCGAAGAGTCCGACACAAGTAGTGCGAGTATCGTATGAAAGTCTAACAATAAGAACAGATGGGAACGTGACTAGTCCGTCGGATCCGCAATTCAGATATGCATGAGCGAGGTAATAAATGCGATTGAGTTTTCAGAGGAACTCGATGTGTCCAAGCGTGTGGCTTTATCGATGCATGTCGCGGTAGAAGCTATCGCGTGGTACTTCCAACCTGGAAGGTTCCAGGGGCATACGTGGCCATGTAACTAACGTAACTATTTAAGCAGAGTTCACCGGAGCACGTCATCCAAGCGGAATGCTAGCGCATGCATGATGATGCCAGTAGCAGGACTCATCCAGTCGATGTTCGTTCGATATCGAAGGGAAAGGTATAGGCGAGTTTCCTTCCTCTCTGGAGATATCGAGAGTTCGATCGGCCCAAAAACCAGCCATCTCGAAGAGTAAATCTCAGACCCATTTTCTACCGCAGATGCAAACCCATATATGCTCGGAAGTGCATATCCATCCATCGTCCGCAGAGAGGAAGAAGAACAGTGGCAGTGAGGAGATATCTTCTCCGTTCGATTGCAAGCGTAGGTAAAATATGTCGGAAGGAATTGCACAGACTCCGCTGGACCAGCTTCGAGCGGAGCGAAAACAGGCAACGTGTATATGTCTGTGTATGTGCGCGCATTCCAGCGGGACTATTTTTCCGGGCGATAATGTTAATTACTCGTTGGCCGCTGCGCCGCTCTAGCGATCGATAGCACTCACTGCTCTCTCAGTAGTGTGGAAGCATGTATGTCTGTGCCCGGAGAGTTGGAGTTCGAGACACTCGGCTGCTGCTGCTGCTGTTCCGCTCTCTACGCGATAGATGCGGGTAAAGCGTGGTGCGTGTGAGTGAGAAAGAAAGAAAAGTATCGCGGGAGAGTGGAGAGCAGCGTCGATACGCCCCTTCTCAATGGGGACCCCCTCGGAGAGTAGCCGCGCCAGACGGGTTTCTTGCTCGCTCCGTTACGAGAACTGCAGAATCCGTTGTGCCACTCGCTCTCCGCACTCCCCATATGTCTATGTATGAACGGCCGACAGTCTGCATGCACCCGACAACCCAACACACGCTTCGTCAAGCTTCGTTCACACTTGCAACTATGAACCAAGCGTCGATCCTTGCAACTCTGTCTGCACAGTGTTGCATAGTAGAAAAGATCGTCGAATGAGAAAGAGAGAGAGAGAGAAAAGAAGGAAAAAAAAGAGAATGACGCGTGGCGCGGCCCATTTGCGGACAATATATGAATGGGTTACGGCAACATTCGCTCGGATCCATGCAGTACTGTCCATAGCTATCCAGACTGGAGCACCAGCAACGGCGGCAACCGACGCCGGCGTGCATTCACTATGCGCGGAGTTCCGCTGAAATATTCAAACGCGTATGCAGCTTTACGAGAATGCTCCGATACGGCAACGAAGCTGTGCTGTGCTGTGCTCGCCGCCGCCGCCGACGGCGAAGCTTGTGTTTGTTCCACCGTGGGTTGCATGTTGCAGCACCGCACCGCACCGCCGCCTCGCTCTACGTGCCAGCAATGCTATTACAGAGGCCGCCGGCCGCTCTGTTACGCCGAGTGGTTTAAGCTCCGATACGATTTTCCACCGTCTTCCGAAACCATTGAGAGAAGAGAGAGAAAGAGAGAAATAGAAGTGATAGAAAAGGGAGGATATTAGTCCTGTAGAAGGGTCGATAGGTCGTCGATTTCGTTTTAGTTGGCATTCTTTTTTCATAGCGGTACTCCCTGAACCCGAAGCGTCGTTGTATACGCGGATATTAACGGCGCCGTGAGCTCGTTGTGTGGTGTCGGGCTGCCGGCGGCGACCCTCCTCTCTCTCCTCTGCCATTGGCCGCCGGGCACACGATAACGAATTTGGCCCGGCGATTTTCAGCCGCGTCCGGTTTTATATCAATAAAAAGCAGGTCGGCCAGAATCGTGGAAAAATCGCGTTATCTCGTTCGGCTCGCCGTTTCCGATTGTGTGGTATTATAACGGCGCTTAAAGCACCCGGTTAGTTTATTCGAACGCTCCGGCGAGCAGCAACATCGAACTTGCCCGACGAGAAAGAAAGAAAGAATTTGCACTGAGAACGTGCTATCGATATTTGAAGTCGCTAACAACAGTCTGTTTGCCTACGATTGTCGTGCCAATGTTGTTTTCTTGTGTCAATAATACCGAGTACACAGTTACTTGTATTGTTCGATTCCTACTAGGAAGTTATCGCTCGCTGTTGATAATCAAAGATTTGAGAATTCCTGGGAGACACGACATTCCTATGGTAAACACCGCGCTACTCGATACCCGATACTCCAAGGTGAATAGGAAACTCAACAGCTTTCCAATTGCCATTCTCATGGAAAGAATTTTAAGATGAGTAATGATAGTTTCGCTTTTTCCAAATGAGTCTTTGGAATGTGAGGCAGGCGCGATAGATAGCGAGGCGGAGAGCGTGTGTACACCTGCAGCTTTTTTCGAGATTACTCACAATGCAATGTGACGAGAGCGCGGAGAGTCTCGTCGACAAAAGAGGGAGAGATAACGGCGTAAAAGCTCTGAGAAAAGAGTGCGCGCTACTCTCGACAAGTCGTCTTTGTCACCGGGGTTCTCTAATCGACAGTGCTACGCACTGTCTGTGCACATATGCACAGACACGTTATGTGTATGCCTGTCCCGCCAATGGTCGTCTCGCTTTACTGCTGCTGGTGCTCGCAATGCAATTGGACTGTGGAATTTAGCGCAATCCGCGTCCCGTTATACCTGGGGCGTTTTGCGAGCGTGGCAGCTAAGCGCGTCCGCTTGGAATCCGATTGCTGGGATCCAAGCGACCGCTAGAAGAGACAGTCTTTAATTAGAAATATCGCGCTGTAAAGTACCGTCTTCTTCTAGCGGGGAGAACCGCAGCTGTAGTAGCAGTAGCAGCAGCAGCAGCAGCAGTAGCAGTCGACTACGGTGGCAGCGGGTCGTTGCACGCCCGATTGCATAATGATAATGGACAATCCGACGAGTGGCAATCACGATCCACCCGTAATTCCCGCAATCCGGTCTCTCTCTCCCTGTACTGGTGCGATTTGCTAATCTTCTCGTTTCCACGTTGCCGCGCGTATTAACCAGCATGGAAACGCTACGACTGCACTGCCACCTTCCTATCAATATGCGCGTACTAAACGAAAGGCACACACATACACATACAGACACACACACTTCCAGCGAATAAGCGACGGAGGCACCGTCGATTTCAGGAAGTCGGAAATCTTATGCGAAATGACAAGCGAGAAGTCTGTGGTTTCATCGACAATGCATAGTAAAAGTTTTTCCTTGAACGACACGATCACGGAAGAAACTTTCTGGAAAGCATGAGCCGGCTTCTTATAAAGCGTTGCCATCGGACGACTTTAGCAAGCGTCTATTTATTTATTTACGAACGGCAGATTCCTGCGCGTTATATCTCCGACGGCGAGCGTCGCACGCCACTCGTTTAATTCCACGTGTAATAGTAAAGTTGAGGAGTTGCCATTGGCGCGGTGACGGGTGCGATACCGGTCTGACTGGAAGTTCTCATTGACAACTGATATACTCGTGTCGAAACAGGAGACGAGCGAGCTGGCGGAGAACGGAAACCGTGGGACGACGATAGGAAAGAGAGGTAGCAAGCTCGAGCGACGCCAAGAAAACCAGAATAATGCAATGCCTGCCACATAGTCAAAGGGACATTGACGCGTGGGATCGCGTGGATTTTGTCTAGTTTCACTTTCAGGATCAAAAGTTCGAGAGATTGACACACGGCTCGATAAACGATGCGGCTGTACGAATGTACGAGGAGACGCGAGAAAAAACGAATCCCGGTGTCGAACGGCTGCTTGCTCCCTCTCTCTCTCTTTCACCCTCGTACACGCCGCCGTCCTCCATCTTCCTCGCTCGCCCGCAGTTCTCTTTATCCTCTCGGCGCGTAATTCTCTCTCCCTTTCGCCCGCGCGTTCGTTAACACATACGTATATATGCAAGAGTGCGAGAGCGCTGCGCTCCGCCGCCGGGGGGGAAACGTTGGCCGATTCGATCGTTCGATTCTCGGGCGAAGCGAGCGAGAGAGGAGAGTAGCAGAGAGCCGCTCGCTCGCCGTCGCCGCTGACTCGAGCTTACGTTCTTCGCGTCCGTTAACTGCGCAGGCAGCCAGCAGCAGCAGGGACTGCCGAGTGCGACTAGCTATCGTCGAAGGCGGCACACACCACGCCACGGCACACCGCACAGCCCCAACAATTCTCAGCGTGTACCGGAGAGCGCGGAGAGCGCCGTCGGCGAGATACCAGTCGAAAACACACTGGCTTCTGCCGTCGCTCGAGTCGACGATAAGATACGCGAGGATCTCCATTATTTCCCTATCTCCGCGTTAGCATGCACGAGCAAAGAGCAACGAGGAAGAAGTTCTCGACGCAGCGTGGACGCCTCGCTTCCACGCTCGCCGAAGACAAGGATAGAACACTCCTCGGTTAGAGGGACATTGACGCGGCGTCATACCACCATGCGAATATCGTCTGCGCTCCCGGCATGAGTGTCTACTGCACTCTTTCTCTCTCTCTTTCTACTTCTAATAACCTCGCGCTCTCTCTTTCTCTCTCTCTCGCTCCTTCCCACGATGCCTTTGGCGGCACTCGCGTTTCACCGTTCACCGTGCGAAGGGACGATAAGACTATCGCGCAATCGAAAGAACATCAAGAAATCTGTCGGGATTTAAGGAAATAGAACGAGAACCGGGATAGAAATGAGAGATGAAAGGCCTTGCGATCGCCGGCGCGGCGTGTGCCCCGAGTGCCATGGTGGCGCACCGGAGCGCCGTTGGCTCCTCGTTGCGAGAGATAGGCGAGAGCGTCGCGGCGGCGGACGAGCGGGCCTACGATCGCATTTCGTGGGGTGCGGCCGCTTAGGAAGAGAACGCAAATTACCTAGATGCACTCCTTAGTCATCGGGGAAGGGCCTGGCTCGCCTCATCGACGCACACCACACTCGAACGCGCGCGGATGCACGGGGGGAGAGGAAGAAAAACACTACACGCTACGCGACACTGGAAAACTGCACCACCTCGGCGGAACGCGAACGAGTCTGCCTGCCTCGTTCTTCCCTCCTACCACCGCGCTCTGCTCTTTCGTTCGAGCTCTCCACGCTTGGCGGCGCTCGCTACCGGTACCTGCGTCCTCGTCGATGCGCCGCGCGCTCCACGCGCCCCCTTTTTCCTTGCGCCGGCGCGAACCGCGCATTTGGCGCGCCATAATCTGCCCATCGGGGATCTATACGTGAACGATGTCGTCTCATTGGCCAATGCCACCCGCCTGCGCTCGGCGATCCTAGATCTCCAACGACCCGCCAAATTTGAATCTCTTCAAAGTGGTTACTTTGATCATTTGTAATTGTTATTTCTGTGATTAAGATTGCGTGTTGAAAGTTTGATTTATTGGACTTTTATATCTGGTAATTATAGTTTTCTGAGATAGTTAATACAGTATTTAAAAGGTGGATAATAATGCGTTTGTCAGTTGAAACTTTATTACCTAGCATCGAGATGTTAATTTACCAACTAATTACAACGATGCCGTATCAAACGCAGTCAGTTCTAACTTCCGGGAAAAAGAGCGTGGTCACAGTTGGAATCCTCGGGAATGGGATCGCCACTAAAACCGCGTCCTTTTCATCTCAAAAGCTATTCGCCCGGCTATCCAACTTTCGACCACGTAGTTGAGAGGCCGGCCGGCGAGTTGGGTGATTTATACTCGAGACCAGTTTAGGCGTTCGAATTAAACTGACAAATTGAAACACGATAGAAAAATGACAATTGTAGAATCTAGCGAAAGGGACACTGATTCGACGAGTAGCGGTAATCAATTAAAGATAATTCTAGAGTTCTAACGTTATGCTTTGCCAAGGATAATGCTATGTGAATCATGCTCATTGTCGTCGTGGCTCGTGTAGCAATCAGAGCCAGTTACAGCCTGTGTATTGCTCTTGAGCTATTAACGGGAATGCCAGGCTCCAGTGACAAGTAATGCGCACGGGAGGGAACACCGCCCGCTTATACGTCAAGTATACAAGATATAATGGAGACGGACCACCAACCGACAAATCGATAAGCCGTCGCTTGGACAATAATAACAATGTACAGCAATAGGGGAGGGTGCGACCCTCTTATTCAGGTAGCAGGTCACTCCTGCTAGAAAGGATCCTCAACCACGTTAAATATTCTATATCCTCCGACGAGTGAATTCTCTCCGTCGTATCTCGGAATAGAACACTATATACATATATTCGTTTCTTCGTGACAATTCATCCGTGTTGGGATAACAATCATCGAGAAAGATAGACGATATAGAAATATTTCCTTCGTACAAGAGAATTTCTCCTACCACAGATTTACTCTCATCGAACTTCGATGACTGTATGCAGAATTTATAACAAAAGTATGCACGGAAGATCTGTTGCTTGCTCGTGGAATTTAAAGAAACAGGGGAAACACTGAGCGATGTCGTTCTCTCTCCTCCGGCAGTGATAGGAAGACTGCTGCTGGTGCACAGGGTGAAATGCCGGAGGCAACTTCACGTCAGTGTCACCGCAAAGCTCGAGGGGAATGGATGTCACGTTTCCTCGGTTTGCATTATTTCTTGATTTCAGCCATTCTCGGCATGTATTAACCCGTATTAACAGAGATATGCACGGAAGCACATTTCCCTTCCGAAGTATACTCGTGGAACACGGTATTCAACATGTTGCGGTGATTATTTCAAATATGCAGGAATAGATAAAGCCGAACTGTAAATTTCATGAGCCAACTGAAACAGCCAGATGTAAATGAAGGGAAACTTTGATTGAGTGTTCTCGACCCTCCGCGGATTCTGCACTCGAGCATTCCAACTAGATCGAGTATCAGGTACCGTAAGTGGCTGTATAAAACGGCTTCACCTGTGCCGAGCGACTAGTTCGAGAGATTAAATCGATTAATCCAACGTAAGCCATACCCACTGAGCTAATGACAGAATCCCCAGTCGATTTTCTTCATCGTTTCAGCCTCTCGAAATGTTGTTTGCGAAACATCCTTAAATTGCAACCGGAACTTCCTTTACGGCGGCTGGACGGCGAAAAGCCATTATGACGACAACGGCATGCCACGGGTAATAGCGCAACCAGGAATTTAATTATCATTTTAGACCGTGCGGAAAGCAATTATCGGGTATTCAGTTTGCATTGGCCATTGCAGCGTTGCAGGTGTACGAGAGAGACAGAGAAGCATAGAGAGACAGAGAGAGAGAGAGAGAGAGAGAGAGTAACAACAGCCACTGTGACTACATGCCTCCGTGCAAGCTGGGAAAAGAGCAAGCTCATTAAGAGCTTCTTTTCTTCGCAACGACGCTCCTCTCCCTCTCATACAGTGCGGTTTCCCGATTTTCCGATAGAAGAGCTCGAGGACAACGGGCGTTAAAGTGGAGATCGATTAGGGTATTCCTGGATGCTCGTACTTCCTTGGCAGCCGCTTTCTCTCTCCCCGCTTGCTTACTACTCGCCGTAGAAGAGCGTCTTGTGCACCGGCCGTTTATCGGTGGCACAATCTCCCTGGGCTCATAATGTATTAACGCCGGATTGCAAGGGCTTTTAAAGCACCAGCGAACCCTTCGGGGCCAATGGTAGCTTGCTTGCTTGCTCGCTCGCTCGCTCGCGCTTTGTCGCTTCGTTCGCTATAAATCCAGGCTGACATCGAAAATATACTAAACGCGGGGATGCATTGAAAAATGCAATAACGCGTTGCCGGATACTGCGGGTTCAAAGAGCAAGCCACCCTGTGTGTGCACTCTCTCTCTCTCTCTCTCTTGGCAACCCTCACCATTCTCTTTCTCTCTCTCTTTTGCTCGCTGGTATTTGTTCACGGTGATGCCGCACTGCTATCTAGTGCTGTTACCGGCGCACCTACTCGGGAAAATTGTGGAGGGCCGCACACGGCGTACATCGTTTCAAATAACACACACGTCGCTCTCTCTTGAAATCGAACTGCGGGTAGGAGAACGACGCGGCAGCTGCCGTGCACGCGATGCAATGCGACGCGCGGCGTTCCTCCGATACGCCCCATACATACACACACAGACACACACAGATATATTCACTGGTAGAGTAATACGCCGGATCGAAGAAATGTATTTCCTGAGTGGTTACAACTCGGCACAATTCCCGGGCTCCGCTCTACATCCAGACAGAAAATTGCTCGTCATTGGTAGAACGGCTCGCGAGTGCACTTCGGATATGTATACACGTAGACTACGCAGAGCTCGTTACGTAGCCCTAAGGAAAGCCGAAGGTTTGCCAGTAACGTGATTCCTTGATTGAGAAAATTACGCGCGACCGACACACTTCGTGGTTAATTGAAGTCTGCCGTGAAACACCGCTCTCTCCTTTGAGGGCAACTTCCTTTACGAGGGAGAGAACGCCGGAAACAGGGATACAAACGAGTATCTCAATTTCGTAGCACTACTTGCTGTGAATTTGTTTCATTGTTTTGGTAATCCCGTGGTGGTATCTCACCGAGATTCTACCATTTTGCTGTTTAACGCGTTTGTGTCTTGGTTGGATCTAGTTAAAATGTAAACTGACTATGGATATGAATTGAATTTCTATTGAAAGAACTCTAATTCAAGGCTAACTTGCTTCGAATCTCACTGAGAAATTATTGTTAGAAATTAATTGTTGTTGTGCTATCTCACGGAGATTCTACCATTTTGCTGTTTAACGCGTTTGTGTCTTGGTTGAATCTATTTAAAATGTAAACTGACTATGGATATGAACTGAATTTCTATTGAAAGAACTCTAATTCAAGGCTAACTTGCTTTGAATCTCACTGAGAAATTATTGTTAGAAATTAATTGTTGTTGTGCTATCTCAGAGATTCCACCACTTTGCTGTTTAACGCGTTTGTGTCTCGGTTGGATCTATTTAAAATGTAAACTGACTATGGATATGAATTGAATTTCTATTGAAAGAACTCTAATTCAAGGCTAACTTGCGTCGAATCTCACTTGGAAATTATTGTTGTGCTATCTCACCGAGATTCTACCATTTTGCTGTTTAACGCGTTTGTGTCTTAGTTGGATCTATTTAAAATGTAAACTGACTATGGATATGAATTGAATTTCTATTGAAAGAACTCTAATTCAAGGCTAACTTGCTTCGAATCTCACTGGGAAATTATTATTAGTTATATCTGATGTATTTTAGTAGAGAGTTGAATTGCTAGTCGTAGAATTACATGCACCTCCGGCAGAGCTTATGCTCTACTAATGTCGTTGCTGATATACACGGCCGTTTAGAGGGTGGTATCACCAATATTTGCTCGTTCCCGCTTACTCATAGCAAACACCTCCACTTCCCACGTGATACGCACGCGTGTGTCTCGTCTTCTCCCATACAAATATATATATCCTGCCGTGCCGAGCCGGAGGAAATGATAAAGCGCGAAGACAACAGCGTACCCAAGAAACAAGTTATCCCGACATGGCTTTCGCGCGAAGACTTTTGTTACACACCCGCCAGTAGAGTGGAGATTTTCCGCCGGTGCTTTTTGTATCAACTCAAAGCGAGTTCTTGTAACGTTTGGATTCACCGACAGAAGAGTCAGTTTCCACTGTTATATTCCTGTTGGCGCCGCCAGCGAATGAAATCGTTGCCAGTCTGTTGGTTTTTCTCAGGGAAGCAAAATATCACCGTGAAGCTTTCGAATTGTAACTCGAAAGAGTATACGCTCCTTGATTTAACCCTGGAAAAGAAGGCTTTCTACGCGCTGAAGCCGAAACTGAAAGGGCGCGTCTGACTTATGCTCGACTTATACTACTGCGCGCATCTTGTATATACTAGTAGTCCTGAACTTGACAGGAGCTCTTATTTCTACAAAGTTATACTTCAACATTTAGCGAGCTGTGTGTCAAGAGGAGGAGGAGGCTTAATAAAATTCAAGGAAGATCGTTTCACTTTGTGGGGTAATTATCACGGTTTAAAGCCTCCGGAGAAAGAAGTTACGAGGCCCTCCAGGTTACGATCTCATTAAACGCCGGTAGAGTAAAAGGCCGAAAAGTTCGGTCGTTAATAAAACCAGATAAGAATCGCAGGTGTTAAGAGTCTCTCATCGTTAACGAGTCAGTCAGTACACACACAATAATTAAGAATCACAGAAGTAAAAACCCTGCCTAAAATTACTCAACATATAAAATTCGTCTTCCCGCAAGAAAAAGCGAATTCAATGATTTCCAACGTAAGTAGAAAAGGAATGACGATACGGTGAGAAGGATTCTCGTTTCTCGAGGAAGCCGAGGACTCTCTCGGGTGCGAAGGAGAGAAATCCAGCGGCGAAGAAGCTGGCCTCGACGGAAATGAGCCAGCAGCTGCGGCGTCGTCGACGTCTGCCAGGTTTCGAAACTCCTGATGCTCTGACACCCTGATAGAGTACCACCAAGCTCTAGTCAGGCTGCCAAGCCACCGAGGGGATTCCCGGTTGGCTTCTCCGATAACTGTTCGATGCCGAAAGCCAGGAACGTAGGAAAAAAATGTCGAGGAAAAGCAGAGGCGAGTGAAGAGAGCAGAAGCTGAGAGGAAAGCATGTATGTAGATACGCGCGCGCACGCAGAGTTATTGGAGTTCCGGCTCGCTTATTGGAATGCGTCTGACTCTCCTTCCAGTGCCCTTCCACTCGTATGAATAATATGAATGCTAAAGCCGAGGGTCGCGCGATTTTACCACCCCCCTTGTGCGCCACCCTTTCGACCCTTGGCTGTCCTACTTGACGATCCGATCGGACGCCTATTAAACTTTTGGTATCTCAAGTTCACTGGAAATAAGACCCATTGTTTCCCCAAAGAATTCGTCGAGCATCCTTCGTAGAGATATTTATTTCGATTGATACGATCCTGTGTTACCTAGTCTTGTTAATGTGAATTCGACTAATTCGATTGTCAGTTCCCTTATCCTTTTACCAGTGATCTGGTTCAAAGACAAAAGGGGGAGGAAACGGGAGAGGCTGTCAGGAAAACGGTGGTCATTGTTTTGCTTCAATTCGCGGGGCTAATTGTGAATTCGCTGGTATCAGTAGAAGCAGCGGATGGAGAACGCTAGCAAAGGAAGAGAATACTGGCCCGGGGCGTGCGGAGTCTTTCATCTAGGAGCTATTGTTCCTTCCTCTTCTTTGGCTTTGCCTCTTGCAGCTTCCATTTTAGGGCTCGTCCGATGCCCGCCCTCTCTTTCTCTCTCTCTCTCTCTTCTCTGATACCACCGCCACAAGGTTAAGAGTTAGGAGAGCGTGCGAGTACTCACTTTATCGACTATCCTTAGAATATACTTGGATCATTATTACCACGCGGTGTCTTAAAGACAGACGTTCATGATCGCAATCAAAACGATCCGACATGGTGAGAAAATATGTTGCTAGATTTGAATTATTCGTAGCGGCTATCGTTCTCTAATTTAACTGAGCCACTACGATTAATGTCCGTCGAGAACAGTTGGAAACGTTGACGGCCGGTGCTTACAGTTCGGTTATACATATTCTCCTCATGCCAGCAGTGGCTCGAGTGGCGTTCCATAAATCACGAAATTCTCATCCCCTATTATGGTTAATCTCCGCGTATATCCTGTCTCGGCCTCTACCGTGACTTTAGCTTTCTATTCCATATCCGACCAGTCCATCCCATTCCACCACCCTTGGATTCACGTCGTCGTCGTCGTCGTCGGACTCTCTTACCTTTAACAGGGCGGACCTCCAGCTGGGGAATTAATCAGCTGTAAATTGTACCGGGCACTGCTCTACAAAGCTTTCCCCGGCGACTCAAAGCGATTGCAATCTCGCGAGACGTTCCCCTTGTATTCGTCTCTTTATTCCAGTAGTTCTGATATACTTTTAGTCGTATTACATCCCTCTTACTTCTTCTCTCTCTCTCTCTATTTATAGTTGAATAATCGTAACGTTATTGTATCGACTTAAAACTATAGCGGCTCTAAAGGAATATAAGCTGATGTTCGGTCGAAGGTGTCGGGCGCAGTCAATCATGAGTCGTGTGACGCTCTTATTTGTCAGGGAATCTCGCGGCAATTGAATTGCACGAGCTGTCACCATTAGGCGAGCGACGGCTTTGCGCGGGTGCATGCATATGCATAGGAGGGTTTGTGACAACAGTGGTCTAGTGTGCCTCGGTATATCACGTACCGCCTACTCACGGTAGACGATGCTCCCGATCGAAACTTGTCGACGGCCTCGAAGTGACACGCAGGCAACTTGCTTGAGACTTGAGAGGACCCCGGAGGCTTGACTATCAGCCGCCATTGGCAAAAGTCTCGCAACGCCCCTCTTTCGTTAATCAGAGCCAGTCGGGTTGATACGCGTTCGCCTTGTCCTCGATGACTGAGGAAGCTCTCGGGCTAATTAGCATCAACTGCTTTCGGTCTACTTACGAGGAGACGTTGATGCTTTCGCATCGGCCGAGATGAGAGGCAGCACACCCGCCACCTCTTTCTCCCCGCCTCTTTCCCTCGCTCCCTCGCTCGCTCGCCCTCCTCCCCTCCCCGGGCTATGTCTGACTATTACTTACTCTCCGCTGCAGTATTTAATTGCGAATTTCCCTCGTTAAACGATCTCTATCTCGTCGCTGGCGCGTGTCGACGAAGTAGCCGGTGGAACGCGCTGATTAACTCCCATCGCGAACGATGGAAAATTCCCGGGCCGAGATTGCTCGACCAGCACATCCGGCATTTATTTTGTCCAATGGTGATTGGTTGTTCCATGGGGCTTCCCCCGCGCGCGCGCGCGCTTGTACCGAATACGTTGAATTTGTGGTAGGGATTTTATATCGAGTTATTAATAGAAGTAATTCATTGGGGAAGTTGAACTAGACTGACTGGCAGAATTAACGGAGGTGAGGGAGCGTATCACGGTTGCTCGGAGAATTCCCGTTTTTAAATATTCCCGTTAAGCAGATTATCGGACGCTCCGAGCGATACGGGGCTGATCGACCGCTGGAAAAAGAGGACTTTGAAGATTGATCCGATGAGTGGCGTTCGAAAGCAACCGGCGAGATTTTCTTGACAACCGACGTGTTTTCGGGGCGAACCTCACTCTCTTTCTCTCTCTCTCTCTCTCTTTCTGTTGCGTGCTTGCAAGTGAAAATCAGTTTGAAGCTAGAAACGTGGCTTAACTGACAGCTCGACTGGCATTAGCGGATACGTCGTTATTCAGGTGCAACGGGTACTTACGTCCAAGCCAGACACGGTGACGAGGATCTCACTGAACAGAGAGAGAGAGAGAGAGAGAGAGAGAGAAAGCTCTGAAGCCCAACACACAACATTCACACTGACCAGTCAAGCACGAATACACAGAGGATCGACCGCAATTCCCGGTGCGCTTACACTTGTAGGAAATTGTCACCTTGTAATAAGATTAATTAATGATAAAGGCTCTACTGGGATGGTATTACCGCATTGTTACCTGCGCCAACCAGTATCTTACAAAGGGATCAGACTGACCGATAATACCCATTGCTTTAGTTAACCCTCCATGAACCAGGTTTAAGAATCATCATGCTTTGAAACATGGATTGTACGTCGAATTTTATCCATTATTAATGTGTATTATTTAAACAAAAATATACTTTAAAATATTCAATTGAATTCTAACAAAGTATAGAAAATAAACGAAAGTCCAGCACGAATCTCCGAAGAGCGTATATCCTGATACTTTGCGCTTCCACAAGAGTTTTATCTTGGCTCAAGATTTCAACAGATTTCCAAGAAAGCATTGCTTGGACGGTTTGTTGGTCGGAAACACGTATGTCCGGATAACTCTGCGGTGGACCAGGAGATATATGTGGAAAAGAACAATCGGGTTACACACACGTGGTTTGCGAAGCAGGAAGAAGCCAGATTGAATTCAAAGTGGCTTGAAGAGACAAATGATAACACGATTTGCTGTCCGGTCCACGGAAGTCTCAAGAGTTAAAGCGGAAGTGGATGTACACGCACGTATATCAGCTAGCTTTGTCGCTGATTCGTGTGCAACCTTATGCATTTATGCATGTTTCCACCTTTATGGCTTCGATGCGCGGATCTAATAGAAGTTCTCGCGATCATGTTTCACGCGGCCCGCGAACTGCAATGGAGCGGAAGTCGAGGCGGCAGCACTTTCGAATGAGTTTCAACCTCTTCCTAATATATGTGCGAAGGTAGGGCTACGCGAAGACCACTCTCCACGTAAACTTCTTCGTTCAGCTTCTACCGTACGCTTCCCCTTCAACCCTCCACTCACCTTTCTCGACTCGACCTCATCTCATCCGCGAGGAAAACCCCGTAGAACTGTCGTTATTAAATTTACATGCAATACCACTCAGAACTCATTTCTTCGTAAACATTGAAATAAAAATAAAACTTTCCTCTCTTTTTAATAGGATCGATCCATGCTATTTCTTTCTATCGTCAAAATAAACTTGTTGTAAAAGTTGTTATTATACGTTGCAAGGATTTAATTTTATATTTCAAGAAAACGGAGTGTATTCCAGTTTTATAGATGTATCATCCCTTTTCTCGTATAATTAATGAATTCTCTATTTCTATCATTAAACGACAATGGTTATAAACTTGATATTACACACACCAAAGAAATAAATTTTATGATTCCTATTTCTCATGACGCGCCACAGAATCGAGGAAAAAAAGGGGGGGTGAATTCCAGCTTTGGCTGAGATTTCGTAATGATTCTCGCTTGGTTTATTCGGGATAAAGGGGCTTTCGGTAGAGCGAAGCACAGGATTATGGGATAATTAAATTATTTGTTCGCAGCTCGCGTGGCCGTGTGTACCAATCGGAGAGCTGGGGGCAGCGGGTAGCGAGACGGTACGCAAACAGTAAATACCCACAGTGTGTATGCGGTACGAGAAGCGCCGACAGCGAGATCCTGGGATTTCTGTTTCCAGCGATCGCAACCGAGCCACTGCAGCCGCTAGAAATTGTCAAGTAGTCATCTGCGCGGAACGGCCGGAAATGGGAAGTGCCAAGAAAGTTACGGAATACACCGCAATAAAGATTGTACGGCCGGTATTGCCGCTATAAATCTAGAATATGCCGCTCAATAGAGCCAAGCTTTAATCCTTCGGTCACGTAAACTCGAATACGTGACTTGAGCATGAACAACACATTATCGTATTGAACATATTTCCAACGATATTGTTCTAAGATTAGGGTATAGTTTCCTATGTGTAATAGAAGGGTAAAATTAAGGGGAAAGAAGTATTCGAGCCATTTACTCTGAGAACTTGATAGCTACGATCATCCAGTCTTTTAATCCCGATGAAAAGCGGTTCGATTTTGCACGGTAATTCCTGTGGATTCTACATGCCGCTATTAAACCGGAGGGAATCTGCGAACACTCGAGCATTCGGGCTTTCGGACTATCGTCGGCCAAGGAGGCTCTCCGAGAAATCCGTGGAAAGGGGGCCGAGCTAGGAAAAGGGCGGCTTGCAGCTCATGAAAAGGGGCTGCTGCCTTTCCTTCGACTGGTTTGACTTGGATATCGACGAAGGAGTTCGACTTATCCCTTCGCAGTTGCGAAATCCTCTACTTTGCTCTTTGCACATTGCTTGAGAGAGAGTAAGAGAGAATCGGAGAGGGAGTCTAGTTCAACCGATGAAAATGGAAAATTCGAGGGTAGGAAATGAAAATGCCTCTGGCTGGCTGCGGTAATAACGCCAGGAAGACGATCAAGCGGAAGTTTCGGAAATCGAAGGGACTAACGGCTGCGAGGGTGCGCTTTCCCTTGGTATTGACACCGCAGACGTAAAATAAGGGTGATTATGGATATTCCAGAAACGGTGAATACCACCTAGCGTTATTCATCTTTTTAGCATTGTTACGAAAGAATTCGCTGACCCGTCTAGAGAAGTAACATTCAAAGATTTAGCGAGAGATTAACCGGCCTTCCTCTAGCGAGAGTAAAATCTCAAGTATGCCAAGGGTGCGTCAGAAATTTTTCGTTCAACACTGTGGCCCTCTGGCAATAAGCTTTCTCCGCTGTTGTTCCGTACAAAGACGTACTCGAGTCCCGCAAGATTTACGTGGCGAGGATCCTTGAAACGCCGTAGCACGCGTCGACGGTCGGAAGTGAATTTCGTAATTAACATTTGCCCGGGGTTGGCTTAACTTTCTACCGTTTTTTTTTCCTCTGGTGCCGTGAAGGAGGCGGCCGATTAGATAATTACTCGGGGGCAAGGAGAAGCAGCGAGTGCGAGGGATCCTAGTGGTCTTTCGTCTCGGAGATGTTTGCAAGTTCCATCAAGAAGTCAGGAGAGCCAAGAGACCACAATCACCGACGGTCCAGCACTGCTGACGGGAAAAGAAGATGGTGGATGAAGACGGGAGCTCAGCTTCCCGTTCTCGAGACGCCATTGTCCTCCTCGACGACTGTCCTTTTTCGAGGGCTTAATTAAGAGAGCCCGGGAGAAGAAAGAAGAGAGAAGAGGCGAGAAATAGAGAGATTCGCCCGTTTATTTCGCGGGCCGCTTATAAATCAACTCGATGAGTAATGGGGCTGACGATAGAGACGGGATTCTTTCCGATCGGACGCCTTCCACCAGACGACGCGATAATGGCTCCTACTGATATATATTTGCTGTCCCCGCCAGTTTCCCTCCTGATCCACCTCACCCGCCATTCTTCTCTACCTCCCGATCATCCCCTCGCTTCTTCTTTAATTAAAGCGATCGGCAATGGCACGCACCAAATTGCGGATAACAAGGCGCCGGTTACAAAAAAAAGAGGAAAAAAAGTTCATCAACTGCATTTTTCGATCTTCCGCTCCGAGAGACAGGAGTGCTTTATCGAGTTCCCAGAATGGGAGCGAGTGTTCCCATCGATTCCTTTGGTATTTATAGCATTTTCTGACGCAAATCACATGCCGCCAAGCTAATAATTCCCCGCAAAACAACGCCTCGAAATAACTGTATACATGTAATTACCATTGGTTTATTTTGATCTATCATGTTACCGATAAATCATTGCACTCGATTCTTTATATTTATATTTCGAGGATATAAATTATATACCTCAATGCTTTTGATGGCTGGAAATGGTGGGATTTTGCGGTAAACTCAATTATACCAAAATGCCGGGAATCACACAGAGGGCGGAATATGAAACGCGACGATATTTTCGAATGCTAATTCCGAGATGGACCGAGCCAAAATCGTAATGGGCATAATTATACGCCGATGATCGCATTAAGAATTCAGGCGAGTAATATATTTAGTGCCAATATTTACGATGTCTAGTTGAAATAAACGTCCATCGCACTTTATCAATTAACCGGAATGTAGGCCGAGGATCGTTGCCGTCAGCGTGTTAGCCCGGCAAAGTGGCCTCTCATCGATATTGAGCTCTCACTAGCCTAATTTCAATTCGCAAAAAATTCTCGATTCTCGCCTCTACCACCTAGGCGAGTGCATTTAATCCTACCTTAATTGTACCTCTTTCCGGTAGCCTCGATTCCCTCTCTTTTGATCCCTACTCGCGCGCTATACCGCGCTCGATAATCGAATTAGAGCGGTTCCAATACAGATTTTCATAGGTCCGAAGCTTCCCGGTGAACAATGGCCTTCCTCGGATTTCACGTCGCATTCGTCAGCCCCTCCGCTGTTCATACATTCAATCGGGGTTGCTCGTTTTCCATTCGAAATAGATCAACCTGTCCCGCCCCTCTATCGCGCTTCCCCCTTCCCCTTCCCCTTCCCCTTCCCCTTCCACGTGTTCCGCCCTCCGATGATTTGGCTGGGAAAAATGTTTTCCCACCCACAAAACTGCCACTTTACTTAAAGCCACTCGATATTTATAGTTGCCGTTATAAACGCGAGTTTTGCACCGCGAGAAAAAAGCCATCGGTGGCAGAAAAAAGTTGGTATATATTTGCTACGCTGGTGTAAAGTATAGCCACATTGTGCACACAGTCCGAAGGTATAACAGCGTGAAACCAGCAAGGAAACCAGCTATTCCGGATAAATTTAAGCGGCAGGTCTGTCGATATAAAAACAAGCTACAATGTGCGCTGCCGAGCGAACACACCGTAGCTATAGCTTGGATATGCTTTTCAGGGATAGAGACTTCTTTTTAAAAGGATGCCCATTCCCTATTGGATTTGCGCGTGCCACGGTGGTTTGCCAAGCTGAAAATATTATGGACTTAGCCGAGGTGTAATTACGAGAATGGCGAAACTTTTGCGCGAGATATGACGAGCAAGCCGCAGAGCCGCTTCCACCACCACTCTCTTTTCTCTGTGCTGCGGTACGCCACGAGCTTCCCCCAAGTAAATGCTAATGGGCGCCGGAGGCTTCCGACTATCTTTCCTTTTGGGAAGGTCTTCGCCGACGTTGATCCTCGGATCTGTAAGGCGAATTTACAGGATGATACATCCCGAGAGTGTTCCCAATTCTTTTAGAAAAGTGAGACGTATCTACAATTCACTAACCATTGGAAATAGATCTTGAATTTATAGTTCATAACGTCGATCAAAGGTGGGCAGAACTTGTCACAGCGAATGTCAGTCGATGCGTGTGAGTGTCGTTTGAAATTTAGAGTGCAGGTGTTCATTATTCAGAATGATAAATGGAACAAGTACGATAGAATATGTTACCGCAATTTTCTCGATTTCTTGCCAATGAATCAACTGAATCGTGTTCATTATATTCGGAAAAATCACCGATTTTCGGAGATTTTCTCAACTGACACGAGCCATTCTCACGCTAAAAAGCCCGCCGCGTGAACACACACGCACTCACGCACGCGCGTGGAATTTGGCACAATCAATAAGCGAGTAAAACTGCCGGGGACTTGGCAGAGTCCGATTCCCCTCTGACTTGGTTTGTCATTCGAAAATTGCACAAGAATCCCGCGGGGCTTACAGTTGCTGCCGCAGCACTGGCGAATATCCGACCTCACCTCTGACCAAAAAATATTACGCGCCACTAGCCAAGAGTCTTGCGACCTTCCCAAGCTGCTCTTCTCTGACAGTTGGATGTCAGAAGACGAGCCAAAAATTTAGCAGAGAAAATCTTGCTATCGAGGCCAACAGATTTCCTCGTTTTACTTTGCGATGCATCTTTGCGACTCGCCAGGGATTCATGATAGAGAAGAGCTTTATCGGTGGACTGCGAAGTATATCGATAAATCGATGCTACTCGCTGAATATACGAAGATGCAACCTTTCGGCTTAGCATCGACGATGCTTTTTTTTTTAGCGGCCAAGGTCGCTCATCGAGAAAGGCAAAATAGAAATCGGCTTGAGAAGCGTTGCACACTCAAGTGGACCGAACCCCTGCACAAAGGAAGGGCTCACCCAGCCTTGCGTCCGCTAGGAACGAAGAGTGAGAGGCTGGAATTGTTTCAAAGGGGACAAGAAATTGGAAAGTCGAGAAATACCAGACGGCAATTGTTCGCTATAGAAGAGGGGGGTTGAACGCCAGCTCAGCCACGGTAGAGAGTGGGATGAGAGGGCCGCCGCCGGATGCGATGAAATATCCATGAAGGAATCGTGAAGCGAAATTGAAGCGGGAAGAGCATGCTCGATATTAACGAGAGCGACGGACAGTGAAATTGTTGGGAAGAAATCATCGGGCAATCTACGCTCGTTCTACATTAATTCTTCCTTTCAAATTACAGCCAGTAAATTATCAGAACTATATTTTCTCTACTAGAACATTCGTCTGGTTTCGTTTTGAAAAAGGAAGAGAGTCTCATTATCAGCGAGCCGGAAAGATATCGCTACCTGGAATTCCAAAGTGCGAGAAGCGTCTTCGTCGGCGCTCTATTTGTGCGTGCTGGAATAAAGATAACACGAATCTTTCGTATCCGCTGATACACGAAGCGGCTGGCAGTCGCTGCAATCCCGGAGACGAGAAAGAGGGTGGACGGATTCGACGGGGGAGCGGCGTGAAAGTACGCGAGAAACTTTGAATTTGCAATTTACTTTCGGCGACAGAGAGTGCGAGGCAGCAGTAGCAACAGCAGCAGCAGCAGCAGCCTGTCTGCCTGTCTGCGAACCCTTCCCCTTTCCTTTCCCCGAGCCTACCAAGCGAAATTCGAACTTGTACAGCGAAGATTTGCGGGGTAAACAAAATTACTACCGCCACGTCTATCTTTCTCTCTTTCTCTTTCATTCTAACACAGCGCATCTGACGCAAACATCAACTCCTCCAGTGGCCACTGATTTTTCCTCGACCTGGTAACACGCGCTCCTTTTTTTATTTTCCTTTTCTATCTCGACTCGACGTATTTCCGCTCATCCCGTTGAGCATCCGCGTCTCTGATGTGCCCATGCGATATATATGTATACAGCAACATCCGCCACACACACGCCACTCTATCTACTGACGGCTTAACTCGCAAGCGCGAGTTTTCTTTTGATCTCACTCTATTAACCGAGTGCCGAGCTTTCATCCACTCGACATTCCAAGCAATCTTCCTGCAGTGATAATTACTAGTTAAGGAATCGGTACGAGCTGTGAAACAGCGCGAAAAGTAGTCGGAAGTTAAGGGTGTCGAAGGCCTCGAGGGCACATCGTTGGACCTCGTTTAATTTGCTCGAGAATTGTCGCTGTCATTACCAAGAAGGGGGATCGCGCAAAAGGGGGTGCACAGGAGGAGACATAGCGTCGCTTAAGTGCTTCTTCCACCGGGAAAGTTTCTTTGCCGACCTTCGTACTCTCGAGTTCCTTAACAGCTATTACGCGGCCGATTTCACGCCCGAATCACGGACGTTGCATTGCCATTTCCCCATTACGATCGCTATTTACGCCGACACTCATTAAACCCGATGTGTTAGAACCTCGTGGCAATGAAATTTCCCTCGAATCACCAGGAATAACATTTAATAATGGTACGCACACCATCATCGCTACCGCGCCACCCTTTGCAACAGGTTCGCGCGTCACTCATATCGAATGCCTGCGCGTGACGGAATGTTTCGGCTCCGATATAACTCTCCATCGCTATACTATCGTATTCATCCCTCCAACTTTACGTGATGCAAATTCACTTCTGCTTTGCTTCTGGTAGAAATAGATTGATGCCGTTCAATTGGCAATTGCGATATTTGCCGAGAGGAAATCTATGCGAGAGTTTCGGTCAGTTTCGGTGGTACCATTCTCAGTGCGCCGAGGGAGTTGAATGTCGATGACTTTCGACGGCCAATTCGACGTCGTTCATTAAACAAGCCGAGCGCGTAGATAGTGCCTGTTCATTTGGAGTATCGGAGGGATGAAAATTAATACGCTGGAATGGCGCTCTTCCTATCCTCTCTTGTACATATGCGCAGTTGGATATATCGCTTAATAGAGACGTCGACACACCGTGGGTGCAGCATGAATTCGCAAACAACGCTCGCGAGCAATGGCACGTGAGCTTTAGAGCGACATTACCTA
Organism: Ectemnius cavifrons; assembly: GCA_964023945.1. Lineage (NCBI taxonomy): Eukaryota > Metazoa > Arthropoda > Insecta > Hymenoptera > Crabronidae > Ectemnius > Ectemnius cavifrons. Next base: position 5,696,196 of record OZ030382.1, read on the forward strand.
CCCCGGGGATTGCCGTGATTCGATCATGGCCGGCAAATTGTACCGACGAAGACGCTCCCCACCGCACATGTGCGGCATCGTGCATGTCGAATTATAATTTCATACACACTTCAGGCACAGATATGAATCGACTGTGTTGAACTCTCGAAAGTTGCCGGATCATTCTATTTATTCAAGAGTTAAATAAAGAGAGAGAGTTTATAAAAAGAAAAAAGTCTTAGTCCAGTGATAGAAAACTTTAGTAATTAATCTTTTTCCGAAGGATCGCACGAGTCAGCAGGAAAATGTCAGAGCATCCTCGTAATGATCGAAACTCTGATGAAAGTGTCGAGTTGATATGAAGTTTCGAAGAAGAATTGATAATGACAAGTTTAAGTGACTGGTCAATTTGCTATTAAACTGATTCGCCGATTTGTTTGAGAAAGCGAGTGTGCCTATCGGGGAGGATTAAGAGCCTCACGGAGAGATTAGCAATTAGACACGGCAGGTCAGAGCAATTAATCAGCAGCGAGATTCCAAGCGTGGGTGGTGGTAGGAGCGGGTTACTCGGCTGGTCGAGCGGCGACAAATCGCAATTTGTAATGCCGGAACGGGACTCCATCCACCGACGCATTATTGACCATCCGTTGCATATTCCTCATTAGCCGTTGGCGTACATGCCCTCGTAAAACAACATTCGCAAAATGGAAATCCTGCTCGAACGATTGCTCTTGCTAATCTCCTCGATACTTGCTGGTAATAAAAGACCGACCAGGGGAAATTTTGGTCCCCGTCAACGAGACAATTCCTTGTTCCATACTAGTCCGACAAAAGTATGCTTTTCCCGAATAAGATAATTACCAATGAATTTACACTGCAGTCACAAAGAGTACTCTCATACGAACTTCGCCAATAATAGACATAAATATTCAATTCTCATTTAAAACGAATCCTGTCCACTCGACCTACGATTTAAATCCAATATACACGCAAAAGTGACGCGCATCAATAACAGAATCTGATTTACATAACAACAGGGAAAGTTGCTGGATGATTAGTCTGACGAAGAACCACATGTATTAATATTCGCAAAATGGAAATCCTGCTCGAACGATTGCTCTTGCTAATCTCCTCGATACTTGCTGATAATAAAAGATCGACCAGGGGAAATTTTAGTGTCCATCAACGAGACAATTCTTTGTTCCATACTAGTCGGACAGAAGTATGCTTTTCCCGAATAAGATAATTACCAATGAATTTACACTGCAGTCACAAAGAGTACTCTTATACGAACTTCGCCAATAATAGACATAAATATTCAATTCTCATTTAAAACGAATCCTGTCCACTCGACCTACGATTTAAATCCAATATACGCGCAAAAGTGACGTGCATCAATAACAGAATCTGATTTACATAACAACAGGGAAAGTTGCTGGATGATTAGTCTGACGAAGAACCACATGTATTAATATTCGCAAAATGGAAATCCTGCTCGAACGATTGCTCTTGCTAATCTCCTCGATACTTGCTGATAATAAAAGATCGACCAGGGGAAATTTTAGTGTCCATCAACGAGACAATTCTTTGTTCCATACTAGTCGGACAGAAGTATGCTTTTCCCGAATAAGATAATTACCAATGAATTTACACTGCAGTCACAAAGAGTACTCTCATACGAACTTCGCCAATAATAGACATAAATATTCAATTCTCATTTAAAACGAATCCTGTTCACTCGACCTACGATTTAAATCCAATATACACGCAAAAGTGACGTGCATCAATAACAGAATCTGATTTACATAACAAAAGGGAAAGTTGCTGGATGCGCAATAGTCTGACGAAGAACCACATGTATAAATCACTGATACCTGAATCGATGACACATTTCGAAAAACCGCACCTGTGGCGGTGGTCAGTGTCACGTGCCGGGGATTTCGAGTTCAAGGGTGATGATGATCGGGATTGGGTGGAGGTTGTGCGGGTGAGTAACACAGCTGATTAGCAATGAAATTCCAAGCGATGCTCTCGAGGTTCGGGCTTCTATCGGTATGCGCGTGTTCTGATACCATGGGGATTCTGGTTGCGGACCTCACGTTGTCGGGAACTGCACGCGCGAGAGCCATATACAGCAACGAGCAGTGGATCGTTGCCGAAGCCGAGGATTCCATTGCTTGATTGATATGTGTCAGCCTCGCCGCACGCACCATCGCCTCCTCCGTCGATATTTCTCTCTCTCTCTCTCTCTATCTATCTATCTCTATCTGTTTCTCGTATTCTCCTGTTCGGATTGCACGCGCCATCCACGTTATGCTTCTATGCCCGATATATATCGTATTAAACTCCTGCCAGTTGGATTTCCATGACGCGCCGATCACCACTCCAATCCCTCCGAAACGAATGGCCCGGAAAATCAGGGGCATCTGCTCCCTCGAATTTTAAGGCTTCCCATACATTCTACCCTTTCTACTGCTCTTTCATTTCACCCATCATTTTTCCATTATTTCAAGGATCGCTTCACTACGTCGATTATTGATTTCATTAAATTAATACCCATGAATTCCAACGATTTTTCGTCTAATCGAGATTCCACGTTGTAAGTAGAATCATACATTGGCGATCGGACGAAGATAGAAGAGGGTGGTGTTGAGAGGTGCAGGTTGAAGGGGTGACTTTCAAAACTTGGTTGCTTACAATTAGTTGAGTGGTGGAATATCCGTGGAGGAATATCGGTATCCAAGGATCGATTTTACTAACCTATCCTTCGGTACTAGAGCGCACCGCGTCCCTCTCTCTAGTGGCCGTCATTGCCTGGTATTGACTGACCCGCATCGTGAATGCACCGAGACAATAAGATAAGTCACGAAAACTCAACGTTCCCGGTGAGATGACCGGGTCGCGAGTACTTCAGAGTACGGTCTAATATCCACGAGAGGAAGATCGAGAGAAAGAGCGGAAATTCCGAGAGCAACAAATCTCTCTGCTAGAGCTTCTCTATTCATGATGGACAAAGATCCATAAAGCTTCGGGCGATCATTGTTTCTCAGGTTGTAGAGCATGTCGATCAGGAATTTTCGAGGTCGAATCGAACAGGATAGCTATCTTATAAATTCAGGAATGGTTTGGCGAGTACTCTCAACGATTCTCGGTTAGTCGTTCTTGGTTGAGTGACCCGGCATGCGATGACGAAGACAACAACCGAGAGATGGTTACACAGGTGGTGCGGGAACTGCGTCTGCGAGCACAAATTGAATCAGTGATTCGAGAAACTCTCCTTGTCCCTCCTCTTCCTCCTCCTGCACTTGCCCCCTTCGGGTACCACTGGCTTTCGTTGGCACTGTATTCTCTTGGCGCAAAGTTACACAGACACACACCAGCCACTCTATCGTATTGCGGAGAGTGGTTCCATTAAGTGTGGGCTTCAAGCGCAGAGAGGAGGCGCATCAGTCATCGAGCACTAGCAAAACGTAATAAATGTCTGGATGCTCTCGAAAGAGTCATTACCGACGTAGACTACCCCACGCAGTCTGGATTACTAACGAACGTCCACTTTTCAAGACCCCTGATACGGCTGCCCGAGCATCCAGCAGGAGGCGGCCCGCACGCTAGAGTTTTCCCGTGCTCGAGAGCGGCAGGAGGATTTTTTTCAAAAGTTTCGAGTACCTATTAAGATGCACCGACTATTTCATTAAATTGCTGGGTCCGGCTTGCGGGGAGGGGAAGGGGAGGTGGAAGCGCCTGCTGCAGTAGATAATAAAACTATGTCGGCCTGCTTTATAGCAATTAAAAGCTGAGCCGCCTTTGAAAGGGAGCGCTTGTGCCACCCTCCGAGAGCCAAGAGAACCTTCCCATGCTGAGTGTCTGATAGAAAGTACAGAGCGAGGGAAAAGAAGGGAACACAGACACCTCCACGATTCTATTTGTAATCCCTTTTTGTTTTTTTCCCCTAAATCTGACTAGCAAATCGAACTTCCATGAACCGGAAGGTGGACTCTCATTAAACGCGGCTACCTTCCAAAGTACGACGAACGAAAAGTTAATGTCATTCGTCGTGGAAACTCAATCTCCTCGTAAACTAGAGAACATCGAGCTACGGTCGCTCTCCTAAATGGGAGACATTCAGCGGGTAAAGTGCTCGCGCGGAACTTCGGCCCCTAATCGATCATTGGAAGGCGAGTAGTGACTCTTAACTAAAACCACTCCGCCCTGAAGTGCAATAAATTTCCTCCTAGCCGAACACACTAAGAGTTTCTATACTCCTTCTCTCTTGTTCCGCATGTGTGTGTGTGTATGTGTGTGTGAGAGAGAGAATGCGAATTCTGTGGAAGGTGGGTTTGGGAAGAATAACGATGGGTGTGCTGATGGCCAGCGGTGGGTGTAGTCGGTGTTTCAAAATGCCCGCGCGGCCCACTGGTAATTCAGAGGTTCACAAAGAAAGCCGTCCGATAAGCTCTATTTCCTTTCCAGTGGGAGGCCGATAAAAGGGCATTTTTCTAAGCTCACTAATGGCGCGCGAGCTAACTCGCCTTGGTAAGACGATGGACAAGTCCGGAAATGAAAATCCTCAATGTTCCCATCGACTCGAAGTGCTCCCTCGCATATGGACACACATAGACAGGTAAAAGAGCAATACTGTAGTATATGTGTGTCTGTGTGTGGCGTCGCTATTCTCTAGGAAGAAGGAAATGTTTGCAAAACAAACATCGCACGCTGTTACAGTTTCTATGCACGCGTGGAATATTGAGAGAGCACGTGCACACCCGGTATGCAAAGAGAGCAGCGGCGACGACGACTAAGAGCGAGGCAGATAAAGCCAAGCAACTGGCAGAGTAGATGTTTTAGCTTTCGGCGGCTGGTCCAGGACGCTCCAGCTTCCTGCCCTTAGGAGAGCCACTCTCCTCTGCTTCGTAGTTTACTCCACGAGTGCGCTTCCTGCTCCCGCTACAATACGAACAGGTACACACGGACAGTTTACATTCGCCGCGAGGAGCTGGAATGCTGAAGCCCATTCAAGACTGCGACCATTTCGCCTGGCTGTCCTGGACCACTCGCTGGAATCGGGACATTTCTAAATGCGAAAAAACTAGGTTCCCTTTGATACAACTCCTTCTTACTTTCCTTGCAGGACGCACAATTGAACGGTTCCGTCAAGAGGAGAGTTTTGGTGAAATATAACTATTGTTGGGCGCGATAATAAAATAGAAAAGTATGTTTCTCTTCTCTTTTTTGTTTGTTTTCTGTATAATATAAAATAATAACGATTTTTTGTTTGCCCGCTTATAACTTGAGAATTACTGAATCGATTTTCATACGGTTTATTATAATGTGTGACGCGAGTCTCGGTGAAGGTTATACAATATTAATTATCACGATAGCAAATGTAGACAATGACTATACAAATAATCGGTGTTTGATGTGTGATACTGTCAGCAAGTCAATAAGATAAAGATAGAAATTATAGAAATAAAAAAGATATAAAATAGTATGATTTCTATTTGTACTGAGCAGAATTATAATTCTATGTGTAACATTTTCAGAACAAATGGATGGTACGAGTGCATTTGTACAAGCGAGAAGCTTACTGCAATGAGTTTTACTCGCATCGTGGAGAAAGCCTTTAGTCAAAACATACCAGTTGCACAAACAATGATATCAGTAAAAGTATCGCATCCAATTTCCCAGTGATGGTGCACAAACTCATTCTCCTCGAGCACTCGAAGCCGGCGAGTGAAACTCATGCTAGCTTTTAATACTATTTGACTATCCAGAGAGTATCGTCGAGGTTTAAGAAACCACTACTATTTGCTCTTTTCAGTGTACATAATCACTTCTACTTGTCCGGAACTACTCTTTAAAATCGGGTCATTTCTAAATGCGAACCACTCTTTCATCCAATTCCTTTTAACTTTCCTTGTCGAAGGAACTATCAAATGAAACGCTTCCATCAAACAACAAGTTTGTCAGACTCTAACTATTCTAACACACAAAAACACAAACAGGTCTTATCTTTAATACTATTCGATTATCCCGAGCGTATCATACAGATTTAAGAAACCGCTGCCATTTGCTCTCTTCCATCCACCGTAATCTCTTCTCTCTTCTGGAGAGGTCTCCGTCGGAGAAGTTTAGTAGAAGTTGTAGACTCGGTGTTTAAGGGGGCTTGCGCGATAGTAGAGTGTTTCGACCTTTATTTCCACGCTCTTTAAACAATTGGAGCTTGACGTAGGAAGAAAAGAGAGAGAGAGAGAGAGAGAGAGAGAGAGAGATGTAGAGGCCGAGAAAGAATGAGAAAAAGAGAGAAAGAGAGAGAAAGAGAGTGGCATTCGAGGCACATAGCGTCTTTCAATTCACCACCCCCGGAGTGTCCTCCATACGCCGTTGTGACCAGGAGTGCGCGGGTGCACACGACTATCCCCTTCAGCCGAGTCGGCATTGTTTCGCGAGGGGCTATTCGCGTCGGGTTAATTAGACCACGCTCCAGTTAGTGAAAATTGAATCTAAACCGTAGACGTACCCAGTCTTTCGGCTGGTGTTCGACCGGCACGATTTAACTGCTCGGAAGCCAAGGAATTGCCGGTTCAGTCGCGTCGGTAGACTCCTCTTCGATTGCGCGGCTGTTTTTTTTTCCCCCCCCCCGAGTTCGATAACAGCACTAATTACTCGCTCGGTTGGAGTTCTCGCCTTTGCTTATGCTTTGTTTACTTTCGCCTCTACCTTCGACTTAAGCCGCTGCCTTGAAACGTCGCTGCGCTCGTGTTCACGCTCGAGGCTCGTCCGTGAGTAGAGCGCGAATGAAAAGAAAGCTTCGTCGTCGTCGTCGTCGACGTAACTCGGTCAAACGCGGCCTCCTGGCCGACGGCTTTTCCGTGCGCGTACTTTTGGGGTCGCGCCACTCCATCTCTCTCTACTGAGGAGTCGCCCGTTTTTCATCGCTAATTGCCGAGCTCCTATATCTCCCTCTCTCTCTTCTCTCTTCGCTCTCTCTCTCTCTGCGAGAGCGGTTCCTAGTGCCGGCTAACTTTCGAAACAGCCTTCCTTCGCTCTTGGATAAACCTGCTGCATGCTTCTACTTTGCCATCGTGTTTTCTTCCCCTCGTTCGCTCGCTCTCTTAACGCAAGTACCGACTCCTCATTGACTGATGGCTTCCCTTACTGTCCGACTTCCGCTCGCACAGCTTTTCTCTCTTTCTCTCGCATGTATTACTAATACCGCCGTACAGATGATGAGTGAGAGAGTTGGAAGCAACGTATGGATTCGCGATCAATAAAACGTTCCTCTCTTGGTGCCCTTCGAGCAGTATGTGCCTTCGTCTCCTTCCCCTTGCGGGTGCGGGCCAGCTGTAATAGGATAGGCCGGGTCCGACAGGATGCGGATATGGGATATGCCTTGCCGCAACTCGATCACTCGATACTTTTCGATTTTCGATTTTCAATAGACCGATAATATCGTTTTCACCCTACGCCCACTATATGGCTACCTGTCCTCTCTTTCTCCTCTTACTGGCTTGCTAGTGGCCAGAGGTTCGCTTCCGCACACCGGATTGTAATCGAGCCACGCGTGCCCCTTCGTCTCGACCCCCCACTTTTTCCACCCCTTTCCACCCCCTTTTTTCCCCGGACTAATCCGTGGATGGTGGGTGAAAATTGAAAGCCAATGCTTTGGCGGGCGGACGCGATATCTCTCGGCTCGCTCCGATTATTCCCTGTCGAAGCGGAGCGAGCGAGAGAGCGAGTGAGAGCGGCTTCACTCGGCATCGGGCGCGTATGTGCGACAAATACGAGCGCTTTTGAATTGGAACTTTAATTACCGCCGCTATCGAAGCACGTCGCCCAGCTGACGAGCGGCACACGTGCGAGAGAGAGAGAGAGAGAAAAACGAGAAATTAAATACATATCGGCAGACGCGCTGGCACGCCGATGATAGGGAAAGCCGACGGATGCCAGTTTGTCTACGCTTCTCCACGCAGTGCTATGTTATTCTCTGATATCGCGATGAGTTTGTCAATTTTTGTCTATCTTTCTTGAATTTGTTCTCTCTGGTTTTTTCTCTTTGATGCTGGATTCGTCATCGTCCTGCTGAATCTTCTCGCTCTTTATTTGCGATCTTTATTCGCTCGTGCTATAGCGATGGAGTTTTTCTCTCTGCTTCTCTTGGAAAAACAAGCTGCCTTTTGCTAGGAAGGTAGAGCTTCACAGCGATTTTTCGTGCCGGCCCTGATGATGCACGTGGCCTGTTTTTGCGACCACTGTGCTCGACGAAGTAGACGTTAATTTGACGAACGCGGGGCGCCCGGTTGCGCCATCCGCCGACGCCGACGCCGGTGACAAACATTCGTCGCCGACATTAATGAACAATTAACGCGCCTCCGCGCGATGGATGCTGTGCCGCGTGTGGAAGCGGAGCCGCAGCATGCAGCATGCGGTTATCTGTCAGCGTGCAGGCGAAGCTAATTCAACAGTGAGACAGTTGGTGCGAGTGAGAGAAGCTCAGGAGAAACAGAGAAGGACTGATCATCGTTTTCGGGGATTTAGCATAGCACATCAGGCTGATAAAGATTATCTAATGCGGCTTTCGTGCCTGCGTTAATGATACTTCATTTTCACGAGGTTCGCGCACGTCGCTCGTTTAATGGATGACTTGAGCGTCCCGTCACGCGCTCTAGTAATTAAGGTAGTTGTCGTGGCTGTATACTCTTGAAACTTCAAACGCAAGGAATGACTATTTCATCCATGCCTGTGATTAAAACTTTTAGCTAAGTTCGTATATGTCGAGCCTTAGTGTCACATCTGTGGATAGTTTCGTAAAATATTATTTAGCTGCCTCGGTAATGATGGTAACGCTGTGAGTTCAGTTTCATAAAAAATAATATTCTTCCCTAGTTAAATCTCTTTAATAAAACGTTAGTAATTTGACGTATATTTTCTAATATTTGTACCACACTGTTTTATAAAGCTCTAGTCTTTTTTATTGAAAACTTAACAGTTATTTTTATGCTAAAATTAAAAGATTGCTATTTGCATTACCCGGCGGTGTAGAATGAGTACAAAAGGTAGACATTTTAATCGCAAGGATCTCCCCTTTGTAGATGGTTTAACCGAGTTCAAACTTTACGAATAGTTACTTAATAATCTCTTCTACACGTAACGAAAACTTGAGACGATTTCTAAGAAAAGTGATATAACGCGACAACTACTTAACTGTTCGCAAGAAAGACGATGAAAGTACTAAGATTTCGGAGCTTACTGAATATTTCTATGCAGATAAAATCCCAGATTACAGGCAGAATTAATGTTAAAGCGGACTACTTTTCACAAAACGGTTAGCGTATCATAGAAACGTCATTTAGTATACATTTTCTCCACTCTTGCCGTATGTTGATTCGCTCAAGCCGATTACTTGACCATAAGTGGGTCCTAAGTAAGCTATTATACAAGGTAAGTACGCTATCAGGCTAGAACTCTATCCCTCTAAAATTACAGCTCACCTCACACGCGCATACTCTCTCTTTCGTTAATCCACCGCAATTTCTCATGACCAGTGCGACTCGAATGAGAAACGAAGAGGAGAACAAAAGACAGTCTGATATGATGAACGCGAAACAGAAACCGCCATACGATCAATTTGAATTTTCATCGACGCAACTGACACCGAGCATTGGTGCACTTCTTCTTCTCCAAGTGAATGAAATATGAAAGACGATCTCAATTAACGAAGACGAAGAGATCCAACGAACGCAATAGTCACAAATGTCTGAGTAGATTGGATTTAAGCTACTGCTTTTATTCGACTAAAAGGTCCACTCTTGGAATCTCTCTTCTCTCTTCAAGCTCTCTTTTTACTCAGTGAAATCGATGGCTTTCCGCGGTGTGGAAATTGAGGACGCGTCCCAGGAAGAGGTTATGTAAATCGATGCGCCTGTCCCTTTGTACTTCATCTACATCGGCGAGTAGAAATGTAACTTGGAAGTTCGCAAAAGCTTGGAAAAACTATCAGCGACCTAACATATTCATACTTCTATTATCTACTCTCTTTCGGAGTATATTCGAGTTCGCACGTTTTGATCTCGTGTTTATCTCGCAAGCGTCTGATTAAAACAGAGAGATTCCACTAGCGGGTTGCGCGGAGGGTTGTTAAGAGTGGATGATCCGATGTAACTTTCACCGGATGCGATTGAGCTGACAGTGGCAAATCGTGGCAGGGCTGTTCTATGCGCCCTTGTCACTCTTGCAGCCACTGACGCTATCTCTTCATATATCGGCTTGGCTCCTGAACGAGTATGTGTGTGTGTGTGTCTGTGGAGTCTCGTAATCGAATTTTTCGCTTGCCCTGGCTTTCCACGGATCCTCGCAGCGAGCCAGTTATATTGGGCCGTCATTACAAAGGGTTGGGCGATTTATAATCGGGGCCAGGGAGCTACCAGGCGCGGCGATCAATTCCGTCTCCGGGGCCGATGCTCAGTATACCGCTTGCAAATCGAGAGATCTCGCGTGCGCACTCTGTGTGCCGGGGCGCGTTCTGTCCTGCGTCCGCATGGATCCATCTCCATGCGCTCGTGGCAGCTCTCCAATCCTATTAGCCAGTGTGGCCATGTAGACAAAAGTATTGATCATCGACGAGTTCGCCGTGCTCTCTGGGTAGCCTCTCCTCTTCCTCCTCTTCCTCCTCCTTCTCCTGTTGGCTCTCTTTCTCCATTGCCTCTAGTCTCTGTAGCCCCTTGTTCGCTTTGTCGACTTCTCCCTCCTTCTCTATAGCAGCGCGAGTATAACCCTCCGTTGACTGCCCTCTGCTTTCTCCGGGCTCGCTTCCGCTTCTGTATCTCTCTGATTTCCTCCTCGTCTCTCCCTTAACTTCCGTTCGCTTCACTCGCTCTCCCTTCTCTATCTGCTCTAGATTCTTCTCTCTTCTACTCTCTCCCTTTACATTTCTTCGCTCTCTCATCAATCCTCTCTTTCGCTCTAGTCGCTCGCTCCCGTTCTCGCCTGTTTGCCGAAACTCTCCATTGAAATTCTCCGCGCTGCATATTAATGCCGGTGCATAAATCCCGGCGTTAAACGTCCCCTCTCCGCTGGTTTGCTGGGAGACGAGATCTTCTCTCTCAAATCTTTCTTTCACTTCTCTTTTGGAAATGCAAGCGTCGGTGGTCCTCTCTCGTTTTGCAACGTTGCGAGATCACGTCTTTCCTTTGTCCTGTCGATGGATCATTGTGGATACATTCGAAATACCAGAAGAGTTGAGATATTTCGGATGTTCCGCTCGACTGGTAGATCGCGATGATTTTGGTTTCGAGTTGTTTCGTAGTTTCCATCTCTCGCTCTCTCATTTTGTTTCGACTGTTCTCTTACTTGCCGCTCGAATGCTCCAGTTTCTCCGTCGATTTTACTGGCGAGTGCTGAATAATCGGAGAATCGTTTCCTTTATATTACGGTTCAGCGATGATTGGTGTTTGTAATTAGACGCAATGTACCATCTGTATTTTAGATGTTCCTCAGCATTAAAATTAATTATTGCCAGTGTTCGTTATCGGGACTGGGTTTTACGCAATTATCGCCGCTCCGTTTGCCAGGGATATTGTTTGAAATAATATTGTCACATGTTGCATTACGCGCACATCGGCTGGCTAAACCGAATTGGCACGTGTGACCTGTTTGCAATCCTGTCGGCCTTCAATTAACGGCTGCATTATTTCCCCACCTATCTTTTTCCATTGGTACCATAGTTTCTTCTTCATTTTCAATTTGTCAACCGGTGGCATTACGAGCCGCCAACAATTCACCGTCGATTGCAGTGTAATTTTCCATTGATTTTTCTCCGGGCAATTGCTGTCGATGAGCGGCACTGCTCGCGCATGAACTTCTCCCTGGTATAATCAGTTGAGCGAGAGAGCAAGGCCGCAAAAGGGCAGTCCGCCTAACCGAGAACAATATCACTCATTGATACGTTGATTAGAAACTCTAATTGCACGTCAGCCCTCACTCGGAGAGAACTAAATTGTTTTCCCAGCCAAGCTTACGGCGCTCTTTCCGCTGTTTCCACCCTCTAATGAGAGGCTGCCGGAAGCAGAGAGAGAGAGAGAGAGAGAGAGGGAAATCGATTTGCGAGTGCGTGAACAAGTCTGCTAGTGTTTCTGATATCGGACTAAGAGAACTACTAAGAGTGAAGGAGAGAAAGTCCGAGAGGGAAAGAATTACCTCGCTTCGAACTTTCACCCTCGAACAGATTACTCGCTCAAACTTCCTTCGCATGAATAAGGAAGACGAGGAAAGAGAGAATGAGAGAAGGTTTCAGTTCTCGCTTCATCGAAAGTGTGAATAAAACAGTATTGTTATGGCCGGAGTTCATAGCTTTCGGCGAATTCATTATAGTCAAGATAGAAAGATAGTTTGAACGGTATAAATCTCCATTCTCCATAATATTTGCTTTGTGAGAGGAAACTGCATTTCAAGTCTTTGATTTCAGGATTAGGAATTAGCTGTTCTACCTTCCTTTGTACTTTGATATTCTATTCCTTTTGAAATGATAGAGTTAATTTTGCAACATAATATTATGTCGAAAGGAATAATATTATGTGCAAAACAGGCGAATTATCAAATATTTCATGCATCTCTTCGATAACTCCGAAAATAGTAAAAGATAGCTCGGGTAAGTTACATCTCTTGAAAATAAAATGCAGACTGCCGAGACACAAGATACTTGCAAAAGTGAGGTTACATTTACGTGAGTGGGAGATCGACGTGCACGGTGGCGAAGGTCGATCGTGCGAGGGGAATCGACGATGTTTTACTTAGTAATGCACCATAACCAAAGAAGAAACGAAGGTAGACGTTTATTCGTCCCAGTCGACGGGACTTTATTCAGGTTATGTATCTTGGCGTTGGTATCATCGGCAGCCAGTGTACCTTTCCATGGAATATTCGTGCTATGCTTCGGCATACAAGCTGTAATTCCTTGGATGCTGCGTCGCCAAGAGCGAGTACCAGCTGCAACCTTCTCTCTTTGCAATCGAATTCGAGCACCAAGAGCGGAAATGTAGAATCCGCGAGATCTGTTTGCCGGAGGTATGCGAGGCGTCGACCATGAATAACTCGGCTGCTCGTCTCCGGAGCTTTCCTGATTTACTCGGTCACCCGGACATCCGGCATCCTCAAATTGATCCTTTCCATGTAGGATTCCCTTTAAGAATCGACTCAACTACACTCTTCGATGTTTTAATCAAGAGACTCGCAGTTTAATTAATTAATTTCTTTTAGTAAATAAAAGATGGTAATCATAAGATTATGATTTTTATTGAACAGTAAATATCTGTGTTATTATTTCAAAATTAGAACTTCGTCTTTCAGATTCTGTACTAGACTATTCGCTCGACTCCCGGAGTTTACGTGTCCGACTTATTAGTTAGCCGATTGAAATCGACCTGATAAACTATCGACGCGTGCCGCGGAAGAATACCTCTGATCTTCAGCGCACTACTCATAGCCCGGTTTGATATGAACTTTTATCAATAGGGCGTACTCGGATACATACATGTGCCATGATTGCTTGGAAACGATCGGGAAATCACTCCAAGCATGAATTAGTTGAGAGTCCAACCGAAAAACCATCAAATTTACAGCAGTTTGACGTGGCGAATAAAAATTGACTTTACGCGGGCTTGGCCGTGTAATTACTTGAAATCCCTTCATTACGATATATCTGAAACAGGGTTCATTCAGGCCAGATACGCGGTCCGTACTGCGAGCAGCGTTAATTAAAGCGCTTAGTAAACCTCGTTATCGAACGAGTCGTTAACAAGTTCGCTGTGCTGCCAATGTTGAGCGCAGTCGTCCGCTCTAGCGTGTCACTCATTGACGTTATCATAAATCGCATGGACAACTGAGCACTATTTTTCTAATTCCTCGTGTACAATGAAATAACTATGCCTGCCAATTGCAACGCAATATATATATCGACTATTCATTGTCGGAGTCAGACACAAAGCGTTTGATACCGCAAAGTGTTAGAGTGGACGCGCGTTAAGCCAACGGCGATGCGCCGCAGGCTCGTACACTGGTTAATTTCGCTAACGAGTTCAGACTAGGATTAAGAAATCGATCTCGTAATCGAGAGTGGAGGCTTTCAGGATGATGTCGGACTGCATCAGCAAAATAGCATGGGGATGCGCACGATGGTATCGGTGGGAAAACAGGGCGGCTGAATCACTCACAGGCGTATAGAGTGCTGATAGAAAATCGGTTCATGTGTGTGTATGGATGAATATACGTGTATGCCGGAGCAAGTGCGCGAAGCATGGAGCAGAGAGATGACTTGCATGGAGAGTGCTCCCGTTGACCTGGAGGCTGACACCCTTCTTTCTCTAGTGGCTGCTATACAACGGTTGATCCCACTCTTTGAAATGACCTCCCACAACCCCTGCCGCAAACAACTCATCCACTCGCTCTATAAATTATCATAATTACGAAGTTATGAATTAAATTAGCGAACCAGTTGGAAGTACGCACTGGTAAAATATAGATGATCGATCGTACGAGTCGATCATTCGCTTCATTACGAACTGGTTAATTAATGGTATAAAATCAAGCCGATTATTGGATGTCCAAGTAGTATGCGTATCATTGTAAGTCAGACCCGAAGAACCGAACTTCAGTGAGAAACCCTCGAAATCGGGTGGACATCGAAGTTTCGAATAAATTGGCGTTCTGTTAATTCATTCCTCAGCCGATTAGTAATTAACGGCAGTTGGTTTCACTCCGGACGCACGAAAATCATGTCGGGAACAGGCTCGGCAGAGAAAACGAGGTGGATTTTAGCGTAGGCATCATCGACGTGTCACGCGATCGACGAATTAAATTTCACGGGCAGGCTAGCCTCGCCCGAGGGAAATTATCGCTCCGGCCGATTCATAGCGGCTCCAGCTAATTGAGCTTTAAAACCAATTCCCCGTGCTACTTGTTCATGGTAGCCGAGCGTTTTCCGAGTACTTCCTCATTGGCTCGTCATAGTACTACCGGTAAAATGTCATTATATCGCCGTCGCTTGCAACCGGAATCCTCCTGGCGTACCGATTATACAAATCCACGGTGGAAGAGCGTCTCGAATTGCGAATAAATCAACGCACACCGCGGAGCCTACTGGAAAGCGGCTTGGAAGAATGAAGCAAATGTAATCCGAAAAATCGTATCAATTCCATTCCCGTCGAAATGGAAATTACACGAAACGAGGGTGGCTTCCGGAGGGAGGCTGCATAATATCAGATTACAGAGGAGTAGGAGGCATCGCCTAGCGTCGGTCTGCGTCGCATTATGCCAAATAGCATCAACCAACGCGGTAAGTGTGAGAGAGAAGGAGAGCAATTTTTTTGTTACGCTCAAGCCAGTGCGTTACGGTGTTAAGCGGTGGACGCGTTTGGAGAGAGTGAAAAAAATTCTTTTAAATCGGCTCAATGTAGCGGGCCAAGGGAGCCATTTCCTTCGAGAAATGGCGCCCGGCTCTCCACTTCTCGTCGCAGCCAGTTTACATTAATGTAACGCCGTTAATTTGTCAATGACACGGCGACCCGTTTCTGAAAGCGTACTAAGCGCGCGTTCGCTCGCGCACCGTCCGGTTACCGGTGCACAGTTTAAATGGCCGGATCCTTGCCACTCCACGATTTTAATTAAATCCCACGCCCGATTCAGAATACGAGCCAAGCTCAGCGCCAAAAGAGATGCTTAGCCCAGCCACGCTGCTCGAGAAGCTTTACCAGCTCGAGGAAAGAAAAGTCGCGGCGGGTAAGAACGCGCTGGAAGAACACAAGCTGGAAAGCCGGAGGAATTGGCGTAAAACATTCAGGAAAGAAAGCCGACCAAGTATTATGATACAGAGCGTTCACATTATAGCATAAAGATCGGACGATGCCAAGAAATTTCTTGTATAATTACTCCTCGCTATATCATTAAACAGCACTCGAAAAAATGTAATCATCCGATAGAAGCGAAGATAGAAGCGCGTTAAATCACACTCTGTTAATTACAACTAGGTAAAAGACAACGATGAGATTAAGCTCGTTTTGAACCCTACTGAATTAACACTAAACGGTGACTGTTACTAACAATTTCTCGTCTACCGTAACTCGACGCGGCAGATAGAAATTACAGGTTCAAAATCCGGAAATAAAAGTGGTGGAAAAAGGCGGCGCGGCGGGACTCTGGCACGGTAGATGGTAGAATGGCCGTTAAAATCGAGCCAGTTGGTAGCGATGCGAAAGTAGGCTAACGGAACGATCCGAGCGACGAGAACAGGGCATCGAGTCAGAGAACGGCTGGCTCGAATTTTGTATTTTGTAATTGTCGCCCTGCCAGCCGTGAACCCGTCGCGATCGCTCGAATTTGTTAAGCCAGAGTCACTCTCGGTCTCCTCTTATCTTTCTATGCCGCAGCCTCCCATTGTCTTGGCGACCTCGATTCCTCGTTACAGAATCCATCGGGTGGAGCCGAGCCCAGCCGAGCTACCGAGTCAGTTTCCTCTGTGCTCGCCGGGATTTCTCCCAATGATTACATTCTTCTAATTAAGCTTAATCGCCACTCCACCGCTGTAAAAATGCAGCCTCGCCGCAATATAGTACGTTTGCAATTAACTCGAGACATCGATGTCTCTCTCTCTCTCTCTCTCTCTCTCTCTCTCGTTCTCTCTCTTTCTATCTCTCTGTTAATGTTAAACAAAGTCTTTTCGTGCCGCTTTCATGGCGTTCCACTCTAACATGATTAAAAATTAAGCTGGATTATGTAAGATGCTTGAAACACAAAGGTTCGTATTATGAAAAAAATGGTTGGGCCTCTTGTAACACGGTGCAAAGTTAGGAAACTGTTCGGGATATGACCTTCGTATTTGTCGAGCACTCGGCGAGCCAGAGCGAGGTCTGTCTGACTACTGAAATACCTACTCTACTACCTAGACATACCGTACATCCTCCGATCCGGCTCATCTCTCTTTCTCTCATTCTCATTATCATTATATTTCTTCTGACTTGCGAATTCGTAAGGAGGCATTTAATTAATAATACCGACGGAAGAAGCGATTCTCGAAACAACTTGCCATCGGCCTACATCCTGTTGAAAACGAATGCAAAATCTCCTGAAAGAATCCTTGCCCGGAGTACCCTCGAACGGGGACTCAGGAGTGGAAAGACGGGAGAGGGGTGTGCGAGGAAGCGAGTTGAGCAGTATCGTATTGGGCAATCGATAAGATCGGGAGACCTTTTTGAAAGTCAATGACTCGCGAATGATAACGAGGACGAAGGGAAGGCACTGTTGAACCCAATGGTGGCCAAGCTAATTTGACTCCGAAGGAAAGCGTGTCTTCACCAGAGACAGTTATCAAATTTAAACAGCAAATTATACCGAACTGCCGTTGTAACATCCGGCAGCCGGTAGACACTGTGTCGAAATCACAGAAGCGGAGATTGTATCGAAGATCCCCTGTGAGAGTCTGGGAGAAGAAGAGCAAGGAAGAGGAAGGAGAAGCCTTTCCCCAGTGTCGTCTACAACCCATCTCGCGAGACTTTGTCCTAAAACTTTCAGAATTTCCGGCCAACACATGGAATGCGGGGTCCGATGGTGCTCGAGGCAGCAGGACCAGCCACCAGACGAGTTCCTCGCTCGATGAGAGAAAGATCGATCGCTTTCTACACGGGGGACCTAACTTTTCTTACCCTGAATGCTACTCTTCCTTTCCTCGCCTTTCCATTCCCATTCGCGTATTGTGAAGCCCATCAAACCCCCGAACCCTCCACTTCCTACAGTCCACGAACTCTTCCCGAGAACTCTTCGGATTCCATGGACCATGCGGGAATTACCTTCTCCGCCATCGTCCGACAATAAAAAATGAACTTCGTCTCTCAGAGAAGTTCGTATAAGGGCGATTTGATCCTCCGCATCTTCGCGCGAGCTATTCCCCAATTGTATTCGATGAGAAGACGTGGAAAGTCGAAGATTCTTATGTTCGATGTTCATTCCTGTTCATTAATATCTGAAAATCCCGCATCACACTGTGGTCGACAATAAAAAATGAACTTGCTGAGAGGGAAGTTCGTATAAGAGCGATTTCTTTCGTTCACAGTTTCGCGCGAGATATTTTATGATTTTGCACGCAGAGTAGATGTGGAAAGTTGAAGATTCTTATATATAAAATTTATTTCTGTTCATTAATATCTGGAAATTCGGAATTATACGATGGCCGATGAAAAAAGTGAACGTATAAGGAGCGATTACTTTATTCACATTATTTGCGAAAAATATTTCTTGATTTTGCACACCGAAAAGATGTGGAAAGTCGAAGATTCTTATACATGAAATTTATTTCTGTTCATTAATATTTGAAAATCCTGTATTACACGATAACCAACAAAAAAAGTGAACGTGCAAGGAGCAATTACTTTATTCACATTATTTTCAAAAAATATTTCTTGATTTTGCACACCGAAAAGATATGGAAAGTCGAAGATTCTTATATACAAGATTCACCTCTGTTCATTAATACTTGAAAATCCCGAATCGCAGAAGGTTCGCATTAACGAAGTGAGAGGACCATGAGCGTTCTTATCCCATGGGGCGAAAGGGAGTGCAAGAAGTCAGCGATATTTCCTCTCATAAAAGAGCTTTGCCGTAGAGCGAGAGAGAGAGAGAGAGAAAGAGAGAGAGAGATAGAATCAAGTTCTTTCTTTCAGCGTGTGAAAATCCCGTTGTGACGCAAATCCCGTGGCTCCTCTTTTCAAGCCGGTGATATTTATGTAATAGCTCATTGGATAATTGAAAGTAACTCGCGGCCATTATTCCAGCCGATCGTGCCTGGCGTTCCCGAGGACAAAAGGGTAAGAGCACGCGAGCGAAGGAAGGAGAGATCGTGAGGAGGACGCTTCGTCCTTTAGCAAGGATAAAATAACGAAGGCCGACATTGTATATATACAACAAGTGGAAGAGAGAGAAGACGAGAGAAAAGGGAAAGAGAAAGAAAGAGAGTGAGAGAGAGAGAGACAGACACTGCACTCGGCAGCGATTTCTTTTGTCGAGAGCAGGTCTTCGTCGGTGCTTGGTAAGCACCAATTTGCCGAACGGCCAGGAACAGACGTGGCTTCGTCGCTCTGACCTTATGCAGAGGGTCTGCCGCAACAAAGAAGAAGCCTGAGTGGCCTGGCCCGCTTATTCCACTAGCCGTTTATTCCATCGTAATAGCCCAAGAGTGCCCACTGATGTCTTCGATCCAACTCGATATTCCCTCGCACACCACCTGGCTAAACGATCTCCGACTGGCCACTCAGCTCCTAGCACGCTGATTTGCGGCACACTTTCCACCAGACTGATATAATTACTGGCGAAAGGACTCTTCATTCCCTTTTTTTCATTCCTCCTCTTTCAACAGTCACTGCCAAGAGAAGGAATTGTCCGGGGATTAATTATTAACTATTCGATCTATGAAGAGAACGATTATTCTTGAGAGGATCATCGGTATTGGCCAGTATCATTCATTGTACAATAGAACTTTATGTCTACCGAAGCAGAATTATAGTTAATTAGAATTTAGCTGGACCAGCGTTATTCTCATCGCGCGGTGGCCACGCCGAGTGAGATCGCAGCGTCCGACGTTCTACTCGCCGACGGTCTTAAGGGGATTTCATAATTAGCGGCAGTAGTATGGCCTCATCCAATAAAGGCGAAACCCTTGCGATACGACCTGCAAACCCGCAAACGCGATCCCCGGGAACGTGAACTCTCAACGATGCAACGGAGTCTCTCCCGTGACTCGACCTTTCCATCGAACGATGAACCGACCAAGGAACATCGCAACGAATTATGTAGATTCATAAATTATCTTCAACAGTCATTAAATATTTTATCCTCTATCAATCGGAAGAATTTAATGAATTTTACGCGATTGGTTGATTTCGGGGATGTTTTCGTCAGGATGGAAAAGTATGAGACGAATGGCGGGAAGAACGTTGTTCCATCGGTAGGAAAGCTGCTTTAAATAACTAAGTATCCCCTCGCATGACCCCGACACACTTGCTTGTTTTGCGATCGCCGCGAAACACGGCAGTAACGCGTCCTCCTCTGACGCATTTTCCCTCTCACAACCACTGCCATACACGGCAGTCACGCTTCGCTAAGTGGAAAAGCACCTAACACTCTTAGCCACCCTCGCACATCATTCTTTTCTAGCTATTGTTTCCCTGAAATCCTATGATCCGTCACCTTCTTTTCATCGTCAATTTTTCTTGCGTTACTAATCCAAAGAGAAATACCGCTGGTATATACGTGCCGCTAGCACACATCATACGATTAAAGCCCGAAGCTATTAAAAGTTAAAGTTTTCCCAGGGATCAGTAACATCGGCTAATCTAAAGGGTTTTCAGCCACAGGGAAAACAATTCAGTTCCCCTCATGGGAAAATTGCCGCGACCGCAACGCCCGCTAGATTGGATGAAAGATTAATGCTCGCAGGGCCTTGTTAGCCCCATTTTCGAGGAAAGTTTCGCGCACACGGAGGGGGGGTGGGCGGCAAAACTTATTCGTCCGTTGAGTTGAATGCATGCGCAGTATCGTTCCAAGTTTCACGCAAGCGAGTTACTGTTAATGCTCGTTATACGTCATAATAAAAATAGAGCGTCCGTGGTGGCCGAGTCACTGTTGGTGGGTGAGAAAACGAGCTTGCTATAATGGCGCGAAAGTTTGTCGGGCTAACTCGATTCTCGCTTCTTCACAGCTTAACGGTGACTCGACGCTTTCTCTCCGAGCTGTCACTTTTCTTTCGATACATCCTTCGCTCGTTAGGCTTCCCACTTTTTTCCCCCATCAAATTCTCACCAGGACTGGAATAAACGCGATGTACACCTGTGGAAAAGTGAACGGAAATACTAGCGATCGTAATCGATAAATCTACCCTCGCAATATGCTTACGATCGTAAAAGCTAGTTTACAAAATGACGCGTATCATCGATGCATTACAAGCACGAATGCCACTGAAAGATGCAACCATCGAATCTAATTTGAAATTGGATTCAGTGCTCCACTTTGAAAATTGCTCGTGGCGTAAGTGCACCTCGGAGGTGGATGGGTCTTATGCATCGGCGGGGGTGGATTCGTCTCTCAAAAGGTACACTAATTTTCCACTGAGCAGAGAGTGACAGAGAGAAAGAGAGAGAGAGAGAGAGAGTGATGCGAGCACCAAGTTGGACGGGTCAATTATTTGCAGGTCGGATACGCAATTAACGATGCGCGTGCACACATAGCCAGCCGGAACCAATTGCATTATGGCATCTCGCTGGCCGAACTTTGTCGCTATCGCGCACAGCTCGGCTCACTTCGTAAACTGCCTAATTCGTGAGTGCGACCGCCCCCTTAATTGCGAGACGATAATTAAGTTTGAAGGCATGCCGGCGAGTGACGCGCACCCACCCATCTACCCTTACTCAACCTCCACCTTCTCTCCTCCTTCTCTTCCTCCTCTCAAGCATCTCGTTCGTTCCGCTTAA
This sequence comes from Ectemnius cavifrons, assembly GCA_964023945.1. Classification (NCBI taxonomy): domain Eukaryota; kingdom Metazoa; phylum Arthropoda; class Insecta; order Hymenoptera; family Crabronidae; genus Ectemnius; species Ectemnius cavifrons. The sequence goes on from OZ030382.1 coordinate 5,717,678, forward strand.
TTTTCCGAGGGTTCGACGTTTGCTGTAATTTCGCGCGGGACCGTCTTCCGCCACCGGTGGCAACCTCGCTGATTTTACGCCGCCATTAACGAACTCTCATACGCTGTCCTTTACGAATTCCTATTTCACAGTCGAGAATATATCTCACGCAAAGGATCTACCGTTTGCTTCCGAATCCAGCGAGAAAATCACATCGGTTACATTTACCGAACGAGAACTCCGACTTCAAATGGAAATATCATTACTAGAATATAATGATGGCTCACGCGGTGAGAAAATAGCCGGAGGCGCGTCGCGACGAAATCCATTTTTCATCAGACGACATTACGAATTGCGAGACACTTGAAAAATTGTTGGCGCGCAATCCGCCTGTTGAAAGAGAGCAGTTTAAATGAATGGATGGAACAAAAAATCTGAGGAACTCGAACGTACTCGCAGTGAGCAGCAGCACACCGCGGAGTTTCGACTTGAATCGTACTGACCCATGTGTATTTCCTCTCTCTCTCTCTCTCTCTCTCTCTCTCTCTCTCCGCACTCTCGGCAACGATTGAACACTCTGACGTTACTCAATAGCGCAATAAAACTGGCAGCTGGCCCGTTCATCTCTCTTTTCCGATATAAATCGTTCTCCGCGTCATTCTCATACTCCCGGTATTTCTGCGTCGGTAGAAAAGCACCGTGTACAACTAGTTTTTGTAAAATTAAAACTAAAATCGACGATGTCTACTTTGAATTCGAGCGACTTTCTACACTGAATACGTATTCCTGAGGAATGAAAGGATATATTAAAGTAATAATAGGAAAAGGATCGAAGAAAACGAGTTTTCCATATCAATGAAATGCGAGGGCGAGTTTCAAAGGGTTTGAGAGAACACAAATGAAGATCCTATCGGCGGAGATTGGCGCGTAACTTTTCTCATGGAAAGGTAAAAGCGATACCCCATTGTCATCTTGCACAATGTCGTTAAGTGTCAAGCGGCACTAATATGCATGCGTTTGATCAGGAGCCAGTGATGGTAGGGATATCCATAATTACACGACGCTTGACACCCTGCCAGCTCTCTGGTCCAAGATATCAAAGCGAACGTAATAGTCCGGCGTAACTCTAGCAAGTTCGCAGTTTACGTGCTTCCCCTGATTGACCGATCTTCCCTTTAAATTGATCCCAATCCTGTTTATCGGTTGCTAGAAAAACTCCCCGGACATTCCAACGACAGGTTAAATCCATTAGCATATCACTGGGATCAATCAGGGATCGATTCGAGTATTTCTCAGCTAGGTATATTCCTTCTCAACAATCTATCTCAGTTATCCCCTCGCTAATCGTGTTCTATGACATTCAAAGCCGAGTGTCTACCGCTTCCTAATCAATCGTTGGTTCCTCCCATTCCTCCAATCAATAAAGTTTTCGTCGCATGGAATATCGAGGAATTCGAAGGGGTATCTCGACAAGTACAGCTTCCCTCTCTACGGATGATAACAAAGTTATTCGCAGAATTATAGACGGTGAACCACTAGTTCGCTCTGTTTATTAATTTCGTTTAATAAATGCACACACCGGAAATTGGCAGTAAACGTAGAAACATATGCGCCACCACTGGACGAGCCATGTTGGCTGGTCACATATAAGCCTGGACACTCTGATAATAACAATAGCGGTTATACACGGGAATAAAGAGTTTCATTTGACCACAAATACGCGTTGATAAATTATCGTTGCAAATTCTGTTAAATGCAGGCGTGCCTCTGATTATATTCACGAATTAAGAGGAAAACTGGTCGGATGATATTAAAGCGAGCGATTATGCAAAGCTTTGAAAGAGGGTGCGGAACTTGATTCGGTGGTTGAAATAAACTATAGAAAAAAAAAATGAAGGAGGGTGAGTTGAGGGGTTGCTCTATTACTTGGACGTACTCCATCGTGATGATCGGATGGAGAGCGGCAGGAAGCACGGGATGTTTTCTCCTCGATATAGTGGTGGCAGGGAGCACACAGCGGCGAGCTCAGCAGGTGGCTCGTTTGCCCGATTCGCGTCGGCTTTAAGGCTCTCTTTTAGCGGCGTCTACAAATGACAGGATGATTATTCAACAGTGCAATTTGTAAGCCTCCACTTCCTCCACCTTGGGAGGCGAACCCGTTAGCCGAGCCTCGACGAGGACTCATTGTCACGCTGCTTTCACCGATTCCTTCCAAACCCCCCCCACCCTTCGGTAATAAAAGTCTCGTTAGCCCGACTCGCCGGTTGCGTTCCACCGACATCGCGATAAATTTCTTATTCGCAATTAGACTTCTCAGTAATTAAGCCGGTGATCTTGCGCGCTCCGACCAACTCTCACGTTATTTGTATCGATCAACCACCAAGCCTTGTTAAGGACGAACCTTACTCGAGGTTATAAGGGTTAAGTATCACCGAGTCACTCATGAGTGACGACTCTCAACTCTACGAACGCTTCATCCTGGCACGTGCAGCTATTTATTCCTTCCGAACGATCCTTGACTGGTTCGTGGCCGCTCGCTCGCTCGCTCGCTCGCTCGCTCTCTCGGATGTCACTCCGTCGAGGAATCCATCAGCCGCACTAGCACCGACTGTCGGTCCTCGTCGAGCAAATTGACTACGTGCACGAAATATCCGATACCGCCGGTTCCCGAGCGACTATTCCTACATAAGCGGACTAAGAACGGTAATAGTAATGCTATGCGTAGTTTATCAGCGATGAAACTACTAGTATTTACATTTGTCGTAAAGTTTATGGAAAAGTTTGAATATCGTGATCGAATAATAAACACCCCATAAAAATGGTAAAATATTAAAAAAACTATGCTAACAAATAGTGACAATAATAATTCTAATATCATTAAGAAGAACTTAGAAAGTCGACTCGAAAGCGAGTCCGCACGATTTCCGGATCCTCGGAACAGCGGGAAAGAGACTCACGTGGGTGTGAAGCGTAACTGAATTAGTGGGAGGGTGAAGGGTGTATCCCCGGAAATTGGTGGGGTTCAACGAACTACAGTTTAGCGCGCGTAGAGCCATCAGGAGTGCGAGGCAATATTTTCAGTTCAATTTGCGCATTTCTTTCCGCCATGCGCTCGCACGCGAAATGACGTTCGCATGTCAAAGTGACGTTGGTGGGGGATTTTATCGGGCGAGGATGGAGGGCGATGACGCACCGAGAGAAGCGGAAGTTTTGAAGCCCGCGAGGAGAAATTTTTACCTTTTGCGTTATATTTTACCTTACATCGCCCTCGCTTTTTCCCTTTCCCAATTTTTAACCAAGGGAAAAGTATTCCTGCAATTAGTGGTCGAGAGGGGCGAACGGGTCGTCGTCTCTGTTTTGCGCGCCCGAATTCTCATCGGTCATCCCGTTAATTCGCTAATGAACGCTCGCAAAGACGAACACAGACTCACACTGGACTCTTTCTCTATACGTGTGTGTGTGTGTGTGTGTGTGTGTGTGTGTGTGTGTGTGTGTGTGTCCGGGAGCGGTCGCTCCTCCATCCGGAACCTTCAAGACCAACAAACGCTAAGCACTAAACAAACGGAAGCGACAGTTCCTAGCGAGAGAGACTTTTTTTTTGCGTAACATTTTAAGCCGAGATCTTCTCCACCCCGCCTCCCGCCCCCTGCCTCCCTTGTCATCCCACCCCAAACCATCCCCATTTCAACTCGCCGTTCACGGAGAGACAGGCGGATCCTCGCAGCTCAAATATTTGAGAGCGAGTGCAAGTAATAGTGCCGGGATCCACGATTTTCAAGATAAATTTCTCTCCTCCCTTTATTTTACCCTCGACTGCCACGACCGACTTATAAACCTTCCCTGTCTTTGTGTACCGCTGTGTGTGTGTGTGTCTGTATGTCTGTGTGTGTTGATTCACCACTTGATTCTCTTCCGACGAATGAAAGAGAAGACCGATTACAAGATTTATGCGCCAGTGAAAAATCAACGCTAGCGAAAGAAAAGCAAGGACTTTCGGAAACAGTTACGAAGTGGCCGGAGATCCATTGTGGCGGTCGGAGACTTTGCGGAAAAAGCAACGGGAAAAGTCCCATGGTGGAAAACGGAAATGAGACCTTCGGTGTGTCTGCCGTGTCGAGAGACGCATTAATATTCATTTAAAGAAAGCCAGTGCTCGCGGTAACCGAGCACCATCCTCGACCTATTTTCCTATCCACATGGCATACACATATACGTGCACATATCAGCTTTGCGTGTGACACTCGTAAACTAGGTTGCTCGCCACAATAAACGCGCTAACACGAATCCTGTCAATTGAGCGTGTCACGACAAGTCTATCCATATATCGGCATCCGGTAAATACTAGAAAGTGTAATGATCTATAACGAGAACGTGCCATCATTGCGAGATTAAGGCCGCCGGTAGGAACAGGCTGACACTGCGCGTCGAAGATTCAGTGGAATGGAACACTGTCTGATCACGCGTCGCGCCAATCGTTGACCTGAACTACTTGCGCTCTATCAGAAGATAAGCGAGTTTCATTTAAAGGACACCGAAAGAAGATTCGCGCAGATTTAACGATCGCGTTCCATCGTCATCCTTGGCAAGCTCATTGGGTGTTTATACAGCGTGGGATTCTCCTCATTAATTCATAGAGACAATGGCTGGTCCGATGAAAAAGTCATCCGGTTACCGGGTGCATTTGTAATTTCAAATGCGCTTATAAACTCGGTGATTTAGGAGCGAATACATTAAGCTTATTGTTCGCGATGGAAAGGGGGGCGGGGTGGTGGGATGAAGGAGGGGCGGGGGGGATTCCTCTCACCATGGAAGTTTCGTCCAATTAGCATTTTAATCGAGACGACGCGTCGCGTGGTTCACTTGAAGCTGTGTCTCTCGATCGACAGGCCACATCCTCGTCCCTCGGATGAGGCTGCTCTCTCCTATTGCGGCTAGGAAACTGCCGAATCAAGTGGAGAATCCTGACTGACCGCAGACCAGGCTGCGGAAAGGTTCGACTAATCGGCGAAGCTCAGCGTTTTCGAACGACGCTTCTCGGTTTTACGTAATTTTCAAGGCGAGATTTCGACAAACGAGATGAGAGGGAGGGAAAAAGAGGGGAAGAGTGAGAAAGAGCATGTTCTCGAGAGAAGCATTGTTCGGGTTTGGAGCGCGATTCGAGCGGAGCGGTCTTGGCCGCGGGCCTAATTACCTCGTCGATCCGGGAACACACGCATCGTGTGGCCCGATTCATCCCTGCAACTGTGCAGATTGTTTTTGCAAGCCCCGGGTAATTATAGCATCGAGCGGCCCCACCGAAAACAAGCGGACGGACACGCGCGCGCGAGTCCAATGGAAATCTAGCGTCACGCGGGAAAACGGGGAGAACAGAAGGCCGTGGCATAATAAAATCCATTATTCCGGATAATCTAAGATTTCATAACTGCCACACGCGCAGTACATAAATTATCCGTAGGTGAAGGTAGTTTTCGGTTATTTTGGAACTTGAGTGACGACTCACTGGGAAATAGAAGGAAGGACTTTGACGTTTCGCGAGCTATTAAACTTCCGGGTCAGCAAGCGATAATACTGAGCAGCCTTTCACGGAAATACTTTAACCCAAGCCGGAATTTTGCCGAGCAGGTATTACCGGTGGTACAGCAGACTCCTGGTAACTTCGGTGACACGGAACCGTTGCGGCTATCGATTCTGCTTCTGGCCGAACTTCGCGTCATTCGTTTAATATTGCACGATACACCGGAGGTATCACCACAGCTAGCACTTCAATCTCCTCGTTCCTCTGGCCGCGAATGATGGATCACCCTCGCCACAGAGATATATGAATACTCGGGAACATCGAGCTAGTAAAAAGTCTCGAGATCGAAGAGTCATTAATGCGCGTTTATAGTTGGAAGTCTGGAAGCCGGAGGCTTCCGGTGATGATGGTTAGTCGAGGGTCGGGTCGCACCGGTATTAAAGAGGCTGGAAATCGATGAGCGAGTGATAGGCTCGATGTCAGAGGCTCCGGAATTCAAAGATCGATCAGGCGTGACTTTCTTTGATCCATTACGCGGGAATATACGGAATACGATCTCGTCAGGGTACCGTAACGAAAGCCACCTGAAATTCGACTTTGCCCGCCAATTTGCCTTCGTCCTGCTTTCCCTCGGCAGTTGGAATCGTAAGAGTTCGTTTCGTCGAGAGAATCCCGACTCTTGACGAATTTCCTCGTCTCTCTCTTTTTCTCTTTTTCTCTCTTTCTAACTTCTCTTTTTCTGATACTAGTCCGATTGAAATATCTTCCGGCGGCGCGTCGCGACGCCGGCAGAGGGAGGACGACTACGACACGACGATGTCGGGCACGTTTTACCGGATAACGCTTCAGACTGGAATGGATTATCGATCAGGCCATATTTCAGCAACCGGCTAAATTGATAATGAAATCGCCCCCTCGGTTTACCAGACATCCTACCGGCGCTCAGCTGCCCTTAAGCTACGACGGCCCTGTGACTCCTAATCCCCACATCTTTCGAGAACTCGTCCTACCACCGACCTTTATATCATCCCCCTCAACCTAGACACTATCTCTTACACGTTGCGAGTACGTGGACCCGTATTTCAATTCTATTACGACGAACTTACACAATTTGGATTATTCATGCTTCCTTTCGTCCTATTGTTAATACTTGTAATTCGATGATTAAATATAATATGTTTCATTGAAATGATTTTATTATTCACGTATTTTGTTTTGTTGTACTTCTTTAATATTTGCAGTCTAACAAATATAGCATTATGTTTAATTGAAATATTCGTTTAGAGAGAAATAGTACCAGGTAGGTCCTCGGAAAATAAGCGAGTCAATGATTAATAAAGTAGCCCGATGACAAAAAATATTGGTTAGGGAAGAATGGCGTTGGAACGATAGTTATTCGTGATTTTCATCAGCATCACATCGCCGGGATAACTCGAATTGTCTCGGTGACCGACGCGTGTCCACTCCAGCTCGGTGAATCGTTCTCCCCTCTCTCACTCTCTAACTCTCTCCGGCCATCATCCTGTCTGCCCCTCCTCCTCTTCTGCTCCTGGATCGAGCACGGTACAACGCGTCAAGTGAAAATATGCGAATCATTGTTCAGGCATTTATGCCGGGGCAAATTGCGCGTATACTCGCGCTCCACTCGAACGCGATTTGCTGTTTGAAAAGCGACGCGCGCGCGCGCCAGCCAGCCAGCCAGCCATCCCAATTGTTTCACGAGCGGCTGACAATTGTGAGGGGATTCGAGAGAAAAAGGATAGGTCTCGGAAAAAGAAGTCTCTGACATCGACGAGAGCGAACGTGGTCCATGATTTCAACGCTCGGAAGAAGTCTAACTGAATATCTGGACACATAAATCGCAGGAAGTACTGCCAGCTCGGCAGTGCTCCGTCGCGGCGGCGGCCTCGTTCGGCCACTGAATTATTACTGGTGATTTCACAGATCATTCGAAATGAATCAAGCTTGTCCGCGCGGGCAGCGCACTATAAATTAATGATCCACTCAATTTCCCGGTGGAATCGCGCGTTTTGCCGAATTATTTTATTCTCGGACTATGACCCCGTAGCTCACCCTATACTGCACCCTTAACACTTGTCATTAGGTAGTCAGGTGCACGCACGTGCTTGACACTCGCTGATTATGAGTAGTGAATATAGGAAGTACAATTCTAACGTTCCTAATTTGAGATATTCACTCGCACCTCAATTCTATGTCTTAATAATTATTATCAATTCTGTTTCTAATAATAAAATATTCTGTTTTTGATATATAATTATTTAGTTAGAGTTAGTATTATTCAGTTTGATACACACAGATTTTCAATAAGTTAACAGTAAGTAAATCCAGCTTCATGGTTGGCAAAGTGTCAATACTTTGGAGTCGAAAACGCAGTAGCGATAACGACAACTGGGATAGCTTCGATTGCGGGAATGCAACGTACCGGAAAACATAGCTTGAATCCATAAGAGAAGAATGGAATAAAAAGCTGGCGCGTGTGTGCAGGATATTAAGGGGAAAAAGAGAGCGGGACAATATTTTCGAGTTTCCTCGGAGACGGCGCGTAAGCCCCCAGGTGTATCGCCTTGGGGATACGTGCCACCGGCGCAATGCGGCGATATTTATAGGCGCACTCGATATTATTTCCATGCAAATAATTCTCAAAGTGACGGCGAACGCATATCGGCCGCTGTTATTATTTACGCCGTCCGCGATATCCCAGCAGCCCACCTCTCATGTGACCGGGGAAATCGAGACTGATATCCCTAAAGGGAGGAAAACTAGTTGGAGTGAAAGAAAAGGGATTTTTCTTAAACATTCCAGCTATCAGTGTGTTTTATAAATGTCGTAAATAACAATACCCCTTTTCTAGAGAATGGGACAAAGATAAAAATTGCTATTTTCGAAATGTAAATGCTCGATCAATTTTTTAAGGAATCGTTGAATCAAGATTCATCGTAGCGTTGAAGCAAAAATCCATCAAAAATCTGATGTGTAGTAAGCAACAGTTTTCAAAGATATTCCTGAAGAGAGGAAAACTAGTTGGAGTGAAAGAAAAGGGATTTTTCTTAAACATTCCACCTACCAGTGTATCTTATAAATGTCATAAATAACAATACCCCTTTTCTAGAGAATGGGACAAAGATAAAAATTGCTATTTTCGAAATGTAAATGCTCGATCAATTTTTTAAGGAATCGTTGAATCAAGATTCATCGTAGCGTTGAAGCAAAAATCCATCAAAAATCTGATGTGTAGTAAGCAACAGTTTTCGAAGATATTCCTGGATAAAGGAAAACTAGTTGGAGTGAAAGAAAAGGAATTTTTCCCAAACCTTGCATATCCTAGCGTGTCTTATAAATATCGCAAATGATCATACCCATTTCAATCTTCCACAGAATCATTAAATCAAAATTCATTGTAACATTAAAGCAAAGAACGTTAGAAAACTCTGACGTATAGTAGACGAAGATTTTCAAAGTCCGGAGTTTGTTGAAGTTTAAGGAAAGTAGTTTGCCTAGTGGGACTGACTGACAGGAATTCCAAGATTCCCGAGATTTCCAAGCACTGAGATCTATAAAGTATGACTAGCTTGACAAGCATAAATCTCTGGTACTCGAAACCTGCAGCTCCCAGGCGACTCGGATCATCTCCATTATACGCGCACGACATCCGATGGGAATCCTCGAGAGCGCGCGAGCTCCTTGTCATTCACGCTTGATCTCCGCACACGATTGTGGAAATAGCTTTATCGACTATCCTATCGTTGAAGTGTGTATATGTGTGCGCGCGTGTACTCGATAGATATAGAGGGGTTGACATGAATCAATCAATACTCATATTCTAAGTGCTCCAGATCCGGACTTATCGCTCCCCTCGACTCCTAGCCAAGCCTGCTGGACTAATTATCCGGAAAAAAAAACAAACAAAACCATTCGCCAAAATCCATCACCGACAAATCCATCTGACAAAAAATCCTGCATGCCTCTCGCAAACTAACAAGTTACGCGTATGTCACCATCAAATCTTCATTACTCGTTTACGAACCCCATCCTGTTGTCAAGTCCCCCGAGTCACAATTACAACAGCGGCGTACTACGCAAACAAGTGTTTCCCATCTCTCCCGTTAACCCCTGGCATTGCAACCACCCCGCGCTTTTTATTAAAACAACATCTAATAGCCTAAAATATTCCAGCGGTCCTGAATGGGATTCCACGCGAGCTCGTTCCCGTGGGAGTTTCCTTCTTCGTGCTACTGTGACTCTCACATTTACATACAGGATTATATGTGTGTGTGCGTGTGTGTATATACTTCCACCCTTTCTTTGGAGTGCCGGCTGCCGGGGTGAACTGGAGGCGGCCTCAGATAGCGGAATTACAGTGTCGCCTGGAACGACGCCGCTTTTGACGGACACCTACCCTCCACCCCGACGCTCCCAACCATCCCGGAGAGACTCCACGCTGTTTAGTGTACACAGACACACAGACACACACTTGTACACGCATTTGGCCGTGGCACGTAACTGGAACAAAAGTTGCGATCCACACTGACGACTGCCGGCTTGCAGATAACCTGAAAGGGGCCGAGAAACGTAGAAAGAAGAAGCGAGAGAAAGAGAGAGGGTGCAGGAGCTTTCTTCGAGAGACAAAGAGAGAACGAGAACGCCGAGGGTGGTTTCATGTCGCGAGAGCGCCTTGGAGACTGTGATTGTAACGAGGCTCTGCCGCTGCCTTTACATCCAAGAAAGAACGACGGCTTTGCCTTCGACGAGGACACTCCTTCCACCTTGGATCTCGTTATATCATAGAGAATACTGTAAATTTTAGATTTATAATGGCCCGGAGACCATTGCGGCGTCGGAGAAATTGGAGATTCTAACTGTTTCGTATAGAATTTTCCATTGTACGCGGTAATTCTGTGGAAGAAAGTTCTTGGTATTTCTAAACTATTCTCCTAAGCTCTAGTTTGCATTCTTTAATGAAATTGTTGGGAAATTAAGCGGAGGTTAAACGGCGATATTGTGTTGGATATAGTTTTCTCTGTTGGGAGATTGTTCAGCTGTGTAGTTACTGGTATATTTGAAAGCAAAAGTCTGGGAAATGTTATTTGTTAATGTACAGGCACCTGAGAGTTTTGCTGAAACTCTCTTAGAGTGTTTTTGGGTGTTATATGTTAATAAATATCATTCTCGAGTGCTATTCTCAGGGATTTTTTTGCTCTCAAATGGGCAGTTAGCTTTAAGAATTCATCAGTATCAGTTTAGTAATACGTTTCTATCAGAATGCTGATAAAAAGTACCATTGTTACATTGATCAATTTTTTTTAAGTTTCATCCCTTTTGAATAATATACTGTTTCCCTTTTATCGATATCTCTCATAATTGCGATACTACAATTTTTCGAAGACCGATCATTTTGATAAAATCGCTTATATTCGAATTATCAATATTAATAATACTAGTGTAAAAAAATACATCTAAAATTCAAATGCCCACAAGTTACAATCGATATCTCTCATAATTGCGACACTACAATTTTTCAAAGACCGATCATTTTGATAAAATCGCTTATATTCGAATTATCAATATTAATAATACTCGTGTAAAAAAAATACATCTAAAATTCAAATGCCCACAAGCTACAAACTGAAGCCGAAGGCAGAAGTCGAAGAGGTTCTCGGCTTGTACGTGCGGATGCACTTCCATACTTTGGCTGGTCTCGCACTCGTTTTACCTTCGCCTTTAACTCCGAAGCTCTCGGCGGTCTTTCACGTGGCTGGTGGTTGCAATATTCACGCGACGAGAGCGCAGCCCGAGGAAGTCTCGGAATGGACGCGGCGCGGTGGTGCGCCGGAAGAGAAAAAGCGCCGTCGAATGGAACTCGTTTTCTTCCCGCCTCCGCAACCATCATCCGCGCGCTGGAGCTTCTACCATTTTAATATTATAGGCACTCGCGAAATCGAATCACTCGGCGGCCAGGCCTTTCTCACAGAGGAAGCTGATACCAGTGGAAAATAAGAAATCCACGTTTGCCCGTCGCCGAGCTACTCGGAAATATATAAGGCTTTGCGTGTTCTCACCGGCGCAATCTAAAGAAGTCCAAGGACTGCCGGAGCAAAGTTTGCGTAAAGCAATGCTGCCGAAGAGTAAGTGCGAGAGAAAATCTTTTCTTTACTTTTCTTTTTCTTTTTCGGCAACGAGAGTCGAGATAGACACTCGGAATGAGAAGGGAAAATAATTAAGCAGGAGAAGTTCTTTGGGTTCCAAAGGGTGAGAGGAAGCGATTAAATTAATTCCGACTCGTTGACCATGCAAGCTCCTTTTCCCAGTGCGAGTATCTCAATCCCGTAAGCGAACCGTTGACTCACGGGAATGCCAATGCAAATTGCAAAGTGTTCTCGCGTGTACCGCTCTGTGCTGTGCGCGCCAGTCCTCGGCGTCCGGTATCCCCTGAAAATCGTAGCACTGACGAAACGGTAGCGACGGCAGCTCGCGGGGACTTGATTTTTTTGCGTTTACGAGATGTTCCCGCGGACAAAGAGAATACTGTTGATGGGAAAGCAACACGGGCGAGCAGTAGCGAGCAGCATGCTCATTAAGTCTCCGCTGCCACGCTAATAACCCGATCTGTCAGAAGCATCCCTTTCACGGCATCCACCGACCAACTTGATATCTCTCCTGCTCACTCTCTTTCTTCCTGCCCTCATTACTCGTTTCATTGAAAATCTTAATGCTACCGCCGCGGCCCCTCTCTACGTCTCTCTAGTCCCGTTTCCCGTAGATAGTAGGAGGCTACAAATTAGTATAACTGAATTTGCTGCTCCCGAAGAAGCTTGTTAGCATCGCGGAAAATACGCGAGGGAGAAAAAGTGGGGGACGGGAAGATCGAGAGAGTGAGTGAGAGAAGGAAAAGTCTATAAGTTCTCGAGAACAATTAGAAGTTGCGATCGAGCCGAGGTGAAGGCAGCCTCCTCTTCACGGGATATTTTCTGCTTAGATTTATATCGCGAATTAAGGGGAGAAACTTTCCATCGGAAACCTGCTACCGAGAACTTTTGCGCCCCCGATGAATTGCCTGGTGAGATTTACTCACTCCGAATGTCGGAGACACTAGTGTTTAATTATCACGATTTATTAATCGAGACATTGAAAAGTTATTGTGATTATCGAGTTTCTCGAGACAGTTTGTTCGAGTTACAGATGGAATTTTTCATTGATTGTTAATTGATAGAGAATGCTCGACTCTTTTGGAGTTTCTTGCACACAGCGCAGTATCGAAACAGTCGGTGACCTGATCTAACCCGAGTCTCCAAGTACACCGCACTCTAAGATCCACGGATCTACACACTTCTCTCTTTCTCACTCTCCCTCTGTGTGTAACGCGGATCTATTTTCGCCGGACTTGCGAGTTATTAACGGCTCTGTGCTTCCAGAGTATCGCAGCCACCGTGATACTCTGTCGCACTTGTTGTCCCAACGTAATAATAGTGCTGCCTCTAACGATAATACTCGACGGAACAAACGAGCGAGCCGATCTGCTCGGGTAACTGCCTGCCAATCACGAACCTTCTTGCGCGTACCTTGTGTCATTCCTGTGACTCTAACTGTTTAATCGCAAGTTTGAAAGATCGTTTCAACCCTTTTCAGAAGTCCCTGTTGTGATAAAAAGTAGAATAACAAGAGTTTTTTTTAATTTCAAAGGGTTGAGAAATAATTTAATTGTTTAAGCATAGAAAATTGGTATGTTGAGTAATTTCGAAAGTAATGTTAAAAAGTACTGGAAAGATTCCAAAAGAATGAGATATAACGTTTCAAGAAACTTCCCATTGAAAAGCATGAATGTTCACTTTCAGACGTGTCTGCGAACCTCCGCGGGAATTCACCGAGATAAAAGCACTGTCTTTTTCTTGTTGGCAAAAAAACCTATTGCTTCCACTATTCGCGATTCGTCACTTCGATACTTCGTTCCCAAGGGAATCGACCGGGAATCGTAGCGCTAAGGCGTTACTGGTGTATTTACACACAGGAATAAATCGCTAGTTAAATCCACAAGAAATATACTCAAAATTCCATGAAATTCGTCTGCGAGAGAAAGGGCAATTAATACATGCGATTAAGTACTATTAACTTCTTACACTTAAATCAGAGTGTATAAGGTATTATTATCAGAAGAGGTGCGTGCGCATGGCCGCGCGCATCGTCCAACCGCCACCCCCGGCGGGTGTGCACGTGCGATTGTTGTTTCGCTATTCCCATTACGATTGAAAAAAAAAAGAAACGCCCTCCAACGAAAACACGGAATCGAACAATACCCTATTAACTTCCGCATCAATCCGAATACACCCACACACACACACACACAAACACACACACGAGACATCCCTGAATCTAACGAAACACATTAATACGTGAAACAAAGGGCACAAGAAATCTTGCCGAATAATGCGCAATGTATCACCGAATACACGATTCAAAAATTCAAGACGTATTCAATGAAACAAAAGGATTATCGATGAATTCTAACATACTACGTACAAGATATACAATAAAATACCTAAATATAATAACGAAGATGATAAGGATAAAAAGAGCACTTGCCGGTGACGAGAAATCCTGAAGCAGAAGGGGTCGATTGTGACCGGTGAAGCCGAGTGCACAGCGACGACTAAATGGTGGTGATGTATGGGCACTGATGCTTGATCGAGTTTCGAGCGGGGGTGGCAACGTGTGTCGACCGAACAGGTGAGATGGCAGGTTGGAGGATGGGGTCGATTGGGGATGGTTGGTCGGTCGGTTGGTGGTAAAAAGAGAAGAGAAAGTGAGAAAGAGAGAGAGAAAAAGCAGGTGTAGGTATCTGGACCTGGATGATGGTACGTGGTGCTGCAGGGCCGGGGGCTGACGCGACACTGCTCTCGGCCGCCTATTCCTTCTCAACTAACGCGCAACGCTCGCGCGCATTCGACCCTTCTTCCTTCTCTATTGCACATACTTATTCTCTCTCGCGCACTCTCCTTCTCGTCTCACCCCGCGGCCTCCACAATACGCACCGGCGATCTCCACGGCGAACACCACTCGGTACCGGAAGCGGCGAAACCGGAGCGGGGGCGGACGCCCCCCCACGGCTGGTTGAAACTCCGAGAGACAAAGCAATGTGCAACGAAGCCGGGATCGTCCGAGGCATGTTGTTTACCGAACACCGGCGCTGCGACGTTTCTCAAGCGCATTACGAGCTTTCTTTCCATAATCATCCCTCTCTGAACGACTTACTTCGCAATAGAAGGAAAAAGCTTCCTTGGTTCGTGTTGGTAGTGTTTTTATAGGCTTTTAAAGAGTAGGTAAATATTAGGGGATTTTCAGTTGTATTTTGAATTTGTTTTAGTTATTGGTTCATCTGATTATGTCGTAGTTTGGAGTTTGATTGTTTGTGGTGGAAGTTAAGTTTGAGTCACGCTAAGTTAGTGTTTACTGGAATTGGGTACTGAAATCCAATATGATGTTTAGTGAGAGTCGATATTTAGCGATTATATTGCAATAGCTAGGCAGGTTTAAGGATGAAACGGAGTGTAGGCTTTTGGGGATTTATAGTCAATTGTAACACAACAAGAGATAATTCTAACAGGATAACTTGACAGTTAACAAGTAGCATCCAAGAGAAACAGCATATTTTAGTGAATCAATATTAGCCGCTGGTGGATCTGCATATGAAATAGGAACGACGAAGGAAATTCGCAACAGGTGAACGTGATGGTTTCACGAGATGCTCGGATCTCTCGCGATCCGATATAAACATGATCCCCTAGCTAGGCAACACGAAGATTGGAAGAGAAAACAATAGGAAGAATATTGTGTACACGATACAGGGTGCTCCTTGCTTTTTAAGATTGTTTTATTTCGATGAAATTCTCGATCGAGTAAACAAAAGTTGGCGAAAATGCGAGTAAAAAAAGGATTCGTACACCCAGATTTTCTGAAGTCAGTTTTCTTGAAGGAGAAAACATTCTGCTTCGAGAGCATTTATTGTCCTTCGAAATAGAGACTTTCTTCTTAACGAAAATTGATTTCCTTCTTTTATATCAACATTTACACCAAGCTAAGAGCTATGAACAATTAATTCTTCATCCACTGATTTCACTCTTTCAATTCTTTTAAAAAATGTATCCGAAAGTCTTGAACGAAATATCATAAAACAAGAATTAATAAAAAAAATTAAGATTTCGCACGAATATTAAGGAACATCGCTGACAATTGTCGAGAGAAGATAGGATTCTAGTATCGCTTGAATTTCGGGTGGGTCTCGTTCGGCACGTAGAAGAGACGAAATAAACGTGGCGAGATCCTCGGGTGGCGCATCGGTAGGGTAGTAGTAGTACGTGGCGAAAGAGAATTTGCCCGAGAAAGAGGCGAGGAAAGTAGAGAGCTGCTGATCGTCGGGTGGAACGAAAATAAGAGGGGCCAAATCGCGCGAGAATCGAGCGACGAGGGCGCGATCCGAATCTTTCTCTCTCGTTCTCTTTTGGCAACAGGTGAGAGAATCGAGACGCGGAGAAAGGCGCGCACGTAACTTTCTGTTAGAACCTCGACCTTCGACAGAGCTGAATATCGATGCCTGGTTCTCATACTTCTTCACAATTTCACGTAATATCGTCGCTCCACACTCCAATCGGTGACAAAGAACCTTTCGATTTCCATTTTGCATTCGGAACTCCTTATTTCCCTGTGACAGGATTAATCAACTATTCAATGAATTATAACGCCACAACACTATGGAAAAAGGATCTTTTACTGGGTGATTTATTACCCTTTATTATATACGAAACGATATATATATTATATTATTTGTATATAACATATAAAATATAGGAGAGAAATGGGAAAGAATCTTATCAAATTAAAATTACAAATTAATTTAGAATTATCCTCATACATTAACATATGCCTGATAGTAGTGATTGAAAGATAACCGAATCCCCTGCACACCAATTGAGTTGCATATTAAACGTTTATCTGTATTTATTTATTTGTATATAATATATATAACACAGGAAAAAGTTGGGGAAACAATAATATCCAATTAAAATTACAAACTAATTTATAATTATCCTAATACACTGAAATATACCCAAAGGTAGTGATTGAAAGGCAACCGAATCCCCTGCACACTAACAATAATAACGTTCCTACTCTTCATCCCCTGACGAGTTGGATATTAAACGTTTATCCAAAGAGAACAAGAGGAAGCTTTCGTTAATATCAGACATGTATATTATATTATTCGTATATAATATACACAACACAGGAAAAAGTTGAGGAAGAATATTATCTAATTAAAATTACAAACTAATTTATAATTATCCTAATACACTGAACTATACCCAACGGTAGTGATTGAAAGGCAACCGAATCCCCTGCACACTAACAATAATAACGTTCCTACTCTTCATCCCCTGACGAGTTGGATATTAGACGTTTATCCGAAGGGAACAAGAGGAAGCCATCGTTTACTCGACATCCCCCGAAGGGTAATCGTGTTGGTCGAGGTCCGAAGATTGGCGGAAGGGTTGGCAGGCACATCGGTAAAGGTACACGATAAAATAAAGATATAGAACACAGAATTCTCATACACTGTCGAGAACACATATGTGTGTCGACGGAAGGTTCGGAGTATGGCGTGTTCGTTCGTACACATGTATTTTGAACAGCACGAGAGCAACATTAAAGAGCCTCTCGCAATATTGGAGGAAGCGTGGGGATGATGGCTGTGGGTGGGGGAGGGCGAACGGGCAGGACCTCGAGGATACGGAGAGTGTAATGTAAACTAATTAGCAAGGAGTCTACGGCAATTAAGGTCGCTAGAGTGCTCCGCACTGACACTCCGCCAACAGGCTCCCACCAGAACCCTAACACCATTGTCGGTGGTAGTAGCTCTCTCGACCCTTCGCCGCAGAATATCGTAGACACATCCGAAAAAGCTTCAAACCACTTGGATTTCGGTAGTTCCCTTACCTTTAACTTTCTGTTTCACTGTGGAGATTAACAGTATCGTTCTATTGGATCTCAATGATTTACTAGCATTCAGTGATATAGGCGCAAGTAGAATGAGTCAATCGTAGTCAGACAGGACTGAGAACAGATTGAGGAGATTATAATGTGTTCTATCGTTCTGGTAGAATATAATCCGTATTCGTGAAGGTATACGCATCTTATATCAGGATGGACGAAGGGCCAAGGGATGACCAGTGGATCGTGTTATCATTGTACAAAGCCATCGACTTGGGAGCAATCGGACCAATAGGAGAGGGTTGAGAAACAGGAGGGACGATGCCTCTGGCACCAAGCGATAATAGGAAAACAGTAAATCGGGAAATTACGCGTGTACCAGTCCGCCTGCCACACCTACATGATCGATCCCAGCCTGCAATTATCTTGACCAGGATACACGGCCTCGTGAATACAGGTTTATACGAATTACCGAGCTGCTGCATTAACGGTTAACTTGATTTGTCACAGGAAATGACGGTATTCTCTCTCGCTCGAAATACTTGTTAGATTATAATTAAAATAATTGAATCTCCATTTTTATATTTTACGCGTAATACCAGGGAAATCTCTTAATTTGTCCTGGTAAAATATTTTTAATGTTTTATGAAGTTCCACATACTTTTTGTACGAGAGAATTTCGAATAATTAATTCATACTGAATGATCCGAATACAGTCGAGCGAGGAACATACGTGGTGCGTCATAAATCTTCATGCGAGTATGAAAACAACAGACAACAGAAACTATGTTTAAATTCTCGGGAATGAGATCACCGCGTGCTCGCGTTCGTTCTCCGTGTTCACCCTGATTCTGCGCGCGGTCGGCAAGACAGCCAACTCGAACTAAATACCTTACTTCAACATTATTCCCGCGAATCCACAAACTTTTGTTGCACACTGCCTGTGACTACCAACTACCGCGTTAAAAGCCTCTTCTCGTCGAGTTCCAATTACGAAATACTCGCATTTAGCTCAATTATGTGAAACAACGAAGGATTGCGCCAGAAATCCTGATAGTTGATTATGAAATATTATTCCATCCACCATGTGGCTGAATGAAACATTCGACCTAGCAAATATTTCGCGGCACGTAAGTCTGTGACATGTCTGCCAGCTTGACAGCACGTGAACCTAGTCTGAGATACAACAGGGTTGCGAGAGCAGCCTTTTCATGGCTTTCGAGAGACTTGCAGTCGGCAGACGGCGGGTCTAATCTCAATCAGGGTGCGTAGACTTGGCGCGAGTTCGAACGCTTGGGGCGCGCTGCAATTGCAGGATTAATTAACGCCCATACTACGCAGCGAGAGTGCGGCTACGAGAGAGAGAGAGAAAGGTAACATCGACGTGTCTGTGTGAGTGAGAGAGAGAGGAGTAGCAGGCAATCAACACCCGCTCGATATATTCAGTCTAGCTGTGCCGCGCGTCCGGATGGACGATATTTTGTTGAGAATTCCCGATCCGATCTCGGCTTTTGCAAACCAAAGCGACGTCACTCGAAAAGGCTGCACTTTCCTGCAGGAGCGTCTGTCTGCTTCCTCTTAGCGACACCGCATAAAGTGGATTTGCCAGGGGAAAATGCCTCACATTTTCTACATAGACATACACACATACACATGTACCCGCATCGACATCTCTGCTATGTATGTGTGTTCTTCTCTTATTCTCGCGTCAGGTTTATTTAGAGCGGCGGCAGGTTCTAGTCGTGATTTCGCATACTTCTCTGCGATTCGAGCAAACACTCGAGACCGATCGGACAATCGACTAACCCCGGCGAGACTTGAGCACGTGCTAAAGGGATCGAGTAGCTTCGCGAAAGAGATCGCACCGAGAACTTCCTCAGGCTGACACATCATTGAGAATGCTTCTCATAAAATTCGAATTATCCACAGATATCATTTGATCGAAACGAATTCTTCGAGAGATTTGAGTGTAAGTGTATTGTATAGCAACTTTTTTCAAAGGTAGAGAAAGAGGTGGCTGGCTGGCTTTGAGGACAGTTTGATCGAAGAATCGTTCGGCCAGCAGCTTCACCAGCGTTTCAATTTCCGTTCAAGTAACGTTTTCCTCGTTCTTACTCCCGTTGAATACAACGCAATCTACAAGAAATATATAACGCGTACTGCATGTCGAATGATCGAATTATTGTTACTCATATGATTTACTGTTGTGTTGGTAATTTACCTCTTAGTTTTTAATATTAAATTATGATGATGCAAAACGAGGAAATTTAATCCAGTGCGAAATTTAATCCAGTAAGAAAATGATATAATTAAAATCGGATAGTTTTACGAAGAGAAAAATTACTTTCGAATGGGATATATGCGTTAAAATGGCAGAGAAAAATGAGTTTTGCAAGAGGTAAAAGGGAAGAAGGGAAATGAGGGTTTGGCGGATGGATACTTGTAAACTGGAAGTATCGAGCGATTGCTGGAGGTCGGCGAGTTCCTCGAGGACTTCTCGTCTGGGCGGCTTTAACCTCGCGGTTAATAAGGACTTCATTAAGTTAGCACGATCCGAGAGACTCGTCGGGCCCGACGACGCCAGTGAGATTGCACGGATCTCGCGGATTATATCGTGAAATTGGCTGGCCGTGGGTAATCGCCAGGCAAATTTCTGGAAAATTTCGCATTAGAAAATTGAAACTCACCGGTTAAAGGATGTTACGCAATTGAAGTGATTGTCAGTGAGGAAACGAAACTAGTCGGACAGGCGACAGGTATCAACTTGAGAGATTAAGTCGCTGTCGAATGCAATTTAGATCGAGGACTCCCACTTTTCAATCTCACCGCCTAATTAAGTAGCGACGAGTGCCCTTTCGAGAAAATCTCAATTGCTTCCTAGATCGAGGAAACTCTGAATTGAATTTCTTTCCTCCTTAACTATCCATCTCTAGAAAAATTACATTTCTTTTTATATTAATCGCTTTCGTAATTCAAAATCGTATTTAATCTCTGATCCATTAACAACAATTTAAAAAAAAATACCCTACTAATACTCCTTCTCACGCAGATTTCAAATCTCAACAGTGTTTTAAAAGAGACAACACGTGTCATCTCACGTGAACATTCACTCACTCGGTTAAAGTATGAGAGAATAGACGAAGAATGTTACAGCTGTTAGTACTAATTGGCAATTGCGGCATTTTACGACATTGTTTCGGACAGAGAGGACGCGCGGGCACGCGCGCGCGCCGCGGTGGTATCCTGGCTCGCGCGGTAAACGGATTAACCGCGGCAACAAACAATTTAATTCACTCTGGGAAACTGCAACGCGCCAAGAGTGAGAGAAGGAAGAGAGACAGAGGAGATCGTCGTCGCCAATGCCCCGGTAGACGCGTGTACACCACCGTCTCCATATAATTAACTTACTCCAACATCAGAATGCAGTTACGATCGACGTGCGCCAGAGTCTGCAACCCGTTAAATTTTCACCGCCGCCCTCTTACCGCCCCTCCGGCAACCCACACCCCCGCGGCGCCCGCC
The DNA here is from genome assembly GCA_964023945.1 of Ectemnius cavifrons. Lineage (NCBI taxonomy): Eukaryota > Metazoa > Arthropoda > Insecta > Hymenoptera > Crabronidae > Ectemnius > Ectemnius cavifrons. The sequence goes on from OZ030382.1 coordinate 5,738,688, forward strand.
GTCGACGATCCTATTAAATAATACATAACTGACTTAAGATTGATTTAACTTCGACGGGTTTTAAGCGTGTCGCGAATACGCCTGTTAAATCTCGAGCGGAGGAATCCGCTTCCGGATTTGCGTCCAAGTCAGACTATCATTTAGCTGTCACCTTTCACTTTATACGAATATGACGTTTTGATTTCTTGATTTTATCTTGTTAAATATATTTGATCATTTTTAATTATTTTCATTGGTTATTTTTAGAGAGTAGAGCGATTCGAGTTAATGTTGGTAGTATTTCTGATGAGGGTGTTAGAGATTTGTTGAAAGGGCATTTTAATGATTCTGCTGTAAGTCAAAGCATTTGTTCATGACTATCATTTATATTGCCCTTAGTATTCCAGTAATATAATATTTTAATTTCCTACTTTCATTTGATGAAATATATTTCACTACACTTATTTATTTCAATTAGCTATTCCTAGCGAATAGAATGATTCCAAGTGTGTTGCTTGTTAGTAGTATTTCCGTCATAGAAATCCGAGAGTTGTACGGAAAAGGCATTCCGTCACAAGCAAGTAAAGCATTCGTAATCGCGCGATATGAAATCCTAGTCACACGTGAAACTTGGTCAAGTGGTAGAGCGTTGCGACGGCTTTTGCGCCATTCAATGAAAGTTTCCCTCTCGACTGCAGTCGATTTTGTGTGAAAACGAGCGAGTGACAGGCCAGCGGAGGCTCGATGGGCTGGCTGACCCAGTGCACGCGCCATTCTGAAAAACATCGCTGGCACACAAAGCCGACTTGAAAGAGGAATCCTCGCATTGCGATAGGAATCCAGACACACTCGAACCAGAAACCAAGCGGATCTCTCAAAAGACATAGGAAGAAGTCCGCTGGCGAAAAGAAGAACGAAGAAAGAAAAAGGCAGAAGTCAGCAAGGTCGTTCGATATTCAAAACAACTTTGCATAACCGGAAACACTGCTGTTTGTCTTGAAAAACAATAGCCTTACCAACCACTAGATAACATTCATCCCTTAGTAAACCACCCTAATTCAGACAGCTCAAAGTCTCGAGACGACCCCCGTCAATACATATATACAATTCTCTCGAACAGTCAGACCTCTGATTTCGGGGATTTCGAGGCGTCGCGCGTTTCGGCAGCACGCGTCGCCTGCGAGGCCGACGCCGTCGCATCATCGGAGCGATGAAAAGCGGTCGAGAAAGATGGTACACGGGGGCGAGAGACGCCGGCGATGAAGAGGGAATAGAGAGAGAATAGGGTGAGCGGGAAGACTGCGAGGAGTGATGCCAAGAGAAAGAAAGAGAAAGAGAGAGAGAGAGAAAAAGAGGGGTGGAAGAGCAAGAGGGAAGGGAAGAGTGACTCAAGGAGGGTGAAAAAGGGAGCACAGGCCGCCGTCTACTCCCGAAGGGTGGCCCGGTATGCAGCCTCCGCACTCATACTCCGACGGAAAGAGCGGGGGGGCGGCAAAAGAAGAGCTCGCCGGGGTGGCGAAGAAGAGGCTGCAGAACAGAAGAAGCAGGAGTGAGAGAGAAACCGAGGGAGAAAAAGAGAGACGCAGGAAGAGCAGGAAGGCCCTGGTGGCAAGGGGAGGCAGAGAACTGGAGGAGTGTCACAATAGCCTGCAGATTGGAGAAGCAGACGTACAGTCCCTGACCCGCTCTCTCTCCCTCTCTCTCTTTCTCTCCCTTTCCATCCCTCTCTATCTCTCCCTTCGTACTCTCTTTCTCTCGTGCAGGTACAGTCCGTTCTCTCCGGGGGTTACAGCAACTGCTGCGTTAAATAATGCTCCTTCCAACATCCCCGCACTTCGCCCTTTGTCTACGCTCCAGTCACTCCTCTTCCCCTCTCATCTGACCAAACCGCAGATATTACTACTTGTACAAATACAAATATATGCTCCCGTGCATCCTGCGATGTTACGCGCGATCCGATGCACCAGCTCTCGAATACTCTTCCGTGACGGTTCTCAACCTATTCCTCTGCATAGCCTGCCTGCAACTGATCTTAGAGGTGCTTTTCCATCTCTCTCTCTCTCTCTCTCTCTCTCTCTCTCTCTCTCTTCGTAGGGAATACTTGTGAGATTTGAACGGGGCGGGCACGCCAAACCCTCGTCTGACCGGTGCGTCTGGATCTACTTGGAGCGAGTGAGTCTACTATAATGTAGTATAGTGGTAGTAGTATAGTGTAAATGTTCACTGATCTTTACCGGGTAAAATCTCTCTCGGGTATGAAGAGAATTTCTACTTCTTCCGTATAATGAGACGTATAAAGATAATGTCTTCGCGCAAAGCGCTCCAGTTTCTTCTACGACGAGTCTGTTGTCGCAGACTGTGTCATTGTCGCGCGGCTAAGCCGGGATTTCAAGATGAAGGGGAGTAGATTTTATTCACCGGTATTTTCTAGTCTCGCGACAGAGAGAGAGAGGGAGAGAGAGAGGAGAGTTTTTTATTTCCACTTTTGCCTGACACACGACTGAACATGCTGCACTTCATTCACTAACGATATTGCCGTGGGAAACTGTCGAAAACTTCGGCACGCTCGGCTTATCAAGGGCAGCCGTAAACGCTGGCAAAGTCGTAAACGAGTATCGTGCAGATCCCATGCATGTTTCAACGTGGAAATCTGAGCGAACTCAATTTAGTGACAAGTTTTATACCAGCAGTCAAAATAGACGGGTAACTCCGTTACGATAGGTGAAACATAATTTTCCAATCTAATTACATTTCGATGAATTTATGTCTGTGAAAACATCAAACGTCCTGGTGTCTAAAGAGAATTGTATAAAAGATAACTTGACACATTACGACTGTGGAGAGAGAAAAAAAAGTAACAGGAGAGCGGGAAAATCTCGGCTAGTAATCTGCGGAGCGGCCTCGAAAAGCCGCAGAAACAGGGCGCAATTACCACGGTAATTATCGAATTAATACGAGGTTCCAGCGCGGAACAAAAACTGTACCCGCAACTTTTACCAGGGATTCTTCGGTCTGCAGTTTGCCTTCGCATACCCCTCAACCTCCTAATTCCTAGCCGCGACTTCCATCCGCCCGAGCTCGAGGAACTTTCGAGGGCCGGAACTGTGAATCCCGTTGCTCTCGTATTTCGCTTTTTCCCGTGCGCCGCCGCCGCCGTCGCCGTCGCCGTCGCTAGCTTTGCGTATTTGGTCAGCCGGAGTCATTTGCCGCCTGATTAACTAGATCCTGGAATCCCGTTGCTTCGAAGTATTAACATAAATCAAGCCACACTCACGAAGAAGAAATTTTGATTCGTAACTCTGATAAAATTCAGACATCAACGACATAGAAAAAAATCCAAACATGATTTCTCCCAACAAACAACAAACCATTACAATGTATCATCCACTCAAGCAAAGAGCTATAAAAATTACGATCTTCCTTAAGAAAAACCTCTCAAGCAACCAACTACAATTTACTCTCAACCATTTAGTTACATCGAACACGCGTGTGTACTCGATCAAAGTCGATCCAGCATCGGAGGCTGTTCGATCGGTGTCAAGGGTGAGTTTAACTAATGAAAGGGGGGGAAAGGAGGTGGTAGAGTCGAATGCGAGGAAGAGTCTGGTCTGGTAGATATGTCGGGCCGGATGCTTCGAACAGGAAGAAGTCCGTCTCGAGGTCGGTTTAGATGCCGTAGCTCTGGGGCGTAATATTGATCATGGCGTGGGCGGCTTGCAAAGGGGGGTGGCAGGGTGAAAAGGGGTGTCTGCACGGCCCCTCTTCCGCGCTCCTCACCCTCCGACGCTCCTCCACCGCCGTCCGCTTCTCTCCGGCTCCCTCACCCAGCATCTCTCTTTCTCTCTCTCTCTCTTCTCTTCTCTTCTCTCTCTCTGCCCCTTTGCTCTCGTTCCCTTCAAAGCTGAAGTCGCTGGCCGACGGGGAGAGCCCGAAAGAGGGACTAGCTGAAGCGTTACAACGGGCCCACTCGTTGCATACGCCCGTCGATTCTACCGGGTGGGTTGCTAAACGCTCGAGAAAAATGTATGGCTTCCAGTGAATCCAAGCGTGCCCCTCTGCGCCCCCCCAATGCGCGCGCGCTCGCGCCCACCAAGCGACTTCCGGTGCACTGTGTACCAACCACCCCCGTCGACGAGAGTGCAGCGTGCATGTGCCACCGTTCTTAGGGGATGATGAACATATTCGTGTGTCGTCTGTCTACTTGCTCGAGCGGATAGGGTTACACCCCCTCCGCCCCCCACCACCCCCGCCGGAGAATTTTAATCTCTGACGCAGCCAAGCGAGAAGCACCCTCCGAACCTTATCAAGATTTCGCCAGAGCGAGAATTGATTATTGATTCGAGCGCTAAATTCACTGCTAAGAATTACCATCGTCTCGCTGATGTAATTTTATGATTCTTTCGTGGAAGGAAGATCAGTTTGCGTTGGCGGAAGCGAGTATCCGTCGCGTGTATGGTTTCAGTCCGGTGAGCAGATTAAAGCAACTAGAGAACTGGAGGAAGAGGGTAGTGGAGGGATGAAGGGGGAATCTGGTGGCGAGCAACTGGTTTAATTGGATTTAGCGGTGTGCAGGATGTCAAGAAAAATCGTGACTGTCCCGTGAGATCGTTTAAAGTAACGAAGCAACCAGAGGATGGGTGAACAGATAGCTGATGTGTGTATGGGTCAGTGCAGCGGAGATATGATTGTCGATGAACAGGGCAGCGCTAATTGCACGGCCAACTCTAGTCGAATAGTCTCGCCGGGTACATTGGTGTCAGAGCTCCTATAAAGCGGTCGTTAAGGGTGCGCGAATAAAAATTTATCGATTCGAGAGACCCTGCCGCCTGTAAAGCGCGCCGTGCCGTGCCGCGCGCGTTCGTCTTCCCGTCCAGCAACCGGCTTCCTCTACCAGAGAAGATGCAGAAACGATCAGCTTAATGAGTGAAGCACTGCTCGGGACAATAACCAATGCCCCATGAATCGTTTACAATTCAGAATCGAACTGCTCCCGGCGCACCCGACACGTCTCGTAATTGAAAGGGCCGCCACCTCCACCCCCCACCCTCCCACCCTCCACGTGCATCCATTTCCCCCTGGCGGTGTTTGAACGAGACACCAGAGCGATTTTTACTCATCGATGGTGATCGGGAATGAAGGAGCGAGAAATCACCACTGAAATATGGATTAGTAGTAGGCAATTTGTGAGAAATCGAGAGAGGACGAATAGGGGAAGAAAGCGAGCTAGCGACGCCACTCGTCGGTGTGACAACACAACGACGCACTACCGCCATGCTATAAATCATCCTATAAACGAGGCGCGTTATCGCATTTCTCAAATGGCAATAATCGTTAGTGCGTTTCACGTAATCATCCTTCATGAATCGCGGCTAGTAAATCCGACGCTTGCATTCTCTCTCTCTCTCTCTCTCTCTCTCTCTCTCACTCACTGCCTGCTCACCTATCAATGTTGTAAAGTTACCGATTGGCGACCCCACTCGTACACCTGGCATGACCGATCCTATGAAATAATGGGAACGGCGACGAGCAGCGCCGCGTCATCCGTTTGCCAACCAATCGCAGTATTTTCTTCACAATGACGCATTAACCATGCACGATCCGGAATGCACGCGTAATTCGCTGGCTTCTAACTGGATTTCTGCTTGTGTTCCGCTTGTTTCCGCGCGTGTTGTCGCTCGGTTCGCGCTAGCTAGAAATTGATTGTTCGATTCTCTACTGGAATCGGATCAATAATGTCGGCTACTCCACGTTTTACGACAATCACCGTTCAGGATTAGTCTATTATTCCCCAATAAAAGCAGCCGGCTTTCCAAGAATCAACAATACATTCGATGCAAGTAAGAACTATCAACAGCAGTGCTCGACTTGCCGAATCTCTGGGAACGTTCTAAACTCGAATGGATCGTAATCGAAAAGGAATTCAAAGTGGAAATCGAAAAACCCAGACCTTCTTCGTTCTCGCGCGCGGGAATCCCTCGCGCTGAGAACCGCTGAGGCTCTTTCGGGATCGAAATGACAGTCTGGCCGAGAGGCGCGAGCTTCGAAAGCTCTTTCTCTCCAACGCACCGCGTCGAGCCAGGCCTCGCCGTACAGACACAGTCGCACACAGACATAAACACAGACACACATACACACACAGGATTCACATAGAAGCAGTAGAGCCCTGTACCAGCGAGCAGGGAGTTTCCGCGCGAACTTCTCTCTCTTCCGCGATATGTAACCGGCACACACGCTGGAATCGCGTATGATGTAGAGTAGGGGCTCGATATATGTCTGTGTGTGTATATATGTGCGTCAGGAGTAAAGCACGCATGTTGAGCCACGTGCGCGCGGACGCGCCAGTAGCGAGAGAGCAGAGAGTAATCGGCCGAGCGGGCGAGCGCGGAGCAAAAAATTCTTTTGCAAGAGGCGAGGCCGAGGAGGAGAGCGAGAACGGACAAGGGCGAGTGAGATGAAACCATGGAAAAAGAGACGAGGAGAGAAAGAGAGAAAGAGTGTGGCAGAGGGGGGCCCACTACAATGCAGAGCTTTGCAGGTGGAGGCCATAGAAAATCCCGTCTGACTTAAAGGGTCAGGCCTCGGACGAATTCACTTTGCCCAACAGTGCATCCGCATCGCTCGCTCTCATCGACCGAGAACCGAATGACTCAGAAAGGAATCGCTGCGTCCGCCAACTTCACGCATCGTCTACGGTATTCCCATACGTCGTCGATTAATACGAACGAGCCACACGACTCGATAGACACTCACCCCTTCTGCACACTCGACATTCGACTCCGCGCAACGACTAGCAGATGTTAGTCGCACTGTCAATTGGTTGTCGTTATTAATTCTTCTTGATGATTTTTCTTTTTTTAGTTACAGTGATAGGATAGAGCTGTTGTAAGGGAGATGAGAATAGAGCCGGTTAGAGGTTGGTTGGTGTGATTATAAATGGAGACACCCCGCTTAGTAGAGCTGTTTAATAGAACTTAAAGGAGACATGATGAATAGTTGGACGCATCGGGGCTCACGGAAGTATTCTTCATTTAGGATTGATTGATACTGTGTATAAAACTGTTATGATATTAACAATTAGGCTAATTCATATATAAATCTTCGTTAAGTGGAAAAAGGAGAGCGTCCCTTTCCGCACTACAGGGGGTTGCGGGAGAGACTCGAAGGGAAAAATGGAAGATTGTAAAGTGCATTGGAGGAGAGAATCGAATGAACTACTACCAAGCTCTTCTCATCCGTTTCTTTTTTTTCTTTCGTTGCTTCGTTTTCGAAATTGGTAGCAATAATTTCGTGGCACGGATTTGCCGCATAAAAATCAAGGGTTAATCGGATCAATCGACCTGACACGCTTTTAGCGGGCCATTCAGTACTCAGTTCGGACAGAGCCCGCTGACGGAAACGAAGTTATTATTCCGGACTATCGCAAGTAAACCGGTTAGTCGCTCGGCTCGCGTGAGTTCCCGGAAATCTACGGGAAAATTTCATTTCACTGGCAGCGTCGCGGTCCTTGGACCGCCGGGGCACCGGCAAGTCCGCTTGCAAATCAATGTGAAACCAGATCTCTCATGCATTTGGAACTCCAGCCGAACGAATTCACGGTCTAACTTCTATTTTACAAGGTTCTAAACCTCAGTGAATTAGAGTGAATGTTGTTCGCTGCTGCGGTTGGAAATACGAGATTCAGTATCACATTCGTACTAACAAAAATAAAACTACCATAAATATAATAAAAGCAATACTCAGCGCTGTAAAAAAAGTCTCGTCAACTCAGTCTTCAGACGTTACATAAAATCAATAAAAAAAAAAAACTCTCGATTTACAATAAACAATCCTTCACACTCGACATTAATATACCAACATCCCAACCACAAATACCCCCACAATAATCAACAATTAACATCCTAAAATAACAAAAAGAATCACAGGGAACTTCTGTGACAATTTCAAAACCCTTAAAGTTTCTCGCTCGAAAGGGGAAGCGGAAGGACGTTGTAGGGTGGCGATGCTGAAGTGTAGGATAAATCCATCCTTCCATTGAAAGGGCGGGTTTTCTCAGCGGGTACAAGCGTGTGGAAAAAGGCAGCGATCGTCGGGAAGTAGTCACGTAGTTTGGCGGGGTTACGAGGCGCGACGAGTTCCGTGAACGAGAGAGCAGAGAGTGAGCGAGGGGGGTTGTTGCAGGGAGGAGGGGGCGGTTGGTGGGAAAGAGGGGGTGGTTGGAGGGTGCGAGGCGTGTCATGGGCACAGACATACAGGGATACGAGGAATACGTGGCAGGGTAGAGGCTCGAGTAAAAGAGCACGGTTCCACCGTGTGGATATCCTCTGACACACACACCCCATCCCACCCCTTTTTAGCCCAGACCTCTCCAATTACCGAGCTTACCACCTTTCCAGCAGCCTGGTCCAGCGGCGCGCGTCCACCCGCTCCCATGTGTGACGCGCGCCCAGCAGTTTCATTAATTTTAATTAAATACACTTAATTCTTAGTGCCGAAAGAGAGAAGCCGCTCACCGGGCGCCGACGACGGACGCCTCTACCAAGGAATGACGGTGAGAGAGAGAGAGAGAGAGATGGCGCTCGCACTGTTTGAGTAAACTAACACCCTGAGCTCTTGTCGTACCGTGGAAAGAGCGCGCGAAAAATTCTCCTCCCAGGGTATTTGTGAAAAAATGACCCACATGCGAGAGCAAACTCAAGGAAGTTCGCGCCGAGCGAAACGGGAAACAGAGAATTAAGGGGAGAAATGTGAAAAGTGCGAACGAGTGGGGCAGGCTTGTTTGGAATGTATAATTACGATATTTAGAAGCATGGCGCGCTTTAGCTTGAAGGCCCGCTGGCGTGAAATGCAAGAATTATGCTAAGTGTATGCAGCGGAATTCCTGACAATCCCTTGACCCTTCTCGCTTGGCTATTTAGCCACTCGCTGCGAGCTCTACTCCATGCAAAACTAAGAAAAAAATGGGCCAAAGTTCCAGTGATGCTTGGAGTAATCTTATTCTCCGACCATCTCAATTCCCAATCTCATAAATTTACGCACGATAAGTTTATAGCCGCCCCTCGAAAGCTTCCTGATACGCAACGAGAACTTAACGACTGTTTGCACTACGACAATCTCCGGGCTCGAAAATATCCGGGCGAGATTTTTTCCAGCACGTCCCCGTGAATTCAATATTAAGGAGCCAGGTTTCTCGACGAGGGTGGAGAAAGTAGGAGAATGCAAGACGGCAAGAAGCGCCTGCTTGAGAAAGAAGGAAAATCTGCCCCGAAATCCACGAAGCCTCGGGTTACGAAGAGGAAAGGAAGTGGATGAGAAACTTATCGGTATGCTGAACACGCCGTGTCTAAACCGCCGATTATCATATTTATGATGTCGTCTCATTTCGGTGAGCCGGCAGGATCGTACTTACGTATGCGCGATGCCGTATCGAGAGTTACGCTCTTCTCTATGCTTCTGCCTTCATCTTCATCCCTCCGACACCGTCTTCTTCGCTCTTTCCATCTCCAGCAAGTTCGTCGTCAAACGACGTTGGGATTGAGCGATTAAGCAGACTAAATCGAGTTACTCACGGTACGATTTTTCCACGCGTTTCCTGCAGGAACATTCATCGGGCGAACTTTTCATGATTGGCTAATTAACGCTAGCGAGTGGCTCACTCGCCACGAGACTGTTCGAAAGGGGGGGTGAAAACTCATTGAATTTCTTTCTACCGCAATTGATCGGAAGGAAGTAGTGATGCCTTTTCTCTCTCTCTCGCAATTATCGTTGATATAAGCAATAAGCGTTTCACGAAAAAACCAACTAGTTCCAACTGTCACTCTTTTCCGCTAGGATTGAGAGAAGCATGACCGAAGCTAGAATTCTTCTCTGGTTGTGATAATTCTAGCGAAACTACCCTGACGGAGTTTCCTGCGGGGAGGGAAGTTTGCCTTTCAAACTGTAACGCGGAGACGAGGAGCGGAGCCGGAGCTGCCTGGGCGCGGAGAGGGTTGGGCGCAGTATACCTTTGTGTTATGGCTCGGAGCTTTTCGGCAGAAAGTTAAACACGGGCCACCGGCAGAAACGAAGCCGCAAAGTACACTTCGTCTTCTATCTCTCGCTTCCACGATCCGGCAGCGTGCCGATCTGTTCCGCTCAGGCCCGATTTGTGTGCCGACTCGCATCAAACACACACAGCCGCACGATTAATTTGTTTCCGAAAATTCTCGCCGACGAATCGCAAGCGGAACCCTTGACGTGCTAAACGAGGTATTTGTTATTTGATCGCAATAAACATGCGAGGAGCTTTAAGGGAAATCTACCTTTGCGTTAGTTTATTTGAGATATGATAACGTTTTTCTCATAATTCTGTTAAACATAGTTCGAAATTTTTCGTTAACGCAATATTTCATATACAATCTTTCCGGTCAATCTACATTCTTTATTCTATTTTTCATATTCACATTGTGTAAAAGAGTTTCAAGGATTTAGTAAAAAAAAAAAAAAAACTTTATTTCCTCTGTATTTTCTTTCACGGAGAGCGAAGGAATAATTTGCACCATCAATATCCTCGGTAAATTGGTGCTTTATAAAAAACCAGTCGGACATTTGAGGTAAATCGCCAACAGAGGAACTTTTAAAGCTTTTGAAAGGCTGGTGAAGTGATCGACGATTGCCAAAAGTCAAGTGGAAAATCTGTGCGGGTCTACATTATAGGATGGATTCAATTAAAACTGCAAACAGATCCACGTCGACGCGGAATCCGCGGACTTTTCCGTGGGGGGTTAAAACCCTTCGTTATGCGGTGGTAAGCGCAATGAAAGCCTCCAATTTAAAGAGTACAACAAACATTACCACCGCCTCGCGTTATGAATTAAAATGGCGGAGCAACAATTGCACGGTGCTGACGACCGAAGTTGCAAATAATGCTCATCCCTATTATTTCGGTAGTTCTATTCACGTTGCGAGCAAAAAATTCACCAGACACCTACCGTCCACTGACAATTCAACATAATACGAGAACGGACAGCAATGAAAGTGGCGCTTGTCAGTCCTTAACATAATGAAGAGCTTTGAATAATTGGGAGCGATTCATATTACAAAATTTATAATGCCAGATTCCATATTTCTCAATGTATCAGTTTTAAAATACTTAAATATATCATTTATACCAATCATCTATTTTCTACGAACATTAACTTACTTTGGCAATGCATAATGATGTTTCTCAAATTAATTGGGTGAGGGTGAAAAAACGAAATGGTTGAAAGAGAAGAAGTACTAGAATAAGGGTTTATTTCGGGAAGTCATGGCGGAAGAGCACGTTACCGCGAAATCGTTTGAACGTGCCTATATCACCCTCGTTCAGCGAAGAGAAGCGTACACTTTTACGCGAGAGTGTAAGCGCGATGTCACGGTGGCAATGTCCGTATGAATGTTTCATGAGGCGCTACTCACTCTTTCTCACTCCGTATCCCTATAACTCACTATCTTTCTCTGACTCTCCAAAATATACATATATACACACGCACGTGCGCGGTTCTGTTTGGCGGGCGTGAATCCGGTGGACGTAAATCACTGTCGAATCTCTGATAGGTTGGTGTTCGTCTACCTTTACGGATGGCCGAACTGTCAAACTTACTGTCAAGCGATCTTCGAAACTCGAGAGATATCTCCCGGAAACGTACCCAAGGGATCTTCGATCAACCACGATTGATTAGCGTGACTTCACTGTGAAGATGTTACTCGAGCCGAAACGCGTCTCGATTGTAACGCATATATACTATTTGAGAAGGGAAACAGAGACCGAAGGACGTCGCGTCAGGTGCAAGTTGAAAAGGAAAATTGGAGTCGCCTTCGAGAGCAGGAGTCGAATTCACTGCGAGGTACAAAGCAAGTGTCGGTTATATTGCATGAGTCTCGCTCCACCGCCATTTCGGGATTCCTTTGGAACTGTGCTCGACGCAGTCAACGATACCATGTCTACGAAACATCCAAGCACTTCGTGCACTGAGCAAACAGTCCCTTGCTATGGGACAAACATCTCCCACGAAAACGTTGGACTTCCCTTTGGACGCTCGAGAACACCATCAGTGCGTCAGTATAGTACGAAATCGCCTTTGGCATATGTTTCGGAAATACATGCTTTTCCCAGTCGAGTGACGTCCGTTTTATTTGCATTGGAGGTATAGGATTGAAGAGCCGGTAATAACCAGTGATATTAAATTGCCGGTAAGTATTTGCGAGTATTGGATGCGAACGTATTAAATTAACGTCACATTCATGCTCGGTTTTCCTCATGGCTTTCTCGCGTGACCCAATAAACAGCCTGATTTACAAGGTATACGTAACGTTAGTGTAATAAGTAACATCGTTATGGGAAAGAGGAATTGGAGCGGTTCGAGGTCTATTGCTGTTGTTAAGATCAATTTCCATGGTTATGCGGGTAATATACTTCTCGACGGCAATGGGGTCAGCGGCAATCCGTGCGAATGCCGCCCTGCTAATCGCGCTCGTGAAACCCGAGCTGCTTTATTAACGTGGCAGGTGGAAACGGGCAGTGGAAAGGGCGTAGAGGCGAAACCCTATCGGACAGATTGCACAGTGCGCATCAGGTGTCGTCCAGTCCAGGATCCAGAGAACGATCGCGGTCAGGATTTGCAGGATTCGCACACGCTGCTCGAGCACGTACATAGAACTGGTAACAGATCGCTCCACGTGCGGCTGACTCTACCCTCAGAAGAGACGAGGTCTCGTCTGGCGAAGCACGTGCTTCTACCCAGTTAAAACTTAGTTATACTTAATCCGTTCGAGATGCCGAAATCCCCTCTGCTAAGTGATTCCCGATGTACACCGGTTGGAAGCTAATGCCGCGAAGCAGTTAGGAAGCTTTTAATCGGGGAAACAAAGTTGCGACGATGCTCACAGTTTCCACTTCTACGCGTGTCTGACCATAGCACTGTTTGTACTACTGCGGATAAATCTTTTGGCGAATTTGTGAGGGTGAACGATTTATAAATTTAGCTTGATTTTTTTCTAGACTTAATTAAACAAGAGCTTTATGGTTTCGGTTGGATTTTCGAATTTTTTTCATAAAACTCGAATGGCATTCAACAGTGTAGCTGATGTTTCCCTCTAAATTGCGTGGGAGCTTTTCGAGGCTCGAATCGCATTTTAACGACTGCATTAGCGACCTTAGCGTGTACATCGCGTAAATAAATCGGGGATGCTGCTTGTACAAGGGACAATAAAAATGAAAACATGCCTGCAACGTGTTCGGCAGGCACGCATGGACGAAATCTGAAGGGTACAGTGCGAAACTGGAAAGAATCGCGTGTGTGTCACAACATACGCGCTTGCATAGAATTTCGGGGTGGTTTTTTCCTTTTTCGAAGAGCGGCATTCTCGAGTCAATGGCTTTTTTCGAATACAGCAGGTTCATGGGAGCTCGCGTCCACTGTCTGGCATCTCTATTGTGTTGATCTGCATTTTCATGGTTGTCGAGCGGCAAACTTTCGGTGCGCGTCGGAGCCGTCGGTGCGGCAGTGGCTGCTGCTTTTCGAACCAGCCTTTGCCGAAAGTGGCTCATGCATTATCATGTATCGCCGGAACACACTAATGGACTCTCAGCTGGAATATGTTATCGCGGCTCCTCGCGACACTATATGCATCACGCTTCCCCCCGGCAATCTCATTAATTAGTTTTTCCACACACCTCCTATCGATTTCCCCTTCGAAACCCCACGCTCGGCAGATTGAATCCTCGCTTTAATTTAATTAATATCTCGAAATTCCCGCTGACTAATGAACGCCCAACGTACCGCGAAAATCACTAAATTTCCCGGGCAACGCAGCAGCCTCGTGACCGCGTTTGGAAAAAGTGTTTAGTGGAAGGAGGGAAAACTTGGCAAAGGCAAAATCCACCGCCAAAATAACATCGATATGACCAAGAGCCACTTCCTCTCATGTTACACGCGCTCTCGTTTGCGTACGTGCGAGCACCGATATCCGGTTTAACCTTCCTGACTTTGGAGTTGCAATTATTTTCGAGTGTAACCAGTGAGAGGGAAAGAGAGGAGGGAAGCTTTGAATAGAAGGAGAAAGAGAGCAGAGACGAAAAGTTGGTCGACGCGATCGCGACAGAAGCGTCGTTCGGAAACCCCGGTGATATTGGATACAAGCGTTTGGCTGGACCAGTAACGGCACAGGGCAGACTACTCTTCCATTCATCGATCCCCCCTCCCTTCCCCTTCCTCTCTCTCGATCACGCATTTCTCTTCGCCGCCCTTTTTTCAGCCGACAGAAATGCTATTTGCATCTTAATGGCGACCAGTTCCAGAATTTATGCCGTTGGAAAGGAAGAGAACTACATGTTAACCCTCGACCATAGTTTATTCCGACGCTCCACCCGATTACTTCAAAACTACAAATATTTCTGATTGATATTATTAGAATACTTCTTACTTTCTATGATAGTGTGAACAAAATTGAATATTTGCCGTTTTAGTTAATTAAATACAGTTTCATTTACTAATAACAATAGTTGTTAGAACTTTCGACTATTATTTCTACAAATTGGCCACGGGTGAGCCTGGATCGAGCATCCCTCCAAATAGCCCGGAAATCCGAGATATCTTCAATTCCAGGAGAACCTCGGAGCGCGGCCAGCGTGCTGCGGGGGATCTTGGCGGACTCTCCACTCTCGGTTGTAACAGAATGCACTTTAGAAGCGGAGGATTCAATCCAACTTCATCCAGCTCTGACGAACATCGAGCGAGTAGGATGAGCGCTGTGGTGGCTCTCGATTATACAGAGTTGTGTCTCCGCCGGCAAGACAAACGACAAGAAATCCAACAAAAAGTGGAATGTCTTTGTTTTGCGGCACATTAACCCGGACTCAGTGAACAGCCGGTGCGCGCCACCGAAGACATTGGAAAAAGCATGACATTATCGTATAAAAGGCGCATCCACGTGCCGGGCAGTGAACTAGCGCGCGCGCGCGCTTTTCTCGAGGATCTTCGTAACGGAGGCATTATTTCCCTCGTAAATACTCTTTTTACGAGGATTCTCATGGTGATTCCTTTTCCCACAGCGATAAGTAGCATCCGTAAGCGCGTCGCGTAGTCAGCGCGGAAACATGACTCTCGAAGCTGATTCTTAAAATGCAAGCTCGCCAGGGTCGCCGCGATGCCAAACGGATTGACGGGGAAATCCAACTGAGAGAGGGAATTGAAAATCCAGTCGGAGTGGCTGGAGTGCGGGCATCGAATGAATCGGAGGTCGGTTTATGGGGTACTCGAGTATTGAACTAGCCCGCCGGGAAGCCTGCGGCGGCGTCGGCGGCGTCGGTTGCGAGGGCAGCTCGTCTCGTGGAAGTGAAATGAAGTGGCGGTCCTCGCTCTCTCGGAAAAATACTATTGCACCGTCATCGTCGGTTGCACCAGGCTCGGTGTTACGTCACCAAGAGTCGTCGTCGTCGTCGTCGCGAGAGACGTCGACGCCGTTCCCTCGTTCGTGTGTCAGCGTTCATCCAAAGGAGAGAAGAAGAGAGGTGTGCGCACATGGTTGCAGTGCAGCGGGAGAAAGTGAGCCTCGCAGGACGGCAAGTACGAAAGGGTGGTGTAAGGGTTCGACTGGTAGGGAGTGCGAGTGGGAAGAGCGTCGGCCGCCATGGTAGGAGGGAGGAAGAGAGCCTCATTTGAGGAGGAGCGATAGAGAGAGAGAAAGAGAGGGAGTCGTGACGCGTGGCGTCACGTGGTGTATTGATCGTCGCACAGCATCCACGAGAGCCATTCCGGCTGCCAACCTTCCTACCTACCCCAAGCACTACCCCTTTCCCTCATCCTGGCTGGCTCCGTCGCGTTCTCCGTGCGCCCCCGCGCCCTTCGCCCGCCACCCTCGCCCATTTCACTCGCGGAGCACCATTCTCCTACGATCTCCTCCTACATCGCGTTGCACCCTCCACCCGCGTACCCTTCCACCCTCTCCTCGCCTCTCCTTTCCTCTCCTCTCTCCTGCTCACCACTGCTCTGTGCTGCCGTCGCAGCCGCCGCCGCTGCTCCTGCAACAAACCGAGGCAGCACCCCATCTACCAACGGCACCCCTTCCCATCAACCCCTCCGCCCCCTCCCTCGTCGGTGGCGGAACCCCGTCAGACATCCATCCTCCTGTATCCAGCGAGTTAATTATTAAATGCATCACCCTGCCCCCCAGCGATGCACCCTCTCGTCGCGCAGCCCACCAGACGACGACCGACGTCGCGCACTTTCGGGGAAACACCTCGTTCTTCGTGTTAAACCACCATCCCTCCATCCACCCTCGAAACTCCTGTCCAACCTGCCATCTCTTTTTTACAAAGCTCCTAGTCACCCTTCCTCCCCCTTTAGAATCGGCTTCTTGCTTTTTAACCCTTGATGACACGCCAAGGGTGCTTTTCTGGATTTGGGCACTTCCGCATTCTCGCATGTTGGAGATAACTTTTCTCGTTTTGTGGATTTGATATTTACGAAATTATTGGGGCACCGGCTGTATTAGATGAGAAGCGAGTAGGGGATTTTTTAAATTTCGTATTTCAAATGTATAGAATTGATATCGATGCTCTCTGGTTTCTCCATTCAATTTACATCGAGGATTTCAATAGCTCGGATCTACGAGCGATTGGGAACTCGGAGGTATCAATGGGATAGCGAGAGATTGCTGCTCAAAGAAGAAGGCACTCGAGGTGGCCGAGCAGAGTTCTCGATATCAAAAGTCCGAGCGTTCAATCCCTTGGGAATCGCAAGACCCGGGCCAATTAGTAGACGACTGCTTCCCTGTATACTCGTCGATCGCGCTGTTTTATTTCGGACTGATTTCAGAGTCAAGTAATTTGAGAAAGAAAAACAAGGAATAGCTGATAGAACTGGAAACGCAGGTTTACGATGCTTGCGCAATACAACAATGAATGAAAGAAGCTATGATGATGGAAAATACTAAGTGAACCGTACTTGTTGGATGCTTGTTTATTTCTATTAAAGGCGATACTTTCAATTTAATATCGCGAATGGTACTTCCCCGATTGGTAGAACGTTGAATTCGACGGTAATAAAGCATACCAATGAATTCCAATAAGCCGGAAATTTTACGTCCACGGTATCACTATCGTTTAGTCTCGAGGAATGGATAAAGATAAAAGAACTAGAACTACTTCTCCCTAGAAAAAGTTTCTTTTTCTCATATCGATAGGTATCTGCTCGCACCAGTCTCGATCTCTAGCATACTGCGATGGCTTTGAAAATGGGAGCGAGACATTCATTTGGCTCACAAATGAAAGTGACGTTAGATGAATGGGATCTTCTCTGGCATAGTAGAGAACCACGCCGTGGAAGGCTGGCGGATGAGAGAGACAGTTGGAACAATAGATCCGGCGTCGGAGGTTGGAATATGAATTATCACGCACACGGGCCGAGCGAGGGAGGATGCTTTTCATCGGTGTGTGACGGGCAGCAGAGGAGTCAGAGCTCGTATCTCCAATTAATTTCAAATCGACATCGAGGGTATTGACGGTAAAACACGCAAGGATATCAAAGTTCCCATGTCAATCCGAGCTCTCTTTCATCCCGACGGCGGCGGCGGTGCACGCGTCGCGGTGCTGGCAGCCCATTTTCGCCAGAGGAGGAGGAGAGGGTGAAAAAAAAACAAACAAAAAAACAAGCGTCCCTGGCTTAATCGGACTGCCAGCATCCGAGGTCCAAGCGCGTAAACCAACCACCGAGCGCTCCTACTGGAAAGGCGAAATTCCACAGGAAATTGTTTCAATTATCTAGAACGCGCTCGTGCTCGCTCCTGTAAAAATGGCCAGTCGTTTTTCGCCGTTCCTTCCTAGACTGTTGTCGACCTGGCTTAACTCCGTGAATTAACTATCGAAACGATAGAAGAATGTGTATCTCTTTTTTCTTCTGTTTCTTTTTTTTTTTGCCAATAGTTGCACCGTTACATAGGTGTATTCGGTGACGTAAAGTGGCGAAATTTGTCTCGCTTGTCAATCGCTCTGGCTTTATGTTCTCGGACGTGTATGCTATCCGGCTGGTACAATAGAGTACCGCTAGGTGAAACGGCCGTCAGGGACAGGTCAGTGACGCGTTGCAATGCGAGGATAGGTTTGCCCAACTAATCAAACTGCCTGCTCTCTACATATTGTATTCCCGATTGCCAAGAAGATCTCTAGCGTCTTCCTGTCTCCTCTGATTCTGCATCTCTCTGTCTCTCTTGTGGCAAGTAAATTGCCAAAATCCGGCGGTTGCTATCGCGCGAAATTGTAACGCTGAGATCCCCTTTGCAGTGACTTTAACTGATTAGCCTGTCTCGAGCGCAACTGGTCCTCCGTCTCTCGAGGAATTGCACAATATCCCGCTCGAAGGCTATTTTTGGGGTGTGCGAGCGATGCATCACTTCACGGCCTCATGAATCAAAGTCTTCGTTACAATCGCGCTAATCCAACCAAGAGAATCGAACGTCCAATTTCGGCTTTAATTGATCTAGGCTTAAACTGTAGCTTTGTCATTCGACCGTAGGATTGTTAAGCCTATCTTTGAATCCATCAGGTTCATCTCAGTGCGTGTTACAGTGAAATAAGAAATAGTAGTCGTAAGATATCGAAGATTGGAGTGCTGTCGAAGAAGTTGGAAGTCGGCGGGAACCTGTGGCATGAAAGGTGTCGCGCGATCGAGAAATCGAGGAAGGGAAAGAAGAGATGGTGTTGAAATGTTGTACGAGCGAGGGAGAAAGGGTGGCAATGACGACAGCTACACTCTCCCTCTCTTTGAAGAGGTGAAAGAGGTTTTTGCCAGCATCTCGCGCGACTCGAAGGCTCTTGGTCAACAGCGCCAGTCTAAGTTCCTCCTACTCCTTTCGACGCGTACCCCTCAGCGGGGGGGAGAAGGCGATACTTTAAGCTGGTAGTAGTCGCACTTTTACCTTATTCACGCCGTCCCTCTCTCCTTTATCCTCTTATTTAGATGACGAGGGTGTCAGTGACATCGGAGGCGTGTAGCCCTTCCTTCGTAAAAAAAAGTGAGAGGGACACAAAGAAGGAGCCAGACAGACTTAAAGTATTTTTCTAATCTACTTTACTTGGATGGTCCGCGACCTCCCTTAACTTAATTCCATTCGACGGACTAACTAAAGGGAGTCCCCCCAAAGGGCTTCGGTGCAAACTAGTTCCCTGATTTCGCTGTAATCGCTTAGATGGAAGATGCGCGCGGCAGTCAAAGAGTACGCTCGGATGAATGGGGAGGGAGATTTTACGAGACGAGGAAGAAGAAGAAGAAGACGAAGAAGAAGAAGAAGAAGTCAGAGGAGAAAAGCACTCACCCCCTCAGGCCAAAAGCCCTCTTTGCCAGCTCCAGCTTGAAGACACTCGGTCAACAAGCGTACCGTCGAAGCCAGCCAGTCAGCCGCGTTCTCCAGCAACACCTGCCAACGCTGAATCTCCAGATGCACACCAACGTCTCGCTACCACTGTCACTCGCGCGGCTTCTATTCTTCTTCTCCCTTACTTCCGTACAAGTCTCGCGCGCGTCTCGAACACGCTTGGCGGTCTTTAATACGCGTCCGTGGATCGATTCTCGATCGTATTCTCAACTAGCCGATGAGACTCAACGCTACAAGAGAGATGAGAGAAGATCGTTAAGAAGCACCGGTTCCCCGAGGATCGAAAGTGGTGGAGGGCTGCGGCGACTTGCAAGAAGGCGCGCGACGAGGAAGAGGAAGAAGCCGGACGCGCGTCGAGCGTCGCGAACCGACGGGGATGGTGGCGGCGACGACGACGACGACGGAGAGAAAGAAGACGGGCGCCGCTAAGTTTAGAGTTTAGAGTGCGCGCTGCCGAGAGTACAGAACAGCATCGGTGCCTCCTAAACTCGAGCGGAAAACAGATAGAGAGAGAGAGAGACGGAGTATAAAGAAAGAGAGATCGAGAGAGGGAGAAAGATAGATAGAGAGAGAGAGGGCGTTGTGGAAGAAGCACCGCCACGGGGCGAGGACAATGCACACGCGGTCTTTTTGCCTCCCCTTGCCTTGTGCCCGATCGCACACACCTTCGTGCCAGAGGGATGAGATGAGAGCTTTGCTCAAGAGAAAGCGGGACGGCACGGATGCTGCGACGGCCGAGAGCAGCAGCAGCAGCAGCAGCAGAAGTTAGACGCTGCTAAGGAGGGACCGATTTCGAATGCCGTGCCAGAAAAATCATCGGCCAATCCCGAGTAGTAGCCCGCGGACAAATCGGGATCGCCATTTCTCGGCCAAGTGGGGCTGAGATCGAATGACGTTGATGCACTTTCGCCGCATCGATTGCGCACCACTTATCGCTGCCACTTCGCATACGATCGTCGAGGATTCCTCGCTAGTTACGATTAGACGGAACAGTTGGAACATTCCCTTGGAAGATCGTTGTATGGTAAATTGGAGAGTTCTGTCTTTGATTGATTTATTAATCTTTAATCGTTATAACATACTTGAAAGATATTGGTACATATATATATATATATATATGTAGATTTATATAGGCGCGTCGGTCATTGGTCAATAATGGGATATCAAAGCAATTACAAAGATTAATGGAGGAGATACGAAAAGGATCGTTGATGAGAGACTGTTGAGAATGGCAAAGGAGCTAATCCTTTAATGCGATCACGGTGAACCGCCACGAAAATAGCCGCTCCAATTGCGCTAGGTTCGTGAACTTTTTCTCGGCGGACGGCTGAGAGCACGATTGCCAGAAGGGTAAGTTCCGAATGGATACGAAAATACATCTGGGTTCCCGGGGAGAGAGAGAGACAGAGAGGGGGAGAGAGAGAGAGAAATAGGGGAACGAGAATCGTAGAGAGGGCGAGAGACGAAGAGATAGTAGAGCAAGCTAGCTTCTAGACTTAAGAGGGATAATTGCGGAGGCACAAAGCAAAAGTGGCCGCATTCGCTCGTTGCAAACAAGAATCCTAATGCGGAATGAAAGAAATTAGAGAATTCATCTGAACTCGTGATTATAACTATTAACCAGCATATTAAGGAGGGATGCCTACCTAGAAGATTTAAAAACAGATGCATTTTTTGAGATTTCTAATTAATAGTATAATAACTAAATTAATTAATAGTATTTACGATTTTAATTACACAGTAATTAAAAAAATACCAAAAGTTAGGCAAAAGAAGCCTCTTGCAATAAAAAAATGTTGATCGAACTCGTACCTACGATTTTTGAAAGAAAAAAAATGAAAAATGCATCTGTTTTTAAAGGTTCTAGGTAGACGTCCCCTCTTAAAGGTACCACCGATAGTCCACGCTGCCAAAGGCAACTGAGGTCGAGGAATCCTCGTCGATCGAACAAAGCCAACAAAGCCAGGCGAGTGCAATCATGGCGTCCAAGTTCCTCACCTCGAATCCATGCGGCGAGGCTTTTTTTGTATGGCGGCGGCTTGTCGAAAGCCGGCAATCTCTAGATATACTCATTCGACCTCGGGCAAATGTTTGCCGGAGCTGGACGGGATGCGAGGCGTCCGAACATCCGGGCACCGTTGACATTATCGACTATGGTATTTTCAATTGCCGTGTTTGCCTGCTACGGCGTACACATACGCGCGCGTGCCGGGCACATCCGGTGCGCGTGCGAGCGAGCCACTATATTGTTGCTAGCACTGCCATTCCTTGTTATTATCGGCATTCGCGCAACCCGCTTGCGAACTTCGATGCGCTCGACGATGTCCCTGCTCGTACGAGCCTTCGTGTTGGTTCATGCCGATTGATCGTGTCCTGATGGATGCTATCTGAAGGGCAATTGAGAGGAGGAATCGAATAATTGATATTCCATCGACGATCCTCGATGCAATCCTACATCCAGAGAATCGAAATAGTAATCGGAGAAGGATGTACTATTTATTTAAATAGTTAAACCATGATTCTGTAACACCCAATTATTATGTGGATGATACTTCTACTGTGGGGTGAAATCAGAACGGCGTAGTTTCAAGGGCAATCGAAAGGCAGTCCGATGCTTTTGGGAATCGGTGTATTCCGATCGAAGAGCACCGCTCGGACGGTAGCTTAACAAGGGCGAATGGTTCCCGGGAGGAATCGCGATAATGAAGTGCCAGAGAGCCGACAGAACGATGAGGCAGAACAAGCGGAGGGAACGACTGGAGAAGAGAATATATCCAAGGGGAGCCAGGTGCGGGTGAGTCCGGGCAATAGGAGGCGCGCGAGCGCGCCATGGCGGATTAAAGGAAGATAACTGCATCATAATCTCCAATCTGAACTCCCCCACGGGAAATACCCGTGGTCCCGTTCGAAAAGTATGCGCGGAGAAAGAAATTACATTCTAAAAAGCACCGCTGGACCACCCAGACTCCGAGATTCTCTTCTACCCTCCTCTAACTCTCACTGACGTTCGTGGGCCGTGTAATTTCCGCGCCTTCCTTTCGACCTCTTAGCTTTCTCGAGCTCGTTGAACCGCGAATTCTGATGCCAGCCTCTGCTTCCGGCGGCTTTCTCAGCTCGAGGCCTGCTTGCTACTTGCTTCATGAACCCGGTAATGCTTTCTTGCCAGGCTTATTATCCCGACTTCATAATACGGCTTGCTTCGAATGTGTGTGCGATGCCTGAGAGAGCTTGGGGAGAAATTTTCACCAAGGGAAATTCCACCCTTGGCTCATTACTAAATGAGATGAGCGCGGTTTGACACGTTCTGTCCGAGCGTAATGAAAACGCGGCATTTAAGGTAGTTCGGTCGCGATAGTACCAATCAAAAGTCAATCGCTCGCAGCTCGTCCTTTCATTTTTTGGAAATTTAAGTTTTAGTAACTATATTAAGCAAAAACGAAATAGTACAAAATTCTTTACAAAAATTGGTAAGTATTCGTAGAATGCTGATGAAACACTGGTTGGTTTGAAAAGTACTCCAGATAAAATTAATAATCTATACTATCAATTAGGACTATCATTTTAAAAGTCCATTATCTCGGAAATGGTATGGTCAAGTCGAATAAAATATTACTAGTTGTAAGACCTCATAAAAGATGTTCAATCAAAGTTTAAAGAAAATCTTAAGAAAATGATTTTCCGGCCCGACTTTAACCTCCTCGATTTTTCCTGTCTATTTCAATTATTGAACTCCACTCTGATAAGAACTTCGAGCTGTAAATGGGAACATCAAGGATTTGCTTGTTAATCTCTTCTTCACTGCTTCTTCTTCTACCTAGGTGAAGCATTTAATGCTTCTACAGCATCGTTTATAACCCATTAAGGACCACAGCCTGAACCTTAATGGGGTAATCTCGCCGTACGGACCCTCGAGAAGCTAAGGGTTCGGACGAACTCTACCGATTACATTCGGGGCGACCAACAACATGCTCCGGTAAATTTACCAGCAAGCCTGAAGACTTTCCTCGAGCGAGGCGCTCGCGAATCTTGCGAGGTCATTGTCGAATCATTCTGACTAGCAAAACAAACCATCCCTCGGCTGTGTGGGTTGTATGTGGGTCACGAAGGTCGACGGGTGCAGCGGCAGCCACGAGGAAATTTGACTGCGCGCGGCATTCACCGATATATGAGAGCCGAACTTCGAACCGACATGGGATCGATATTCAACGCCATCGGCGAGCATATGAAAACTTTATCGTTATACGAGCATACAAATTATTCCGGCGAGATACAATTAATTATAATAAAAAAAAATATTATGTGTTCCTTATCATCGGTGGGAACGAAATCTGTGGGAAAATATGTTTTTAGTAAAACAGCGAACGGCGAAACAATTCTGTGTTGGTAGTAATGATTTTATAATATTTTTAACTGGCTTTCATAATAATAATATATATTAATTTTAGAAACTAGTTTTCCATTTTCTAACTTCTTCTTCTAAAATTTATACTTCTTGTAGACACACATACTTATTAAAACTAAATCTACTATCTATTAACCCAATTATTCCTCTGACTCACCCTCGCCCACTAGTTAACAAGGTTCGGGTATGAACATCGCCGGGAATATTCGAGGAATGCCAGGATTGCATGCTCGATAAAGTGATAAAATCCGAAATTAATTCAGCGAGCGACTAGACGGCCGAGCGTAATGAACGCGGACACTTTTGGGCTTCGTTTCGAGCGACTAAATAGCCGAGACGGGGGAAATAAGCGGAAAGTCGACGGGTGAGTGGGTGGTGTTTCGCTGGCAGTCGAGGGCCACGGCTTGGAGACTGGCAATGAACAAGAGAGAAGGAGAGAGAAAGAGAGAGAGAGGGTGACAACGGGGCGCGAACGAGACGAAGCAGAGCGGCGTGAAGATCAACTTCGCCAAAGGAGTTTCAGCTTGCTGCTGACACCAGCCTCTCGCACCAGAGGCTTTATTGCGTGCGAGCGATTTTCACCGGTGAAAACTGCTTGGCAGATAGATGCACCGATGAATTTTAGATGCTCCAAACGCAGCTTGGTAACTGAAGTAGAATAGGTCAAATCGAACGAAAATTTTGCAGATAATCAAAAGATTTTATATTGAATTTTTGTCTTGCATTAACTTGATTTCTTGATAATAGTAGGTAGATAAATTTCAGTCACCTTTGTAATTAAAGGACAATCCAATTATAAGTAGATAAAAAAATCTCGAAATTATTAAAAACTATTATCCTACACTGCCTAGGGTAAATTCTACACAACAAGGGAGAAATAGAAGCCAGGTAAGTTTCGGTTGCGCGTGCCACGAAAGGCAGGAGCAAAGTGCGAGCTCCCTCTCCTCTCTCCTTATAAGGCTTTCGCTTAAGGTTCCCTTAAATTTTGAAATATTACCTGAACTCAACGACGCCGCCCGCTCTCCACAGCAGCGCCTTATAAATTCTTCAAGCAGCACGGCCGTACGAAGTGAAATGAAATGCGCGTTTCCCAGCATGAAAATGAAACCTGTGTAGTCCGCGAAAACCAGCAGACGCGCGCGCGCGTTCGTAATTGCATTAAATCATTTTACACTTTGCGAATTTAAATGGTAATCTTGGTAAAGGGGGGGGGGGCGGCTGAGAGGAGTTCCAACAGCGCGAATGCCGCGGTTTAACTAAGTTCGAAGGATCAAATGCCACTCGAAACTACTGTTATTGCTTCAATTCCTCAAGGATCCTCAGGAATGCCTTCAATATCCGGGCGATAGTCGCCTAGTTCGGAAGGCATACAGGAGGATTCGAGGTATCGCTGGAAATGGCGCCTATAATAATCGCGGTAAATACATTTGTCGCACAGCCGCGCGGATAATCGATTCAAGGAAACGGCGCGGTGGGGGTGAGCGGGTTGGAGGCGCAAGGAGGAGGGATTCACTTAGTCGGTACCGCTCGGTTCTCGCGCAAATTTCCGAATCCCAAAGAGAAGGAGTAGGAGAGATATACGATATCCCGCTCCTAAGACAGGCTCTCGCAGCTCAATTTGCATGGATTCGTGGCTAAGCTTCCTCGACCGGGGTACTATCTCTGCTAAGTGCATCGAAGAACCGTGTCATCGAGTTTCCAGACATCCCCCACTCTCACCTCTTACTCCAAACTTGTCTTTTCGAAGGCAGTTTTCATCACACCGCATCAACTAAAACCTGCGTATACGAAGGTTTATGTTTTCTTGAGAGAAACGTGAAAGCTTTGACTCGCCACTGAATCTTTTCCAAAGCTAAGAAAACGATAAGGTGTATATGGCGCATTCCTCATTAAGAATATTTCGAGAAATACTTGTTTCGAAAAGCACGAAGCCATTCGACAACCATGCCGACGGCTGTTGCATGGAAAATTGCGAAATCTCTTCCAGCCAAATGGCAGCCTGCAATCCCGCTAAATGGGTCATTTTCAAGCCGACCAAGTTCTGCGTAAATTGCAGCGCGGCCGACATTCGCAAATGTTTATACGCCGCCATGGCAAAGCCGCTTCGCGTAATGGCAACCGAAATAACTTGATATAATTAGTGCGATTTTTAGTTTCAACGTGTTAGCTGGGCTTTTTCATTTCAACATTCTGTCACTCTGTGAAAGCTGCCTGTGAGTTACGAAATATTTTGAGAGGCTACGACATCAGCCGCGAGCTATGGCAGTACGCTTGTTACATCGAGGGAATTTTAATTGGCCGGCAGATTTAATTTTTAATTAACCCTTCTAAACTTGGGTCCGCAATTCAAAAGAGGGGAAACAGGATCAGGCAGCAAAAGAGAGACAGAGAGGCTTCCTGACAGATTTATTAATAGTTGAAAAGTTCCACGTAATATATTATAAGTGCTCATAATGAACACTTGTATCATTCGATAATCCCCGTAATCCAGCGCTTGCTTGATCCCAAAGATATACTCCCTTTTATAACCAGCAGATTTTTATCGATTCCCACGGGTAAGCACGGCGGCACGCGCTGGACACGAATCTAGGTCTAATGCTGGGAAATCTGGTGCAGCTCGTCATTAAATCGCCGGGCATTAAATCAGGACCATAATTTCGTTCCACATCGTACATGATAGCGAATTAAATGCAGCCGCTTTGCTCTCGTCGTATTACGTGCAATCGATACCGGCGGCCACCCTCTGGTATTAGCAGGCTGCCTCGCTTTCAGAGAGTGAATCCGGTAGCAGTTTCCTCCCGTTTGTGCTTCTGTCGTGCCACGTGCTCTCCCGGACAATTTCAATTTTGAATTTTCCTCCCGGAGAGCATTGGCAGCGTTACCAGTTCAATCGATGCGAAGATTTTTTGTTTTAATTACAAAGAGTATTCTCCACCAATACCAGCGAGATATAGTCGACCAGTATTTAATTCCACTTTATCCCGATGATAGTGGTGACAGAGACACTATCTCGGGACTTTCGTTTACCATTAGATATTGCGCGCACAGCATCCAGACGACCTCGCAAACTCCGGCTCTTTAAACCAACACAGTACAATCGACCGACAACGCTCTTTCTTTTTTTTTTTACGGAGAGCTTGCTCTTCTAACTTTCATTGGTTATAGATTGATTACAGATTGGTTATAGATTGCTTCTCGATGGCGATCGAACGCAGACAAAGCCGAGGTATACTTTGCAGAAGAGAAAACCGATGATTACACAGAGAGCCGGGATCGCACAATGGCAGAGCATTATCGTTCCTCTGCCGGGGGTTAGTAGAGTGTACCAGTATCAGTTTGCAGATTCAATTTCAATGTAGCCGGGGCACATTATGCGTGCGGAAGAATGCCACTCGTGCCTGGCTAAAGAAGTCCTCTTCCCTCTCCCGGACATCCTGACGCGCGCGCGCGTGCACGTGGTCTCAATTTAATTTGAAACCAGACCGTTGTCACGCTGCTCTAGCTCGTCCGCTCGCTCTTGCTCTCAACGGTAATCTCTGGACTCTGGACCACTCCTCCTCTCATCCTCCTCCGAAGGATCGCACCGGGGGTAACGCGATTTTCAGGTAAATTTCACTCGTCAACATTGCCATTAGACAGACATGCCATGGCTCTTAGCCCGGCTGCTGGGTCAGTCGCTTCAAACAACGTACACATGCTCATCGCTTCGTTCCTCTACGTAACAGTGTAAGCCACTCCGACCGCGCTAACAAGTCCGCATGTGGTCGCAAAAAACCTCCCAGCCGAACTCCCTGCTGAGGCTGCTGATACAATTGTTTTTGTCACCGAGGAGAGACCAGTTTGTCCAACGACTGAGTTAACTAACTACCACTTCGTTGTTCAACTTCTCATAGTTATACCACCCTGATTTCAATGTGGAAGCTTGCATATCATAATCCTGCTAATTCACAAGCGTCGAACAAAGACTCATAGAACTCTATATTTTTCCACGATGCGAAAAGTTCTTCGGAACATATGGCTTTTCATATTTCCATCGGGCCGCCTACTCGATCGTTCGCTTGCGAACTTTCAGTGAAATTGAAAAGTTTCTCCTCAAAGATTTATTCTCAAGCATCAATCTTTTGAGCCGCGCGACACACTCGCCAGTGGATCAAATACTTTTTTACTGGTGAAAATTCGAACTCTATACTAGTCGTACCGGGTGGTACTCGTAGTAGTTTCATTATATTTACTAGTTTATTTTAGAGCAAAGGAAATAAGACATTTGTAATAATGGTGACGGTATTACATGTTGCAGTAGGGAAATGCGGATAGTTAAAGGGGGAATGGCAGTGGAGGTCTTAAAATGTCTTGCCTAAGGCGACTCCGGCAATAACTCTAGGCTGCTGGTATAACGTTACATCGTAACCAACGTTGGATATTACGTTGGTCCGATCGTTACAACGAGGGAATCGGTCATTCGCCGAATTACACGTTGGAATAAGGTCACACGCTTGAAATACGCGAAGCCAATCAACAGTGGGTACTCAAGCCAGGATTCCGTTCACGTCGTAAAATCGTACTAAGAGATTCATACCCCGTAAGGGAGACTTAAAGTTCAATCTATTGGTTGGATGGATCCTGGAAGGACGAAATTAAAATCCACTCAGGATTTAATCGGTAAACTTTCGGTATTCGCTGGAGATCTCTCTTTAATAGTGTCAGATCGGTTAAGATGATGTTGAAGGATAGCGTTGGTATTAGTGTCCCTTGAGGAAGTTTAGGGAGAAGGAAATTCAACGTTGAGGAATGCTTGGTAAGACGCACCCTTATTTAAGGGATGCATTATGAAGATTTCAATCACTCTCGGCCCAAGTACCACCACCTCAAGTCGGATTCGAAATTCCTCCGAGGGGTGGGAATAATAGCTCTCCGGC
The DNA here is from genome assembly GCA_964023945.1 of Ectemnius cavifrons. Taxonomy (NCBI): domain Eukaryota; kingdom Metazoa; phylum Arthropoda; class Insecta; order Hymenoptera; family Crabronidae; genus Ectemnius; species Ectemnius cavifrons. The sequence continues at coordinate 5,767,371 of OZ030382.1, forward strand.
TGTTTATGTAGCATCTCTCGACTTTCGCGGGTTGAAACGACCGAGTTCGACATCGATCACCACCATCTCGATGGAGAGCAGGAGGAAAAACATGGGGGGTGTGAGTGCTTGGAGAGGAAAGATCGTTGTGGGTGGTAGAGATTGAGATCCATTCTTCAGGAAGCTGGGAAGCAGAGGAGAGGAGTCTCCGTTAGCAAGGCAGCTAGTAGACACCGAGAAGAAACATCGCGTGGAGGGAGAGAAACGCCTTAAAAGTCCCGTAGCAAGGATCCTTTTAGGGAATTACGAAGTTATCGGAAAAGTTCCTAAAGGGGGACACGCCTCGCGGCATTATATTTAATAATGTCCAATAAACGTTCCTGCCCTCTTTCCTCTCGTTCTATGTCTACCTTTTGTCCCCCATTGTCCTCCGTTTCTCAGTTTCTATCTCGTTTCCGACTGTCACTCTCCAACCTTCTCATACACCCGTTAGACACGATTCTTCTACCAGTACCGAAGATGTTTCGCCGTGGATTTTAATGCTCTCACTCCTGTCACGTGAAAACGATCGATTACAGAATACGCGTGACATCTTATCCGTGGGAATCTCCGCTCGTGCGGTGAAAACTAATATCTCTCTCTCTCTCCAGCATCCATCTAGCGACGTCGCAAGTTTTATGAGTAGCTTTTCCCAATAAAGCGGCGATACCATCGGCACCGATACGAGAATCAAAGTGATTCACTTGTGAGCGTCAGATTCGCTCGCAATGGAAGCAGACATTCCGCGCGATTCTGCGGTCAAGCGGAAGCGGGGAACGAGAGGCAGCCACGCAAATTGAGTCCTTCTGAAATGACTGGAATGAGTGGTGCGTGCTTTAACGAAGCGAGGAGCAAGTGATGCTGGGCGAAAAAGTTTTTCACGCTGCAAAGGGGTAGCCACGTGGATCGGAATGGAACGATACACACGCGGCGTGCTGTGTGTGTACTTACGTGTGTTTGCCAGTATTTATAGTATGGATTGTGTCTGCTTGGCAGTTGGCCATCAGGCGAACATCTCCCGGAGAGAGAGAGAGAGAAAGAGAGAGAGAAGGCAGGAGAATCTTATGGAAAACATCTTTCGAAATGGCGAGTACATATACCGATGGTACCACGTTGGGGATGAAATCACCCTTCGGAAAGCACTTACTCCACAAGGCTGTCGCACTGCCCTTTCTCCCATCGACTTCCCATACGAAATTACCATTGCAAAATAGAAGCGACCACTGACTTTCCGCGAAATCCCATATAAAGTTTCGACCTCCCTCTATTTGGCATGGCGAACTATCTTCCGGCGATATTGCCTGCATACGGCTACTCTCGATTTTATGGTGGCTGAACTCATAACCCAGCTGGATACAGTTTTCTGACACTAAGGAAATCGGTCTTGGCTCATTAGTCTCTATTGGATTACACTTCTGGTTCATTTACATTCTTTCGTGGAAGAGAAAGTTTAATATCGAATGGAAATATTAATATTTGGTCATTTATAATTTGACATAATTTATAGGAACTGTTTTCGAGAGAAATGATGGAAATGGTGGAATGAACGGTTCAGGAATCGCTTGGGAGAACTAGAGGAAGGAAATCGGCCATGGAGAGGGAATCGCGTGCACGAGGGATGTGAATCACGGTCGAGCCCGATCGGCAGTCGTTCGCAAGCTCGACCTGGCTTTTATTAGACCAGCTTACACCGAGGATCACTGCCAAACTAGGACCGCCCGAACAATGGCTTCCACGTATCGAGCGGAGACCGCTCGAAAATAACTGCAACTGCCATGGTTTTCTGCTGCAACTCTTTCGCGCTCTTTTGCAGCTGCCGGCAAGCGGACAGGCTGCTAGCCAGCAAGCGAGAGGAGAGTCAGAGTCGAAGTGGCGCGTCCCATCCGGAAAAAGGGACTGCGCGTTCGCTCGAATCGTTCGGTCAAAGGGCAATAGAGTGAGGCAAGAGAGCGTGAAAACGAAAACGCAAAGAAAAGAAGGTGTAAGGTACTTAGATTGTCGGCGAGCCGATGTACGGGTAGCACTCGGCCATAGAAGAGAGCAGTCAGAGGTCGAGAACGCGTCTTGCCCCGCAACCTCTGAAGTTACCTTCTCCTCCTTCAGAGACTTTGGGATTTCAAGACGCTTTTTCTCAAAATATTTGCTTGGAAAGCGCGTGCCTTGAATCTCGCTCCTCTCTGTTCCCTCACGCTGCACTATTTCCTAGCATGTACTATTTGATACAACCTTTACCAACTCTTCCAGCAGCCGAGAGATTCTTTCCGTGAGACTCACTGCGTCAGGAGATCCCATCAGCGTGCATTTACTGCCTGATAGACTCTCGAAATCTTGTTGGCAATCCGATTGCAAAGTTTACCAGCCGAGGCCGAGGAACGCGCGAGCGAAAAGCACATAAGTACCAGTGGAAGCAGGTTGATCGATACTCTGCATTGCAATGCGATTCTCGTCCAACAAACGCGGCACTCGCTATCGAGATCGCCAATTATATTCTACGCCAACTCGAGCGCGATCGTGAATTCGATGGGAGCAGCTAATTTGTGGAAACATCCAAGCAGCCACGAGGAGATTCATCGACCGGCCCGGAAATGATGGATGGCGAGGAAGTCCAATGGACGAGAGTCTCCGAAGAGTAGCTCAGTGATTCTAGGAGAGAACGATTTGCCTGGCAGAATAGCCGTCGATGCGGATATTACCTTCCAATATACGTCCTACTTAAGAAAATCAGTCTCTCGCTCTTACAGGACTCTCAAGTCAAATAGAGAAAGAAGAGTGCAGTATGGAGCAGAGTGTATTATTTTCACATTGTCCCTGGACCCATTCACTGTTACAGCATCTGAGAATTACCAGCTGAAGAGGGCAGCTTGTTACTATTTTAGCGCATGTATCGATAATCGATTATCGCTTGTCCCATAGAATATATCCAACGAAGCTCATACAGCTGGTATCCCAGGCTTGGGAGAGCGTCCAGCGTTTTCAGGGTGCAACCTGTGCCTGGGATTAGCGTTGGCTTTAATGCTCGACGACAAGGGATTCCAAGGGTAATTGAATCGGGATACCGATTCGCCGCAGCTTTAAAGCCACAAGTGTTTAACCCTCGAGTCCCTGCCAGTCTCTCTCTCTCTCTCTTTCTAACATACACTCTCTCTTCAAGAATGACTCTAACGATTCCTGCAAACCTCAAAACCACCGGGCAAACCTGTACGCGTATCCCTTTAATCTCCATGCAACCACTCCTCTAAGGATCATCAAACGATATCTCTCATTGCATCTCTCTTTCTCTCAGTCCCTTGGAATTTTTAATATAAGCCACGTTGTATCAGTGTCGACCTTATAATCACAAATGCTCTTCCTCCCTCGCATTGTCAGTATGTGGTATCGGATGAATGCGAGGAGGCAGGGGATTCGCTGGAGCCGACGGTGTACCTTTGACACACGGCTCGGTACATGCGTTATCCGCTTAATTCCTTCCGCTCGGCTCGACGTGCAAAACCATAAACAGCGTCTCTCTTTCCCATGTCAGATAGACCGTGCTCTCCCTGACTACGTCGATTCGACCAGGGTCTCCGTTTTGATCTACCATGTGGAAGGACCCGATCACCACCAAACCAGCCTCCCAGAACACAAACCCCTCTCTGCTGGTGACACTACCGTGTGTCGAAAGTATCCGCTCGTAAACCCAACGCGAACGACTTCTCCGACCGCAAAACCCAGCCAGACCTTATTCCCTGTTTTCAGTGTGACGCAAATGAAGCGTTGTCTCTTCATCCTTTATATGACTAATCATGTTTATCTCTCTTTCGCTTGAGTTCAACTTAGCATCTCCCAAAAATATGCCAAGTTACGGTTTCGAGAACTTGATCAGATTAATCATCGGTAAAAGATACTGCAAGTTGCATTACAGTTGATTAACATGCCTGATGCGAATACCAACGAGCTTCAGTCATCGGACTTTAAGGTCGATGCGCATGATTGGAAGCAGTATGTATCCGAGAGAGGAAAGTGCAATATGATTAATTGATCCAACGAGCATTGTGAGTAAAGGGGGTCATCCGTCCTGGGAGAGATGGTTGGACAAGCTACGCGAGCGTGTACTATTTAAGCCGAGGTGACGATAGCCGCGCGTGACAGTTGGCCTCTTCCATTATTACCAGTGCGATATCCTGCGGCGATGATAGTAGAATCAAGTAGGATACGGTATTTTTAATGATTCCTTAATAGAAAATGGGAATAAATCGGGGAGTAGGTCAGAACAGGAACATCCTACGCGTCTCTACCACATTGGATGCTCACAGTTCATGGTAGAAGAAGGACGCTATGGGGTGGCGAGGGACAAGCGAAGAGTGTTCGCAAGGCGATTTCCACTTCTCGACTTCAAAGGGCTGAACGTCGTCTCTGGGCTCGCGGCGGAGCACGTGTGTGTCCGGCTGTGTGTTGCGGCCACTTTCGCACGCACCAATAGTCAGGCGGGTTTCCATCGCGCAAAGGGTTATTTTTAGTTCAATTTGTCGCTCGAACGCCGCCATAAAGCTCCCGAGGCACCGACCTATGTATCGAGGTGCGCTCAGCACTGGAGAAATTTTCACATGCCTCTACCCACCGCTTGAGCAGTGCTTAAGTGTGTCGAAGCGAACGCCGGGGGAAAGCTTCTCTTTGGAAGCACAGGCCTTTCCAAGGTAGATGCGAGAACCCAACTCCTTGGGAGGAATTTCGCATATATTCCCTTCTACTTCATTTTTATAGCGTTGCACCAATAAAGACACCCATTTAAGGCGGACTTTTTACTGGTTCCCCTCTTAGCAACTCGCCTTCCATACTCTTTCCTTCTCCATTAGCGATCGGATCGCCAAGTACTCTCGGACTAACTAAAACTAAGTGAGCCAACTTGGCCTCTCCATTTCTCAGGAATATCCTGAAGGAAGTGGTCGCTGAGAAATGGGTTCAATTAGATTGGCTCTTCTTTTCGAAATGCGTTCTAGAATTGCGGGAAATCCTCTTAGCCACGCGCGCCCGCTCGTCATCGATACCTCTCCACGGATAATTGGACTCCTTTAACCGTTCGCTCCCTGTCAGACACGGCAATCGCTGAGCACGATGATAAGTCCACCGGATACTGCTCTATCTCGATTGTTGGCAGATGAATTTTTAATCGGACCAGAAATCAATTTCGAGAGAAGTACCGGACGCTCCCAAGGCAGAAGATTTTTTTCTCTTAACTTACAGTTCCAACCACTTTGCACGTCCTGCTTGCGCTCGGTGTGCACAGACACGGATCGCAGTTATCCGGATTTACATTTTTCGTGGCGTAGTAGCCTTTTTTTCATGGACGAAGGGAGAGGAACGGCGAGTACCGGAGAGTAGCAATCTGGCTGCTGCTGCTGCTGCTGCTGCGGTACGTGTCGCAAGCGGAATAACACGTACCGCCGTGTAACGAGGTGCACCACTTCTCGTACAACCGCTCGATGTGTAGGTTCGCGTACATGCAAGTCTCCACGTAGATGAAGAGGGCGTTTCTATATGTATGAATAGGGGCGTACGCGTGGAGAGTGTCGGCGGTGTGTCACGTATGTTAAGATGCGGTCAAAGAGACCCTGGACATGATAACAACGATGGTCAGGGCCGCGCGATGAAGTGTCGCCCACACTGTTCGATCTCCGGTGAGCCTGTTTACTGAAATTTCGAGGAGCAGCTACCACTTGATCCCCTCGCTATAATTCCAATTCCTCTCGTGAAAATCACACTCGACGCATAGTCGCTCGTAGCATCGGTGCTTACGGCCGGCTTGTTTAATTCCATCGAGTACAGAGTGAAATGACGGAATAATAGAGTCAGTATCAATAAGCGACAGCCGGATATCGGACACTCGTCAAACCTGCTGACGAAGTCCAACCGGAGCGTGCCACGCTTCCAATGCAACATGTGCCGATTTCGTTTAGCATTCATTACAGAACGCCCGTGAAATTACGGAATCGCACATATATCGAGAACAGGGACATGGATTTGCGTGATTGTGTGTGTGTGCGCGCTGACTGTGTATTACCAGCAGCGCCACATATACGTCGACAGATTGTAACGTAACCCGAGATTACGTAAATTATTGGCCGCTCCGGGCACAATTGTCACCGGTTGCCGTGGGTAAACGTAATAATTAGGCCTCGCCCGCTTATTACTGTTACATAAAAAATGAGCTCTGTGCTATATAGAATCGCAGTGTTCCGAGAGAAATGTATGTTGTCGGGTGAGACTGTGGTGGGTAACGGTAGCTCTCGCGATTTACTCGTGTAACTGTGAACAGTGCTTTACGGGCAGCAAATCGAAATCAATAAGCCGATTATTGGGCTGGGCTGAGCGGAGATTACGATGCTTTGAATTGACACGGCGGCGACGTGAGCGGCATGCCGATTGAATTCCTCGGACTTTCCTGACAGACGGATGTCCGGCGGCCCAGTTCCTTTTTCCACGCGCAGGAGCGACAGCTCGCGGGATCTCGCACAATGTAATCTTGGCGTGCGCGAAGGAGAACGTTCCTTTTGTCTACTGGGAACTCGTGAGGATCTGGTGCAATGTATGCGAACGTGGTTTCAAGCGCTGTTATGTCCCCACGTGGTCGAACGTCGTTTCTAACTGTACTTCATTCCTTCGTACTTTTCCAACAGTGTGAAATCTAGTTTGCTAAACTTCACCGTCCGGTTTTCTACATACCAGTTCGAATCACTGGTTGTTTTAATCGTTCGATAAAACAAAATCTAACCAATGTATAATTGACAGCTTCGGCCAACATCAGATCACACGTGCTCAGTTTCTGGACTCCCTTGTGCAATATCCTGATACTTTCTATGGCAATTAGAAAATGGCTAGCATGACCTAGGAAGGCGTAATGCCAATTAGGCTAGAATGGGTCAAGCAGTAGGTCAGCTGTCGGGGACCTGGGACACCCTGGCTGAGGAGAAGGACCGGATGATTCACTGGAGTGGCGAGGTTCTATCAAAAATCGCAGACAATATTGGAGCAGTGACGACGTTCCAGATGGATTACGATAACGCGAGGCTCGACGCGAAAGTGGAGAACTGGGTGCTAAAAGCTCAAGAACGATTGGACGAATTGCGATCACAGTATCAGGACGCCAGTGAAGAGCTTCGAGCTAAATTGTCAAGTGAACTTGAAAAAGTGATTATTCTCGACCTCCGCATTAAGGCTGCAACGTGATAACGCGACGAACAAGTTGTTGGTCGACCTCACGAAATTATAACCGTCAGTCATTCTTGCACTTGGTTGCAAAGAAGTTTAACGATGTTCTACGATCTAGCTAAGAAAAGAATTCCAAGAAAAGATGAGGAAGGACTACGAGAAGGCTTACGGGGACATAAAGAAATTCACGAGGAAAGTAGACGAGCTGGGTCTCGAGCAGCGTAAAATTCACGAGGCCATTCAGGAGCTGCGGAGCAACTGCGCGAACGACATCAAGAAATTTCAGAAAAAATTCGTCGAGCTGCGAGCGAAGACTCTCGACAATCTGAAGGCTGGTGAGAAGTTGGTCTTGGAGGACCAGAAACTTAAGTCCGAGTTCGAGAAGCGGGTATATCCGCCTTTCCGGGCGTTCTCATCCTATTCCCGCGTAGCCGAGTTAAATCCAATTTCTCATCGCACTCTATTAACGTCAGGTTTATGACATTGATCATAAAAATGCCAGCGAGTATGAGAAGAGAGTTGCTAAGCTCCTGAAAGACTTCGAGAAGAGCGCGTCAAAGTGAAGGACGCTCGAGGGAGATTGAATAATCTTATCATAATTGTAGCCAGAGTCACAGGAACTTCCCCGTAACACCAATTTTTGTAGCTTTGTGTCTTAGAATCAAGTAGCATATCCACCAACCTTAAATTTCTAATAGAATGCAATCCACGATGTAATAGTAGAGCACAGTTCCACTTGCACTATCTCGAATATCCGAATTAATAAATATTGTACTTCTGATACGTTCACTTCAAATTTTCTATTGTTACGCAGCACTCGGATACTAATGCATATTGAAAATTTGCTTTTACACTTCACGACTATATCCCGCTGCTTCTTCCATGACACTAAAATGACTAGTGCTGCCAGCTATTGCATCTACTGAAAGCTAACATGGAGGAATGGTAAATGAAGATCTCTACAATTTACTGCATTTACCGACAACGTTATTGTTTAAAAATGACAATCCTGATAATACAACACAATGTTTGCCGAATTCAGATGAATGTTAAAAGGGTATAAGTCGATTACCTTTTTAATTAATCAAAAAGAAATTACCAGTTCTCATCAAAAAGTAAACACCTTGACACAACCTTCAGTAGCCGTGATCGTCTAGTGGTTAGGACCCTACGTTGTGGCCGTAGTAACCCAGGTTCGAATCCTGGTCACGGCAATGTGCTTCGTCACATTGTCACGGTGAAGGATTATTTTTTTCAATTTTTTTCAAATATCTATACTGCAGTTGCAGTACGTGTTCATCTAGATTCAACTAAATGTTTAAAGTAAATATCATATTTGCTAATTGTACGTCTGAGTTGTGAATTTCGCAACAGTCAGTTTATTGAAGTAACATCTGCAACATCTTTGTCTTCATTCTTTCAAGCAACATTGCTTATTCATTGCACAACTGGTATGAAATCTGTTGCAACGCATCATTACTTTAAGGAACTTAAGTTTATTTTATGACAAACTTGAGGTGATGTTGATGAATGGTCAGCACCTTGTCAGACTGAAAGTCTATAAATTGAAGGTGGAAATACCAGGCAATCCAGTATGTATTTTGACTCTTAGTGGTAAAGATCAGGTCTAGTTTTACTCTCACATTTCTTCTCGCAGTATGCTGACTCGAACACAGTGTTACCTTTCAATCTGTGCTTTAGTTTCCTTCAGGATTTGCAACAGTGAATCAGTATCTTCACAGGACCTTGTGACAGGTATACCCTCATGAAAATAGAAACTATTTCAATTTAGAAATCTTTCGATGATATTCTCAAATCTTTACATCGTTCAGAAAAGGTGCTGACCAGTTCCAGTGCTCAAGAGGCTTCTGATGGTTTAATGACAGAAGAACGTTTCATTCGTGCTTTGGGCTCAAGAAAAGCCCATCTAAGAAAACGTAATTCTACTTTCCAATGCTTCTTCTCTCCTTAATTCGAATAATGTATAAAAATTTATCACATTTTAGATGATGCTAATCAAGTAGCTCAGTACTTTATAAGCGGCGGCCCATTAGTTGGTCACTCTCACTTTCGAGGTGCCCAAAACTCGGGCATAGATCCAGATGATCAGTATAATCCTGTTGGAATGCCTAATATGCCATATTCAAATTATGGGCATCATATTCATTCCGCAAGATTTCCACATATTCCATCTTTGCATCCCACTTACCCTTACGGACATTCACATAGTTTGAATTATCCATATTCTTCGCCTTATTACCCCCCATATAGTCCTTACGGAAATAGTGGTCCAAACTATTTGCCAAATCCACCGTTTAATAATTGGCAAACACCCCACACAAATGATCTGTTAGGGTCTCCAATAGATCAGCAACCGCAGTCTATGGGAAATGGATTTTATAGCACACCTTCCAACATATTAAGAATCCCAGTTCTAAATGCGCAAGATTTTAGTAATTCATATCCCACATTTAATCAAAAGAATGATGATCAAAACAGCATGGATAATGAAAACACGCCAAATGTTGGTGCCCCACAACCTAACAGTCAAGTAAGTGATCAAGATCAAACTCTGACTTAAAATTTATAGTAATTTGATAGTGAGGATCTGAAGACAAGCAGATTAACCTTATGCGGAGAACAAACAACTGAAAAACAAACTATAACTATTTGCAGCCGGATGATGCGCAGCCAGTACAGTCGAGTAAACCGATATTCGAAGCAATTATCCCACACATTCCAAATAAAATGTATAGTTTTCCACAGTCCTATTATAATCCAACTCCATCCGAGATGTACCAGTCACCACCAGCTGGATATATCCTTAGATTAATTCCCCACAGTCCCAATGTCTCTCCAGACACTGTATCCAATGCAAACACTGGTGCACCAACAGTTGGGGCACCAAAAGCAGAGCCTGCAGAAACTTCATCCGACAATGAAGTTTATCACGATGCCCAAGATGAAACGAATGAAGAAAATTCTGATTCAAATAACTGCTGAATAGTGAAAAGAAAAGACCAAAGGACATACACGTAAAGGAAGATACAGCCAAGTATCTTAGTGTCCTGAACAAGTTTTTGTAAAGCAGAGAACCGATTGATGTTAAATGTATGCTAAATATATTAAATCGTTAAACATTTCAGTGTATAATATAACATCCACATACTGGTAGATCTTACATTAATTGGGAATACAATGTTATCACACAGTGTACGCAAATTATTTCTTCATATCATCTATGAAGTACAAACGCAAGAAGTCCTTAACGATATTCGTTAGCGCTTTAACACCGCATTATTTTCTTCCTTTTCCTTTGCCCTTCTTACTGGATGAACCCGTGGATTGTGTGTGCTGATGGGAATGGTCACTGGAGCCCTGCTTTCCGTGCCTGGACTCTAATTTTGGAATGGTCGAGCCTATATACAGTAGGAGGGAGTCCCTTGTCGGATAAGCAGGATTCACTGGTGTTCCATCATCGTTTTTAAGCTGCACTCGAATCCGACCACGAAACATTAGTTCTTTACTCTGCTCCCTTGGATGCAGCTTGTTCTCAACGCCGACTTGAAATCCTCCCATAATGAGAACATCTCGGATCTCCTGATATGTTGGATTTTCCACGCACTTCTCTTTCGCCAACTTCCGCCCTCTCGCCAGTGTCCTGTTGCTGTTTAGGTAAACCGGATAGATGCAAATCCATCTGTAAAACAGTGCTTGCATCAGTAAATCACTGTCACTTTGGTTGCTTGAAAGGTTAGGGAACAGCTGGGAGACCGCCAGCATTTTTCATGAATAAACTTGGTAACGTCGAATGCTTTTTTTTACAAGTCTCGCAGTATTCATAGTGGAACTTGAGTAAACTTTAATTCAAGAGTAGTATTGTACCTTTCACGGTCACTGTGATTCTTTGAAGGGTTCCAAGCCGTAGCCATGTTCGGTATTTACTCCACGCGATAGCCTACGTGGAGATGAGAATACCTATTCACTAGAAACGTCAACTATCCATTCGAAATTAGACTAACTCGGCCTAAGAAGATACAGGCATAATTTAAATTATTAGAATTAAACGATCATAGGTAAAAAAAAGGACGCAAACCAAAAAAATAAACACATTTGGGCTCGTCCGGGATTTGAACCCGGGACCTCTCGCACCCGAAGCGAGAATCATACCCCTAGACCAACGAGCCAACGTATCATCAACAATTGAAGATGTACATTAAAAAAAACGGCAGCTTACCGTATGTATTAATTATTATTAACAATTATTTTCAATATTAAGATATATTATACGTATAACGTGACACTGGTAACATATTCCCATTACTAGTATAGAATGGATGTCAAGTATCATAATCAGCAAGTGTTTTAAATTCAATGTATCATCTTTACAAATAATTTCAACTTTCACCGAGCAGTGTCGACGATCATTATGCATTTTACGAGTAATTACCGATGTAACAGTGAAAGCTAATGCTTCCATAATCGGGATAGTTGAGCTCGCGCTACTTTCCCTGGAAATTAGGATGCGAGTCTGATAGCGTATCCTTATTAAAATTATAAAGATAAGAAAAGAAACACTCGAGAAGTACTGCTGATCCAGCGAATTATTGAACGTTTAGAGAAGTGACGCGAAGGTATGCACAATCAACGATCCGCTTGTCTCGTTACGAGAAAATAAATGAAGCATCTCGTCAAGATCAATGTATGACCTTCCGTGTGATTCTCTACGGAGCCAGACTGTCCTCAATGATGGAGTGTCTACATAAGTACGTCAACTCTTTAGAATTATCTCAATCAAACAACTTCTAATAAAATATCATTGCCTTAGGTCAGAATGTTCTGCTTTCTCGATGCCAGCCTTGAACACAATGTTTTCGACATGTGGGTAAGTGACAAGGAAGTATGATAATATTAAAATAAGGGAATGCCGCCGTCCAATAAACTTGATGTGTCTCGTTAACGGGTGATGGGTCATATATCAAATTCCCGAATGTGCATTTCTTATCGTAGCTAAGTGATTATTATGTCTGGCTGTCTGTCATCGCGTGAAAGAGAGAGCGTAATCAGTGTGGGTGATAGGAATTTCTTGGCTCCAATTTAAATCCTTCGTTTGGAATAGCATCGGTAGTCAAAACATCAGGCGTACGTAATCGGGTCAAATATAAGGAATCCTAGAAGGATGTAGGATCCTGTCGAGCGGAATGCGACTTCTTTCGCCTTGAGATGCGAATCGTAGTTCTGCCCCAAAAACGCCGGCCTTAAAGCCGATTTCTACACCGAGGTATGTTGCACTGCACGAGCAGGCATCAACACTCTCTTCTGTTAGTTTAGTTCTCCTGTGTGTCAGTTACGTTTGCGATCTCCTCGCGATCGGTCGGACGATTTCACTTGACGAAGGCTTGTTACACCTCATCATTTACTCGCATATTCGCCTCCGGCAGAATATATAAATCGGTCCGATAAGTAAGCCTTGTCAGCAAACCACACTCGCTTCTGTTGAGGAATGATCCATCACTCCTCTTCGTTTTTATCTCGCAGTTAATTACACGAGAACCTTGTTAGAATGGGTAACCAGCACTCGAAGGATCATCCTAACGGACCGCAACGAGTGAGAGCGTAAGTTCTTATATGTTTTGAAGTATAATAATTATACTCGTGCATCACTCTTACCATTTGGTCGACGGTGGACCAAGTTGGCCAGACGAGAAAGATTATTCGTGTAAATTCTTTAGTTTGGGAAGCACTGTTTCATAGCTTTTAATCGTTGAAGGAACGACGTCTAAGAAACTGCTTCGGACGAAAGAGTGATGAAAGTAATCATTCGGGTTAACGTAAAAACATGGAATATTCATTATCACAGCGTTTTTTTCCTATACATTCCGTGCACGTATACGATATTTCATGCATAGCATAGCGTATTTTCATCACAGAAGTAGGTCGAAATCTTTTCACAGAAACATATTGTAGATACCAAGAGCTGAGCTAATCTGTAAGAAGAATAACTAGTTTTTATACACTTTCAATCGATTTTATATTAGCTGTGTGACTAGATGATAAAATAAAAGTCACCATTCCTCGATCGCCTGCTACGTGCAAAGTATAATTTCCGCATGGTTGACTGCAAATGCATGACTATCACTATTAGGTCATCAGTCGGTTATGGGTTTCAGTCAAATTAACTGTATGATGTATACATATGTCTGAAAAGTGAATTAACTGAAATTTACAATCATTTTCGCCAAAATGTTAGAAACCCCTTCACTATTTAGATTTTCGGTCAACGTCCTATTAGTTTTACGCACGACCTTGACCTTTGCTTCATAAATGACACGTTCCTTCTAAAGTTCAAACAATCTTCTAACTCGCAAGTCCAACTTTCGCCGACTATCAGTTTCGCAACTGGAAGTCTGACACTCTCCTTAAGCTTTACAATATTTTCTAGCGCCAACTCTAATCGATGGAACTTTGCAACCAATCGAAGGGCAATAAACTTATCATGTGATAGGTGCAAAGTATGACTTCCGCTTAGCCAAGCAATAACTTCTGAATGTCACGATTATATTATCAAGCGGTCACATTTACGCTGAGCGCGCTAATTACTCGGAGATAAAAATGCACGCGGTTCGCGATTGAAAAAACGAAATTGGTAAAAGAAAAAAAAAGATAAAACGAATGGTCTTGTTCACTCATAAACATAATGAAACTAGCTTTGACAACCAAACATATTTTTGCATATCTTTGTGCGGCAATATAAAGTATTGACAATAGTCTCTAAGCCGACTAGATAGTATCTGTTAGAATGCCGGTAGTACGATGACGTCATGCGAAGCACGTGTTTATCGCGCGCGGTGGCATGTCACGATGGTGCAGACTTGCCGTTCGATTTCCTTGAACGCGACCGATCGAGCAGTGGCACGCGCGATGCCAAATCGAACGAAGGAAGTCAGCATCCACGGAAAGTGCAAGCACAATGTCTTCGAGAATTGTGTTGAAACGATTGGCGTCACTGGAGTGTCAACTAGGCTTTCTCCGGCGAGCGAGCCAGCTGCGCTCTGCTACCGGGGACCTTGAACCTGATACCTGGCAACACGATCAGCTGAGCGATAGGTAAACCCGTAACTAACGCGCACAGCGCCTTGTGAGTAATCGTAAGTTCTGGCGGCAAACTTTCGATATCATGACTCGTCATTGTGAAGTCAGTGGATCGAAATTTCTTTCGTGGTAAATTATAGAAAACTTTAAACGCTCTACTTACTATTTCGTTACTATAAACACCTTCAGACATCTTGAAATGTCGTACATTACAGACTGTTGATGCCTATAAATGCTAAAATTTCGTCTGTTGGAATTAGTGTTCAGCATTAAATTTCGCCGCAGTGAAAGGCTTAAAACAGGCTTGATTTTGTTAGAAAAGTTGGTCAATCAATGGATTCATAGTACTGAGATTCAGTCTTATCAGTCACGTCATAAAAATCATCACGACCAATGTGCACAATAACAATGCGCCACTCTGTGCTTGCCGCTTACTGTCAGTGTAATCAACGAAGTATATCGCGTACAAAATTACATAAGACTACACCCGAGCGCAGTCGCGAGGTACACTGTTGATTATGCAATTCTAGATCACATTCTTTACGGATTCACTGAAGGGTATAGAGTGTACAATGTTGTACGCTGTTTTTCTGTTTTTCCCTATGAGTCAAAGTATATTATCATGTATCTATCTTTACAAAGTGCTTCAAGGATAAAACGGCAATTGTTGCCCGCAGCTAGCAGGATCTTTTTTAAGATCTTACCGCAGCTAGTATTTATTATTCGGAATGTGCACTTTTCCTGATCAGCTGATTGCCGTGACTTTGTCTAGGTGTGACTAATACCAGGTATAATACTATGGCGACCTTTGGTCATTGAGAATACACAGCAACTCTTTGTCTGTTGTATGGAAAGTACGAAATATATATGTGTATAAAAAATGAGCACTCGTTTACCCAGATAGAATGTAATGTTTTGATTGTGATGAATGTTTTGAACGTGAAGTGAAAGTATAAGTCAAAAAGTTAATGAGACTTATGAAAGAATTAAGGAGCAACATACTCTTGATGCCATTTGATTACCTCGAAGGTAGTCTGCTGATTTTAATAACCCTTTCGTTCTTGACGTACGGCTAATTCGCATCGTAAATCCCGCCGATTTTAATGAACGAAAGGACAGGGGACAGGGTTGCGTGATGCACGCGCTTGCGCTCTATCGACTGACAGCAGACTAATTCGCACAGTGTCGTAGCAAATACGTAGAGAACCACGTTTCTTTCATCCGGCATCTCCGCGACAATACAATTCTATCGAAAACACGATAAGATATCCATTGTGCCGATTACGCCGATACGCTATGCAATCATCAGGGAGCATAATCTTTGCATCGTCAACACTTCAACGTTCTTTCGCACCTCTGACAAATCTCATAATCAAAAGAAAAGCTGGATTAACACCAAAGTAATTACCAGCGTAAAAACTCAGTTTTCTACTTATCATTCCTAGACCGAATAAATATTTAGAATTGCGTAATGATTATTTTAAGTAGGCGTCGACGAGATACTAGGAAGAAGCGAACTGAAAATAAGTGGCGTTCCAAAGTGCCAAAAATACGCGCACGTATTCGCCTTTCATATATCCAGTATCGTAACTTTCTCTTTTGAAGCAAACGTTCATTTCTCCGGGGAACATAATATTTCACTCTATGTAGGTAGACACGTAGGTTGGCGGAAGGAAGTTGACGGATTTCAAGTGTGAAACTTTCGGCGTAAATTGCGTGTGATTTCGAGGGAGAGGTGCTGCTACGTGACTGTGGTTTCCCTCTCCCCAAGCTTTAACCTCGCGCACGCACAAGTCACTCTTCTGTCCTACCCTACCGACATACCCACTTAATCAGCACTAAGGTTTGCCCGTCATTCGCAGGATCCAAGGCAGTATTCAAGCGGACTGCAAGAAAACACGGTCGGTGATGTCCAGTTTAGAACGAGATCAGCTGGGCCAGCGAGGCACTGGGGATTCGACATGTCCGGGTCTTCTACGCGGACTCGACTATCTCAAGAATCCACAACTGAACAAGGTATGCCTGCATCACCTGATCCACTCTCTCGAATCGGTGCATTTCGTGACACCGCCGGCATTACATTGCCGGGTGCAACCTCTGGGTAATGTACGTGCTTCGTGACACGTGCGCTTCACGGAATTCCTCTTCGAAACTATGTACTTGCAGCTTCCGTACTCTAAATTAGATTCATTCCTGACCTCGTAGCTTCATTGTCGTTTCGCTGATTAATCGGCATTACGTTGTTGAGAGTCTATTCGCTACTCTAATATTGAATTTGGCTGCCTACTGTTTTCAGAGACTGCCTGTTGTGTTCACTGGCCGGTCGATCGCATGCTCGGACGAAGCGTTTCCTGGCCGCTCGTGAAATATGAATGACATTTGAATAATAAACATACTGGTCGGCCTCTTGCTCAAACATTAACTGACTAACATCAAACAGCAGGGAGCTCGGCCTATCTGTAGAAAAGGAGAAAACGTACCGCACACTTTTGACATTTGTTCATGAGAATGTGTGGTAGCCGCTATCACGCTGCGTTAGAGTGGTCACGTAAACGTCGGGGATTCCACGAAATAAAGGCTCGCTCTCACGCCGGCTAATTTGGAGGAAGGAACAGCTTGACGTCACGTCATATAATTATCACCGCGAAATAGAGACTAATCCGGCCGTGATCAACGTAACACTTTATCAACCACTCAATAAGATTGCCCGACAATCGTTAGTTACGATAACGTATTAATTCCGGAAGTTAAAACGGCACGAGCTGTTTTTATCGCGACCATCTATCAGCAATTACAGTATTTTTGCAGACGAGATGAAGTAATGGATGAATCTTTCAAATCCAGAGACGAACTTTGACTTATGCATGATATACTTGTATGTTGAGCTCGTTCAATATTGAATGGGACAAAGCTCTATGACAAATGTCGAAAATAATTGACACGATAACACTGCAATCTATACTACGTAGAAA
Organism: Ectemnius cavifrons; assembly: GCA_964023945.1. NCBI lineage: Eukaryota > Metazoa > Arthropoda > Insecta > Hymenoptera > Crabronidae > Ectemnius > Ectemnius cavifrons. The sequence continues at coordinate 5,784,638 of OZ030382.1, forward strand.
CATTCGATCGGGGATTGCGTAACACCATAGCCACCGTTGTCCTTATCCTGCGCTATAGTGAATCACTTGAGAAACTGATGGTATTTCCTCTTTCCGCCAAGTAAGTGAAAAGAGTTAAAGGAAGATTTAAATCGAGCTTTCTTGGTATATCCAAGATGTTCGATCGAGTACTAGCAGAAACCGACAGAAATAGACTTTGGTAATGCATTCGGGGCTGTAAGTCGATTTAGAATGGTAGATAAACGTGTTCTTAGCCGACGATCACGACGAGCCGTGTGGGCTACGGTTTGCATTCAAGAACTCCTGGGGCTACCTATTGATCGCACTGAGCGAGACGAAGGGTCGCGGAACTAGAGAACACCCGGCAACCGTTTCCACGCTCGATTGTTTGACATGCCTCGCGAAATCCCAGGGAAAAGTTGGAAAACTGAGTGCGGATGATGGACACGGACTGGTGGGACCTTGTGCCGAATTCGGGTAGAACCACTCACATCCCCGAGCCACTACTTGCTCTAGATGGAAGGGTATAAACACATACTTCTCTGCTTATTGTCTTCGTACACTTTCGACATTATAAATACTTTGAGTTTCTCGTACAATTACGTTCCGGCAATTTACGGTCTTTCTACCAACGCAATATTATTTTCACACAGATTACACCTCTAATGATGTATTTCTTATTTGTAGATTATATTGTAAGTGAGTCCGCTTACTATTATCAAAGTACAGTTAAACGTCTATTCAAACTACCTTAATTCTAGCTATCGTGTATTTCCAGAAAACCCATAAGAAAACTATAACAGAGTATTCGAATAGTAGAAAATTTGGATAAGGAAAATTCTGCTGTGTTACAGGGATAAGGAAGTAGCATTAAACCACTAAGACGATCGGAGGAGGTCTGATTTCTTGCAACCGCGGAAACCTTGTCACAGTTATCCATTTACTGATATATAATTCTTAACGCTGCCGCATTACAACAAAGATTTATTGTAGGCAGACGGCCCAGGCCACTCTTATACTTCCGATTATTCATCGTTTTTCTTTAATAATTCGTTGTTCACATAATTTCTTTTAAATGCGCAATCGCAAAGGGTCGATGCGTGAATGATTTCGGTGTGGCGACAAAGAACAGTCATAAACATTGTTTTGCATTGTATTATACATTGACTGTGCAAACAGTATGCATGGCATTTCACCAGACACAACGGCGATAAGATAAAATCACAACATATTCGTGCCGACACATACATACACGTGGCAGACAATCGAAATGTTGCGTGCACTTTTTTTTCTGGCTTGTTTCAATAATGAGCCTATCTTTCGTCATAAACCAGCCGCTCTCCCCACTATGACTTCTGGGCTCTTTCCTCTTGATTCACGCCGGTCGATTCTTACGAAACTTTGAAAGTACCAGCAGCCCACTGAAATGCTGACTTCTCGTAAAAAGTGAGTGGATTTCACGATTGGACAGAGTGGGGGAACCTTGTACTTAGGCCTATTGTGATTTACAAAGCAGGCAATTGCTCGCACTGCCAATTGTCAACGACCCCAGTCTGATGCCCGGCGTGGAAAAGTACTCTAGTTTCGACGTGCGCTTGACTCTTCGCATTGAATTAAATTCCTGCCCAATAGAGATTAGGCTACCGAGTTGCCTTCTAAGAGCAACGGTAGAGCACGGGTATATTTACTGTTTGATATAAAGTTAACTCTGACTTGTAATCATTGAATTATACTCAAGAATAGTTCAAAGTCTAGTTCGGTCATAAGTTGGACTTCGCTCGTCTTTGTACTTTGAATAATTAATGATATCAATGGCATTTAGATTCCAGACAATCGCCGGCACCATTCTACATAATAGAGAAGCTTTCGAGGAAAGGTGGCACAGATGTCGAGGGCGCTCAACAAGTCGTGCGATGACTTCGCGTTAAGGAAACGATTCAGATTCGGTTCGTTTAACAATGACAGACAGCAAGCAGTCTTTGTTTATACTAGCGATGCAATCTGTCGCTCACGCGTAATGAGTTTGGAGTTACTTGAATTGTTCTTTAAATATATCTCGAGGTGAAGCCCGAACGAGGAAGAGATGCGCTGATCGATGAACTGCCAGAAGTGACATAAGCTGATTTTCCAATCGTTCAATGCCATATGTGCCACTATCTACAGACAGTGTGCATCGTCCACTTGACTTACACTTTGCTCGATCGAACCGTATCGTTCTTTTTTCGTTTCTTCCGTCTCGTGCAAATTTAAAGAGATCCCGATCGCGTCACTGCAGATAAATTTCCGATTGCGTGCAGTTTTGTTGTTGGTCGTTCCATCCGGTACCTTTCAATATTCGAGAGTCCTGGAGCATAAGTAGTTCGAAATGGACTTTGACAGTCCAGGGTCGAGAATGGGCATTATGTCATATCTCACAATCAGATGTGCAATCGAAGCGTGATTCATGCCAGCTGACAGTGTCATTTTTCGTCCAATCGAATCTGTAAGGCCACAGTATGGCACTTTCATTCGATTCTAGTTATATACAGCAAGCTCTCCAGTTACTCTAATGGGACTGTTAAGGAGGCGTGAGTGACACGCCGCCTGACAGGGATATTACTCGTGTTATAACATCCGGTAGTAGTAAATAAAATTGCAGTACTTAGCGAGATAATTGGACGACCCTCAAATCATTCGGATCGAGTGCGAAGAAAATTATGGCGTGATTTATGATGATCGTTAATGATCCAATTATGCCCATGCACCTGTGCTCATTCCAATACCCTGGGCGTTCTTTCGTTTTTAGTCCTTGATCGAATTAGATCAGGGAAATACATTGCCCACGGGTGAAGAACTGGAACCATTCACTTGAAAGGCAATTATACCTGTAATTATCATCGTATACATGTATCTCTCATTAAGCCGGAGGATATTTCATATAAGACACGTGTGGTACGAAAGCGTGTCAGTAATCAGCTGTTAGCCTTTCACTCACGATCTCCCGCGGAATTCTAGCATCACTCTCTGTCGTATGACGAAATCATTCCTCACGAGGTCAAGGCGTCGCGACAACGCCAGGGACGCGAGAATTCACTATAAAAATATTCCATTGTACCCTCCACTAACTTTTTCCGCATTGTAATAAGAGAAAATTGTTTGAAAAGGAAACTTCCTCTCTGATTGCAGGGTATGGCCTTTAGCATCGAGGAGAGGCAAACTCTAGGAATACACGGATTACTACCAGCAGTCGTAAAAACGCAGAAGGAACAAGTGGAATTATGCCGAATTAATTTGGATCGATATCCAGATGAACTTTCGAAGTACATCTACCTAATAGGTCTTCTGGTATGAAGTTATCAACAGTCATCTTTAGCCCAGTTAGTTCGGGCTCATCTCACTGATTGGATTCTTCATTACAGGACAGAAATGAGAAGTTATTCTATCGGCTATTGTCCGAGGATGTCGCCAAAATGATGCCACTAGTTTACACGCCGACTGTGGGTCTTGCTTGCCAGAAATTCGGCCTAATTTATCGCAGACCACGCGGACTCTTTATTAGCATACATGATAAGGGACACGTCTACGACGTTTTAAAGAATTGGCCAGAATGCGACGTGCGTGCTGTTGTCGTCACCGATGGTGAGAGAATACTTGGACTGGGTGATTTGGGAGCTCATGGTATGGGCATTCCCGTAGGCAAGTTATCTCTCTACACTGCATTGGCCGGCATCAAGCCGCACCAGTGTTTGCCTATCACATTAGACGTTGGGACGAATACACAGGTAGGTGGTATTGAAATAAACGTGCACGTGTAAAAGGCGTGCCCGATAACAGATCCTATATCATTGTTGTCATTTGTTGACAGTCGTTATTAGATGATCCGCTGTACATTGGCCACAAACACAAACGGATCACTGGATCAGAGTACGACGAGTTTTTGGACGAGTTCATGGGAGCGGTGGTCAAGCGATATGGCCAGAACACTTTGATCCAGTTCGAAGACTTTGGCAATGCTAATGCGTTCAGACTCCTGAAAAAATATCGCGATGATTACTGCACTTTTAACGATGATATTCAGGGAACAGCATCCGTGGCTGTGGCGGGCTTACTCGCTTCCCTCCGCATCACACAGAAAAAGCTCTCAGATAACACTTTCGTTTTCTTCGGCGCTGGAGAGGTGGGAGTCAAGATCGCGAGTCGGATTCAAGTCTGAAGTTCGTGTTGGGAGATCGTTGAACTGTAATCATTGTAATTCATTCTTAGGCTGCCCTCGGTATAGCCAATCTTTGTGTGATGGCAATGCAGAGGGAAGGCGCCAGTGAGGAGGATGCCAAAAAGAAGATATGGATGGTCGATTCCAAGGGTCTGCTGGTCAAGAATCGACCGACTGGCGGGATAACGGAACATAAAGCAGCTTTCGTTCGCGACGGCGAAGGTATCGATACCCTCGTAGAAGTGGTGAAAGCAGCGAAACCCTCCGTACTTATTGGAGCCGCTGCCATTAGTGGAGCATTCACCTCGGAGATACTGCAATTAATGGGACAAAATAATGAAAGACCTGTCATTTTTGCATTAAGTAATCCTACCACCAAAGCAGAATGTACTGCTGAACAAGCATACACCGCGACAAATGTAAGGACGAAAAGTTTTAGAGTTGTTCTAGAGTAACTTATGGTAATTGCGGAAAATATCTTACGAGTCATTCCAATCCACACAGGGAAAATGCATTTTTGCAAGTGGTTCGCCATTCCCAACGGTAAACCTTAACGGGCAAACGTTTAACCCTGGCCAGGGCAATAACAGTTACATATTCCCTGGAGTAGCATTGGGAGCGATATGCGGTGGTATGCGCACGATTCCGGAAGAGGCATTCCTTATCGCCGGGCAAACTCTCGCTGAAATAGTATCGCAAGCTGACTTGGACTCTGGAAACATATATCCTCCACTCGCAGATATTCAGGCCTGTTCTTTAACGATCGCGACTGAAATCATGAAGTATTCCTATGAAAACAGTAAGTATATTCGTGTATTATTTCTAATTGTTAAGGAACTTCGACGATTGTTTCCGTTCGATTTCAGATATCGCTACAGTCCGTCCACAGCCGAAAGATTACTGTGAATTTATCAAAGCACAGTTGTACGACACAACTTATGCATCTTCAGTACCTCCCGTGTACCCTTGGCCTAAATTATAAATGTTCTCGTGTCACGATGTAAATTTTAAAATTTCATCAAGTATGTTAGGGAGCACACTCTCACATATGGAAATATGTGTACTGCAGCAGAGCAGTTCCTTTTGACGTTTAATCTTATTGATGGTCATGGTATCACAGTGGCCTGTTGAACAGGCTTTAATAATTTCAAATCCTTGCGTGTCCGTGTATGAACGTGTATGTCTGTATGTGTACAAATATCGATCAACTCGATTAATTTAATACTTCGAATAAAAATTCCTGATCACCCACTGAACTGGAATTTGTGGCTGGGATAATAAAGAAAATTTTATTTGAAAGAAATGTATTTATTGCTACTTGAAACAGCACTTTTGGCGTTCAGACGTTTAATTTGTACGAGCAGCAGAATCGATTTCTGTCATGTCGTATGTGTAAGAACTAAAGGCAAACAAGGACATACATAAATGATACAGTTTGTAAGTCGGAGGTTTTCCCGTCGAAATTAAACATGGTAGAGGCGTCCTTACGGTAACCGTAAAATCACTTCCACATGATATACACACTCAAAAATAGGCGCAGATACTTTGGGAGACGACACTGGTGGTCCTCCTCCCCTTTGTCTCTTCATGGACTACGGAGAGAAATGTAGAATACACATCAGTGATGCTTGGTAGCTCGAACTGAAAGGAAAGTTAGCCTATTCGGGCGATCTATACTGAAAACAAAACTTTCTGATTGGAGTCAGCTACATGTACGAAAAATTAAATAGGCAGTATTTCTTTTAAACTGTTCGTGTATTCTTTACAGCCTCTCGAAACGCTGATGTGGATTCTTTAACGACGATGAATCATTGTTCGTTGAATATCTCACACACTCCCTTCCTCGCTCACTCACTTTCTCTCTTTCGCTCTCTCTCTCTTTCTCGCAATTTTTATCAATTGTGTCAACATGTACGCATCGTATGTATCTACTGTCTTAACGCTACTCTATACCTTACTACTAAAACACGCCACGGTCATCAATCTATAACAAACAGAGTATAAACTGCGACCCATCTTTACTCCAAACTTTGCATCGTAACATTGTAATAAAATTAAAGGATAAAATGTACAGAAGTGGATTTAGAAAATGTTTACAGTGCGGGACTCTGTTACGCTAAACTGAGCAGACACACTGGCCATTACGCCGCCAGTCACAAGGACATTTTCTTCGACACGTCATTTCTTCACAGTCATCTCGTTCCAAATCGAAATCTACAACACGGGATATGGATGACGATACTTCGGTAAAATATTCCCTTTTATTCAATCGTACGTATCTCGAATAAAGTCCAAGTTCCACAGCACCATTGCACTACTGCATTCCATATGTCCGCGCACGAATTATCAGTCAAGTCAGTGGATATCCACCACAAAATATCATTCTCGTACCGTTTCGGACCTTGTTGCTAGCCTTTAAGTCTTCCCTTACGTCATCGATTTTTATTACGATTAAGATATACATATCTCTGGTTTAAGGAAATAAGGATCGTGACGTAGGGCAGTAGTGTCATTGACAGTGGAGTGTCTGTCCAGTACGGAAGTCGGTCCCTTTCCTAGCTTCATCGAGAGAGCGAATGTGATCGTTCATGAGATTGTTGGGAGTCACCGGCTGCACGTGGATCAGGCAGTCTCTGGTGCGGCGGTAGTAGGTCGAAGAAGGGGTGTGTAAGGGCATCCTTTAGTACTATCCTTTGCGATGGTTCGTATTCTAACATTTTTTGAATAAGGTCGAACAGCTGTCGATGCTCTTCATCGTCCGAAAGCAAATAGCGCTATAAGAGAGAATATCAAATATCATAATTCTCCTCATGTTCGAAATATCTCTGTAGTTTATTGAATGCGAGCGAATCCAATACTCACGTGTAAGGGTTTGCAGTTATCCCGAACATATCTGCCAGCTGAGCTCTTCTCGTCCCAGTCCAATTTACCGTGGTAGAAGTACTTGGTTTTAGTTTTCCGGGCCATACGATGGGGAATTGTGCCAAGTATACGCTCCATCATGGCCAAGTGTTCACGGTTATCGTGTGTTTGGAATAACGTGATACCCAGGTACAGTTCGAAGAGAATACAGCCGATGGACCAGACGTCGCAAGGCTGAGACCATCCTAATTCTGTAAGTGAAAGAAACCAATGAATCAGTTATGCCGACGTGGAAGATAAATGTCGGCGACGTAAGTTCCCTGAAAAATATACTCACCTAAAATTACTTCGGGTGCTCTATAGTGCCTCGTACTGACGATCGTACTGTGGTGCTCGTGATCGAATGTAGCGCTACCAAAGTCGATGAGCCTGATGTCAGTCCGCTTCACGCGCCTCACGTCCTTTCGCTTGAAAAAAAAAAACTTTTTGAAACCCATTAGGATAATGTATCAGCTTGAGATCCACTGTTGAAACTGGTATTTTGTGATTCGGCCAATTACATTCCCCTGACTCACCTTTTTACTATTATATGAACTTTCGTAATCTGAATCTACAAATAGTATATTTTCTGGCTTGAGATCTGTGTGCGTGAGTTTGTTGTCGTGTAAGAATTTCACAGCATAACACAACTGGTATCCCATATGCCTAACATGTTCCAACGGATAAGGCTGGTAGTTGTTATCCCTCTGTAATGTCGGATGGGGATCATTATATACCGGGCATTTCCTTCGTGATCTCAGTATACGCACCAGGAAATCGAATACGCTGAGTCCTAGCATCTCGAAGGCAATACACATATGTCCGTGATAATTGAACCAATCGAGCATTTTCACACACAGGCTGTAAAACGCATGTAAATTGCAATTATTTTTACTATCCAAAATGTACAAAATTAATCTGTGCAAGTCCAATACTAACTGTTGTCCTTCCGGATCCTTAATTGCGATCTTCTCCAGTGCGTTTATTTCTAGCTTCGCAGCTTCTCTATACTTTTCTACACTCTTAATGATTTTGAGAGCCATCACGTGATCCCTGCAAGTTACATCACAATGGGATCAAACGATTTAATCAACAGTGACATATTCCAATCGCGCCGTCGCGTGTTCGAAACTTAGTAACATTTGCGCGTACGGGAGGATGCGACACAACGAGAGGGCGCATCCATATGACAGTGCAGTTTGCAAGCACCAAAGACCTACACTTGGTTCGCGGTAGTAGTCGAGGATGCTCAGTCCGTAAAACAAAGTGCAAGGCCATCCTATTATTGCGACTACTCGCGCGTCATTTTGTGACAGAAGCGCATAGCTATTTCTGACCCAACTAGAACTTCCCGACACACCTTAGGATTTTCCTTGGTACATCGCGGCAGGCATCGCGTTTGCCGCGGGTTAGAGGGATAGAGGACGGGTAGTAGGAAGTCAGCGAGGGTAAAATGAGGAGATTGAAAATAGGAAACGCAGCCGCGAGGTGGTTTACCTACGAGGTTGTAGTTACGTGAGCTGGCACTTACATTTGCAAGTCCTTAACCTTGACAACTTTTCCAAAAGTACCCTCTCCTAGGGTGGCCAGTACTTTATCTGTAATGCAAAAACCTGGGTAAGTCTCAGACAGACTAAGGACCTCGCGCCCACGAAAGTCTCTCGCCAACGTTCTCCGTCGCCGATTTCCCGGGGCATCCTCCTGCTCACCTTCAAGACGTGTCCCCAAATCGCGCTCCGGCCTCCGGCTGTTCTTTGCACAAGGGAAGCCACAGCCTAGGCCTCGCGGAGGCCGAGGTCACGCTCGGCGAGCTACTTTTGCAAACGAGGTGAGACGGGGGCGAGACACTTCCGTATGGGCGTCTGGCCGGCCAGTCTTGGTACGCAGTGTAGTGAACGGACGTAATGGTAAAGTGAAAAACGGTATCATAGAACTTAATCTCGATCTGAACTGCTGCTCTCCTAGAGGCCGTAGTACCCTAAACCGTTAAGCGGCAGCGCGGGGGGGCACCACATTCCCAGTCCGTTCTGACGATCAGGTTTATACCGAGTTCTCTCCTCGTGCTCTAGTCTTTCTTTGCGGTTAAAGAGACACGCGTCAGAAAATCATGAAAACATCCCAGTCAACTAATCACGAGATCGTCAGGACGAAATGTAGAAATGCAAGGTGTCCTCGCGCGCCCATATTCAAGGAGAGAAACACGCCATCCCGAGGAAGACGTATCGAGGAGATAGCGCAAGCATGGTCCCTCTATCTCTCCTTCTTCCTTCGTCTCTCTGTCTCTCGTCCATCTTTGCCTTCAACAACGATTTCTGGGAGCGAGTCTCGTGAAGGACGAGGAAGGATTTGCGCCGGCTTCCCGATCATCGTCGTCGAAGTGACGAGCTTCCCCAATGATCCCACGGTGACCTATTTGCCAAATCATGCCCCCCTCTTTTCGATAATGAGTCTCGTTCGACTAACAAGTAGACAGAAAGGAGCGGCTACTCTGCTTTCGTTTCTCGCGAGTTCTCGACAAGATTGTGTAGCTGTACACGCGTATTAACCCGACTGTGAGTGTACCTGTATGACAGATCTCCAACATGTAAGTGTGAGTGCTTGTTATATTCGGCAAATCTTGGTAACGCGTAATGCTCGCGAGCACTTGTCACAATAAGACTGGAAAAAGTCGAGTCATATAGGTACAGAGTAGTGTAGAATTCGTAAGTAGAATAGACGAGTAGATATAGTAGCATAGACAGACAGACAGATAGACAAAGACCGTAGAACTCTCGAGAGACTAAGAATCGCGCGCTCATCGGAGGAATTGCAGTGGTTCGCGAGAGTGGCCGAGCGAGAACAAGGAGGCGGAGAAGACAAAAAAAAAAGAGTCAGTGCTAGAAGAGCCGTTCTAGTGGCGAGTGGTGCTCAAAGAATAGAACGTCGAGGAGGGTATAAACGGTGGCTACTGCAAGAGAGATATTGTAAAAGAGTCCGGTGAGCGGTGAGGCCGAGAACACAGAGAGGAGAAACAGAGAGAGATAGAGAGGCAAAGTGAAAGAGAGTGAGAGACAGAGAGAGAGAGACTATGGGCAGATACCGTAGGTAACCGTCCGATCGATCGATCAATCAATCGATCTGAGGCTTGCTTAAATCTACTACAATGAGTGTATTCACGTATTCACGAACATCTATTTGCCAGGATGTCGCCGGATTGGTAAACAAGGTGGCCGTCTTCGTCGTCCTCGACGGAGGGCGGTCGTGGGCTCTACGTTTGGGCCGGCGTAATCGGTATCGGCGGCGCGTGCCAAGTGAGAGGAGGACCCAATGCGTCGTTGAGTGCGAGCACCACCGGTTTGGTGTCCGGTCGTTCGTCATTGCATCAATGGGTCCCCAATTTTCATTTCGCCAGCACGAGACGTGGTGTGTCCCATCGCGCAGCCATTCGCAGTTGCGTCCACCGGACGAGATTGGTCGTGTGGTAGATTCGTAGTCGTCGTGCAGAGGGCGGGTTGCGTGGAGCCGTCGTCGATGTCCATTTCCAAGGGAGGCAGAGAGAGCAGCAGACGTGCCGTGTGCGTGCAGGTGAAGGTCCATCCAGGGCAGTCGCGTCAACCGATCGCCACACACCGTCATCCACCACCACCACCACGAGAGCAGAGACCCGTGTAACACGCGGCAGAGGACGTGTGTAAGCACGGACGAACGTACGAGTGTGTCGGTGGGGAGGAAGAAGGGGGATACATCATCGTCATCGTCATCATCGAACCACCCGATCCGAGCGCCCAGTCGACCATAGTGACCAATCCGTGTGCCATATCCATATCCATTCCATTCCATTACAACGGAGATGGTAACCCAACAATCAGAGAGAAAGGGGAGAGGGCAAAATGGTTTGCCAAGTCAGATAGTTGCGGTTACGAATTTACCATCGGCACAAAGTGAACTGTCTGTTTTTTTTTTACTTTCCGTAACACGTCTCTTTAATGATACCGTTCGGTTTTTTTTGCTTTCGTCCGCATCGTTTTCTTTTCTTTGCTCGTTCGTTTTTTTTCAACCTCGTTCGTTATGTTTTGACCTACCGATATTTCGTGTTAGACTCTCGGTACTGAGACATTTATAAACTAGATTGCGATTGCCTCCAAGGAGCCGTCGGAACACGCGCACGACTCTAGCTGATTGTCTATCGCGTCGCGACACCGGTAAGCTTTCGTTAACAGTTACTTCATCAACATTTACTTCTCGCGTACGTTTTTGCAAGCAGAGAAAAAGCAGTGAGAGAATAGAGTATTACGTGCGTATACGTCAGTGAGACTCGCGTATTAAAACGACAGATACCATCATTCCGGCGCACATGCATTCTTGACCGTGACGCGAGCGAAACGAGAGGGAGAAGAACACGTTAACGTTTAAGATTTCCTCGAACTCTTATCAAGGGCAGTTATACAAAAACGAAAGAACGGTCGTCGGACAGCTTCTTTCGAGTGCTCGTTTCACAGTTACTCGTCGTTCTAACACGATTCGAGATGTCGTTCTGTTAATCATTAATTGCTGGCAAGAGAAACTCCAGATACTTACGTGGACGCGCGAGGTGGCCACACCAAGGCTACCGACTCTCGGATCAATCTCCGAGGTGGACCATCCTCGCGCCACTACCAATCGAATTCAATCGATTTTTCGAGCCTACCTTATCGAGTTAATATACGAACCCGTCTGATACATTGACCAGAGACATCGCGATTCTCGTTTACTTGTGGAACCAATAAACAGATGCGGAGAAGACGTGACAGAACAGTCGTACCCTCTCGGTTGCCTTTGAAAATCTATCATACATAATCGCATTTCAAATCGCAAAGTAATTAATAATGCTCTCCGTTTCATTCCTCGGACATTGACCCCCGTCGAGCATTAGAAACCAACTCGGTTTCTAAATAGCTGCAATCCTCTTAGCCATCTATTGCTAATTAAACTAACGAACTCTCACCGGCAATTTGATATTTCACGGCTCGTGAAGCGAGATCGAGAGATCCTCAGCGAAGTAGAAGCGAGGGAGTAGCAGCTTCCACGATAAGGTAGCTCGCTGAGGAGGTGCTATCCCAGGGACTTGACTCTCACGGCAAGGTTCTGCGAGTTTCCCAGATCTCATGGATCTTTCGGGAGGCCAAGTGCAACTCAAGGGATACACGCAGAAGCGAGGTGCTTGTTAGTGGTTGTCCCATAGCTTTAGTCAGGTTGAGCAAATAGAGCTAGCAGCACAAACGGCCAAGTGGTTGTTCCAAGGAGAGTTAAGAGTGTCACACGCAAACAGCAATTCGCACGCAGGGTGGAGAAGGTCAGGGTAAGATAGAAGAGCAGCGGCAACAGCAACCGGCAGCAGACTTGCTTTGGGAGCAGATATCTTGTATCGGTGAGCGACAGGCACAGAAGCCAATGCGCGGTTCGACAACTTACAATCGCGTCGGGTTGCGCGTCCGCATTGTTTGCAACCTGTGGCGCGTTCTTCGAGGCGTCTTTTCGCTCGTTTCGATGCCGGTCTTTCTTATACTTGCTGGCGATGATTTCAGTGGTGCTTGGACGCGGCGCCTTCGGTTCACCGCCACCTGCAGCCAGCTGACAGTAAGTGTCCTCCATTGCAGCGTACTTCATTATCAAGCTTTGAATTTCCTTCCGCTTTGCCGCCCGCTCCGAAATCGCCGGGTCAATTTCCTCGTTCTCGATCGTTTGGAGAGCGTCTATGGCATTATCACATTGCACGCTACTTAGAGGCGTCTTATCGGGATCGGAATCCTTCTTTTCGGCCATTTTCTCAGCAGCGCTTGATTCAAATCTCATTGGTCTCGTCGAACGGACTGATCTAGTAGAAGAATAAGCATCGGGCTGCTCGCTTTTACCACTCCTGTGCGGTCTTACTTTGCGGCTGCGGGTTTCAGCGTGGCCGGACTTATGCCTGCCGTAACGACGATAAGCCTCCGAATTGAGCAGGGTTTGCCGGTCTACCACCCTGTGGTAGCCCGGCGTTTTCTCACGTTTAATCTCTCTACCGGTGGTCGAACTTACGTAAGGGTAAGCCTTCTCCGCCAGCACCACACTGGTTGCACTCTTCACCATTGTGCGTGTCACCGATGGTTCCAGGGTTTTATCATCCCTGACGAAGGGACTTCCTTCGCGTTGGAAGTAACTGTGATCACGTTCTTGATTGCGGCCATAGCTCGCTCGATGGTCGCCGTCGTCATGACGCTTCTTGCTCGTATACTTGTGTAATACGGATGAATATTTATCCTCCAAGCGACTCCTGGTCGCACCAAGAGCACTACTGATAGGCGTTCGCCGGTTCGAAGCGGCATTGCCGATTGCTCGATCGTTTACCGTCGAGGCACCGCGTACTCTGGTGGTCAATCGTTGCAGGAGATTCGAGCAGGAGTCGCTCAACAGTTGTGTAACACTGGTTGTTGTTGAGGACCGCGCGTACCGACTTCGCCGGCCGCTCGAGTCCTGGCGGGACGTCGAAGCATTCTCCCGTGGTGCGAAGATGAACATTTGGCCGAACAATTACGGGCGAATGTCCAAGGGTGCAGATGAACTCGACGCCACGGTCAGACACAGCCACACAGTCACAGTAGGAAAGTGTCAGAATCGCGTTGTCTTGAAATACAAAATGATATCTGTCAGCTGGGGATGCACGCAGAGGGCACTGATACTCCTTCGGAATGAATCCAACGATATCTCGGAAATATTTGAAGATACACAACCCTCTTATGTTCACCTCGCATACGATCTGCACCACTGAAATACCCAACGGCACCTTCCGCATCAAATCTAGCGGTATTTGTTTTCGTAATTCAGTCCACGAGCGAGAAGATTATAGTGTGCACGGGCGAAGTAGCCTAAGTAGCGCGCAGGTCGAAATAGAATTGCTTCTCGAAGTATCTTGAAAATCGTCAAGGTCGTCTTGGCAGACCTTGCGAATTCGCGGAGGGTGTCATTTGCGATGCTGGGAAAACAGTGCGCAGCGCGCGCGCGACAGTGTTGGATGACGGATCCGGGGTGAACCGGGCGCGATATCGAGATTCCTCGAGATTGATGATCTGTCGATTTGGCCAGGGGGAAGACGAAGAGAGAGAGAGGCTGCTCCTGGCAGGCAGGTGCATATCACTACGGAGGAGGCGCGAGCATGGCGATCGCGCGAGAGAGACGCCACCAGAGGCACTAAAGCACGACCACGACGGCGGTCACGGAGACGAAGACGTGCAGCGACGTCGAGCGTTCACGAAGACGAGAGGAGACGACGAGGAGGCAGCGAAATCCGTGCGCCCCGCGCCAAATACTCTCTCGTCGGCCCGCTAAAAATACATCGAGGAGCAGAGTGCGGCAAGCACAGAGAGAGAGAGAGAAACAGGAGAGAAAGAGCAGCGCGCGCGCGCTCCAACGAATGATTCGTCCTCCTCTCTCGAAAAGAGGTACTCTCCTCTCACGGCGATCGGAAGCGGCTTTCGCTGCACGACGGAGAGGTAGAAATAGAACCGATCGGCAGAAAGACGAAGAAAGAGGGGTTGGAATCGGTGGTAGTGTAGAGAAGCGCCAAGTGAAAAGGGACGAGAGAAGAGCGAGTCAAAGAGTATTACGTAAATTGTCCCTCGCTCGCGCGCGCGATCGCTTATCCGGAATGGTGAAGTTCGGCACGCTCCGAGAGCTCCGCTTGGCAGCTAACTCGGCGGCCTCTGCTTCCTGGTGCCATGGAGAGGTCGCGTACAACACACCCGGTTTACCATGCACGCGTTGTCAGCCCGGGCATACATACATATAGACCGGCCGCTCTCCGCCGTTTTCGCGAGCACCCAGTAGCAATCGTGTGCGCCTGCTGATCGGCACCTTGACACACATAGAAATTACGAAATCGCCGCGCTGCACCAGTCCTGAACGGGAGCAGAGGCCCCGACACGCGCGGTGGCGCGCGCGCGAGCCACCCCAATCTACTGGCGAACAAAGATACCGGCCCACATATTTAGGGCAGATCCGAGATCAATAATTAATACGAGTACTTGGCACACTTAGGGCTAGCAGCGAACCGTCGAAAGATATTCGAGAAAAATGAAAGTTTCGAAGGAAGATTTGTAGAATCATCGTCGTGGGTATTCTTTGCGAGAGAGAGAGAGGGAGGAAAATCTAAGAAGATCGTTGAAGACACATTTGAAGACCGACAGTGACAAGCGAGAAGTTGGACGATGTGGAAGCACTTTATTATAAGCTCGTCGAGGTGAGAGCAGCGCTGAATTGCAATGCGTATCCGAGTTCACGGGGGATCGGTTTGAACAGTGACGGGACAAGAGAAAGAGTGCGCGCGCGATTTTTTCAACGGCCACTCGCGATGATGGTCGTTGGGACGACTATCGCGCGCCCAATTATAAATCCTAGATGGCCAGAAAGCGAGAGCTACTAGAAGAGTAGCACTTGGTCAACGCATCGGTGGGCGGGTTCGTGGACTCCATTACTATTAATAAAGCTCGGCCTGTCTTCAAGGTCGCCACTTCACCAATATCGGAGCGGTCTGTCGTACATATTTTCCCTAAATCCTGCGTATCTCGCGGTATAAATACCCGGCGTTTGGAAAATAGCGGCGCAGTTCGCGCGCCATTCGCCTAAGAACGGTCACCGGCGAATGATACAGGCCGAAAAAACTTCCTGGCACGACGGAAAGTTCGGCCGCTGCTGTATCCGTGCGTACCTTCTAGAAGAAGAGTCACGATCGATTTAGATCAGGCATGGACATCGACTTTGCATCCCAGGATCGTATTACATATCAATTACGAATTCACACAATCTTCTTGCCGATGGTGAGATCAAAGGGGTGAGATATCCGGATAAATCGATATGCATCATAAAATCATACTCCACGCAATGGAAATAAAGCATATCAGCTTCGACAGCACATTCGGAGTGTCTATAATTTATCACAGTCCATTTAATTATTTATTTATCAGGCTCATCATTTCTGTCTCCAGCGCCAGCTGTTTTGGATAGCAGGTCATGTTTCGGGGTACTCTTGGCTTCTTCATCGCCTGTCCATTTTTTGAAATGCTACCGAAGAGCAGGTACAGCAGAAGCGGTGACAAGTATACTTCAGTCGAGTCACATTATTCCCCGCTCACACTTCCATCGGCGCACGTCGTGCTCCAAATATAACTGCGGGCAGCTTGAAACGCGTGCGCCACGAGAGCCTCGCGCGCGCGTACCATCTAGTGATCCACGGGGTGTAGAGCATTTAAATGTTAAGCCACCGGGCAAACTAGTACTCGCTCGCTCACTCGTCTTCACCCGGTGTCACCGTTGCCGCCAGCGAGGTTTCGCTACTGCTGCAATGGCACGGAGCCAATGGAAATAAGTACATGCGTAGGCGAATCGCGCATTCGGGTAAGTTCAGGCATGGGTATACACTTATCAGCGGTTGCCGAGATCCATCGATACTTGTCGTTACTGCATTCACCGGCTCCGACAGCCCAATGATTCATTGATCCATTCCGGGAAACTCTGGCACCGTCTTTCACTATTAATGACCGTCAATAATTCAAACAGCGAAGCGGCATCGATGAGCATAGCATCGTAGATATCTCCTTTTTCAAAGATCTTGTGAGGGGCAAGCGAGAAAGGCAATCGTAGTTAGGGCAAAAAGATTAGGAATGGGGAACGCGTTTGGCAAGCGTATTAGGGGGTAGTACATTGACGTCACACCATTTCTTCTGCGATTTAATAGAGGAACGCGCGTCGCACACAACTCTCGTTCCGTTCGTGCTACCTCTGAGGTGGACGTGCCGTTGGATTCCGGTGTGACGTCGAGTTTTGTGACGAAATCCCTCGGCGGCTCCGGTGGATTCCGTTGCACCCAAGCCTCCCAGTCATGCCGCCGCCGCCACCAACCGGGCATTAACAGATTCAAGTCTTGTCCAGGCATCGTTTGCAAAGGAACGGTCGACGACGACATAGCCGAAGGTGGCATACCATCAGCCAAGCCGCCGCCGCCATGCACTCTCCAAGCTGCAGGTTCCAGGTTGCCGGTCTACTATCAACCCTCAACGATTCCAACTTCTTGGGCATGCAGCCCTCCGAACACACTCTTTCCCTCTCGTTCTCTCCTTCAGGCGTACATCTTGCCAAGAGCAGCGTGTATTTCTAAATCCAGGTTGATCAATTCTGGGTCGTTGATGCTTCCGCTAGGAGTCAGCGCTATGATTTAGAGAGGAACATGTTGAGAACTCAATTATTCGAAATCACAGCCTCCGATTCCTGTAATCTTTCTCCTTTGAAGAGTCACTGATATGCACCATGGTAGAAAGTTAACCGACAGTATCACTGTATCGGCGAACTCAATGCTTGTCACACAGAACTGCGGACTTTAGGAGTGCCTGGACAAACTTGCAACCTCTTTCCCGGCTTATGCTTTATGCATTGACCATGACGTCGACTCTACTGTTAGATGTAGACTTCGGGGAAGGCGCGTGCACGAGGGAACTCCTTTTCACGTTTGGTACACGTTTCTTGGGTTCCGGTGAGAGCCGGCTTGCCCGAGCCGGTACAACGTTCCCCGAGAACGGCGTCGACGGTGTTGCGCTGGCCATCTGGCGCAAACTCGCACTAAAACCGCGGCGAAACCGCGTGACGAGTCCTCCTCGAAAATAGTCGCCGGTCGAAAATAGCCGACGTCGAGTAAGAAAGAAGAATCATCGGCATTCGCTTCGGGTACACACGCCGTGCCCGTTGCGCCACAAGCTTCTCCAGAGCAAGAGAGACTATGTAACCCCCTTGTGCCTCTCTTTCTCTCTCTCCATCTCTCGGATGCTCCTCGCTTCCTTCTTGCATTGATCGCTTCTTCTTCTTCGGCGCGTACCGCTTTATTTAAAGGCGCGGGCACCGATCATCGCCATGGAATTTTGAGTATCGCTAACCAGCAAGTATCATGTCCCGAAGGACTCGGTGTTATTTCGAAGGACGATAGAATTGGAACGAATAATGGACACGGGCAGTAAATACTTTCCATTACTCTTACGAGGGTTTGACATTAAGGTCAGCGCGAAGCAACTTGCCGTGAGAGTCATTCACCTACAAAAACTTTAGCTGCGAAACTTTGCATAATCGATAGCCTTAATCATGCTAATTAGTACCGATTGGTCAACCGAGAGGGTACAACTGTCTGTTGTAGAGAACGACATGAGGGGGACGGGTTGTCAGGATGATTTGTGGGCCCGAGTTCGTCAAAGACGATCTCGGATCTTATGCCACTCGGACGTCTTACAGTCTATTTCTCGCGGTTGTATGAGATGATCGTACGGCAAAAGAAGAAGCACGAGGGAATTGTGGACACCCTCGGACTCACCTGACTCCTGGATGACGGCGAGCGATGCCGATGCCTCTCCTGGCTTGGTGAGGATGAGCCATGATGCCGGTGGATCCTTGCACGCCGGGTGGAGGTCGGGGGTGCTAAATGGGTGCGATCACGGTCGCGTTCCCGATGTCCGTGTTGTCGTCCACTGCTCGGCGACCTGCGATGACTCCTCTTGTAACGACGCTCCTGACTCGATCCGCGCTCGTGCTGACGCGATCGCAGCACGCGTTCTCCGCTAAAATACCAATTGTCGCATATTTTAATTCCATTTCACCCACCCAATCCTTTCTCATGCTTTCGAGCCTCTCGCGCCGCCGCCGCTCGGCAAAATTTCCTCGCGGAGAAAGTTTCCGGCATTTATTTCCGCTCGAGAGATGAAAGCGGAAGATTGGATCGGTTACTTGTAGTAATGATCGAATTTCGATCGACGCGCTGTGCAGTTCAGTTAACTCGAAAGTCAAAGTAGAGTGTAACCAATAGCAAGCAAGTGCTGCTGACAGTATCAATTATTTAGATATAGATTTACACCAATGTAAATCAGATGCAAATTAATACCGCGAGATGCTTAACATAATATGGAAATACAACCAATTGGTATCACGGCTTCTTCGCATGCGTATCACCTCGTAATTATAGTACCGACAAATACCCGACAAAAAGTTTCAGCAAAAAATACAAGTAATACTTTACTCTAAATATAATAGCGAGCGATAATCGCTCTATTCGACTTAGATCGACATTCACCACTAGTAGCACGTGAAACCATGTACAAATCTGACGGGGAACCAGGCATAAAATGCGTGCTCGGAGCAACAGTGAGTTGACCTACTTAAACACAGGCTGCCGGTCGGCTGCAAATAGATCATTTCGTTCATGAATCTTCGTTTATGTCTTCCGCAGTATCGAGCTAACTACCCCGCGCCAGTTTCTACGGGTTCAAAGTCAAGCTATGACTTTATCATCGGGGGCAAGATTACGACAGCACGCATCCCAAACTATTCGTCGCATAGCGATATAACACATTGGACATGCACATCGAAATGCCAGATTTAATCACGCTATCTCTTCGCGCGTATTGTCGCCTTTAAAGCGACGACCGCTTGCTCGAAGACGCGAAAGGCTCGAAAATCCCGGCTGCCATGCGGCGCGGCTGATTCACGCGGAGGAAGTCGTTGAAATTTGTAATCAGGCAATGCGTTCGGCGTATCATTGAGGCTCAATGTCAAAGCGATGCGACGAGAGACTTGCGCCACGACGAAAGCGGCTAAAGCAGCCAACAGCAACCGAGCACTTCTTCTTCTCTTCTTCACCGATAACATTTCTTCTTTCAGCGACAAGAGCTATGCATGTGCGCAATCGCTCGAGCGACCGAGCAAACAAAATCACGATGTCTGCGATGTGTTACTCGGTCGACTCAAGGAAACAACTCAGGTGCGCGCGCGCTCTCTCTCTCTATCTCTCACTAAATACAAACCACAAGCAAATCTTGAGGGTTATTGATACAGTTGTTCACCATTTATGCCCCGCGCAAGATAGGTGCTTGAACGCGTTTCCCGTAATTAGCCTGGTGTTAAAGCCGATTTGTTTCCGCCTCCTGAGTGCGCGCTCTCAAGGAAAATGTGCCGCAAGGGTGCTGGATATAACACGTCGCCCGCAATTACTTCGGAAGTCACACGCGATGCAAATAGGAGGAGAGACGAGCTCGCTGACGACAGTGGCACGAACACGGTTGGAGCACGGAGCTGCAGAAGTCTTCGCGATGAAAGGATCGACGGTAATAAAGAAGAGTGGAGGCCATTGGAGGCTCGGAGGTGCTCCTGCGCCTCCTCCACACTTGGACTTCGGCCAAGATCCTTGGTAACTCCAACGAGAATTCGAAATTGATAGGGCGCGCGGGAGGGTATATCGTTTTCGGCGGTGGAGGCGGATACACTCGCTCTCTCTCTCTCTCTCTCTCTCTCTCTCTCGCTCGTACGCCCGGTAAATAGGTCATGGGATTATGCGCAAAAGAGCACCCTTTGCCCGCAATGTTGCCTCCCACCCACAAGCCTCGTACCAGAGGACGTGGTGCGCGCGGTTCTGCTCATGCCAAGAAAAAAAGATTGTCGCAGGAAACAAACATCGCTTTCTACTGGCTTGGAATTCGCGGTCAAGTTCCCTCCGCCCCTCGCGCCCTTCCTATTTTACACCCACCACATACTAATCCACGAGGGTGTAATCCGATTGAAACGTGTCACCACTTTAGGATACTTGTCCTGGTTAAGTCATCCTTTCCGACCAGCTTGGTTTGTGCAAATGTAAGTGCACGCGTTTCCTGTTCTAGCGAGGTTTGTATCCAAATTTCAATGCGAAAAGAAGGTTGACTGGTCTCGCAACTTTTACTTCCTCATTCGCGCTGGCGCACTTCTCGGTCGAATATCGCGTGGAACTGCTCCTTAGATACGTATCGTGTGACGCGCCGCTAACCGAGTCACGGTATACTGTACCTTTTCATCCAGGAAGCGACTGCTTCGTAGAGGACCGGCATCCTTTGACTTCTCGCTGCCTTCCTGCGACCTGAATTGCAATTGCGAGGCCTTCTGTGATCTTCGCTTGTTTAAAACGTTCTCTTCCTCCCCACCCTTTACGCATAAGTAGCGCAATAAATATACGCGCAAGCGCGAGACTTCAAAGAATTTTGTTTCGTAATTAATTGGAAAGTTTCGAAACCCTGATCAATCGATGAGTTATCGGAACCCCGAGCTTCATTGTGACCTGTTCGTTTATCGATACAGAAGTCAGGCTTCCGTGAAATATACCGTCTGAATGCGCCATCGTCACGGAAAAATGCACCTGCCGATTTCGATCCGATTATTAATTATTCAAACGCTGCCAATCCTGCGTGACAAAGCAAATTTTCAGCGCATCGGTCGATCATGAAATCCGATGCCGGAAGCGCGCGCTTTGTATAATATATCATATCGAGCGAGCATGAAGCTTAAACTTGAACTTTCACTGTGCGATCAGTGAAGCTGTGAATCAAAGCGTGAAATCGCGCATAGCATTAGTCGACGTGTGTGCGAATAGCGAGTAAGTGGAGGGACGCTTAACTCCAGTGGGAGGAACAAATAGACGACAAGGAAGAGGAAGACGAATTTATAAGGATGTCGAAGGATAGAACCGCAGGCATAAGTTCGTACAGCAAGAACAACCTTTCCCTTCCTGTTACAACGCTCGCCAGTGATTCCACTCAATTCTAAATGACACGTCGTATATCAGCGGGATTTCTTTGCAAACGACAATCCTTGACCTCCGTGAAAAGAACGTCTGCCCCTGTGACTACTTCAAACTGCTCTACAGATCGTAATCACGGTTCAAGTTCGACTCACACAGTCGACTGCTTTTGCAAACTGGTCGATTCTCTCCGTTCCGATCAATACGAGCAACTACTCATTAAAATCCTCACAACTAGATTATTCTAATCACACTGTCCATTTAATTTTCTTGAATTAACTAGAAACCAGTATTAAATGAACATTTACTCAGAAACTAACTGGAACACCAGCTAAACGGGAGTTCCACATATCTAGATTCCAAGACTGATCAGTTTTCTCCGGAGTAATCTACCAGTTAGACTCTCTCGCGAGATTACATGGCCAGTAAAAGAGACGTTCAAGAAAGTACTCTTGTAGGGGGTCTGATTATCGATGTCAATCTTTAAAGCCGACATAATTACCGAGAAAATAACCGACGAAAGAAGCAACGAAATAGGAGATGCCTGCCTATTACGGTATTGAAGCGTTCCACATCCAATAATTACTAGCTGCCTGTACCCGAGTAACAATAGGCTCTCAAGCGAGGATCCTTTAACTTTCCGACTAATTTGCTGTAAGAATGGAATTTCGTACGATCTTACTGGAGAGGCTGCGGTTGCGCCCATATACGCCCATATACAGTTCACTGCACTGTTAATGGAACCAATTAGCCGAGACTACGTAGAAGCTAAGACTCGTCAAAATAATACCGGCGAGCTCGCGCGAGCGTTATTACACGAAGGCGCGATGAATGCCATTGTATTAGCCAAGTTCATTCGAGCCAGTAAAGCTAACACAGCGCACCGTGTGACGAGGGCGAATGTAATAACACGTCACTGCTGCATTGCGACATGTGGTGGAAGTAATAATTTTTTGAACGACCTTTTTGGAGAGCGTGATACTATCCTGTAAGAGGGGCGAGACGCGAGACGCGAGGCAAGTGTATCTATAATCCACGTAATTCGGTCGACCTAGCCAGAG
This sequence comes from Ectemnius cavifrons, assembly GCA_964023945.1. Taxonomy (NCBI): domain Eukaryota; kingdom Metazoa; phylum Arthropoda; class Insecta; order Hymenoptera; family Crabronidae; genus Ectemnius; species Ectemnius cavifrons. The sequence goes on from OZ030382.1 coordinate 5,807,358, forward strand.
GCGTGCATGCCCAAATTTGCTATTATCATCACTTCCGAATCTGACTCTCTCAAGGAGTAACGCTGCAACCTCTTCTTTATCCCCTCTTTATCCTTCTGGCTCGCGCGATATTGTTCGATCGTACCCTCCAATCAATAAAGATTCGTGATTCGATCACACCAGGAAGCAATCACGTTGCCAATCACATTGCTATTTATTGCTAACGGAGGAGAGGATATTATGATAGGATCTCGAAGATACAAGAAGTTTCGGATTACACCAACCGTAATCGGGATCAGTCATCGACCTGGAGGAAGAGGAGGAGGAGGAAGCGATTCAAGGAGGAATTACCGAGTGTATATACCTTGGTTTAGCTGGAGGAATAGCAGGGTGGCGCGTCGAAGAGAGGGAAGGCGTAATTAATTGATGAGAATCGAGCTACCATGTAGCAGAGCTCTGCAAATGGTACTTTGTAAAGTTCCTACGAAAGGAGCTTTTAATTAGACGTTCAAGTAATCTATACTCTCGTGAAATAATCTACTCTGTCTTCTTCCTCGTAATTCAATTTGGCAGATTATCATCCACGACACTAACACACTCAGTTGACGTGCGGTGGAATATTTGTGTGACGCTCGCGTAATAGCAGCAAGATGAGAATGCAAGAATCGCACGCGTAAAGTCAAGGCAACTTATATATCTTTTCCTCGCGTCGCGCTCTCCAGTGTGCATTGCTTTATCGCCAATCGTATTGAACGGCACTTGGACATAAATTGCAGCGAGTCTCGATAAGCGCTACAAAGTGCTCCAGTGAAAATCTTTATACCCACGCATGATGAATAACAATATGGTGGGATGAGAATTGTGAAATGTTGCAATTCCAGACGATAGCCTATCAATGACTTAGACCGACTAAAAGCGATTAAAAAGTGAAGGAGTGCTCTTGCACTTAATGAAGAATCATGGACACGCGGATCAAAGGAAGAAGCATAAGGTTTTAGTAGAGAATACCGATTGCGAAAATTCTTGCTACGTGCCAATCGTCAATTGCCATCTAAGGGCAATTCAATTAAGGCGTCTCGATCAGCTAAAGTGGCTGCAAAAAGCAGTCGCGTTGTAGATAGCTGGCCTGGCCCGAGCTCCGCCAGAGGAATCCTTCCGCGTTACTGACGCTCCACTCGTTCGAACCAGAGAACACCGCAAACTCTTTCTTTTTTTACGAGGGCAACTTTGCTATTTGCACTCTCTCGCGTAACCGGTATCCAAGACAGTCGTGCAATTATGCGTCGTTAATGAGGAAGTTGTAAGGTTCGTGTGCGTTTGCTTTTCTAAGTTATTACTGCTTCTCTTGTGACTGGTGAATTGATCTAGTGTTCAAACTAAAGATAAAAGGAATAAAGCATTGGCTATGTGATTCATTACCACGCATAAATTAATGTCCACCGACACACTGATAACAACTGCAACTTTTCCTTTGGTACTATAGCTAACATCGAATACGTACAAAGAATCGAAGAGATGGCCGACGCGGCAGAAATCACTAATCGTGTAATCGCATTCGCGCGAATAATGTTTTCTCTTTGGAAAGGCTTCGAAAGTGCAAGTGCATTTTTCAGTATCGTTGAAATGATCGGCAAGACTTTATAGTCACAGGTGTGAACAACCTGGCGAAAGTTTTCTTTCGCACTCCATTGTAAACTGATATCTCAGATATGATAATCCTGTCTCGGTATAAAAATGTATACCATTTTGAATAAATATTCTCGTCGTCACTCACGTATGCTCTGCGTATTGTTTTGGATTTACTAACAATGGCCAGGGCGGGTCGATACGCTCGCACAAGTAGTCGTGAATTCCTCCTAAAAGATCCTGCGAGATCTTCCACTGAGACTTCGGGCCCGCGGGAGCACGAACCGCAACTGACCGCCATAAAGATCTTATGGAGAATCTCCCTATCGTTTTGCCGGTGGCAAGCTGGTCGCGCGGAGGGGATACCCCTTTCTCGTCTCTCCTCTCGCCGAGTCAGTCACTCCCACTCCAAACCCTACAGAACCGCGCTACTCCTTTCATCATTTCTATCAACGTGAAAAGTATTCGCAAACTCTTGCGATAAGACGCGCAGAGCTCAGTTAGAATCTCCGCTGACTCGTGACACCTGACACGTCCTCTCCTAATGACTCTTTCCTCAATTTGGCTCTCGTCAGATTTGTGCTCTGGTTTCAGTCGCTTGGCAAATTCGAATAAAACAAAGTCGAAATATGACTCACCTGTACGTTCCCTTACTCTGCGGACTTTCATAATCAATCCGTCTCCGCTTGTGCTCATACTGTGGAGATGCTGCTGAATGTGAACGCGAACGCGAGTGTGTTCGCGAGCGGTGACGTCTCCTGGTTCGCGGCATCTGTAACATACAATTAGCATCTGCATTTTCCTCTCGGGTAATTGTAGAATTTGTAGACACGCAATAATAATCTAAAGCGCATAGTCATTTCCAAGATTTAATGTAACTCTCCGTTACAAGAATACTATAAAAAATCAACTCCCTCCCAATGACTATAGCATAGTTGCAACATAATGATTTCATATATTGGCGTAGAGCCTCTAATCCCATCACAACTTAACGCATGACACAAGTAGAACAGCAAGTACAGTATGAAACGATAGAAGGAAATTTGAGCCTCCTCGGGACAAACACACTCACACATACACACTGATACATACACAGACAGAGTATCTAGTCTACATGGTAAGAACAAGTTTGCTCATGCTAATGAGAATAGTCAACACACGTACGGAAGACAGACAGGAAATGAAAGAGACTGAATGAAAATGTTGATGGCTGAGATCTCGCTAGGCGATTGGAGCAAGAACAGTAGGACCACAGAATCCAAATTGAGGTCGCAAGAAGTGTCTAAGAGTAAAATGAGACCAGGGCTGCTTCTTTGCACCCAGGAGCCTCGACACCATATACTTACATTTGGTAGGCGGAACAAGTTCACTTGGTCCCAAATGTAATCGAACACCGACGATATCCAGGAGCGTGATGATGATGATGATGATGCGGATGATGTCGAGGCTTGCGGTATGACAGTGTTTTTCGACAACGACGACGTGGACATCGGCTCAAAAAATTCTGCAAAACGTGGGCAGTCGTATCGTGAAAGCGGAGTATTCTCCTCCCAGCGGGGGGTACTGGCTAGCCACCGAATCGACAGCTGCACCAAGTACCGCTTGGGAACAAAGCTAAAACGACTACCCTACGAATACAACAGCTGAGAGAGTGAGAGTGAGAAAGAGAGAGTGAGACAGAAAGAAGGAGGATGGGAGATGAACACGGGTTTTTTCACGTTACACCTAGCCGGAAGTGTACGTGCGACTGGACATCCACCGAAGTGAGGTGAGATGGGTCGCTGAGTGTGAGAATCGGTATACGAGAGAATCCCGCCAAAATAGGTGGAGGCACAAGTGACAATGGGGAGATTTCGAGAAGACAGGCATCACCAGTGCAGAGGAGTGCAGCTGGCCAAGATAATCAGGATCGTATGTCAAACGAAACGAGGGTGAACGTGTACGCGTGGGCACGCTGGCCCCGCAAAATCGATCCTAGCGAACCTATGCGAGTCGGGCAGACGATCGTTTCAGGACAGAGATTCGACAGGCCAACCTTACTCGGTAATGTGGCAGACTATCAGGAAGGCTCCGATGTAGGGCGGGGCAGAAGCGAGAAGAGGAAAGAAGAGAAATACGAGAAGCGGCGAAGCGTACGCCATAAGGGAACGTTCATGAAGCATCGGCCATCTTGGAGATGCAGAAGCATCAAGTACGAGTGAATGGTAATGCACGCATCGCTCTACTTTGCTGCTCTCTGGATCAGCCGAGCTCTAGCTTTTGCTATTTTCAGCTTTTCCAGAGATCGGAATGATGGGACTTACGTCTTAGATGTTAAACAGGCTTGCTTGGTCCCAAATATCACTCGGAAACACCACAAATGTGCAGAAAGCCCGACGACGTGCTACGTGAAACACTGTTGTGTGACAACGACGTGTGCTCAGCGGATCGATGCGATTGGTGAATGCGCTCGGCTCCGCTCGCCCTGATTCTCCCGGGCCGAGTATACACGAGTATCCACGAACGCTCGCGAACACGGCCGACCGCAAGATCGCCGGACTTCCGGTTTGATACAAAAAAAGAGTATGTAAGGGAATTGCTCTATTTAGCGAAGTGCAACAAATTAGTGAAATCCAAACAATAAACAAATTACATGAATCAAATTCCATTGGTAAGGGTATTTTTTGGAGTCTAATTAATACGTTCTACATAGTGTACTTTTGCAACTACCTTGTGGTTAAGGTAAATGTTTACTCAGCTCTTACGGTCACAGGGTCAGAATTTCGAAATTATCCCTTTGATTTGCAGAACAAAAAGATCAATCATGGAAATCAGATAAAACAACTCGAGAATTACAAAGAAATTCACATTGGGCGATTAATAAACCGTGCTTGAATGATAAGATCTTAGAAGATAAAAAATGATAAGGGCTGAAGCAGGTAATTCGAACGCAGGCGATAATTCAACTTGGAAGGCAACGTAGAGATCGAAAGGGATACAGCTCGATGGTTAGGAGGCTTTGCTAACCTCACTAATACCGGCAAAAGAAACAGATATCTCTACCACGGGAAATATCGTGGTGCGATTCATGCCAAAGTTCGCAGGTATAATATCGAAGAGGGATGACATACCTCTCATCCAAGACGCCACAGACTTGTACAGAGTAGGCAATAGAGATAATACAAGTTCACGCAGAGCGAGTACGAACTAGGCCACTCAACAATGAAACTCTTTAGGGAAAAGACGCGTACCTGAACCCAAATCCAATGGCGAAGTATACGCCCGAGACTGCTGCCTACCAGAGCGAGAAAATTCCAAAGCATAGTCCAACTTTAACATCGAGGGGTAGACTACAGTCACGTTGTTCACGCAGCAGCCGTGTAAACATGCAAAGACCGAATGACGAGTTGATGACCTCCGTGCATTATCGTAGGTGGCACCACACCACGAATACGTGAGGGAAGATAACTATTATCGGTAAACCTTTCTTACAGGGTAGCGATAATTCATAAAAGCGAGACCGAAAATCCGTAGTGAATAGAGAGAGGATCGATCGATCACCAACTGGCGCGTTCCTTGGAAAGAGTGATCACACGGATTATATCTTGAGGCAATGAAGCTCACCTGTGACATTATTGCAGATAAGGTGAACTTAGAACGCTTCAGAGGGTTGTCTTTCCTTGCTCGCTTGAAATCCGAGCCCTCCGAGATAGTCCATAGCTTTCTACACGTTTGCTGCGATAAAGCATTGGATACAATATTACGCTCATTCGATTCCACTTTGTTCAATAAATGACTTTGTATTAAATTGAAATCATAGGTTCTAAGTAGTAGATTGGTTTACTTTAAGGGATTTTCGTTCCTTTGTCTCGATGATACTGCACAGAAAACCAGGTGGATTCGATTGGACCTGCGCCACCGTGCATTGCGGAAGAATCGCGACCGCTATTAATTCAGATCCGCGCTCACACTCACGGGGGAAAACGCGAATGACCTACTTTCAACTTAATGACACACCTGATAACAGTGGACGGGGCTGCTGCAATTGTCCTGGTACGTTAGCGCGCAGCCTTGCTTGATGCCACTAGCGTTAAAGAAAGAAACTCGTAGCCGCAGGAGTGAGCGTAAACGTACGTACATTTCACAGTGGGGGTTGCAAAAGCTCGGTCTCAGAGTGCTCACCCTCGAATACATGCTGTTCTACTCGGCGCTTGCGCTTTATTACAAGCGATCCGCTGGCGGCACGCACGCGAGCAATATTTTCTAATTACAATTTGGCCTATAAAGCGCCCCTCGAAACTACGAGCTTTTCAGCGCATGGCCCATTGACACGTGCCTCGATTGCATGTTCGCGAATGAAAATAACGAGCGGGTCGAGCATTTTCGATCTAGAATACAAGGCGAGCTTCCCACGAATTAATTATGTAAGCTTACAATTTGGAAGGAGTCCAGTGATCAAATCGGCCTGTCCGACTTCCAACGGCACTGGCCGGCACCTGTCTACTAAAGAATTTGTGGTCGTCGCTCTTCCGGATACTTATCCCTCGCTAGCCTTGGAAAATGCGGACTGACGTTTTCCCGGATAGACTATCGATATTCGAACAACACAGAGTCGGCCAATCAAAGGAACTCGTCTCCATAATTGAACGGAAATCGTTACGTATCAGGCGAGTTGGACAATGGATTAGTTTGATGAAACTTCTTCAACACAGAGTATGTTTTATATTTAGTCCAGCTGATTATACCCTTCAGTTTTCAGAATTGCAAAAGTAGGTGCGGCGGAGGCCCGCATACATTCAAATAGACCAGAACATCCGTATGAAGGCCTCTCGAGCTTGGGCACTCAGGGCACAGCTGAGCGCACTGCTTTCCCGTCCAGCTGAAAAGTGGCCCCTTCAAAAAGAAGAGGGGTGCCGAATCATCGAGGTGGAATGAGAATTGCAAGGATGCGTGACGTCGACCTCCAAAGAGGAGAGACGAAAGCGCGCGCTTGCCCCTGGCATGTGCAGCGTGCACGCCTCAAGAGCGCAGGGTGCTCTCATCACCGTCGTCACGTCGAGGGAGATTGCAGGGGATCGTTTGGGAGAAGAAACGTGTCCAGTGAGCGAGAAAGAGTGTGAGAATGTGAGAGTGAAAGAGAGAGAGAGAGCGTGAGAGAAAGAGCGGGGGTGCGTACTCGCAGTGTTCGGGAAAGAGGATCGATGCGGTCTCCTTGGAGACGCCACCGTCAGAGAGGCCGGAGCCACCGCTGTCGACGGTGGATGGTGAGGAGAGTCAGACTGCGCTGATGCAGTGACGACGTCGCCGTCGCCTGAGAGTCAGGGTCCCTCTGCTCTCGGAGACGAGGAAGCTCGGTACGACGACGCTCCACTCCGCTAGAGCTGCCGCGTGACAGGCACCCTGCGCTCTAACGAAGCGCTATAGCCTGGCGGGCCTTGGTGGTTCTCGTTGCACGACGTCGCACCGAGAAGACGAGCGCACGAGCCATGCGGAGGTGTCAGAGCCTCCGCGTCCAGAGAACGAGAACACCGCCAGCAACGAGCTACCCTGCCGCCAGGACCTTCGGAACGGAAGGATGCACGGCGAGGAGCCGCAACAGGAGGGACTTCACGCCAAGACCCTCCTGCTGCGACGATGGAGCGACATGCCGAAGCATCTGCAATTCAATCCGCACATCCACACCGGCTACAGGCCGCTTATGACCGTCCGTCAGTGCCTCGGTAGCCTCTTTTATATCCATAATGAGACCGTCAACATCCTGACGCACGGTGAGTCTTTCACATCCATGTATTCAGCCAGGTGCAACTTCTCTGCGACAATTTTCTCACCCCATTCTGTTCATTCGATTCTTATCATCTTCTCTGATACAATAAATCGTTTCATCATCATAGATATACGGTAGTTCGACTTGTTAGGGAAAGTTATAGGGTTGTTCGTGATATAGCAATAAACATGCGTTATGGCACTAGTTCATGAATGGGGCGAGTACTTGCTCGTACGTGACGCAGTGCACATCAGTATATATGGGGAATATTTGCAGGAGCGCGAATGCAATTGGATTCGTGGGAAATTACATAAGGATATGAGGAGTGAAGTATATGGTGAAGGGTGGTAAAGATCAATTGAGTTGTTACGAGGCTCGTTGAGTGGGGTGGCATTTGCAGGGTGCGTGAGTAGTATATGGGGGTGCGCGAGGAAGACCGCGCTCCCTGACTGATTCAATTTGCGGGAAAAGTGGATTAAAGTCAAGGTATGCGAATTTCAAGGGCAGATTAAGTGGAGTCATTGTTTTTTGTTGAAAGTACGCTTGTACTAACGATCGATCAGTAGGAATCCCTATATCGCTCTTCCTGGGTTCGTTCCAGATTTATGACATTGGCAGTTGGAGTAACAAATTTAACCGCATTGCCTCGTATATATATATATATCGCCTTAAGCCCAGTTCAATTGCATCGATTCCGAAATCAATTGCCTCGCATTCACTTTAAGCGCGCCACTTTCCTACACAGGGCAATTTGAAGAAGGCTAATCCTCGGGCACTCGGTATTGTGACCGCAGCATCGATCATTCACGCGCGGGCAATTTCGCAAAATGCATTAACTCGATGCGACCAAATGTTCCAGCTGTTTCATAATGAGGAGCAGGATGTGCCTATATGCAAAGCGGTATTATCGACCGGTGTATATTTGCATGAAATGAAATCTTAGTAGGTCAGAGCTTTCTTTCAATTTCACTACTCCCAATTGGGCAGTGGACGCTGGGTAGAAAAATGCGCGAGGGCCGTAAGAATGAAATACTTCGCGGACAGAATTTTGATTAATTGGAAGTTCGTGATATAGGGCAAAGAGGGGAATATATAGGGGTATACGTGCTGCAGGTGATACTTGACATTCTAGATGAAAACATAAAGGTCACCTCTGAGTCCGTTTAAGAGCGCGGCGCATTCATCATCCACTCATAGTCTTGCGGTGTAATGATTCTCCGGCTAACAACGTGTTGCAGGTTTTGCAATATTGTACATGCTACTGACGATACCGCAATTGCTTCCATGGAGTACTCAAGGTACCCTCGTAGGAGTATTGTCCTGGTGCCACTTGATTGGCGCCGTTAGTCCATGGGTCGGTTCCTTCCTCTATCATCTCTTTATGAACTTGAATTACGACGAGGCTCTCTATAGATCGCTACTCAAGCTAGACATGGTCGGGATCTGGCTGTGCCAGAGTTTCGGTAATTGCCGTCGCACGGAAACTGGCGCACAAAACTGCAGTCCGCACCCAATTACGGCGGACGCCGAATGATATGAATGAACTATTTTAGGTGCGGTACCAATGATGGCAGCAGCCGTCCACTGCCTGCCTGATAAGATTTGGTATTGCTGCATGAGTATTTACTGCGTCCTTAGTATGTGGGGTCTTCTCAAGGTACAGAATTTCCTGCTCCACCTATTCTCGCCACTAGCCATTGTCTTCCTGTCCCGTTGATCTATCGATGCACTTATAGGCAATGAATGCGAGATCTCCGTGGGAACGCCGGCTGTGCTTTGCTCCCCCATTCCTCATGCGAATGATAGTCCTGACTCTTCGGTGCTTCGGTATCGGTGGTGGTTCCCCTAATGCTCTCACTCATGTTATATTACAGGTAATGCATGTGCTCGGAGAGTTTGCATTGAAACACGTGTTTAGTATGACAATTAAAATTTGGACGATTATTGGTTCCTTCGCAGGACCTCGTAGCTGTGGTAGGTGCAACCATAGGGGCTCTCCGCATTCCCGAAAAGTGGATTCCAGGCAAGCTGGATCTAGTATTGAATTCCCATAATCTGATGCACGTGATGGTGGTCCTGGCGGTATGCTCGATGCACGCGGCCACCCTGCAGGATCTTGCTTGGATGGCGAGTCCATCCTCGTGCAAGGGGGCCAGCAGCATCAGGTCAAAACACGAGGAGCTGTGATCGAGCTGTGAAAATATGTTTCATTGCAGTCTGTGATAAAAGTCAGCCTACGACAACCGGCGATTAGTTAATTGTTTCAAACAAAGAAAAAATAATAATATAATCCGGAGACCAGATCGCTTTGCCAGTAGGCGAGGCAGCATTTCATTCCGCGTAATATGGATAAGTATACATACGAAGATGTATTATGAGGTATACAGAACAAATTTATTACAGAGATTATTAAGAGAGAGAGAGGGTGTCGAGCGCCTAAGATATTCATACGGAACAGTTTAAGTACAACTGCGAGTACAAAGGTGTAATTGCCATATCCAACGAGAGTAACATTAACTGCGAATATCGATACACCCGCTTCTTTTACCTCGAAGCACTTACACATTTGAATCGAAAGACGGATGAGCAAAAGAGTTCTGGCTGAAACAATAATTCCAGGTATAAGCACACCAAACGAACGTTTCACTACTGTGATCGCAATAAGCAAGTACATCGGGGTCGCCCCCGATAAATGTCCACTTCATTATATTCAGGTTCGGTGCTGTAACCACTTGATTTATTAACATGAAACTGTTCCAATGTCTAACAACAAATTCTTCGCATTTTTCCGACCGGTCTTAGGTAACTACATTCGATATTCCGAAAGTGTACTTTACTAGTAGCGTAAGTCACACATCCGGTTAAAGTTTAAGTTTTCAATTCTTGCTGGCGCCGCCGCGAGTGTGAAAATCCGTGTGTGAATTGTGAATAACGATCTAAGATCAGGCGGATGAAACAGAGAACTGTAGGATATAATTCTCATTCTTCCATATTATGAAATTAATTGGGAATGCAGACTGAGGTGCACGGTAACCGCGTCAATTCAATCATAAAGTATTACCGAGCAGAACGTGCTGCGGACTTTTGATACTTGAATTTCATGTTTCCCGCCACGCTCGCCACCTATACTGCGTTTTCAAACTACTGCAAAGTTGGCTACTACCTGTGCTACCTGCAGCCAATTTCAATCGACGCCAGGCATTCGAATATGCGATAGTCCTGATCGTCGCTAAAATACTATAACTTTTGCGTGCTATATTGTGATAATGAAATCAGTGTCGATCGTCGCCGAACGTGTCTGCACGTGTTATATTCCCTGTGCATCTCAGGATATATATTCTGCAGCTCCGTCGCAAGAACGGGTTCGTACTTATATTTTTTCCGGAATTTTTGTTATGGTGTGCGAATGGCGTTACAGCTCTTATTCAAGAACTTTGACGCTCATTCGTATGGGGCTTGCATGCACTAACAATTTCTGGTTCTTCGAAAATTTATTGTTACTAACAATTACACATGTGTTAAAACAATAAAACCTTCAATCTTGCATTCACCAAATTATCTGCTAGGTGAAGGAATTTAAGTAACATATAAAACGATTTTACATACGAGAGCACCTAAGCACATAAGGCACTATGCAAAAGTGCGTAATGTAACAATATATTAGACTTAAATTCCGTATCTTTTGACTTAGCAATAACGAAAAATTAACACCATTGTTGCAGTTTCAAATGACCTGTAATAGAAAACTTGTACAATTCAGCAATAAAGGAGATTTATAAAACGTTACGTATTACATTTACGAATAGAGCACAATCTCTTTTTATCGCATTATAGTTTTCTCAGAACATAGTCGAAAGTCATATGGTGCGGCTTTCATATAGCATTGTACGTTTGACATTCAAAATGAAAAACATGCCACTCTGGCTTATATTTCAGTAATTTGTTTGTTATTCGTTTTTTTTTATATTATTATTATTGTACTGCGTGTCGTTTCATCATTACTGTAGTGGAGCTTCACTATCCTGAGTGTAACTCTTAACTCTGCTGAATTTTAGTAATGGATATCGTTCCATTATCCTGTATTCCCGCACCGAAGGTTCCTTTAAATATGTCTTCACTTCCTGTCCATTTCTGTACTTTGTAAATATGCTATAACTTAGCCATTTCAATTGATAATTCAAGTGTTTATGGTAATTTTGAACTTCCAACTCCTGCAATCCCATATATATAGATAATCCCATAGGTAACAAATTTCGTGAAACATCATAGTTTTATGTATAAAATACTTACGATATGAAAGGTCTGCTCTCCACTATCATGCACATACTCCCTCCTGTTCTTCCTTCTGTTTGTATTGTTACTTCCCCTGACTTCTTGCTTTCTGAGCACCAAGGTAACAGAATTATCGTGCAGTCTGTAGTGGCCGATTAGAACCGATGCATTGCGCGGTATGCGATGCTTTAAGGAATTTACACAAGTCTGTGGCTCCTCGGTTGAAGTCAGCATTAAAACTTTCCCTTCTGGAAAGAATCTGTGGTTTTGTTGCATCCATTAGTCTTTTAGTTACGATTGCGTGAGACAATGCTAATGTCCCCATACATACCTCAGGTACCTAAAGTATTCCACCAGATGCCAAGGTCGGTAGTATCGATCTTGAAAACTGTTCTCGCCTTCACGGATATAACTAGTCTTACAAATATAACATCCGTTGAATCTCAATCTAGGCCTTTGTAAATACATCTCTCTCCATGATTGGTACTTTGGACTGTGCGATCCACAATTTACACCCCACACCCTATAAAAAGAAATCTATTAGATCGTGATAGAGGAAACCGTATATGAATCGGGCGGTTGTTTCTTGTTTACCTTACACAAGCGAGTCTCCATATCTCGGTATCTCTAGCAGATATGTAGAATCCACGGCATACTCGCGAAAACATTTCTAGCGACTTCAAGTCTAGTTCTGAAGACACAACCCATTTCAGAATATAAAGTACAATTTCCATAGGTAAGGCAGAAATATGTGTTGTCTGAAATAAGGAATGCCCTGGAATGTTTACCATGACGTTGGCGACAATAAAGTAAAATAGTTTCACATGGGGCAGGTTTGTTTCGAATCTAGTTCAGACTTACACTTTGATCAAACGCCGGAAAACAAACACACTGATTATGAGAGAAGATTTTCGATAGCTTCAAATACAGATCACTCTCCCCTTCTACATCATCAGTATGATTCTCTCTATTGTCGTTCTTAGAGTATATATCATTATCTAGGCATTCCTTCTTATCATCCACGTCTCGTGCTTTTAGCTTGGTGGACTCGTACAAACGAAACTCAATGTCAGGAACTAATTGTACAGCGCGTTTGTAGAACTGAATCGCCTCGTAGAACTTCCTGCTTTGTTCGTGCTCAATTCCTTGAAGGAACAAATGTCTTGCCTGTTTGTAAAAAAGAGTTTCATCAATTCTTCAATTACTTTAAACTATTCTTCGAGAGAGAAAATCGTCAGTTATAATTACTCTGGTTTCTATCGAAGTTTCATCATTAGGCACATCGATGATCGATGCCTTGTGAGCCTGTGACTTGTGTGGTTCGCGCTTCGGCGATAATTCGAGCTCACGTTGCCACTGCTCCCTGAAAGACGCCAGTGCATCTTCGATGTTGCTCCCCACAGAGAAGGAGGATGCTTCTTGCTCGTCTCCACCGTCATCCGTATCCTCACCAGATCCACTGGTGTGACTCTGTCATGCGATGGAAATCAACTCATCAATTTCCACGGCTTTTTCAATCTTACATCAAGCAGCTTTTAAGCGACCATTACATAATTCTCTCAAACGGAGCACCATGTAATAGCGGGACGACGTATTGTAGATACTTTTTACATCGGATATTGACGGTTATGTTGACGTAAGCACAACTGATTGGCCTCCAACGCGGAAACAACGGAACGACAAGTCGAGCTTTTTTTACCATACGCACCATGGTGCTTCCTCAGTCGAATTTCAGGCTGGTGGTCCTTCAACGCAAATACTCTCGGTCGGAATAGCGTACGACACAGCGGAAGCACAATCTCGCCAGTAGAACCGCCGCCATGGTTTTCGCCTATCTGCCCAGTCCTGGCAGGCTCCGCACTGCTCCGCACTGTTGAAAGGTCAAAGTTGCGGCTGTACGCGCATGTATGTACATATTGTACTTGCATCTGATGCAATCTGCGTTGGCCCTCTTTATCGCTCGATCAACCAAGTTCAGCACGACAAGTGGAAAGTAACTACTTAACGAAGAGCAGTCGAGTCCTGAGCGCACGAGATTGTTTGGGGATGAAATCAAGATAAGTTTAATCGTTCGATATAAGAAGCTACTTTATTTTGACTTAATAAGTTTATAATGTGTCTGCATCTATTTATGAGAATATTTGTATATTTAATTAATATTTAGAATTGACTTTGAAGCTATGAATTCTTTTTAATGTAACGTAATAATAGGAGAATCCTCAAATAGAGAACGCCCCGTTTGATTATCATAATGAGACTCTCCGACGAAAGTCTAGTAATTTCTAATTCATTTATTACTGCGCTTACCGATTCTTTCTTACATATGCATGAATACCAGGCAGTCACTCATGCACAGGCATCTCGTGAAAGTTGAGGAACAGCTGATGACTTGTTCTTCAGTGCCTTGTCTCTCATTCTTTTTCTCCCCTATCCTTGTTCGTCTAACATGAGAATCGCTTTGTATGCATCGTGTTATAACGGGATTCAATGTAATACCAAGTGAACATCTGATGTTAGCAATTATCATTTCAAAATTAGTTGAAATGCTCTCGCTGGAACGATTGTTGGAGATTGTTTAATGATACTCGGGTGCTGCGAAGCGTATGATTCCCGGGTAGGTGTAGGGCCCGCGTACATGTATGTGTGCGCTTATGACACGCGTTCAGCTATACAACCTACTGGCATATTTTTCAATGGTCGAAACGCGGGAGGTAAATGATCAGGATGAATAGAGACACCGTGACACCGGTGAAAAAGAGCTTACAATTCAACAGCGCGCACTTCCGCGAAATCAGTAGCATCCGCAGAATCGTACATACGTATTCAATAGATAAAAAAACGGACTCGCACACCCAGTGATTTTGGAATACATTTTTCTTCCAGAAAGAAACTTTTATTTCTAAATAGAAATTCTGAAGTTTAGAAAACTTAGTTGAGAAAAGTTTGATTAAAGAGAACGTTTTCTTTTTTAAAATGATCCATTCCAAATATATATTGCGTATGAGAATTACTCTTTTCACCCACTTTACATACATACACACATACACGTGTGTGATTCCTCACGCGAGGGATCCCAGAGATCTCAGAGGCGTGGAAAGTGTGCTGCTTAGAGTAATACTAATTTGTGGAGATTTTACTTTCCACACGCCCAAGAAATCAGGCGAACTGCCCGCTATTTTCACCGAGGCTCTAAAGTGCACGTTTCTGCCATAATCTCTCCTGAACTCGGAAAACGCAATTCTTTCAGCAATCATTCACCATGACATCGTTAGCAAATAAACGTCTCTCGAGGACTCCAACTCCAAAAATACTTAAGTACAACAATTTCATAAATATACTACAAAACTAAGATAAAGCCACAAGTGAAGTTACACATTTTCACCTACTAATGAGTCCACTAAATCAATTATATGAGCGATGTTAGCAGAAAATATATTCGTCGAAATTCGCGTCGGAGAAGCATATAGCTTCACTGATGAAATCCATCATTTGCATGCGCGGAACTCGACATCAATGGACCGAAACACCGAGCAATGGGCGTTTCGGGGCCGTAAATGGGCCGTGAGAGTAGTGTACAGTATTATCATAGGACACGCGAACTGTCTTTAGGCAAAGGAGCAAAGAATAATCAAGCACACGATTCTTGCTTCGTTGTTCGGATTGGTTCAGGAGCAGGGTACGTCTATGTAAGTACACGTGTATCAACATCAGGTACCCCACTTCCTGCGGGGGGACTATCTCCGCGCGGAGATCATCTTCCTGAGTAAAAGCCGAGTGTCCGCCGGGTGTAGGCACAGACAGCATCATGAGCTTGGTGAGTACGAAACCACTCATCCACTGTTCTCACTTTCGACTAAGTTTCTCCTTGCTGCTTACTACGCTTCTCATCTCATCCGCCTTCTGATTACCAATTTGTAATAACATCGTGTTTTCGTAGTGCTGGTTCTTCTTTTCGTGACAAGTGCACCGTGTTAAATCTCTCAGTTCGCCAGTGACAAGTGTTGCAGCTCTTTTTAAATGTTGCCCGGCGTAAGTGATACGAGTGGAATCCCAGGGTAACAGATAC
This sequence comes from Ectemnius cavifrons, assembly GCA_964023945.1. Taxonomy (NCBI): domain Eukaryota; kingdom Metazoa; phylum Arthropoda; class Insecta; order Hymenoptera; family Crabronidae; genus Ectemnius; species Ectemnius cavifrons. The sequence goes on from OZ030382.1 coordinate 5,823,044, forward strand.
CCTTGGTTTAATTTAATGTTAATTTTTTACGTATCACATTTTCTGTAGTAGGTTTTAATTAGGTGCGCGAAAATCGGGGGAATAGATTTCAGTATTAATTTAGTTGGTATTTAATAATTTTTTGTTATTATATATAACTTGAATTCTGGATGTTCGTTACATCCGTTTTATTAAAATCATCACTTAAATGTGATACACTGGAAAATGCCCTTCGGCCCTTTGTAAGAATTTCATCACAACTTTCTTTTATTGCGTATAAGTTCATCAAGTAAAACATTGTACGACTTTAGAGGGTAATATATTCTCGCAAAGATTATTCCAATAATTTAATCTTCGGTGGTCTACATAAAATCTACTTAAAATTATCCTTCCTATTATTGGGAATTTCGCAGGTAAAATATGCAAATCGCACCCAAGTTGAAATTACTGTTTAATTGAGTCCCCGTTACGTTGGCGATGCTAAATTTTCTTGTAAATATTGACGGTCGCTCGTCCGGAACGAGTGAAAACGCGATGTATTCTAATTTATGGGTCTCGATGGAAGAGGGAGGCCCGCTGGCCTCCTTTGGCGCGACTTGAACTTCCACTTTCGTCCGCTGGCATTTCGATCGGTCGGTGCTTACTCACATATTTTAGAAAACGACTATATTCTTATTTCGTTGACGGCTATTAATTAACCGGAACCATACCTCCGCATTTACATTTACAACTTTTAGTACCAATTATTGTCCAATCAAGCGTGTCTTAATTAAGCGGAACTTCAAATGAATTTACACGCATGAAATAAATAAAGTATCGCCTTTAATTGTGTGTGTGCATTATTGGTATTGAATTCCACAAGTGCATCACGCAAACGCGCCAGAAATTCGACGACCCACTTGTTATCTAGTCCAGGGGTGCAGAAGTGTAACTAATTGCCCAGCAGCAATTAATATCGCTCACGACACGCAACTTTGCCATTTTCAAGAAACATATTATAAAGCGAAGATTTTCACGTTGTGCTTTCCCTCGCTTAACGAATCATTATTAACATACACAGACATTAATCGCCTATCGTGGGAAACTATTGTCACCGTAACCAATCGTATTTCAAAGTTCAACTATCATTTGGCATTTTTGTTTTTTTTGTCGGTTCCTGGTTGGTTGTGCATTAGTAGCGTGCGCCTTACGGAAAAGTCAGGGACCCCAGGCTTTCTCCGGTTGAAATCGACTGAGAAAGAAGTGCTCTCGTGTTGTTAATCACGCTTGGGAAAAAGATGCGTACACTTACACGCTTCGCACGATTATGAGTCACGCGGTGATAGTGACGAGTTTGGTAGAGGTAACATCGCGGCGTAACTAATATCGAGCATTTCTCATGGTACTCCAAGTCCGTAATCAGCGCGTTCTCGTTTCGTCCCAAGTCGACAGGGACACTTTTGCATTTACGTAATTAATGAGTCCGCGAAACTCGGACACGCAGCCAGCCTCGCCTTTATCATTCCATTTAGGCGAGGCAAAGGAAAGTGTAGAGTGGGCGAGGAAACCACAACCACCATTCTTCGTGTACACCGCTGAATAGTTATTGTCCTCTTCCACTAATTCTAATTGGCGTGGAAGACTAATGTTCGAGGCCGAGTTTGTGAAACCGGCGTAGCTAACGATCGAGGATGGCTTTGAGAATGATGACGAGCTACATCATCCGTAGCTTCGAAGCTCAATCTCCGCCTTACACCTGTGTAACCGCATTCTGAGAGAAAGTAATTATTATCGAGATACTCTCGAGTCGACCTCATCCGATCGGGCGTGGATGGACCTCTATGTGTCTGCTTTCGGCATCGCCTCAGGTTCATCGAACTTTAAGCAGGTAGCATCTCTCTTTTTCTCCTGTCTGAGAAGAAAGTTTTTCTCCGATTCATCGAATGACACTTGTCAACGATAAGCAGAGTCGACCAACTCTATTACGATCGTGACTAGGATTCGTTACGAAATACAGACTCTCTGAGAAGGAGATGAATTTTGAATGAACGAAACTCTCACACTCGTCTCTTACGATATGGTTCGTCGATGTTTTTAACTCCCCAACTTTCCATTCATGCACTCCATCGAGATCACTTCCCTGCTATTATGCGCGCTCTACCAGTTATGTTGATCGGTAGTTAGAGCAACTGATAGATCAGTCTCGAAGAACAACATATACTTCCACATTTCTAACGCTTTCCGTTCTTCTCTAATCATACATTAAACTTTACAAGCAGTATATCTTACCTAACATTAAAATCATATTCAATCGTTATCTAAAATTCAATCAACTTAATCATCATACAATGAAATCAATACAATTTAAAAAAATTGTCGAGTCAGACTTCTCTTCGTTAATCAATAAATCAAACATACCTTATATATCGCGGATCATAATTACAGAGACAATATCTCGGCCAACAAGTGTCTACAGTAGAAAGTGGACGGGCAATATATCGTGACGATAGGATCGACAAAACTCATTGACAGTTCTGTCTCGACTTTTAACCCAACGTATGATCTCAGTGGATTGCGCTTCCCAGAAGAGAATCGTGCTCTGATTTTCTTCGATCACTTTCCATTCATTTTGAAGAGGCGATCTCGCCGCTCGATATTCCAATGTTACTCTTCTGGCCAAGTAATAAATCCTTCGGCGAAGCCTGTCCTGGACGTGTTCGACAGTGGCAGGACTGAGAAGCGCAGTCATCTTCGCTACTTTCTCTCCCACACACATCGTCGGTGCGATACCACCTCGTGCGTGCATCCTCCTTAATTGCACTCGCTTCTCCCGCCATGAATCCACCACTCTTTCCTCTCTTCTCGCACCACCGAGACCTGCATTATTCAACGCCAAGGACTCATTGTATAATCGGTGCGTACTTGGCGACACGCAGAACGTTCGACTCGCTTTCACGCCAGCAGCAACATCTTCGCAGTCTTTCCGGTTTCGTTTCATTGATGTATGAACTATCGCCGGTCATAAGTACCGAAGTAAATAGTCCTCCTTTTTCGCGCTGAGAGCGTTAAGTACTCGCCCGAAATGGTAATGCTCGGGTGAGAGTTTTCGAGTGCATTGGCCGCCTCATTGCTTCTCCGATGGTGAAAATTGAAATGTTGCGTTATTATCCTTCGTTCGTTGCTACTTATTCATTGTGCTTTTTTTTTGCTTGCCGAAGACATCGACGACAGACGCGGTAGTCATGTGTGAAAACGGATGTTTGCTTGCTCGTAAAACTCGCGTTAACATCGCTGCCGAGCGAGGATACGTGGTTGTCAATGTTCGCTTTGTCGTTTGGCACCGTTCGCCGCCTCTTCTATAGAAAGTTTTGTACTGATTGTCGATTGCCGTGGTCGTTGACATCGGTATTTTGGGAAATATGCCAATAAGATTAGTGATTTCTATTTACTAAGAGGATATTTGGATGTCGAATTCGATCCGACTAAAGAATCGCATTGGGGAATATTGTTGATCAGTTATTTTATAAACCTGGTATACATAAATAAATTTCAATAAATTTCCGTAATTTCTCAAATGGCAATTAAATAAATTTTGTACTTTAATAATAAACACAAAACAAATCACTTCAAATTGTAATAGAATGAATTCGATTTTCTATACATAGAAACTAGAATATCCTATTCACTTTTCTCATCGCAGTGGATCAAAGAACAAGGTAGTCACGAAGAGGCGCTATCAATTGAATCGGCAAAAATGCGGTTGGAATTGATCAATCGAGTATCAGGATTGCATCAAACCAATTGAGGGATTACAGGGCGGAAAACCGGGAGTGCAGAGAACTCGTAATATCAGAATGGTCGGTACCGGTCGCACGACAACCGGTACAGAAAGAGTAGTGGCAAGCAAGTTCATGAGCGTGCACATCCTCGACATACTGGCGAGTGAAAGTGCCGCCTTCTTCGGAGGCATCTTCTTCTCTTAGGCTCTTCCACCACTTCTTCCACTTCCTCCTCCATCGGCAAAGCTTCTTTTGAGAAGCTGAAGCAAGATCTCTCACGGCATTTTTATTTCCAATCGTCTCGCTAACCGCTCATTAACTGTACACGAAATTATAGCCGATCTTTCCTTTTAAGGTGCCGTCCAGCATTCTCGAAATTTAATAACCACACGACTCACTGGACTCTCGCAATTATACCATAGGTGAAAATTCGCCAGATCGTTGGTCCTTTTGCATTGAACAGTTAAATTGAAACCTAGTTGTAGAGAAACATTCGTTCAAGCTCACTACCGCTATAAATGAATCATCCTCGAAAAAAAAAAACTTAATTGGCCAATGATCCGTATCTGTATACTTGCGAGTCCGGATTCGTTTATCTGGCAATCGAGAAAAGGAGTTTTAGAGATTGCCCATTGATTAACACAGTAAAAAGGAAGTCAAGAATTAAACAATTTCTCGACTCGGTGTATTGTATCTCGAGAGATCTGTAAGAACCAGGTACATAGTAAGTGGAGCCTGACTAGTTCATTCTGATTACGATCATTTAGTAATTAATGCCATCGGTCAGTTGTTCGATGCATCCAGGTCAATTACCGTACATAGCTTGTTAGCGATTTACTAGTAGCAAGCGTTCATTCGATCTCTTTCTGATATGATGCAATGGAACGTTAGGAAAGTTATTTGGAGTCCATTGAACGTCGGGTTTTCGATGTCGGAGTATCGCTTTCAGGAAGTTTATAGGTTATAGCAGCGCGTGGTTTCACGCTCCATTAGAGCCTTGCTATTTAAGCTAGGAACGCGTCTCTTTACCATTGCTAGTTCATCCTTCCTCGCTATCTTTAAATCGCCTTTGAAATTTATTGGATAGCACGTGATTGTAATGAGTACGAGTCGGTTTCTCTTACTAGCTCGATCATCCTTTTAGCTGACTTTTACTCCCACAACTACTTCTTCATGTAATTTTGTGTAAATTGAATCAGTTGATTTTGTTGGACATTGCGATTGTTAAATTCCACTTTCTTCTTGGCATTAGAATCATACAGTGACGAACTTTGATTCTTAGCATATGTTGCTTTCGATCCGGAGAAAATGCGCGCTTTTCTGATCGGTAATATGCTACTTTCCTTTGTGCTGCCATGGTTTCAATGGACATTAGTGTTCTCACGTGTCATCGCAGTGTTTTCTAAGAGTCCACCTGTCGGCGTTCATACGATGGAGAAAATTGAGTCAAGTATCAGTTTGTATGGCGGGAAATGATGATTGACAGCTCGCTATTTGGAAAATCGTTATCGTTGAATGATCTTTCTTGTACTCGATCAACTATAATTTCTATAATCGCAATGTGTGATTACCTAAATTTTTTTCTACAAAAACTGTTGTCATTTTATTTTCATTTCATATCACAGAACATTATAACAATGGTTTGCACAATTTGAAGCTTTAATAATTGCATAAGTCGATTCATGTAGGTTAAGTGAAGTTGATGGAGGACATCATGCACTTCCAGCGCTTTTATCTTACCTCGATCTTTCCGGTGGCCTTTTTCACGGGGAATTGCTTAATCCACTAGGAATAAATTAGAAGATGTACGAGTACGAAGTTGGGGAATAGCATTTTGGAAAGTGAAACTCGTGCCGAAAGTGCAAATCCCTGCCAACCGGTAACACACACCTGCTGGTTGGTTCACCCTCGCTCGCTCGGTGTCTCCTAGACGGAAGATTAATGGGATGCTAGGTGGTCTCATAGAGATGATCTTCGCGCCCATTTATTCAATGATGCTGTAGAAAGTCCCGCTATGAATCTCACTGCCACTGAACGCCCTTTTTCCTTAACTCGACTTAACCTCAAATTTACGATCGACTCCAGAATGAATTCCCTCTTCTTAATTATATCTTGAATCGACTTTTTTACGGTCAACACTTCCTGTGAGATGTATGCTCCAGTAAGGATGCGAGATTGTAAAATCCTGCAGTTCGATTTCTCTTATTACCCTCAAGTAATACAAATTTCCGGGGTTCGAGCAACTAAGTAAAATACATCGAATATTATTAGAGTCCTGTTACGACATATGACAGTGTTATTATCATCTTTAAAAATACATAGTCCAGTGTATGAGAGGAATTTAACTGACGATAATTTTTCATTTTATCGCACATAAATTTTATGGGAAAGTCGGAAATTGTTGAAGTAACGTTGAGCCGTAGGCGTTTAGCTGCACAGAGGCAGATTCATATGGTACAAAAGGCCTTGATAATAGGTCGTCAGATTTTTTCCGAGATGAATGATGCTTTCGTGGTGTGCCATGGGTGCGCCTCTCTGAGCACACACTCTTCCATCCTCGAGTACTTTCTTCGCAAATGTCAGAGGTCCTCCATTCGCAAGAGCGACGAGCAATTCACGGACTTTTTTTTTTTTTTTTTCTTCCATCGCGCATACCACTTGGCCCACTAAAGGGATGCTGCCGATATTTTCACCGATGTTAAATGACAAACTGTCAAGCTCGAGAAGGAGACTTTCTTACTATGATTTCCCACTTAAGAAAATGAGTTAGTGTTAGCTGCCGGCAGTTGGTGTCAGCTTCTCTAATTGCCGAAGAGCGCGCGCGAGCGTAATCGCGCCTTTCCGCTTGTGACACGAAGACGCCCGGTTAAAGTTTCAAGCCGGCCAAGAGTTAGGTAATTTTCCAGGATCCTGGTGTGAAAGTTCGATCGCCGTGGCACAACACCCACTGAAAACAATGAGGTGAACCGTCCAGCCTCCTTAGGAAGGTGTGGCGAGACCACCGGATGATCTCGTTCACCGATCGTGATACTTTCGTTCTCCGTGGAAACCTGCCAACCAATGACGCCAGGAGTTCTCCTTAGCATCTAAATGCGAATCCAATGGAAATTGCACTTGCACCAAACATGCATATACCAATAAAGATTTGAGGATGCAAAATGATTGGTTGACTCCAGAATTGAATATAATTCGAACGATTCACGATCTAACGATTCCATATCCTCGCAATGCGACACTAATAATCATCATTAGTTGAAAATAGTCATGATAAACGGCGCTCTTGAGTCTTCCAATAAAGACTCGTTATTTCCTCGAGTTTTCCATGGCAAAACCCATTAAGAATTTGATAGCATAAGAACGGCACGCGTATATAAATCCCACGGCTAAAGTCCGCTGGTCTTTTAAAGTTTGCATAGGTCTTCGTATTCGAGGCAGCCTCGTTCGCGATGGAAGAGTCTCCTCACCGCAGGAGAGGCGCACGCTTCGCTTTCCAGCAAACGATTTTGCGATTAATTTCACCCGCCGGGATGAAAGTTCGCCGGGTACAAGTACAAAGTAGTGTGTGGCGTATGTGTGTGTGTATATATATATGTATGTATGTGTCCGGGATAGTAGGAACGTGTGAACCTCGCCTCAGCATTGCCAAGCAGATAGCATCGTTCAGAAGAGGCATTTCCCTGTTCATGGAAAAGCGTCGCACGCCAACCTGACTTGTATATTAACAAGCATTTGCGCCAATGATAGGCATTCGTTCTGGAAATCATTCGACAGCCGTAAACGTGCTGAGAGATTTAATGCGTTCGTTACATTACGTAAGATGTTACACGCGTCTGTGTATTAGCGGGGAGCATCATTCGGAGCAACTAGGACGCTGGAACGCTTTTTTTTCTCTCTCTCTTGTCTACTCATTGTGCGATTGTTACCAAACAAGGTAGATCTAGAAACTCTCGGGATCCACGGTATATCTCCCTTAGCTTGGTGCAAATTCCGCAATTAATCTGGCGCTCGACCAATTACGCGCACAGAATATGGAGAATCACGTAGACTACTCTGTGTGGATGATGGCTTTTTGCCTTTGCTTTTGTTCTTTCTCCTTTTGAATACCGAGCGAATGTATTGCCTGATGATTTATAGGGTGTTTATTTAAATTAGTACTGTTGTACTTCACTTTTTATCATTTATGATATGTTGTACTGCAATATAATATTATTAATAAGTTTTACAGTTTTAGTTAGACAATCTATAATTATTATGATCTATAAAACAGGACGCATTTTGTTTTGAAAACATTTCTTTTCTCTTAAAAAGGAAACTTTCTTCTATACCAAAATTTATTCCAAGAAAAACAAGTGCGTACAACTACTTTTCTTATCCACTGCATATCAGTTTATGCTAATACAAAGATAAGAGCATCACCTTGTACGTACAATCGAACTCCTGACTCCCAAGAGTAGTACAGGAATGAAAAGTAGTTTCAACTTGTTAGAATTTATCAGTGGAATCCACTCTACTATCGGATGTCCAACTTAAGTTGAAAGGCCATTAAGTCGTATTGTTTCCGCCCCGGTACAATTTTCACTTCCCGAGAAAGGTGTGTGCGGACGCCACAGCACCGGTTTAATTGCCGTTGAGTCTACGTTGTGTACACAGCGAGCACGCGTGCATTCTCCTATAATTACGTAAAGTGCGTAAAGCAGAGGAGTCTCTTGGACGCATAGAATAAGATGGGAGCAGCCGGTGTGCGCACGTAGAGCCGGTGTGTTTTCAAAAGGAGAAAACCGCCGGCGGCTGCTCGTGAATCTTCTTCCTCCGGTAACGGTATTGAAGAAAGCATGCTTGGATAAATGGTCAAGGCGCTCTGCTACTCGCGTCAGCATACACACGTTTGACCGCACTTGCTTCTTCGAGATTTTGTAGAAACAGGAAATGAAATCGGCACTTGTCAACCTGCTTCGTTCCTTTGCCACGCGCATATTAATTAGCCAAAGAGGACTAACAATGATGACTCGTAGATTGCTGAGACTTTCATTTGTATTATAGAATCGTAATAGTACAGGGTGATTCATTTTCCTTTGAATCGCCAATGATGGATATAGGCCGTTGAAAATAGTATAACTATACGGTGTTTAGTAATTTTAGTATAAAGGAATATTTACCGAGTCTTTTCCACGCACTGACATTTATTTATAATATCAAATTGTATTATTAATGGAATTAATTGGAATTCGAGTGGTAAGGGGATGATTAAAAGGCAAGTGAGTCACCCTGTACATCTGCTTTGTCACTGAGTTTTTATGTGTCACTGAAAAAAAAGGACAAGTGAAGAGATAATTGTGCAGAATTCTGATTGTTTCTATTGGAATTTTCAGGTAAAGTTCGCACTCTTGCTGACGATGGCGTCAGTCGCCCTTGCAAGATCACAAGAATCGGAGTTGTCGATGAGGGGTTTGGAGATTCCAGCGCCGGTTAAGATCGACAAGAATCTTCGTCGAGCTCTTCTAAAGGCTTTGGCTGACCTCGAAGCCGAATCTGCTGAACAGCATAAGGAAGAGAATGCCGCAATGGCTGCGCGATTGGTTGGAGCGAAATTAGAAGATATCGCTAAGAAGGACTTAAACAAAAACTTGGGCATCGTGCAAAAGCCGACTTATTCCTTCAACGGCTTTCCCGGCGACGAGGAAATACCGAGCGAGGACAAGTTGCAGAACTCGAGCTTCGTGCAGGCGCATTTCGTGCCGACAAAACTACCGTCGATGAGCATTGAGAAAGCGAGCAGGAACGATGCTAGGAGCTTTCACGTGCAGAACGTGATAATGCCGACGAAAAACACGCCGGTTTACGGAAGCAAATCGAACGAGGTAAAGGTCGATCAAGGAAGAAAAAGTCCAAAGCAATCTGCAAGCTCAACCACGGTCACCAAAGTAGAAAGTATTTCTTTGCAATCGGCGAATCAATTCTCCGAAAGCTTAGCGGGAAGTGCGAGTAGTAGCATTGCAGTTGCGAATTCTCTAACTTCACCGAAACCGACGGTTGCTAGTCCAACAGTTGCTCCAAGTGGAAATACCACAGCGCTTAAACTGTCCAAAGAGAAGTCGGAGGAAGTGAAAATCTTCCAAGCTCCGCTAGTAGCAGCGTTTACTGTACAACAGGACGAGCAAGGAATTCCAAAAAGTGTCGTACCAATCTACAGATCTGCCAACGATGGTTCGGCGTTAACTCTCCAGGAACAGTTAGATTTCAAGCAAAGGCTCTTGGAAAAGCAGCTGGCTGATTTGCAGCAGCAACAACTGCAACAGACGCAATTCCTCATTAGACAACGACAGCTGTACGAGCAGCAGTTCAGGCAGAAGCAGCAGCAGCAGTTTTACATCCAGGAACAATCTAGAATCAAGCAATTAGAAGAACAAGCTAGAATAAAACAGTTGGAAGATCAACAACGTTTCAAACAACTCGACGAGCAAAGACTCTTCCGGTTCCAGCAGCATAATTTCCCACAGAAACAACGCTTCTTCGAACAGAATAATGTTTTACCAATTCAACCATCCATCGACACAAATGTTCATCTCCAACCGAGTGTTTCTCTTGAAATTCCAAATGTTGCTTTACCACCACCGTTCCAGCCGAATTACCAGGACCACTTGCGTCTTCAACAGCAACGCCAGCCGCAACATCCGCAACCACCACAACAGCAGCAGCAGCCACCGCATCAGCAGAGGTTACAGAACTTCAATGGTTTTCCAACTACTTCGGAGTTCCAAAGCCCGCATACATCTACCACGCGTTTCAATCGTCAGGAAGCTTTCAATTCCGTCGGAAACTTTGGTTTCAACTTTGAGAATAAGCCAATCACAAGTAGAAATAATAACTTCGCCTTTACCGCTCAACCACAAAGGCCTACTTCCAATTTTGCGTTCAACCCTTACGCACAATACAACAGACAACAAACTCCAAGGCCACCAACACCTGCCAAACAAATCCAGCATCTTCTTTATCAGTCTGGAATCGCCGGTGAAATTGGTGGAGCGGAAGGCACAAGTGGTCAAGAAGATCTGAACATCCTGTCGAAAGTGCTCGCATTGAACGTGGGTGCGATACCAGCGAAAAATGGTCAGTTTACTGGAGCGACGAGCAATCATGGTAATACTCTTTTGGGACAAGCGTGAGGAGGTGGGAATGGGCGATAAAAAAAAGTCCGCGAGAGAAGACGAGTCATGTAAATCGTTACGGGACGATATTAGTAAGGTGAAATCGAGCTCTCACTTTTTCCATCCCTACTTCTTTCTCCCTCGCCCATCTTTCGAGCCACGATGTACGAACCTTCATCCGCTCCTCCTACGAGAATTATCTCAAATTGTATCGACCTTGATGCACCAGTCGTTGCAGGTACTCTGAACTTTTCGCAAATCTTCGCCACCTGTTCAATTCATTAAAGTAATTCGTTGCGATCGCTAGTTAATCTTGATTGATCATTCTCTTAGAATCCTATGAGTCGATAGAGAAATTATACTTGACAGACACAGAGCGCGGAAGGCGATTCGATACGTTCGATTAAAGCAGCGAGTTACAAGTCCGGCAACCTTGAGTAGTGAATGGTGAAATCGTAGTCGAGTCTTTGCGTAACTGATCGCATTTTCTTTTAAGTTCGCTTTTGTAATTGAAGTCAATCCGGAAAGTAGTAAGTTTTACTCGTAATAAGAGGATTCCTTAACGAGTGTATTGTCTTAATTAGTCATTTTAAACAAGGATTTCTCGATGGATGTAAAGCTAGAGTTATGCAATTCTAGTTCACAGTACAAGAATGGTATTACTCATAATTACTTTGTACCTAGGTGGTTCCCCATACATTCCAGCACACTCTTCCGTCATTTTCCACGTGATACACAGTTCGCATCGCTGTAAATGGCATTCGAACGTGCTGGGTCATTCTGACGATTCGTGATGTACCCACGGACTAGTTTCCCATGGTACTTCGGGATGAAATCGTTATGGTTCGGGCGACCATTCGAAGCAAGAAATTATTACTAGCTCTATCACGTTCCCACATTATAATAACAGCAATCGTACTACGAAAAGTGGTTGCAGCAAGCAAATGGCGAGGGAGGACCACTGTCGTTTTCACTCGGCAGTAAACAGATTTCACTCGCTGGAGTAGAAACGATGGCGCATTTAGACATGGAAACCATCGATCGCATCGAGCACCTTACTTCATCGCTAAAGGTCGATTGTTGTCGGATAGTGGCGCAGGACACTCCTAACAGTCCCGGCTAGTCCTGGCGCATTAACTATTTATCTAGACTTACACGTGTATATCTTAAGTCTGCGTAAAGAAACGACAGAGAGACAAAGACGGAAAGTAGTTGTGACTCGTAGCGGGTCAAAGGTCTCGTAAAGTCGTGCATCCCAGTGCGCTCGGCCCCGTGGAAATTCTTGTTCGACTGTAAATAAACTTTCGCCGACACGATGCCCGCACAATACCCACTGGGGAACTTGAAGAGGCGGCTGCATAAGGTGTACGCGTATGTGTATGTCCTCAATTTCACATACGTTTGCTGTACATCCGAGATTTCTCCGCTTGAGCGAGTCGACCTCAGATATCGCCGTACGCACTTCTTTCTTTCGATGATAGTCCTCCACTCTCAATTAGAAATCATGCATATCTGTCAACGTATGTTCGAGGATTTCGTATCTTTAGAAATTTGCCGTTTTACCTTGGCAATTAAATGATGTACGTCTGTTAAAACTTTTTATACATTGGTGTATTAAAATTGTGAGACAGGCGATTCTTATTGCATAGCATGGATTATGCTTGTTAGATGATGAGGTTCCACTAATGAGGGTCGATGATAATACGCACCGTTCGAAATTTAATACGGAGAAGAATGCGTGGGATGCAATTCTGTGCGAGATGGTAGCCGCGGTGTAAGCGAAAGTTTTCGCGGTGAATTCCAACAGTAATTGTCAAGTCGTACACAGACACATTTTTTAAGACTACGGTTTAATGTATAACATTAGGTTATGTGTAAGATAGTATTAAGTGTAATCGAGACGTCTTGCTTGTAATTTATCTGACGCTGAACGATCCCAATCTTCTGTAAAAATGTTAATAAACTAATTCGTTTGAAGGAAATCTTATCTTTATGTTCGTATTACCAAGAGACGCAACAGTGTCCTAAGTATGTGCATAAGCTCAGTGTATGCGCTATATAACAGATAATGATCCTGCATGTGAGCCATCTTCTTATTGTCATGTATTCCTGTTAACATATCGAAACATTGATGAACAATTTTTGAACTCTCAATATCTCATCAATACATGTCACACATGATTTCTTTATTCTCAGATGTTCAATGCGTGGACGATTGCGCATAGTTTTGAATTTTAAATGTAAACAGAGATTTATCAGAAGTTCGTACTAGCGCCACGTGCGTCAGTCTCTGAATATAACGTCGATGAAATTTCGAACATGCTTGAGAAGGTGCACTCGACGATCTATTACGGCTGCCAGAAATCGACTACCACGCCAACACGTGGTTCCTATTTTAATCGGTCAAATTCCATCTAATCGAATTCCGATACTCCGTGCCAAAGTGAGAAATCAAAACAAATATGAGTGAGGAAAAGATTGGCTCCTTGGAGGAAGAGGCTCGCAAGAGGAAAGAGCGATTACAAGCTCTAAAAAGGAAGAACGATGACTGCAAGGAAAATACCAGTGATCCTAATCTACAACTGCCCAAGTAACTATCAATTTTCTGTGATAATCTCCTACATTTATGTTCCTAACCTCAAGCAGGTTTTAATATTCAATGTTGATTAATATTTCAGACCTAAGTTCCGCAGTTACAAACCCCAGGATGATGCTTTGAAAGACCAAGTTTTAGATAACGCAAAGCCGGGCGATGTTGAAGCTGAAGTGCAGGACCAATTAAGTGCGGCGACTACCAAAGTAGTCATAGAAGAACTAGTTAGTATCATTATTCTTTTCTCTAATTTATCTATTACAACCAAACCTAATCAATAAATATATTCAGGATATTAGTAATCTTGCACCGAGGAAACCAGATTGGGACTTGAAGAGAGACGTCGCCAAGAAGTTAGAGAAACTAGAGAGGAGAACTCAGAAAGCAATAGCAGAGCTTATCAGAGACAGACTGAAACAGGGCCAGGATGATTTGGCAGCTGTTGTTAACGTGGCAACCAAGCAGCAAACTGATTCTCCCACTTGACACATAATCTAATAATTAAATCTTACTTATACGACAAGTACAAACTACAACAAGAAGCGACGAATGCCTCAGAATCTGAGACCTGTATGTTTTGTATATAAATGATAGGAATAAACCAATTTTTATACTGACAACAACATTTTTGTTTAATCCAATTTCAGTGGATAATAAAAGACTGATGAATAATTCTTTACACAAATATAGATTTATTTGCGAATTATAAGTTTTCTGCTTTATCCTATTCTTAATAAAATTACTATTACTCACAGCCTTGCGAAACGTGGCGGAGTATCGCATTAAGATATTCAGTTATCAGTACACTCACGAGGATATGGCTAAATTGCCTAGAACTCGGTTAGATAAAATCATCATACAAGTCCATCGTATAATAAGTTAATCTTCCTCCTGGTGCACGATACTCCTCTAGAGACATGGTACACATACGAGAGCGATAATTAGAGTAAATGACTAGATGATTCAGGTGCGATTAGTGCGTTCGTATGAATATAGTTGCCAGTATCATCAGGACTCCTGGAAAGGAATTGATGAGCATTAATTAATCTGCGAAGGTCAATACTAAATTGCGAGGATTCATAGAAAGAAGCCTGTAGAAACCTGTTAACAAAGCAGACGCTTGCAATCCTTGCTGACTAGATTCTCCATTCTCCTGATTCGTGTACTTTCCTTTGCTATTGTCATTATCCTCATCAGGAATGTTATGATAAACCACTCTGTCATCGATCGGCTGTATCGGCCGGAAGTTATGAGTCAACTTCTTGCCATCGGTAGACTGTATATTCCGAAATGCCTGGAGCTGCCAATTACATAAAAGGGGAACTTTGTGAAGCAGGTTCCTCGATGCATTATTTATAGCGGAATCATTAGGTGGAAGAAAAAAAAAGCGACGCTGGGAATGCATACGTAGTCTCGATTATAAAAGAATAGACAAGCCTCCAGCAGACATTCACGGGAATCGTACCTGATCGTGCGATAGTATCTGAGGCACTTTGAAATCAATCCACGTGACCACCTCGAGGCACGGAGGGGTCGTCAGAGACCCCTCGTATGTATAGTAATTCTGCATTGTTGAAGGATTCGGTTGGAGCAACTTGCTTAAAAGGAGAGCCTCTTTCACCACGTATTTTGCACCGACAGATTCCATCCGAGGCAGAACCTCAACGATGGAATCGTATGTCGGATTGGTCACGTTTCCAACCTGGATAGTCATTAAAGCGAATTCAAAACATATTATCGGGTTACAAAAGTTTTGTGATTAATCAAGTACCTCGTAAAAATAAGCGAGTACTGTGAGACCATCGGGATACTTCATTGCCTCGGCAGCTGATCCGTAGGCTTTGTTATAGAAGACAGCGTGAAGTTCCATGGCAAATGAGTGATTATTAATAAGATCCTCCGAGCCCTCCAAATCATTCTCACCCCAGTGGAAGTGGAGTTGTTCGAAAACGTAAGTCTTCTTGCCAAGAGGTCCACCAGTAATCATTGCGGCCTCTGACTCATTAGCCCTGAGCATCACTGAATCGACATAACGCGATGGAATAATTACATCGAGTAATCATGCAAATATGCTATAACTATCAAGCTCTCTTCAGCATCAATAACTATTACACGCGGAAAGTTTCGCCCGGTATGACTTTGCGCTATATCTTGGTACAAGTATTTCTCGATCTTCCTACTTCCTTGAAAAACTCCTATTTGATCGTGGTGTTAAAGTTGCATTAGAGCTCGCAATCGCCACGGATTTGCTACTTTGCCAAGCTTCTAAACAAAGTGAGCCGTCTCGGAGTCTACATATATATAACTCTAGCCGTATCTCTGGATCTCTACATTTGGAAATTCCCCACCTCCGGTCGAACGACTTGTCGTATGACATAAGTTTCGCGCTTCACTTAACAGATTTGGAAAATAGAGATTGCTAGGACAATCCTCGAGTGTAATTTCCGTTGCATAACGCGAGTGTGCGCGCTCGTGCGCGTTGCTTTTTCGTCGCCACGGTTTCCTTGCAGCCGCGGCGACTTAACCTTTTTATTCTTGGCTGGTCGAGAAAGTCATTTCTAATCGTTTCGTGTGCACGATAGCAATTTCTCCGAGCGTTACTCTTTCCCAGGCTAAACATTGAATGAAGTTGGAAGGCGTTTGCATTCTCTTTCCGAGTAGCTAAAATGAAGGCATGCTTGGCATGCCGAGGCTTTTACCAGTGTGCCCATTGTTCACGAGGTAGGACGAACGAGGATTCTCGAGGCCAATAAACTCGAGTGCCGGGAAACTCGTGTTCTTGACGTTGTGCTCCATTATATTGATGGGCGACTGGTGCTTCCCAATGCAAGTCCGGTACTCCTCGCCCCAGTGGGAAGGCCCTGTCGAGCAATAATTCAGAAGTATGCATAACTTCCCATGGTTCTGTGTACCCTTGTAATAATCTGGACTCCTACGAGTCGGAGGCTCAAGGTTCCAAGACCCTTGCAAACGTAAACTTACCATGCTTGCCATCGTAGCTGAATTCATTGCCAGTCGTTGCTGTTGAAAGCCCTGTAAAAAAAGCGATAACCTGAGTTTACGTCTGCGTTTGCATTCACAGACAATTAGGCATCGAGTGCAAACAGTACTGAGCGCAGATGGGAATTCGCCGAGTGCACCTTATCGCTACCAGCTTATCTAGATCGATGAGTGTTTTTGCGAAATTACTCTATCTATTTGTACCGGCGAGTTATGAGCTGCTGCTTAATCGAAAGCGGATTGACCAGATACTTGTATTCGAGTAGATAAATTATCGAGAATCATTCGATATTTTTAGATAGTGAAATGGAGATGAGAATAAGATCACTAACAGAGTAAAAGCCATCTGCTGGTTGGGGAAGGATCGAACGGTCGTCGAATTCCTGGGCAAAGGGGAAAAAATGCTAGGACACAGGAAAATCAAGTGGAAGGAGCGGCCGAGGATAATACAGCTGTGTGTGCGAGAGTGTTGTTGTCGGAGTTCGAATGAGAGCTTTTCCATTGGATGGAATACCTCTCTCGGACCAGTGAAAGTCTATCTCGGCTGTGTTAAAGCCTGGGATACATATTGCATTGCACTCTCGTCACAGGTGAATTCTTCTCGGCACCGCCCAATATATCTCTTGTATTGCGTGCACCAGTCGATTTGTTATTGCCAATTCGACTGCAACAAGTACCATTGGCCGCTCCTGTTCGTCGCTTAAGTAATGGCTATACCTTTGGAGAATTGCTCTCATCAAGCAATTCGTATGGCGAGCCATTACTCTGCTATTGTATTCTGCTGAATATAACTCGAACATGTTACATATACACATGCTGACGGTAATCCAATCCTCGACGTAGTTCTTTGAATTCAGGCATGGTCGTTCGTAAGGTGAGCCGAGGGACAATTAACTCATCAAGGACCAAACGATTTAATAAATTGTAAAAGATATTTATAGAATTCGTAATACTCGAAATAGAATTGAATAATGTAAAAAGGCAACAAATTTAAGTGAACTAATGCGTTAACTCAATATTGGAAATTTATCAGTCAAGCAGGAGCGCATGGAAACTGCCAATGTTCTTTACGAGAAGATCACAATAAAAGTTAGTCGAGAGACAATTAACTCATCAAGAATCACGCGGTTTAATAAATGTAAACAGAAATGTATACAATTCTTAATACTGCGACTAGAATTGAATAATGTAGAAAGGCAATAAATTTAAGTGAACTAATGCGTTAACTCAACATTGGAAATTTATGAGTGAAGTAGGAGCGCGTGGAAACTGCCAATGCTCTTTACGAGAAGATCACAATAAAAGTTAGTCGAGAGAGACAATTAACCCATCAAGAATCACGCGGTTTAATAAATACAAACAGTAATGTATGCAATTCTTAATACTGCGAGCAGAATGGAATAACGTAAAAAAAAAACTGATAAAGCGCGTGTGAACCAATGCGCTAACTCAACAATGGAAATTCATGGGTCGAGCATTCTCGGTGCGTGTGGAAACTGCCAATGCTCTTTACGAGAAGATCACAATAAAAGTTAACCGAGGATTCAAATACTGCGTGACTGGCGCGTCTCCATTGAATGATTCGAAGAACCAAGTGATCCCACCGGTAGATATGCTCGGCGATGCATTCAGATCTCAGCGTAGAATCCCCTTCCCGATGAAGTATGGATCTACATGGCGTGTACACAAGTTCGGAAACTAAGGTTCGGCTTGAAATTGGGTACTTCCGCGCGCGGTTTCCCGAGGATTTCCTTGATTGCTGTCTAATGATTCAGTCGCTGCTACTTGACTGTCAGCATGCGAGCATCCAAGATAGATTGTGATTCGTTAGACTCGGAAATCGCGGGCATCTGTGAGACACGTGTGTCAGTCCTGGTAGAATTCGCCAGGACCAAGGTCCTATTTTCGGCTAGACCGGCCCTGACGAAGGACACGGCTTACTTGAAGAGGGGGAAGACCAGTCCAAGGAGGATTGGCCTGTGATTCCGAGCAGCCACCTTACCAAGACCATCTCTAACGTAGAACATCTGTCCTTCCGGCATGCAAAATGTTTATTGTCACTGTCATACGAACACCGCTCGTAAAACGGCTTCGCCCAAGGATAACGATAACGAGAACACACACGTTTCTACTACAGATCTTGAATACATCGTGGGGGAGCAATGCTTGGAAGACAGGTTGTCTGGATTTCTGGAATAAAGGAGGACGTGCCTGCGCGCGAGGTCATCGAGGCATGTCTTACTCACTGGCCAAGCACTAAGAACCACCAATGAGAATATGACATGATGCTTGAATATTTCAGACTATTATCGAGTCATAACTGCCGTCGAGTTTAGGCCAGTTGGATTATGCAGCGTGTACTATACTCTTGCTTTTCATGCAGTGGCCAAGCGGGACAGTAACGTTCATTAATATCAGAGAATCAAGATTACAGTGGATCGATCTTGCTAGACCCTGACAGTCTTGAGTCCCTCAAACATGTCATTTCAACGAGATACATATTATGTCTATTTAAACCTTTCGGTAGGTATTTTTAATCATCATTGCGCTGACCCTTTCACTGAATAAATGTCTCGCGTATTCTTACAACCCCGATGAAATTATGTAACGCGTGATAAACAGAAAATTCGACGACGATATCGTTCGTGCTCGCGCACTTATTACATATCGCTCGCTGTGGTATATAATTCCAGCGATAATGAAAACGGTAGATCGAATATGGTGATTCCTCGCACAAAGCATTTGGAGCGATTCATTCCCTGGGAACTTTAACTATGAACGTGTTTCCCTTGTACTACTGCAATGCGATCGAAATGGAAATGATTCATCGATGAATCAAACGACGATAAATCTGCAAAATCAATTTGAGTTTCTTTCTCGTGGTCCAAGCATCTTATCGCGTTGTACTCGATAAAGTTATCGTTCAACTTCTGCCTTATTTTTATCGCTACACATTTCACGAACTAAGTGAAACTTGATAGAATACATTCGCTATTTGCCTCCACGAAGTTTAATCTAAAAAAATTGTATAAAACGATCGTTTTAAAGAATATTGCATTACCAAGAAAGTCCCAAGTAAATTACAAACGAAGCGACAGCAGTTTTGTAGAAGTGCGAATGGCGAGACTATCATAGCTGACGTGTCAGCATTTTATATCTTCAAGTATGACTAAAGTAAGCGAAGCCTTTGATATCAGGCTGCAAAGCCTTTCCCGAGGTCTGCCGTGGAATATGTTGTCCCACAGGATTACAGGCAAGAAATTCTAAAGGATCCGCGTGAAATCCTCCCGATAGAATGGTAAAAGATAAAGTGTCTCACGCCCGTATCATTGTGATCCTTGAAACAACACTCGAAAATCTATAAATGCCACCAGGACTTACCGAACGATTGAATTAGTCGGGAGTTGCTCATAAAATCTCGAAAATGTTTGAAATTTCCAAACGCTAAATGAATTAATTGCAATTGATTTTAATGTCCGAGGCAGGAAAAATTGAGTTAATTATATTCGACCACGTGGACGAAACACGTGGCATTATTACGTACTCGAAGCAGAGACGCGTGTTATTACCGTGACCAAGGCTCAGTCACACTAAATTCGTTGTGTTCTGAATTATAGGCGCCAACTACCGTTGGAAGGAAGTAGAATTATGTTTCCACGGATGTAAACTGCAATGCATATTCTGCCACTACCTTCTTTCATTGATCCACCATCAAAGAAATTGATACCGACAACTTTTATGGATATCTTCGATCCAGCACGCCGTCGATGCGTGCAAGTAAACACACACAATACCCGCCCCGTTGTAAAAACTACCACGCGCATTGTGTACTGGCTGATTAAGTTCGTCCGAGAGTCAATGCTAAGTTCATTTTTCCAACAGGCTAGCTAAAGAATTATAGCAAACGTTGGCATTGAATGTAATTTGCATTGAATAAATTTGAATGAAAAATAGAGATGGCTTTTGTAATAAGAATCGATGTAAAAGGTAGTTGTCGCATTTATCAAAGAGAATTACTTTTGTGATTCTTTGGAGCAATGAACGCTGTTTCTTAAGGGTGATGGAATTTTCGCATTAAAAAGCTAAAAATACATTGTTTGCTGTAATAGTATTCGAATGCTCTGCGAGTAAGTTTACTGAGAGATTATCGAGAGTATTGTGTTTCGCGCGGGAATGCGTATTTCCAACTGGTCGCGAGTCCGCAGCAGCATTCTAATTGTCGTTTAAATATTGTTCGTATGCTGCAATCGCAAAATGTGATCTGCATACATCAGGGCGGCCGAGGGCAACGTTTTTGGATCAGGTGGCTTGGCAATCGAGGATTTCCCAATGATACCATATAAGGGTGCAAGGACAGCAACCATCGACAAGGGACGTTGGAATGAAACCATCTAATTTTTAACTAGCTCTCTTCGATTATCAAGGAACTTTCAACTTTCAATGTACAATTAACTATTACGCGATACAGCAATTATTGTATTCTTTATTGGGTGTGTAGTTAGTTACTTTAACGAAACAAGCAATTGATAAGACAATTCGTATATAATAACTGTCATTGGCTATCGCGTTAACTACTGGAAAAATGCACTAATTACTTCGAACTACTTGTTGAAACGACATCTTATGTATTTCTTTTTAATCGCCGACGAAAGTTTATCTCACTTCGTTACCCTGTCATTATCTACCGCACGGTCAAGTATACGATAATCGAGCTGAAAATAGTTTCACTGTCGTACGGATATTTTTTCACAAAAGCTCTCTGATCGGTTAAGCGATTTTCGTAAAAATCGCTTGACCACCAGGGAAGAATTTTAAATGGTTGGACGCCTCCGAAAGCTCGGTTTGAAAGGGTCGGAGCTGAGCAGGAGGAGACTTACTGGCGAGTAAGAGAAATCCCAAAGGAAGAAATTGGAGAAGACCCATGGCTGGCGAGTCGAAATCTCCTTGGTCGAGGAGGCTGGTAGCGATCCTAGGAAATCTCGGCGATGTTCGAGTGGAAATGCGAATGCTCTGCTACGGTCGATGGTCGACTGAACACTGTCGGCTCCGTCGACCATGTTAAATAAGAGCCGGCCGCTTCCAATTCCTCCGCGTGCCATCGGTGCTTCCGACGAAAGGCCCTGCCTCTAATCGCCAAGAGGAAAGACCATTATTTTCACGCTGGTTAGAGCAGCGCAGGGAGGGAAAAAGTATGCGAAAGAGAGGAACGATCACGTACGTCACACGTTGATGTTAAGACTGGATGGTAGCGAGGGGCCAGGGCACTCAGAGAGAAAGAAGAGTGCTTCGATGAATCAGTGAACTCTCGATATTATTCTTGTAGAGCTAAAGCCGCACCCCGCACCGAAGTATTGCTCATTCCTAAACCATTTCTCACTCACTCTTTGTTTATTTTATTTCATCCGATACTCTGGTTACAGCTTTACCCCCATGTACACTCGCGCGTACTCTCGGCAGCCGTTTACACGCGCTCTTCACTCAGAAATGTATGATTTATTATTTCCAAATACCGCGAGAGTAACACCATCCGAATATGTTTACTTTATTAATCGGTAGCACCTCGCGCTCCTCGTGAACGTAACAGCTGCGTCAGCTAATTGTGATTAATTATGTAATTTAATTTACTAAACGTGATCCGGCGCACGTGACTGGAATCTGTAGGCTTGCAACGCAGCAGGATCTCGTTGCTCGTTTTTTGGGGACGAGTTCTCTGCTGCCGTGCTCCGCTTGTACAACAGGTCTGCTCGCTCTATTCTTGGTACTAAAAAATCATCGAGAAATCAAGTTCTTTTTAAGTTAATATGTTAAAGATTGAAGGAAATTATTTGAATACATTTGGGAAATACTGTGGGGAAATTGAGTGATATTCAACAATGGGCTTTCCGTTCGACATCCTTTGAACTGTAGTTGAGTGGCTGGAAATTCAAAGAAACGGATGCGAAACGCATATCATTTGGGGACTGTTGGGGACTTTACGAGTCACAGCGATATAATCCTACTGAGAAAGTGGGGACAATGATGTGGGCTTAGTTGCGCAGAATCGTTATTGTATACGCGTACCATCATCGGCTGACTGCGTGTCATTCTTGATTGGAATTTCTCCATGGTCGGACGCCGGATTAAGAAATAAGAGTCGATTCAAGTAAATACACTAGACGTGTTTTGCGCCCTCCGATTTCTTGTTCAATTTACTTATGACTTCCAGTCGTTATGGTTGGCTCAATGAACAAATAAATATTTCATAAGTCCAATTAACACATTTGGATTTAAAATTTACAAAAATGTATTAATATTACGCACATACCATTAATTATTAATATGTCCTAGCAAACATTGGAAGTAACGTACGATTTACTGTAGATTTCGTTTGACTAAATGACTGGAATTGTCGGTAAAATCAGAAGCATTCGAACTCCCCGGGTTTCTCTTGAACAGTGCCCTCTACAGATGCCGCCAGGTAATAAGTCCAGCGGCGATCGGGCATCGACGCAAGCAGGACTCTCGGGAAGCCAGTGCCTGTTGGTTTTCTGTATACGCGCGAGTTGTGTTAACGAGTGTTGGGATCTATGCGAGATGATTCCCCATTCTGCCCGGATCGCGATGGATCACGCAACACCGATTAAAATGTCGTCGCAATAGCGTGCGCGTTACGAACAGGCCTGCCAGTCGACCAATCAGGCGTCATTTGTGTGAGACAGTGGGTACGTTTTCACGTAAAAGCGAGTCTCGATTTTACCGATAAAAGGGCAGGAATATGGGCGTCACATATGCTTGCTTCATTCCCATGCGTTCCAACGCTCGCCGTCGTTCTCGTGCCGTGGACGTCGGCGTCGATGGAACGGCTCGAGCTCGACAATTGATTAGCATAGCAACGAACGACTGAAACCGGCGACACGCCAAATCCTCGGGCTCTGAAATCCCACTGGCCAATGACACTCTTTCCCTCGTGCATTTCAATATAAATAGCTTAGGATTCCGGTAGTCCAAGGCAGGGAGGAGCCAGGCACGGGACAGGTAAAGAAAGATCGAAAGCGGCCTCCGAAAGAGTGCACGCGCGGGCTTTTTTCCGGGCGCGGTTTACGCGTGTGAGTGCGCCATAGTTGCACGCGTTTCCAAGCGAGATCGAGCTAAGCCCAGTTGGCAGGAGTGAGCCAGACGAGTATAGAGCGAGAGAACTCGGTAGTCGTGGTAGTAGTTGAAGGAGCGAGGGTTCATGGGTGCGAGAGGGATAGGAAAAGGGAGCTAGAGAGAGAGAGAGTGAGAGAGAATAGGATGTATGCATAGGTTAGCGAGAGAGCGGGTGAGGGAGAGAGAAAGCGAGTGAGCTGGGTAGCAGACAGAGGACGTTGCGATCTGCTCCAGTAGAAGAGAACGAGACAAGCGCGCCAACGATATAGAAGCGAGGAGTAGGAAGGGGTCTCCGTCAAAATGTCGCTGAAAACGCCAACGCGGATACAGTGATAGCTTCTCGTCGATAAACAGGGGGTACGTTGTCCATCTTGGACCCTTCGAACCTTCCCTTTGCTTCCACGGGAACCGATTCTACCGTTCGCTTTTAGCCCGGTGCGCCCGCGGAAAGCCGAACTTGATCTTAGCAAGAGAGAAAGAGAGTCATGGATGCATCGATTGCGCACGGTCACCCGGTTTCCCTCTGTTTGTTTCCCTCGGGCTCCGCGCTATTCCGTCGTACCTGTCTGCAAGACGCGCCACAGTCGACTCCGCTGCTCGTCTCCCTGCGCTCTCGAAACTTACCCTCTGCGATCCTGTCGTTTTCCTTCCCTTTAAAACGCGCCTATCATTTCGTGATCGCGACTATTATTTCCTTGTCGAAAACACTCTCGCAGCTACTCGGTTTTCGTCGACCCACGGTACTGGTGCACCAGGTATCTCTCGAATCCCGGTGATCGGGCTTACCGGTACTAAGAAAGATTCGCGTCTCTTTATTTTCGATCCCCCTGTGCATTAGTAGCAGTATGTTTGGGATATTGGTGACTCGAGAATTCCGATGTGTCTCGCATTGACTTCCCTGGCGACCTTTTGTTCACGGCCCTGCCAAGATATCGGAGCTTTCGTTCTCTCTGGGAAGCTTTCGGAGTAATCAATCGCCCGATGTCTAAAGCTTTGGCCAACTGTCCGTGAATGATCAGGCAAGTCTGCCGTTCTGCGTAGCGGCGAATCTCTCTCCAATTCGCCGGAATCCCTCCTGCTCTTTTCGAGCGCTCCCTTTCATTCGATCTTTTTTTTCTTACCCAGCACTTTTGCTTCGCTATACTAACGTGTACTTTATCTGGTGGTGTGCCATCTTCGAAGACTGTTCGGTGATTCTGAAATTCGTATTCGTACACGGTTTCATGTAGCACTGACGAAACGAATCGTTTCTCATGAACGGGGTGCTCCGAGAATTGATGCCTGCTCCTTCGAGAGAATGTTCTTGAATGACGAGCTGATAAAACATTCTGTGATCACGTAATTTCTGTGACGTGCAAACAATATATTCCCACGCAAAGAAAAGTTCAATCGCGGCGAGAACGACTTTCCTATTAGATTGGTGTTCAATGTCAACTGTCGGAAGTGATTATCGAAATGTATTCTGCGCGAAGGATCGGCAGTGTCAGTTTACTTTAATGATAATGCGAATTCTGATTTGTCTTGAGTTTGATCAAATGATTCCTTGTTCATCTTCCGAGGTGTTGAAGGCCTCACTGTCAGGGAGTACTTGTTAAGCTTGAAATACTATGGCAAATACATAATAAAGATCTTTCCCTTTTAGGTTTCTGGTAAAAGTTGTTGAAAGAAATTGAAGAAAATGGTGTCCACACGTCAAAGTAGCAATATGGGTGGGAGTAACGGGGGTGGACCAGGAAATGAAATAGCAGAAGTGAGCCCATCAAGAAAGCACCAGTCAGTTGCAGTGGCTAGTACTTCTAATGGGATCTCCGCCACAGAACCCCCTGTCTTTCGCAATTTGAATCTTTTAGATTTACCCATTGAAATTCTTGAGAAAATTTTAAGCTACCTGGACTACAACACAATAGCACATTTACGTCCAGTAAGTGACTGACAGATATGTAATAACTGAATTGATGTAGATCAATTGTACCTTAAATGTTCTTCATTGTACTAATTTCTTCTCATTGCAGGTATGCCACCAAATCGATCGTTTGTGTGGTTCAATGTTGAATTCCACATTTCAAAAATTGCAAGCACAAATGTTAAGTCGGTTTCAAGCAATCAAAGCACAAATGCCACGACGTGAATCGGCACGTCGTAATCATCCATTGGCATGCGAGTCAGATATAATTGAGACACTTCACATGCGACTTACATTACTCCAAATGAGTTTTGGAAAACACATTGAACGAAAACACTGTTGCTTTTTCCCCGGCGAGGTAATGTATTTCGGATATCGAAACTATTAAATCACGAATATGAGGAACAATTTTTTTTCTTTATTCCAGATCTTAGATGAAGTTTATCGTATTTTACATTATATAAAAGTTACTCCGAAGTTAGCGCGGCCGTATAAAGTGACAGATGAGTTATTTGATTTAAGCACTATGGCTATGGAGTACTTTAAAGAACGCATAGAACCGACTTTACCTGAAATACCTTATTTTGGAGCAGATTTTCTAGATCTCGATCTTTTATCTTGTAAGCAAAGTTGCTGTAAACCCAACTTGTTCCGTCTATGTTCCGTGAGAAACTAACTTGACAATTGAAATTGTTGCAGCTTCTAGCAATGTGAGCAAGCCATTTATGTGCCTAGATTCTGCTCCTCTCAGTGTGGGGGGTGGAAAAGCAGGAAGTGGTAGTGGAGAGGAAGGGTCACCACCCCACTCTTCAGATGACCCTGCTCTTCTAGAATCAAGTGTATCACCACCCCAATCAAATATGGTGTTACGAAAACGTATTCGCAAAATAAAGCAAGGCATGAAACGATATAATAGTCAATTGACACTAATGCGGAGGGATTTACGGAGTTGTAAAGCGAAGATCGCGGAACAGCAAAAACAGATTGCCGAATATGCTAGCCGGTTAGATGATAACGACAAAAAGAACGAAGAAACTTCTCGTAAATTTAGCACTCTTCTACAGGTATTTACCAAGGTATATTCGGTACCATTCAGTAACAAATCAGTGAGCAGAGAGCTTATAATGTTCGAAGAAAACTATGTAGTTTTTCCTTTCTGCTGGCTTACATACTGAAATGAGACTGTAGTATTTGAGTGTATATATTCCATACATTTTTCTGAAATCCCCATTTAGGAATTGAATAAGTGCAAGACGGAGCTTCAATACTGGCGATCGAAATCTCCAGCAATCCCAGTATGCGTGAGCTGCGGTCGATCTATGCTAGTACCAACAGAGGATCTGCAAGCCTTAGCTAATCAAGGTGTTCTCCCTGAGGCATTCGGCGAAGGACTGGATTTCATTCCTATTGCCGACGCTCATAGCCCTACTGAGACAGCACCGCAACCTGTAGTGAAACAATCGTCATCGCCACCGCCAGTGGTGAAACATTGTTCGTCGCCACCACCTATAGTAAAGCAGCCGTTATCACCACCACCTGTAGTTAAGCAGCCTTTGTCACCACCAGTTGTAGTAAAGCAGTCTTCATCACCGCCACCTGTAATTAAACAGCCTTCGTCACCACAGGCATCGGTGGAAATGGCACCGCCAAAGGCTCCAGTGCCTTCATTAGCCTCGAAACGAAGATCGACCGCAGAGGAAACACCAAGTGACGCCGTGAAGAAACCACGTCGCACTGTCAAGTCGCGTCAGGCTAAGCGCTCAAAAATTTAAATCGTCTCTGATCATGGTACAAAAAATCTATGCAACACCTATTCACTGGGTCCTCCGAGGAGGTTCTTCTACGGAGTCAGCGCGAGTCTCTCCACGTTAGCGGGTGAACGATCTTAGAAGAAAGTACAAAATTCTATCCCGTACGTCCGCATTCCGCGCAACGAAACCCGGTTTTTGGAAATCACGACCATGTGGGATTCACCGCGTGATGGGAATTGACGCGATTGATTTTCCTATTTCGTTCAGAGCAAACCTTTCACGTGCCGTGATGTCTACAAAGATTCTAAATTGTAGCCGATTGTTCGTGGGATTTCTTTCACGGGCCTTATTAGATTTCTTTTTTGAACTACCACTAATGCGATGGAACACCAAGGAAAGTGGTGGAATCGAGTTTTGTGCAGATTGTCTTTTACACATGAAGTTTGCATGAGAAAAAATGGCGATCATGACAGAATTGAGAGTCTTACCTTCTGTACTCCTTGGCTATACACTGCAGTGGTTAATGTTTTATTTTGAGGATGACGATTCTGTTGTTGTATTGTAGAACGACAGAATAATTCATCCATTATATTTTATTTTAAGCACTTAGGACAATATCAGAAGAATGTTTTTTTCTTTTGTATAAAAATCGCTGTAAAAATACTCGTCACTAACTCTCACGCTTCAACTTTGACATGCAACTGATGACTTGAGTGAAGATTCTGAGAAGAAATCGATTTGTCAGCAATGTCAGCGTCCTGAGTAATCTTATTTTTATAGACATTTTTATACAAAATTTCGAACGTACATTATTAGACATGGTTCTAGCAGATTTTATTTTGCAGTATCAATCTATAAGTACCTGAGAGGACTGAGTGGAACTAGTTCGCGCAGGTACTCCGAATACACCAATATTCATATCAATTTCTTAATTTATCTAAGCCCGCTCATTTGTAGAAAATTAATTTTGCCCATAGAGTGGTTTATAAGTGCCACTTGCATTATTTATAAGTTCGAGTATGAGGTGGTTAGTGAAAGTTGAAAGCTTCGATATCGAATCGGAAGATAGTAGCACACAAACTGCTCGTTAAAAAAATTGTTTCTTTTTGGCTACTAAAGAATAAATTTGTTGTAAAAAGTTATTTAATAGTGCGTTTCAGCTAAGTGAAATCAAAACACTTCTAATGATAAAGAAATGTTTTATCAGAGCCTTACGAAAAGAATCGAGACAGGAATGTCTGAACTGAGCATACAAATGCAAGATGCCGAATACCATGAGGTGTTATCTTATTTTTCTTAACCAGCCATCCTACATGCAATTCATTTGTAGGCAGGCGTTTATTGCAATATTAATAGAGCTAGGAGATTATTTATAGGATCAATTATTTATAGGAAAGATATTGGGTACCAGGCTGTTTTAAACATGCAAAAATTTCCAGATCAATCGATTATGTTAAATGGTAAAAATCAATTTGGCAACCATTTTAAAAGTGAAATGAGAAATTACTTCGTTAATTTTGTATGATTCTCTTGGAGATCGGAAGCGTTTGCGGCACGCAATGCTCGATAGCACGAGATCGGTCTGTGTAGATTCAATTATTTTCCACCAATCCCAACCAATCTCGGGGGAGCGTAGTTCAGAATATTGTGAGTTATTATTATTCATGATTCTAGTAATAAAGATAAAGAATACTGATAATAAGTAAAATGATACTTTATTATAAATATATAAATATATATATATATATATAAATATATATATGAGTGCGGTACTTGCAAGACACGCGAAACCGCACGAGAGCAGTTTAGTTTAAACTTTAATGGAACAATAAGATATAATAATTAATTAATGATAATAAAATAATTATCGAAATACATAAATACATATAATTTTTTATCGATGTCAAAAACGAATTAGGAAAAAGAGATAACCTAGCGTATGGAAGAGAGGAGAAGAAGTAAAGTGAGAGAGTATCACGAGACGCGTGTATGGGAGAGAGTGCGGCTGGTATATTATATGAAGAATACTAAATTCAAACTCGATGAGAATTTACGATGTGATTTATCGATTTAACTGCGGGAAAGTGACCTTTATTCAAATAAAATACTTGTGGAGCGTTTCTGGCTATAAAAGAGAAATGTGTGAGTTTTACTTAATGTTATTATATGGTTTCATTAGGATTGCGGGGGCGGGCGTAGCTCAATCGCGGTGTCGGAAACTTCAAGATGCTTCCGTTCTACTATGCTTGCTTGTCGCGCGAGCAGTGCGAGCATCCCTTTGGAGAAATCATCGAATGGAAACCGCGGAAATATGGTGCGAAGTGCTTCTTATACACTCGATCGTGCATTCAAGCCCCTGATGTGTAATACAAATATCCTACTTATAATGATCTTTCGCGCATTGTAGTCACCAGTCCTACAATCACCAATTAAACGTGTATGCCTCGTACAGTCCCCGACGAAGTAAAATAACTTTCGCACACATAACGAAACAGTTCACAGTCCTCGGCTTTCCGACATCCGTCCCCGAATGATACAAATGTAGCATTGTGTACTACGTATATGGATCTACTAAAGTTAGACACACAATCGAGTATAACAGTGGATACACAATTAGAAGTAGGATAATTTCCTATAAACAGTACATATAGTACTGTGCGGTACGTCTCGTACTACTGGGAGCACCAAACAATGATTTCACCGATTATTTATCAATCAAGTCCGGGAGTCGTAGAGTTGAAGAAATTCCTGTACACGGGACCGGTGGTCCTTTGGAACTGACACACAATAGGTAATTACACAATACACGCAGTCCTCTGACACACAAGCCAGCATAGGAAATATACGATCGCCAGCGTTACGGTCCTCATCGCCGTGTCGCCGAAGAATATATGATTATATTATCTTAAATGGTTTTACGTGTATTAAAGCGACTGTAAATATATATATTAGATACACCTTATAATAAACATAATTTAACATAAATCCTCGGTCGCCTGGATTGATGACAGTTTGGTGAAGCAAGGACGAAGGGAAGAGGTTCACGGCGGGCGACCTTGAACCCTTCGAATTCGTCTGCTAGCTGACCGAGAAAGCACGTGGCTTTTTCTGTCAAGATCGCTCCAGTTTGAATTCGGTAGGTGGCGACTAGCTATTGCAGACTGCATTTCCGTCGAAGATGGCGGTATCCACGGAGCAGTATCATTACAAAATGAGCAGTGAATTGTTTATTATGATATAGTGATCGCGCAATCACAGCCGTTAGTTACTTCATCGGAGCCAATGCGTCCTGCCAGCTTCAAAGTTCCATAGCCCGATCTGAATGGATAACTGTGATCCGATGTACCCGAACCAAGGTGCATTCTACTCCTCGTCAGGCTTTAGTAACCTTTCCACGTGTACACTCTAAGTTCCTTACAATCCTTTTATCGCCATCAAAATACACTATCATTTGGAGTAACCTTACGATATGGCAGATACGCTGCACAAGGACGGATACGAAATACGTAAGTTTTGATACCTGACTTGGGTCTTTGCTACTGGGTTCTCATCACCTGGACCTTTGTCAATAGTTGCTGTCGGTCGAGCAGTGCATACAGTGGCGAGCATGTAAACAGGAGAATTCTGCCTTCCTAAATCAAATAATGTTATACCATTCGGAACAAAAGAAAGTCCATTTAAATAATGCCTCCTTGCAAAGTCTTCTCTATTAGTTTCAATCAAGATGTGTGTTTGTGTCATTGTCATACTGAAACTGTCTTTGTTATTTATAACCAGCTGATTTTGACTGGGCATTGATATATATATATATATATATATATATTGTTTATATGTGAACTAATGTTATGTTACAGAAGGAAATGTTTATAACACTGTAATTGGTATTTCAAATATGCACATTGTTAAATTATATAATATAATATAAAAATATATCAGAAGTTTAAAAAGAAAAGATAGCGACTTTTACATTTGTCAAAGTAGTTGTACCTATTTCTATGATTGCCACTGCATGTTTATTTCTAAAACTATTGTATATGAGTTGTCTGAAGTAGACAGTTCACATTGCTGTTATCTACGGAGTATGATTGTGTTCGACCCTATGTGTAATAATAGCCGGCTTAGCGATGCGTAGTGGAAGTGGGAACATTGGATCGGAATCTGAGAACATGAAGTTGGAACCATCTAGTCCTACAGAGAAATACACATTCTCGAGATGTAGTAGCACCGGCTCTGTGAACACCCCATCTTCATCAGCCCACAATACAGGTAACTTGAACTTCGAAGAGTATAAAGTAATTATTTTAGACGAACGATTGCTTGCAGAAGACGAGGACAGTGACAATAAGAATTCTACAATAAGTTACAAAGAGCGCAGGAGAGAAGCTCATACGCAAGCGGAGCAAAAGAGAAGAGATGCCATTAAGAAAGGTTACGAGTTACTGCAGGACTTGGTTCCGAGTTGCCAGCATACGGATTCGTCGGGATACAAACTGTCCAAGGCAACTGTACTTCAAAAGTCCATCGATTATATACAATTCCTCCTGCAACAGAAGAAGAAGCAGGAAGAGGAAAGGAATGCATTGAGGAAGGAGGTTGTCGCGCTACGTATCATGCAAGCTAACTACGAACAAATTGTTAAGGCACATCAGACTCAACCCGGACATGCTGAGATGCGTGTATCGGATGAAACAAAGTTTCAAGTGGTAAGTTCGCATGGTAGTGTACAATATTCCAATTTGATTTAAGAATTTACGTTTACTAAAAAAGGGGCTTTGTGGTGTTTAGTTTCAAGCAATTATGGATCGGCTATTTCAAACATTCAACAATATATCGGTTGCGAATTTTAATGAGTTATCCGGCTGCGTGTTCAGCTGGTTGGAGGAACATTGTAAACCACAGGTAAGCGATTTGATAAATAATCTCACGCCGGTGTACTGAAACACTTTGAAATATATATGAACTTAATTTACAGACGCTCCGCGACGTAGTGCTCTCGGTATTGCAACAGCTTAACAACCAAATGAGCTAGTCGAACATTACATTAGAGACGTTTACCGCACAATATCCCGATTATACAATGTGTATGAAAGAAGCCTTCAACGGGTACTTAGACCAATATTGCGTAGAGTTACCAGAGAGAAAGGGTCGAGCCGCACGAAACATGGGTAGCATAATCATTGCGTGAGGAGTGGGATAGACATTTATTTTATATACTACCCTAAGCATAGGTGTCCAGCCTGTTTTTATGGCTAGAACTTCCTCCCGCCACTATTGGCGTCTGGATGATGTTACATATTTTTACCAGAGACTTTTTATTACAACAAACTTTTCAGAATATGTACGATACATGGTGTATTTATATATGTACGAGTGTAGCTGAATATGTACATAATAAATCTGCAGGATTGCAGGGTAAATTGAACTCATGATATTTACAAGATCTCATTGCCAAGGAGTCGACGCTTTTAGTTCAGTAGACTCCGGTAGAGTTTTCAATGAATATATAATAATTAGTTATTCCTTCACCCATGCGCATGCTCTTTCAAACTAAACTTTCTCCGACTCCGTTGGCATGCTGTCTCCCTGTGTAATATCGTTTAATAGAATCGCATCCATTCCCGGTTTATTAGAATCATCTCGGTCTCGGAGTGGACTTTGGGCTCTCCTTCGTTTCGGCCTGTCTTCCGTGCGACAGCACAGATCTCTGAATATACACGCATAGCATCCTAATAGAACAGTCACCATCAAGATCCCACCAATTCCCAGAATGATTACCAATAACATCGATATCTCGTCTCCCATTTTAATTCCTCCGAATGTGTTAGGAGCCTTTTTCAAAAATACCTGCAACACAGAGACCAAAGTTTTCTGTCAAATTTGATTTCCACGTACTCTGGTTAAAGCCTACGTTTCATTGGGTTCAGGATCTCTAGAATGTCTGGCGGAACTTTGGATCGAGCGCTCCCTAATCCAATTTATTTTCCCGTGGTCACGTACGTGCAATACTCGGGACTCGTTGTATTCCGAGGGATTGTCCCTAGAAAAACTCTGACTTTTATCATGGCGAACAATATCCCCGTAAATACTCTGACCTCATTCAATTGCATTCAGAAATGATTAGTATCTAATTGCTCTGACCAACTCGCCATGGTCCTACGTAAAATCCATACGCACACCAGAAAGTATTTGCTTGCGAAATTAACATTATACCAAGAGAGTTTTACATTGATCGAATACTTCAACCGTAAAAACCTTTATCCACTTTCCAAACTTTTTATAACTCTGCTAATTCACTTCAGTATTCAAGGATTTAATTTTAAATGATTTCGGTCAGAACTTTTGCGATTATAAAAATACTCGACGAGAGCAACAGTGCGGGGAAAGTAAAACTCTTTCTTTTTTTCTGAAGAAATCGCTCGTTCCATCATCAGAATGGAGTGAATTTCCGGAGAAGAACATTGAAAGCATTTTCGTGTGCCGGTACGAGCGCCGGGGATGTCGATATTCTCTCCCTCGATTGAGTCCTCCTAGATTGCCGCGCTGCGAGGCTCCAAATGTCGCCATCGGGAATAAGGGTGGAAGAATGTATACATTTATCCCGGCGAGGGGCAATGCCACTTTGTCGACGTAGCTACTCTCCTTCAGCCCGGAACTACCGGCGTTGTATTACGAGGATACAAGAGATTACACCTATAAACCTTTCAATTGCAAATAGCGTACGACTATTGTAATACTTGTTTATGGTTAATAAAAGAATAGTAAAAATGTTATATATTATACCAAAGTTAAAATAAATAAATATATAATATCCGGCAAAGCAAAGGCGACGACACGATGTACGAAAATACAGCAACGGAGAGACTTCATGAGACAAAGTGATGCGAAATGAAAATTCCTGTCATTGCAGAATCACAAAAGAGAATAATCCGAGTGCAGAGAAAATTGTGGCTTGCGTTCTTCATTGAATATGAATTCGATTTTCGGAGAATTCATCGCTTTGTCTTTGGTAACGTTCGCCAAGAAATATTTTCAGTACGCGACAAAGTAGACAGCAAATATTTTCCAATCAAATTTTATTGTGCGCTCCAGGAAGTGTTGCATGGTTTGTGGATCGTTTGTGGATGACAGCGGACAACATGTTCTTGCTGGAGGGTATGCATTGAATACAAATGTCCGTATTTCCTTTGCTAGGAATGATATCTCACCCGTTTCTTTTTATTCCACACTATTGACCAACAGATTACTATTCAGGGACTGGAGCATCGTTCGCACAAAGGCGGAATTAAATTCTGCGCGTGCCAGGTCCCGTTTGGCTTCAAACGCATCGGATAACACTCGTTGAAGGCTTGTCAGTAGTGACACTGATTCACGCCTCAATAATTCACGCCTTCCACCTTGCTATTCTCGACGCAAACTCTACCCGAAAATAAACAACGAATTAAAACAGACCAATAATGATAAAGAAAATAAATGCTAGACTGGAGATGAAAATATTGCCGAAGCAAAGTAACTCAACAAGTAAGCTTACTCACATTTAGAAACACTTCCGGGTCACCGATGCTGTTCAGCAGTGTCGAGCTAAATCCAATAGCCTCGCTGTGAATGTCAACCCTCGAAACCGCAGCAGTAAAGGTTCCCTTGAATCCGTGTTTACCCTTCGCACCGGCTCACATTTCGATCTTGCCCACTAATTCAATGGATACTTGCTCGGCGTCCCGGAAGAAATTGCCCTCTCGGTCAGGCGAGTCACCCTATTTACGCCGAGTCATATTTCCAGGCATCAATGATCCCAACCAATCACCCCACGCCTAATAACTCGCCCCTTTCTCTTTACCAACTCGATCTCCAACTGTTGCAAAACTCTTCGTGCAAACCAGGTCCTTTTACATGCTTCTTCAATTCTTCCGCCAATAATAAAATTCGATCATTTCACTTCATTATACTCCTGACGCACTATATTCATACTATACTTTATTTCTATTTATTATACTATTAAACAATACTAATTAATCACTTCCATGACTCGAGTTGAATGCTCTTAGTAATTGACCAGCACGCTCCGCAAAGAAATTGCGAAACTCGAGCTTCGCTTGGGAGTAATAAGGAAGCCCTGTACTCACTCTCGCACCGGTTTCTTAATGTTTGCGCAATCAGGTGGAAAGAAGCCTCGATCAAATATTTGCGGTTGCTCTGACAGGGCGATGGGCGAAAATGTACACACATAGATATATGTACGCTCTTGATAAAGTTAGAGAAGGTAAAAGAAAACGGCACTCACAGCGCGAGAGCCGCGTGCAAACTGCGAACGGTCCACGGCTTCATCGGCTGCGCGCATCCTCCAACTCGAATTCTCTCCTACACCCACCACCCTCGACATAATTCTCCCTGTAACATAGCCGCGTCGACATAGGAAAGAGGACGACATACCACTCTGTGCGAGTCTCCTTAACTATTGGCAGCGTTAATCTACCTAACAATTCCAGGAGAAAGTAAACGCGCTATTACGATAATTGCATGCCAACAAAGTTGGAAACGACACGGCCAGCTATCGACTTTACGTAGAATCCTGTGTACGACACAGCTAATGCTAAACTATGCCATCGAATTATGCGTCAAGCTCGGCGCCAGACTGGAGCGTAAGTTAATGTGGCTTTTAGCACGCACGGTACTCTGAAGAGAGATGTGACAGTTTATAAGAATCTATGGGCTTGGTAGGTGTAGAATAAATTTCGAGTTACGAAGAGTGTTGATAAAATGAAGGTATAAAGAGAAGGAGGGCCAGTTAGTTGGAGGGAATTTTTTTGGCGATTGGCAAGGACGATACCCTCGACGAAAGATCTCTTATCTCGAGAAACTACCGAAGAAGAAAGTTGAGCATTGCTACGATACCAAACCTCCTGGGAAGCACTCGATGTTACTCCAAATAGCAGTGTGACATATCTCACAGAGAAATAATTCCTGATATCCGTAAGCGGCTTCATATATTCTTATAGTTACTAAAGTAGACTATTCCCGCATCAAAACTTTCTTCACACTTTTCTTTCCGATGTAACTTTACTCGGTTGCGAGTAACTTTGATAGTTCATCCGAAACTTACTATTTTTCATACGCCGGTACATTAACGATACGAGACACGAATAACATTCGAGGAAATGTGTGAGCTTGAGAATTGTATCGATGATTCGTGCTCGATTAAATTTTAACGGTATCGACATTTCTCAAGGAAAAATACTTTGCGATCTTTTTCCTTCGGGCGTCTGACTTAACGGAGGTTCTACTACTGACTCAGCGTGACTGAGGCCGACTTATACTACTGCCGCAGGAGCAATCGAATGAGATTTCGTTCCCAATATCGTTCGTCACTCCGTCGACGAGGGAGACTGCTGATAGTGTATCTAATAAGACTATGGCTATACTAGAATCAGCTGAAATTCAAGCACTTCATGGCTGTTATATACAACGTCACGAGATTAGGATTTAGGGCACACGAAGGGAGAACCCTGCCTTTAGATAAATTCAGGTTTACGCTCAACATCCTCCGAAGGATCTCCAGCAGATCGTAAAGTGTGACCAGAATCCTCAGGTGGCGGAAAATGGCTCGATAAATTAAGACTTAAGTGGATTGGATAAGGGTGACCTTGCGAGACCTCAATTTATGAGAGATAACCAATTTATAGGCTTTTTAATCATCAGCTAGAATAGTTCTAGTAAAGCAATTGATTGGAAATATTCGTTATGATGTATCCATTGGAAAGACCGTAAACGGTAACGTCAACAGACCTTTTGTTCCTGTTGTTTCCCTGGGATAAAGCGAGCTTCCAGTTCAATTGTACCGAATGTACGCGACCATGTTCAGTTATCGATTCCTTCCACGAGTATTTCTCGCATAGACTCTCGACCTCGACAAAAACGAGCCTCCCTTTGGGAGGATAAATATTTAACTGAGCAGTGATTCGTCATTCCCGTAGAATGAAACCACTATAAGCTCGAAAGGAATTGAAGAATAAATCTCAAGAATATAGTTATAGTCTAAAGTTTATTTATAGCATTCAGCCTCCTTTCGCTGCTAATACAATACTAATGCATTAGCCGAGGAACATTAAGAGCGGCAGACTATCGAGCGAGAGCATCGAGTAAAACGTCGAGTGATGTCTCGGAAGAAACGTGGGAGGTTGTTAACCTGCTTCCATGCAATCTCGCATCAGCCAGACATTCTAAATAGAGGCATGGTGCCACCGATTCGTTGGCTCGGAAGCAACCAAACTTCCTTTCGCACTTAAACTCTCTGCTGGAGATCTGTTTCCCGGGACTACCGCGGGATTATACCCCTTTCAACCGTATTACGGGGATGAATCGGCGTTACCTTCTAGCCAGGAAGCGGCTTGCCCTTATCCTAGCAAGGACTCTCTCTCTCTCGCTTTCTCTCTCTCTCTCTCTCTGCTCTCGCAGCTCGACTAATCGATTTCTACAGAGGTTAATGCTGCATCCGAGCATTAATGTTCTCTGAATGGAGACGCCGTGGATTTACTGGATCAGAGGGTTAAACCACGGTTAAACCACATCACGGAGCAACTGACTTCGTCGAAAGCACCGGAGACTTTAAGCTCCGCTTGGGCGAGGAATTAGTTGGGGGAGAAGTGAAAGAACCTCGAGCGAAATAGCTCGTGTAAAGCTACTCGTTTTTTTCCTAACACGAGACGCAATATCGTACACAAGATTCGGGGCTGGAAAAAACTCCCCACGACCCTTCAGGCAGGCGATAGAGCGTCTCTCAGTAGAGCTTTTACTTCCGTCAACTCTTGCCTGAATTTTTCTATCTCGTTCTCGCTGGTTTCACGATTCTTTTGGCGGAAATAACGTTGAACCAATTGTGACATTATCCTAGCGAATTCTGCATCATTCTCTTGTGCTGTTTCTTCCTAAAAACGAAATCAGAGATATCGTGATTATTATTTCGAGAATCGGAAAATAATTGATTTTCAGTTGATGTACTAACGATGTAGAAACAATGTGTCAAGTCCCACTTGGCGCGTTTATCCTGCGGCGGTTTAATGAAAACCTTAATGTACTCGGCAACCGTCGCAATCCCCGCGCGGGTTGGGAGGAGATTGAAGGGTGGTGGTAACGCAGTTGTCAACATATAGTCGACGTAAGCCTGAAAGTACTCTTCGATAAGAACAGGAGTGCTGAGATATACTTCTAAGGTACCTTTGTTCGCCCGTAAGTCCACTCTACGACTACGTTCTCCGTTAGAATGGTGTAAGTATTGGACATACATGCAATCAACATATTGATCGCTACGATAACTGATATAAAGGAAAACCCTGGAGAAAAAAGGATTATTGTAAACTAATAAAACTAATATAATAAGGATTGAAATTCAACGAGGATCTACCAGCAAAGGCAATGTATCCAATGATTTCCGTGAAAGTATGATAATTGATGACGCTTTCCAATTCAGAATTGCCCGGCAAATTTTCTATGATGACATCAGCGCTTTCGATCGGACTCATACAAAAGAGTGCCCAGAATAGAGTTTTCATACTAGCTGAGAAACTGACGAACGAACTGACTTGTTGAGTTTGAATCTTCGACTTGTCGTCGGTCTGCACCATACCATCGTAATACTGATAAAGCTTCGCCAGACCTGAAAATGAAGTAGACTTGCGTATAAAAAGGATGCGTTCTTTCTCTTTTCTCTTACGAGCAATCTCACCGGCAGCGAATGCGACGAGAATGATGGAGAAGATGACCATAAACTTGCGAACGTCCGTAACCATCTTGCAGAGCGATTGCTGAAGGGGACCCAGATGATAGTCCAATTGGCAGATGAATAGTAACTTGAAGAATGCCATGATCGTAGCAAGCGTATAAATACCTTCGGCCATTAAGGTCGGATCGAATTTGTGCCAATACTTCCTCTCGAGTTGGCGTTGATCATTGTTACGTACATCAATCGCCGCTGCTACCCAAAACAGGAAGGTCAGGATGAACAGAACGATCATCACCAACTCGTATCTATATTCAAACGATTGTCATTTTTATCACGAATCATTCACATTCTTTATTGACCGAATGTCTCGTTCGAAGAGATCAAAACCCACCCTTAGATAAGTTTTATTCTTTTTTCCAAAGAGGATAAAATTATTCCCTTTCCAGATTTAGTGTCAAACTTTAAACTATATGATATGAAATGCGGATAGGAGGACAGATATCAATAAGATGAACGTAGTGTCTGTTTTCTTTTTTTTGGGCTGAACGTTGTGGTGATTCGTAGCGAACTAAGCGGTACTACCTAGTGTTCTATACTGATCTCGAGAACGAGACCGTGAAGCATAATTAATAATTATTAGTTCTTACTGATAAGAAGGTGTTGAGAAATATCTCCTTGGTCCATGTTGGAAACAAAGGCGAAACGCTGCCCAGCAATACGAAAGGATGTACAGTATCAATATAGATTCGCATCCTGAAGAGATATCCTGCTGTCAAAAATTCGACTCTCATTTTTCCCGGTTGAACAATGCGAATATCATTATACATACCAGTGGCAGGCGCACCCCTGAGTTGTTCGCTCTTGTCCACGTTCGATTGGAGGAAAACGAGGAGCAGAAAAATTAAATAACTTGCCACTGAAGAGAGAAACTTGCTGACAGGTGTTTGCCAATCTTTGCCTAATTTCGATGTTGGTGATAGTAAAATAACAAGGACGATGATAGGAAGTATAATAATACGCAGGATAACGCGCAGGCATTTCTTCCATCCAGGCATGATCTTCCATTCGTACCAACCCCCGATCCATATATTTTCAACTAACTGGAAAAAATAGTTTTTGCTATAATTACAGCAAGTATAGCAAGTTTGAGAAAAAAATTATTTAAAAGTTTACTGTATAAGAACCTGTTGTACGTTAGGATTTGCGACGAATGTTCGTTGTTGGAAATGAAGTGCGAATAGTAATCTGGGGTATTCGAATTTGGCGGAGTGCGCGAATCCTGTGGTCTGTTTTAAGATGGTTTTCACCTCTTCGATGGTCCGCGCGCATTCAATGAGTTCGGTGGCAAATTGTCCTACTTCCTATTTATCAAGAATAATTTTATTTATTACGAAGATAAACGTTTTTCAATATAATTTAAATATTGTAAAACCTCGGAGAGTTTCTTGTAATCATGGTAAAACTCTCTGTCGAAAGTGGCTGCTTCGGCCAATTCGTGCGAGTATTCAAAGGCCTTTAAAATTGGATCCGTCTGTGTTTGACAAATGTATGCTGGATTCGTCACAGCTTTGTAAGCGTAGAGTCGTTTCTTTGCGATTGCAAGTATATCTAGTCGGTCGCGATCGATCCTGCAATGAAATCCAAATAAATACTTTGCGATAAACTGCGAGAATGTAAAATAAAAGCGTGAATATATGCATGTATGTGAATTCGTATGAGTTATTGTTAAAAATACAAATATATATCTACAATTTTATATTATTATCCAAATGATCCTTTTTGCATTTCGCATTAAATTAATATCATGAATAAACAGTTGATACGGTTAGTGTTAAAATGTATCAGTCTATAAAAAAGTGTGTAAGTCTGCGTATCAAGCAAGAACTTTTAGCAAGCCAAATCCTGATAATTCTGTTGTCATTTCCAGAGAATTATGCTTAGCTCGGAATCGTACATGCATTCCTCGCAGATACAGCTGGGAGCATGCGGTGGTGACAAATAGTGGCGTCGAAGCATCAACATCCCAATCAGATCGAAGTGACCGCATTGCGCGGCTACCATCAAGGGTGTCGAACCCTCAGGGAAGTCGGCGCTGTCTATAATCTCGTCGTACTCCGATTCACTGGGTAGCTCATCCAGTTTATTCATAATGGCCACTGCAATTTTCGCCTGATTATCCCGAATGGCGTAGAGATGTGCATCGCCGGGATATATCTCCTCCAATGAGAGAAGGTATTGTACCATCGGTAAATTTCTGTCTTGCACTGCTATATGCAATGCTGTCATGCCCTGAAAATATTCTATTCGATCAGGACTCTTTAT
This sequence comes from Ectemnius cavifrons, assembly GCA_964023945.1. Taxonomy (NCBI): domain Eukaryota; kingdom Metazoa; phylum Arthropoda; class Insecta; order Hymenoptera; family Crabronidae; genus Ectemnius; species Ectemnius cavifrons. The sequence continues at coordinate 5,864,336 of OZ030382.1, forward strand.
TATTATACAAATGGTATACGCAACTTTATAAGTCATTGATTTAAATTAAAATAATTGTTTCTGTCATTCTTATTCTACCATCAATTTAAATTATTCGATATATCATCTGGCTTAATCAAATAATTTATTCCTGCCTGAAAAACGATGTACAGGGTGAGTCACTTGCCTTTTAATCATCCCCTTACCACTCGAATTCCAATTAATTCCAGTAATAGTACAATTTGATATTATAAATAAATGTCAGTGCGTGGAAAAGACTCGGTAAATATTCCTTTATATTAAAATTACTAAACACCGTATAATTATACCATTTTCAACACCCTGTACGATTTATATTTAGTATAAGAAAGGGAATATAAAAGATCCTGATAGAATTTATTTATCGCATAAATCCGAATTAGCAATATCACCAGTTTCACCTTGGTCTCTTTGTCCTAATAAGCTCTTAATTGATATAAAAGGAAGATAGCTCCATATCTGTTCGCCCCAATGTAGAAGAGTCTCGTCCGTAGGCCACCGGCGTCGTTGATGCGCGAGGATGACGGACAAAAGTTGAAAGGGGTTTCCGAAACGCGTGTAAACCATTTGTCGAACTCCATTTCTCAACAAAAGCGACGGTATCCCGCTCCCCAGGAATCAACGGGAGAACGTCGAGCATAGAAGAAACAGGGGAGAAGAGGTGGGCAAAGGGGAGCCGAGGATCTTTTACAAACCTCTTGAAAAGAAAGCACTGCGTAAGCATGTTGGGTGTAGGGTGCACCCCAATAATACGTATTACATTAAAACAACCGTGTATTGTGTCTCACGGTAGTGCAAACATTACTCATACGACAGATGATGAACCGATGATCCCTACTGACTCATATATATTTCTTAGGATCAAGGGTGACAAATTAAATGAGGAATGAATTGGACGCGTTATCAATGGATCGTTCATCGCTCACAGGGAAAGGGTCCCGTGTAATACTCGATCGAAATTCGAACGAGTGGCTGACAAAACTTGGAATTCGGTGGTCCAGCGTGTCAAGGCTTTCCACGCGCCTAGCATTCCTTAGTCATTCTAAACGTGTATCCATGCACGCGTGTGTATACGGTTAACCGGCCCTCTAACTGTCTCTTTTCCTCTACGATGGAAGTAGCACTATCCTCGAGCTTCTTTTCTAGAGCCGTGTCCCTTTTTGTCGGACGAATGGGACGACGACGTTTGTCGCCCATCTGCGGCACGTTTACAGAGGCGGCAGGCTGCCCCGACAATGGGTCCATAGAAGCATTGTTGGCCGTCGGCACCGCTCGACAATATTCCGTGATATCCTGCCTTTTCGATGGGGCCTCACTGTCACCTTGTGTATCCACACGCAACGGCACAATACCACCTTGTGATATATGCTTTTGGAAGGGCCCACCACCTTTCCGCGATCGGGCCAGCTGCTGACAATGCCTTCTGACTCGGCCCGATTTTTCTCTCGTGCAAATATCTTCTCCTCGACCTTTTATTATTAACTAGCAATGATATCCGGGTAACCAATTTTAAACAGGCCATCAAAGGAATTACCTTGTTTTAGATTTGCTCGAGGTGTGATCTCATTTGAAATTTTTGTGGTAATTTTGGAATAACTTGTAAAAATTTGTAAATAAAGAAGAGAAAAATCTCCATCAATATTTGCCTATTCTACTTACTTCTTATCGAGAAATGCAGAACGAAGTACCCCCCAATTAATTCCAAATCCCCGTTGCGATACTCTAGCTTGATAAATATTGACAAGCAAACTTCACTCCTCTTTACAACGCCAGCAGTATTTTCATGCCATTAGATTCTGCGAGGTTAATGAAACTTCTACAAAGCAGGCCAACTTGATCAGAAGCTGACTAGTGAAATTACTACAGTCTACTTAAGACGAACTAGAATCGAATCGCCTGGAACTGAGAGAACGTCTGTAAGATTGAAGCCGAGAACGAACGAGCGCAAAAAGCTTGCCGAGGGTACAAGTAAAGAAGAGGGTGGAGAATGGGGCGACGGTTGTATAAAAGAAACTAATCGAATTACATAATAAAAAGGGTGCGTGTGTCATTCATCGGGGCGGACAGTGGTTTAGGGAGGTATTTGTTAAACGTTCTCGATACACGATCGGTATTAGGGCGCCCCCGAAAACGAGAGCAAAATGGTAGCAAGAGGGTGGCGGAGGATGAGGAGAGAGGGAGGCTGCCGCGAAGGAAAGACAGTGGCAAGGGGATTCCCGGATGGAATTTACAGCGGGGCGGGTCATTTGAATAATTTTTATCGGTTCTCGGCTGAAACCATTGTCTTGTAAAGGACGGCCTGAAATATGGCCGGAGATACACCGAGGCAGCCAGCATCTTTTTCTCTCGGCTCATCCCTCTCCTTTTATCTTCGTTACGCTCTCCTTCTATTCCCTTCGATTTCTCTCGTCTCCTTCTCGACGATCTTCTCCTTATTGCGCTCCTTCGGTCCACCGGTACGATCGTCTTCCTACCGATCTGCTTCCTACTGTCTCACTTGCTCTCGTTCCCGATGCTCGGCCACCGCTTCTTCAAAAGCTGAAGAGGGTTGGGGTTTTTCGGGAAGAGCATGGAAGGAGATGGAACTATATAACTTTCCTCTCGCTTGTTCCGTTGGTCTCGGTTTCGAGACTAACACGGGAAGGGAGTAACATTCCACGGGGGGTACGTGTTCCACTACGGGGTGAAGATCGGAGATAACGAGGACTCGTCCGCCTGCTCCCTCTTGCCGCGCACCTACGATTCGCCTCGCTTCTATTCCTCTTTCTCTCTTTCTCTTTCAAGTTCCTTTCGAGCACTTTGCATGGGAATTCAAGTTACTGCCTCAATCGAGACGATCTAGACTCGCAATTGGGAGTCTCGCGAGGAGTTCTACCCTCATGGTTTTAAAATAGACATTTGAATGTGCATGAGACTTATACACTTCGAAGGGGGATGAACTTTTAATGATAGAAAGTTGAAGTTGTATCTCGATGGAAAAAAGCTTTTGCGAGAGAAGTAGAGTTCTTTGAATCTTTGGCGCGATCTCCGCTAGGGTGTAAATCACTGGTGAAAATGGCAGAGTGCGGAAGGGGTTGACAGGCTGCGGCTGAAACGAGGAAAACTCTGGCATCCCTTTTTTTTACCTGTGCTCCCGGATGAATCGACGTAAGTGCCGGCACTTACGCTTAAATTGTGGGAAACCACACCGATCTTAGATAAAAGTCCCGACCGATCTTTACGAGCTGTTTTCAAAACCGGGGAACGCGCGGCCTTTGAATATTCGGCCGGGCAACCAGCAGGACACCCACACAGGATCTCTTTTCCATCTCGATCGCTTGTCTCCAACTGATCATAATTTGTTCGGCTCCATTGACGGCCTCGATCCTTTGTGCACCCTCTCTCATTGTAGTGCGCGTGCACCATGAATAAACTTACCTGGAAGTCGATGGCATTCACGTCGATGTCCACACCCCCAAGGAAATCCTGTACCTCGGCTACATTGCCGCCAGCTACCGTGCTGAAGAATTGTTGCTCTTCCTCGTTAAGACGAGCAATTGCCACACTGGATCTCTGAAAAATGAATAAACACATTAGAGAATTGTGAGTTTGCTTTTTCCTTATTTTATATCCTTTTATTGGTAATCCTTTTCTACTTATACTTGGATTTCACTTTTGATTATATACTCGTAGATGTACAAAGGATGTGACGATCGATAACCTCGGAGAAAACCTTTAGGATTCCTGTGGCAGGACTCACCCTTTGGAATATATCCACTTCTTCCTCCTCTTCATCGAGGTCCTCGAACGCCTCCTTGTCCATTCCAACCACGCTTGTCCGCTTAATTACGCACTCGCCGCCCTTTTCCGTCCACTAATCTTTCCTTCGTTTACCTCAAACCGAATGAATTGCGTTTCCCTTCTCAGCTTCCGGCATGTAAATAACAAGGGAACAGCGCCACTGGACTTCAAGAACAATCTTTACGCACTGACTGTCAATCAATGCAATTGCCAGGTTAAACGATCAATTTTATTCCAAAATCTATTTACCGTCAATTCTCCGCGCTTCGTTTAAGTTTCCAAGTCTTGGAACCAAAGATACTCGATATCTTACAATTTCATAGAAATGCAGGCAGAATAAAAATTGCTGACTCGTGCTACGTGACAGTCTATCCAATGAAGCCAATACGCTTCTAGCTAGGACTTCACGAAACCATTGTTCCTTGTAGAAGGAAAAGCGATTCTTCTTAGAAAGAATTTATTCACGATTCGTTTCGTCGAGGAAGGGTGAAATAACGACACAGTGAATTATGCTCTCGTTTAATGATTTAATTCAATTTATCGATGCTGTATATATATATACATAATTTATAATTTGTCTTTGCGCTACGTACAAATAATAATATAATAATATATAATATATAATAATAATATTAATAATAATTACTATAATATATAATAATATATATCATTTTCCGGGTGCGTGCGGGGAGAATTGGGGGACGGGACAAGGGTGGATTGGGGGGGGGGTTGTATAACTTACGTATCAATGAAAGTAACCGCTATTTCCCGATGATTATCGATGATTACTGCCTCGCGACGAATTACTATACAGCAAGGCGGGAGGAGTCTCGACGTTTAACGTTAACGCTCGTAGAGTGAAAGAGAAAGAAAGAGAGAGAGAGAGTGTGTGTGATATTCGATGTTAGAGCTAGCGATGAAATGCGCTCAGTAAAACATACTGTCATTAGTGCAATTTCGCTCAATGGTGTAAGGTGACGAGCGAGTGATTATAATTAGAGAGCTATTTACAAGAATCTTGAAGCCACTCGATTCGTGCTGGCAATCACTAATCACTTGCGATCTTCTATTTCGAGGTTGATACACTTGCATCGCAGAGGAGTCAGTGTTAGATGAAAAATTACAGGTTGATTTAAATAGAGAAGCGTATAAATAAAAAAAAAAAAGGACGATGGGCGGAATTGGTTAAATGACCCAATTGATTCGCCATGAATCGTCGTATCGATTCTTGTGGTCAGAACTGCAAGCATGAATTAATACTGCTGGAACCCTTACTTAGCACTACGATTTCTCGAATGGTTTGTTGCTCGAGTCGAATGGTCACTGAGAGTAGAAAGGAATAAGAAAAAAAGGGGGGGATGGGAGGGGCGATAAAAGGGGAGGGTAAAGAGACATCGCGCAATTTAATGAGACGCTAGCAATTAAATAAAGTACGAAACTGTACAAACACTTAGCGAGAGTGTACCGAGCACTCCGTGGAAATCGAAGTACAGTACGAGTAACGCTGAGATAAAGAGCCGGTGTAAGCGCGCGCGCTTTTTATCGAGCATTAGTCCATCTGCGAAGGCGCGGCCCATTAGACGACGTCCTCGTAGCAACGCACACATCCTCCTCCTCCTCCTCCTTCTCCTTCTCGTGGAATGAGACCAGGAGAGAGAGAGAGAGAGAGTTCTATTTATATTATATACTTCGTATGGTACACACGATAAGATTATCAAGAGAAGAGCTTCGAACGCACCGAAAGCTTCATTTTCTCTCGTCCTATTATAGTTAATATACTACACGTCACTCGGTGAACGGGATTAGGTCACTGGCCAATAACAATGTCTTTTCTACATCGCTTGCGTCTTCGACGTATCGTTGTCTTCTTTTCTATATCCCCCCAGTACGTTCTTCAAAGTAGAATGCCTGATATGGAGATGGGAAGAGACGAGAATAAACTCGTACTTCATGCGAAATCCCTGGTTCACTATCTAGTGGACCTTGAGTCCTTATTCGATCAGTGAACTTCTTCTCTGGAGCATTAATGCTACACTAGAGAAAGAGAGCATTTCAGGCACCAGCTGAAAGCGGGGGTTGCATCGCGGACGCGTTTCACGCTCCGCTCATCTCCAAGGTGACATTTTCTTCGAGACTAAGTGGATCGGTTGTACATCATACCCGATGGTAGCACGTAAGCGGAAATGGTGTATAACATCGAGGCATACCAATGTACACCCTCGACGTCTTGCGTCGTTGTGCCGTTTATGTTCTGCCTTACTTCAGGGTGAATGACATCCACGCTCCGCGTGGTCCTGACGAATAGTGACTTGATAGAGTGCCAGATCCTAAGTGGCAGGAAGGAATAATGCGCGACTGCTTGACTGTTGACAACAGCGTAACACGATGCAACTACATCGTCTACGAGAATTGTACCCTCGGTTGTAAGGGGTGCGAAGACACCCGTTTCAAGGACTAATTTCGCTTCGATGACCTTGTCCCATCGTAAACGATCGGTGACCTCGTTCTTTGATTCCTCCGAAGGATCTCTCACGAGGATCCTATCGCCGATTCGCACCTTCTCCGAGTAGATGATTGACTTGCCCTCCACTGGCACTAAGTGAGATGGTGTCAGGGTCAGCATCCGGCCGGATTCCGTGCTCAGTCGAATGAACTGCCTCGTCTCCGATGCCGAACGGTCCATGAAGGCGATCACTTCACTGTACACGACCTCCCCGCGGGAATCTAGAGCGGCAATCCTCTCACCAAGAGATAATTCGTCCAACCTCTTCGTTGTTCCATCCTCGCTTCTTACTAGACTTCTGCCAGGGAAACAACCACCAGATTTGCCAGCTGATGAAGATTCTGTAAGCAAAAAAGAATTCTTTTAGACTCTCCGCGTAATGCTTCCTTCCATGATTCGATAAAGCTCCGAGAGGGCTGAAACTCCATCCAAGCGTAGAGAGTGCGGCAATTAATCCAAGAGGGCCTTGCGAGCGTTCGACTAAAAGTGAATTCCTGTACGCTCAAGCGTACACAAGCGGGGAAGAGTAGGCTGAGATTTTCTGCATTCCAGTAAGAGATCTGCTTTCGCGACTTCGAGCACCCGGACCGGAAGGAATCGGTCCTTGGATCGAGTAATCGGATAACCGTCGGTGGCGATGTGTCTCGCCAAAAATTCTCCGCAGGAAACGCGGACGAACGAAGGTGGAACGCGGATAAAAACAAATTGCCAAGTTAGCCTGACCGTGAGAAATTTCTGACCCTCCCATCATAAGTTAACCCTGGCGAGTGCTTCTTCTTCTTCTTCAAGAGAGAAGAACTTTTGCGGGTGGCCATTATTTCCCAGGTGACGCGTTCTTGCTGCTGAATGTGTCCTGTTTAAGCAGGCTACGTGAAATTCGGCCCGCACTCTCATTTGAATTTAAATGCCTCTCCAGAGCGTGTTATAGCGAAGCCTCTCGCGGCCCTCAGGAATTTCCTCGCTCCACTCAGTGTGGCTTGCAACAGCCAAAGGCAGTGGTGGCAGCAGCGGCCTTCCGAGGCTATTTAATTGCGAAAGTGAAACTCGCCTTCCTGCCAAGTAAGACAATCTGATCGAGAGCATCGATGGACTTAGGCGAGTGGAAGTCAGCGGTGTGTTAAAGTCGTGACACGCGCGGTCCATTGCCCCTCTCTCACCTTTCCCTTTCTTTCACCCGCCTTCTCTCCCCAATCGAACAGCCTTCCCCGCTCACCCCGAGATTCCGTCTGGACCATCGGCTCTCGGATCGATTTCGCGCCGATTTCTACCTTCGATCTTAATTCGAGCCGACGGGCACACCCCGTTTTATTGACATTTATTCTGAAACCCGAGATCCCACTCTGTACCTGGAGAACTCGTTTGCAACATTGATCACTCGGCAGAAACGAATTTCGGGAATAAGGTCTCGCCGTTCTTTAAGCTCTCCCTTTTTCTTCCTTACTATCAAGAACATTATAATTTCTCCAAGGGTATATTCAATCAATAATTCTCCATCATATATCAATCGAACTATAACCAAAGGGATAACTAGCTGCCAAATTGAGGGTGTAATTACAATTTACATGGAGTCTATTGATCGGAATTCCTGCGGGTCCGAGGAGTTAATTGGCTGAGCGTACGTAGCTGCTAAATCCACAGAAGGTCTTATCAAGCCGGCGGCGGCGTCGGCGTCGGCGGCAGTGGAGCTTTCGCTCGATTAATCTGGAGCAGTTATCGCGAGCATTGGGAGGTAGCATGTATAAGTGGAGAAAAGAAATACAAACCGGACTTGACGGAGCAGTGAATGTGCGATCTGGACTCGTAGTAGACCCAGTCGAAACCAGCTTCGACAGCGAGTCTCGCCAACATGCCGTACTTCGAACGATCTCGATCGCTCGTCGTCACGTCCACCGCTCGGCCCTCGTAATGCAAGGAGTCCGTTGCATGCTTCCCCTCTTCGTCCCAGCCTTCCGTCACACGTAGTTTCACCCCCGGCCATTGGTTCATCACTGAGATTGCTAGGGTGTTCAGCTTCTCCTTGCATCTCTGTAACAAAATAGATTCATTGTTATATTGTTGATATTAATTTGTATTAATTGCTTCATCGCAGTTGATACAGACGGTAAAAATAAATTTGGTAAATTTCATTGTTATATGTTAGATATTGATTTAAGTCAATCGTTCGATCGCATTTAATAGACATGGAGATGAATATAGAAAATGTCAGTTATATCGTTGATATTAATTTGTATTAATTGCTTCATCGCAGTTGATACAGACGGTAAACATAAATTTGGTAAATTTCATTGTTATATGTTAGATATTGATTTAAGTCAATCGTTCGATCGCATTTAATAGAGACGGAGATGAATATAGAAAATGTCAGTTATATCGTTGATATTAATTTGTATTAATTGCTTCATCGCAGTTGATACAGACGGTAAAGATAAATTTGGAAAATTTCATTGTTATATGTTAGATATTGATTTAAGGCAATCGTTCGATCGCATTTAATAGAAACGACGAAGATGAATATAGAAAATGTCAGTTATATCGTTGATATTAATTTGTATTAATTGCTTCATCGCAGTTGATGCAGACGGTAAAGATAAGTTTGGAAAATTTCATTGTTATATGTTAGATATTGATTTAAGGCAATCGTTCGATCGCATTTAATAGAAACGACGAAGATGAATATAGAAAATGTCACAGTCACATCGTTGATGTTGATTTGCATTAATCGTGCAGTGGAAAACGTCATAGTTACATTTTTCATATTGATTTGAGTCAATCGTTCGATCGCACTTAATAAAAACGACGAAAAGAAATATTTAAAACTTATATTGATTAAATCAATCGCGCGATCGCACTTGATAGAAACAACAAAGATAAACACACGAGACTTCATAGTTACACCGTTGATATTGATTTACCTCAATCACTCCATCGCACTTGATATAGACAAAGATAAATGCGGGAAACTTCATAGTTACATCTTTAATATTGATTTAAGTCCATCGCTCGATCGCACTTGATAAAAACGTGGAAGATAAATACATAAAACTTTAGAGTTACAAAATTGATATTGATTTAAGTCAGTCGCGCGATCGTACTCGATAGAAATAACAAAGATAAATACCTAACACTTCACAGTTACGTCATTGATATTGATTCGAGTTAATCGCTTAATAGAAACGACAAAGACAAATACACTTTGCAGTGTCCAAGGAAAATCGAGGTTCAGTGTGGAGTCAAGGATCTATCAATCATAGGACAGGCTTTGCCGAGAAAAGTTAGGAGTCTCTGAAAAGTGCGAGGTCGCCAGAGCGGAAGTTCTTCTAATACTCGTCTCCGCAAAGGCGACGAACACAAAGTGTGCAAGGGTGTGCTGTTTCCATAGTGGTACAAGCTTTCCACGAAGTTCCGCTTAACGCGATTTTCCAAGGGGCGCGGTACACAAGGGGCGGACAAAAATGCTTGGCGATTTCACGCGGATGCGCGCGGAAAAAGGGAATGCTAGCGCGCGTAAGCGCAGCGGAGGTCCACAGTCGACAGGTAAAAGCTGGAAGAGAGCTGCGGGGACCACCGAGCGCTCTTCGGGAAACGAATGCGTGTTTTGACCGGTCACCGAGGACCGACAGGAGGACCTTTGAGGGAGCCCTTTAAGGAGCGAGTCCGTGGCGAATCAGGAGGCAAACAGGAGTATAAATACGCCCGGTGTCGAGGATCATTCGGTCACGGCGATCATCCTCTCCGCCACCTCTCTCGCTCTTCTCTTCTTCGGCATCTCTACAGTTACTGCTGCTACTTCTTCTACAGCCTCTTCCTTGTCTCTCCGTGTTTCATCCTCTTTCTATCGCGCTCCTTCTCTCTCTCTTTCTTTATACCTGAGCGGGAGTCGCTGCTGCTGCTGTTGCTGCTGCTCAATAGAGTGTGCAGGAGAAAAGCGAGGAAGAAGAGGATAGTATAGCGGTGTGCAAGCGGCGAAGAGTATAGAGCCGTGTAAAGCCGAGTTAATCCGGAACGCGTTGTATCGGGGGCGCGAGAAGCCAAAGAGCGAGAGAACGCTCAGAGGGAGAAAGCACCCATTGACTCCGATCGCATTGTCGGCCTGTATTCGAACCGTCCCTGCTCGTGTTTAAGTTGATTTCCGAAGTGTAATCGCCCACGCAGCCCTGTATCACGCGCCTCGATGACTCTGTACAAGCGGCTCCCAAGATACCATTCCCTACGGCTCTTCTCTCATCCCTTCTACCCACCATCGCCAAGACTTTCTTTGTATTCGAGTGAGTGCGCGGAAAAAGGCAATTTTCGAATCGTTCCTTTGCCAATATCCTTCATCCATTGCTTCACTTCACCAACTACCAATTTCGAAAGTCGAAATCTTTCCACTTCGATGTCTGATTCGTAGAAGGAAGAAATCGTAATATTGACGTAGTTTAAAGACAGATAAAACGTTACTGGTTTTTCTTTTATAAGTTAACCCTGGAAAGAGCTGCTTCGAAAGAACTTCTCCGGAAGACTATTATTTTCCAGATGATGTATTCCAGCAGAAATTTTTGCAGTCGAAAGCTTCGAGAAGAAAGAAATCGTACTATTGACTTTGCTCAGGCTGATAAAACATTGGTACGAAGGATTTTAATAGAAAATTTAAAGTCCTTTTTCCCTTTTTAGATCCTATTTCGTTTTTTCCTCAAAGAGAACTAAAAACGTTAGTACGAAATAAAATGGTTCTCTCGAATATGATGAGGTATCGCGTGGAGAGTTTGTCGGCGCGAGTTACAGAAGCACACGTTCAAAGTTCCAGGAGGACAGAGAACCGGCGGCGGGTTAGTGTTCGCGCGCGCGAGAGCTCGGACAATGAGGCTGGGTTCGACAGCGGACACGAAGGCGAGAGCGCGGTACAATGCCACGAATTTGCAGCTCTCCTTGCGGCAATTAGCTTCTATTGACTGTACATGACAGCTAAAGGGGGGGGAACCAGTCCCGCCTTTCTTCCTTCTTTACTTCCTTTTTGCCTTACAAGCACGAGAAAGACAGAGAACGCCAAGTGTCCTGGAATATAAGACGCGCGGTAGTCCTCGCAGGACGTGAACCAGTCACGGCCACGTGCACGCAATCGCGTCGCACGCCCATCGGCTGTCGGATGAATTCCCATTAACTTCACTGTTGAACCACTGTGCTCAATGAATCGTTGGAGACCGAAGTCAACTATGAAGGAAGCAGAACCGACCACTGACCGCTTCTCAATAGACTCCTCTAATTCCCACGTGTACCACCGTGTTTCACCGATTCTCGACGCCTGCTCCCACTGAATTCCTACACCGGCTCTAACAGCTGCTAGTTTCAATATACACGCTGATTCACTTGCCTTTCAATCGACACTGTCATAACTTCTTATCAGATTTTTGTGTATATTGTATTATGTAAATTGTGAGTAGAATAGAATTGTGAGTAGGGAAAGTTTGTCATAATCGCACTTTCCTTCGTTTTTTTAATAGACAAGTGTGATTTGTGAACTTTTAGTGTTTTAACAACTTTCTTTTATAATACAGTGAATGAAAAAAGTACTCGCACACTAAGTGTATTTGGAAGTTTTACGAAAATTTATTCTAACTTTGTTGTAGCCACTGTGCAAAAAATTGCAGGAAAGAGTTAGAAAACTGTTGTATGCGACTAAAATTATTACAATTTAGAATGATCCTATAGATTGCCTTTTATACTTAATAATAGTGATTTAAAGGTAAGTTAATCACTTTGTACGTCCGGATTACCACTGACTTCGCATTTACACACCAGTAGATAAATACCCCGGAGCCAGCAGTGAGCGTTCCCTCGTCGAGATACATCTAATAGTCTTAAATTACCATTCGATACTTCGCACTGACATTTCAGACATTCGCCTGCAACGGAGTGTGAATTAAACTGCTTACATCGCGCGTGTTACCTCGACACTGCTTGAAAGACGTGCATTCGATATTAGCAACTTTACGAGGACTTCGAGTGCACTTCGCCACTCATTCAGTAAATCTTCTGTCGCAATCGGCTTTAGCGGAGAAAGCGCTTATACTGATTAGAAATTCGATTGGTAAATCGTGGATTGATGATTTTATGGATACGCGTAATATTATAGAAACCTTCTGTCGTATTCGAAGAAGAACAATGAAAATCTACGAGAAGTTCTGTTGATACTAATTTGTAACTTCAACTTTTTAATTCGATTGGTAAATTCAATATTGACGATTTTATAAACGCATATAATATTATCCAATAATTGTAATGTACTCAACTGTGGAAGGAAGAGCAAAAACAAAGAGAATTTCAAATTCCACTTAGAAGGATGTAAGATTTTAACGACTGAAAAAACCCCTTTAATAATTACTAATCCGATTGATAAATCCAAAATGGATGATTTATGGATACGTATAATATTATCTAAAACTTGCGGTGTACCGAAGAGTGCCGGATGGAGGATCACGAAGATGGAGAAAAGGCTGAGAAAGAGAGCGATAAGCGGGAGTATCGTGAAACAAGAGAGAAGGAGAGAGAGGTGGATGTACAAAAGGGCCCGATGGAACTTCATATAAAGAGAGGGAAGAATGGTGAAGGGCCCGGGAGATGTACTGGCCGTGGTGCACGATGGGGCGCCTTGTTCACCCAGCGGGGTTACCTATGGGGCCCCTCCCAGACTTTACATCTATTTACAAACATTTTGGCGGACGACCAGACACACAAGCAAAGAGAGGGAGAGAGAGGCGAGGCGGGAGAGAATGCGCGCAGTTGGCCAAAGCTCCGAATGTCAGGTCTTATGAAAATCCATTTCGGGTGAAAAATGGCCTGGCCCGTAATCCATTAGGTGCACAAGAGCGGAACCGGGGCCGACATGAAAAAGGGCGAGCACGAAGAAGGCGCGCGACGTTATTCTCGCAAAGTGAATCTTGCGGATTCTTGTAACCATGAAAATCTAGTCTTGATAGGATTTTAAATTATTTTCTGTAATCATGTAAATAGTTACTAATGCATTAATCTTTCCATAAAATAATCAATGTTTTAAAAACAACACAAATCCGTATAATATTGCTCGTTTAATATCACTAAAATCTTAGTAAAGGAGTCATTGAACTTTCAAGAAGATGCATCACAGAAATTCGGATAACGATGCGCCAGGTTGATTTTAATGCGTGAATATAAGACGGGAAATTGCGTTCCGGTTGGTTGCTCGATTAAGCACACACTTGGCCTGTCAATGCCCTCGAATGGACGATGGTGATCGTCGACTAGTTTCAAAATTAATAAACGCGCGCTTGGTAGGCGGCGACGGGCCGGCTGTTCCGGCGTGCAAATTTGCGCGCGCGCGCGCGATCTTCGCGAGAATTCACTCGACGGATATTACGGAAGGCGGAGATGAGAGACTGCAAGGAAACCAGTTGGAGCGCGATGACGAAGTGGACGCGACAACGATAATGTCCTCCTGCCACCGAGCAACCCTATCTTCTCCGTGCATCTCTCACCTCGATACCCGTTAATTATCGGGCGTCTATCACTTACACCTCATTTACATGTGGCGTATCTTATCTGACGCGGTAAACCGGCGGGTCCCGATTGCCAAGAGGATTCGCATCCTTACCAGTGAACACTCTGGAACCTTCCAATTCTCTCTTACAACTAAAGAGCAAACTTCCACTTTAAATTAAGTACCACTTAAAAAGTGATTAAGAGAAAGAGCTACCTTTATATAATTAAGATAACCGCGATCTATAATGAAAGTTTAAAACTCATAGAATTCATATAACATGAAAGTTTATGGGAAGTAGAATAGGTCAGTGTGCGTCTGACGAAAAGTTTGCTGATCTATTAATCAATGAAATATGCTAGATAAGGCAACGTTCAATCGACGTTGAAGGAAGAGGTTGAAAAGAGTCGTAGGGATGGAGAAGAGAAGCGAGGAAGAGCGGCGAAGGCAAAAGATGGTCCAGCGCTGGAGCACCGGAAAGGGGGTTGGGTCCCAGATGAACGAAGATGGTGAAGGAGAAGTGGGCTCCATCCCAGCATCCAGAGATGGGGCCCCGCCCCCGCTGGTTTCTTCTCGAGTCCTTCTCCTCCTCCGGCCTCTCTTTCAGCTTTACCTTCGTGGTCAGGCCAACCTTTTATTCCATTCTTCTTGTTTCAGCATGCTCGTTTCTCTCTTCTCCTCCTCTCTCTCTCTCGTTCCTCCGCTCTCCTCTCCTTCCCCTCTGCGACCATCTTCGCCGAGTAACACACGGCCACTGCCATGTCTGTGAAAGTGCTACCAGCGCACCGTCACCTTCGTCCACCTCCTCCTCCTCCTCCTCCCGCTGACCACATTCGGGCCCAGAAAGAGTGGGCATTTCTGCTCGCCGCTCTGCTCCCGATCTTCCATTCACTACGCTCTACCAAACGAACCGCCCAGCCATCAGCTGATCTCCACCCGAAGAGAAGCCACTTCCGCCTTCGATGGAAACGGACCCCTTCGACACCTTTCGTCCCAACACTCCGCCTCTTATTTCTCGCCCGCAAATCAACTCTAAGTCCATTGAAAACCTTCGACCCGAATGTTTTACTATGTTATATTATGTTGTTTTCGTTGATTGAATTGATTCGGTTGATATTAAGAAAGAATCGAGGTTGAAATAGAGGTTTTTTTGTTGTTTGTTATTGTCAGGATTAAAGTGGCTCTCTTGAAAATGAAGAGTAAGGTTCGTTAAGGACATGTATGTACCAGGATCGATGGAAATGATTGGTATTGCGCCCCGAAGGACAATGGCCCGAGGAGCCGAAAGAGATGACACGGCAACAATGGTGGCCATGTTTTGAAGGAGAACCACGCGAGCTGTGTGGAGTGTTTGTCGAGCTCTCTAGAAGGTCCCAGTGAGTCTGAAGAGCGATCGCGGCTCCGGATGACCTATCTCACGCTTCTTCGTTGTCTTCAACCCCACCAACGAGTACTCCTTCAGCGTCCCTCTAACAGCATCCACCCTGACTCGACCTCTCTCACTGATCCATCATTATCCATTTAACATCATTGGCTATTAATCGATCCTTTAAATCATTTTTAAATCATGCCAGACCGGATGGAAGCCGCTTTCGTTAGCGACTTACTTTCGCCAGGGTGATCCAACATTGCCTGCGACTATCCACTCGGCTTGTCGCAATCTGCGGTCTACCACGATCCGAATTAAATATAGATCGTCAGTCTCGTCGCCAGTCGGCTTCGAGACTTCCTGGAAGCCCTGCGAAACGCGCCATGTTCCAACAGGAATTTTCAACCTGTCGTGAATTCCGCCCCTGCCACTACCAGGATGGTGCTCGCTCGTCTTGGTCTCTCTCCTTCTTCTGGACAGAGACTGGAGAGTCTTGGGTTACATCCTCATTGCATACCTGGAGAACGACGCAATCGCCTTCGGAGACGAGAAAACGAGCACCAGGAGCTACTCACACTCACCCTTACCACCCCTCCCCAACCCCTTTTCTCCACATTACCGGTATATAAATAACGATATCGATGTCCCCCCACTATTTCTGAGCCGATCATGAAATTATCCTTGCTCGAAAGTTAATAATACCTCAGGATATTGCTCGCTCGTTTATATCCAGCAAGCGTGTAACCTTACAAGCTGACTTCCTGCACTCAAGAAAAGGAGAATGATGTTTCGAACAGCTTGTGTGTCAGTGTGTCCACCAAGCGAGCAGGTGGGGGTGAGGATTCTCGACTAATCCTACTGGAAACTGTGAATCGACATCGATCCGAGGCCGAAAGTGGCGCGATACCGGGATATCATATTGTATAAGATCCGTTCGTGGAAGTGCGGATGGATCGATCGGCGAGAGATATATCGGGATATATCGGGAAGGCGTGGAATCTCTTCGAACCTGTCGCGGATAGTTGCCGATGCCAAGGTACCAAGCTGGCATCTCTCCTGTAGTCTCCTCGTGTCCCGGGGAGCTCGGGTTACATCCTTATTACATACCTGCACGCTGGACAAGCGAGCAGCACGAGGAGGCAGTGAGAGGTGGTGGACGAAGATCGAACTCGACGGGCCGCGAGGGCCTTTTGTCTGTGGGAACGGATTACCGCGCCAGATTAACGAGAGGATGAAAAGAGAGGCGGAAGAAGGGAGGAGAGGATGAAGAAGAGTGAGAGAAAAGAGGATGAGAGTAGAGAGCAGAAAGCAAGGAGATAACAGGGACGTGTTGTTTTGGCTCCGGGGCACATCACACGCACGTCGTCGACAGGACCCCGGGCATCCACGAAGGCGATCACGGGTGATGAAGCCTCGTCCACAACGATCAAACTACGCCTCGTCGCTTCCACGTTCTCGGCACTCAATCTTCATGCTTACTTCTTCCTTAAACTCTGCCACCCTTTTTCACTTACTTATTAACCCTGTCATCCCTCCAATCTCTTCTCCCACTTTCTACCCATAATCCCACTCTCTACTTACCATCCACTTAAAGTGCACTCTATTAAATCGTTACACGATCTGCGAGTTCCACTTAAAGAAGTTCTGACATAGTCCAATGAAAATAAATCGAGAGAGACGCACACCGCGGATGCTCGTAAACGAGAGTCGACGGAAATGTGACTGTTTAGAAGCGGCAAAAGGAAAATGCTGCATTGTAGTCGAAAGCCCACTACGAGTCGTTACACACTCGCGTTAAAACATCAGCGTGCAACTGATTTATGTAATTCGTTGCGGCACTCGTTGCGAGTGTTAGAGTAATGCTCTGTAACGTTGGCTGGCTGCTGGGCGAGCCACTAATTGCCTGCTCGCTTATTTATGACAGTTCCAGCGTACGTTTATGACAGGTACTCTCTTCGTGCGAAGTCAAAGGTGGCAATAGTTATTCGATATTTATGAACTCTTCTTTTATCAGCGTAATACGCAGCGCGCGCGCAAGAGAGAAAAAGAGAGAAAAAGGGAGAAGCAATGTTTCTCAAGTGGACGGGATCCAGCGAGAACGGGGGCGTGATTGGAATTCCATTGAATAACTCGGGGACGCCCGTTCACAGACCTGGCATTCAATGACTCGAGAAGGCACAAGATACTCAATGAAGTCTACTCGAAACTCTTGGATGAACCACCAACCAGATACTTTCATTACCATCAGCCACTCTTCTTGTATTTACTGTGTTTATTAGCGTCGAGGAGAAGAGGCTTTTTAATTATGCAGCGAACCCTCTTCGAATAACCCACTGGTGACTAAACAGACTTTCTTCGAGCATAGTTTGTCCTCTCTTCACTCCGCGCGCATCCTACCATCGAGACGAACTTTCACGAAGAGTGTGGTAGAAAAAAATGTATCTGGCTAAGAGTAAATTTTAGAGAGAAAGGGAATGTCAGGATCAAGGGAAACTCGTCGGTCGGAAAAACGGCGAGTTCAAAGGGACGAGAGTAGAGTGTAGGAAAAACTGATAGCGGATAAGCCGAGGCTTCGGGCGACACGGGAAAGTCGAGAAAGCACTGATGGACAGGTGAGAACATTAGAGGCTAAAGGCCGGAGAATGTTGCCGAGGCGGCAAAGAGAAAGAGGAAATGAGATTAGTATGGTAGATAGAGAAAGCGAGGAAAAGGAGATCGTCCAGGTTGAATTCCTAGCTTCAGAGCTCTTTTCATCGGGTGCTACTCGTCCTCGTAAAAAGAAGAAAGAAACGCCAAGGGTGTCGGGAAATAATTCATAGTCGTTGCCACTGTCTCCGTCGGCGAAAAGATATAAGGGTGATCTAGGTGCTTTACTTAAAAGCTCGTCGCGATGCCCTTCGAAAAAAGGGAAAAAAGCTCTGTCGTGGACTATCGAGAAAGAGAAGAACCACAGCGTGCGGAGGAAAGAATGAAAGAAGCAGGAGGTGGAAAAAGAGGGATGAGGGCGAGGCGAAAGAGAGAAAAGGGAGTTGCGGGTATACGTATACGGAGAGGACGGATATCGTGTTCCAAATCTGGATCCAAGGGATCGGGTTATTAGGATCGAAATGAATGTAAATCCCCTTAACACGATCCCCGGCCAAAACACGGCTACCCGTGGCTCCGAAAGTGGCCAGATTAGATACCTGGCACGCCACGATCCTGCAGGATGTAGCAGCCTGATCCTATCTCGGCTGCCCGCCGCTACGTCGGAACTTGGGACCTACCCTGTGGACGGGCCTTAAATCTTTCCTCCAGCACAAGGAATGCCTGATGCGCGGCCGACCTAACGAGCTTTTAATCGTCGAGCTTCAAAACCCGATACAACACGTGACGACGCTGTCACGTGCTCCCTTAAATCAGAAAATTATTCAACCCCTAACACCCTGCTGCAGGTGAATTTTCAACTCATTCGTTCCAAGCATCGATTTCATAAGTCTAAGTAAGTTTATTATACAAGTTTTGTAGAAATGTATTTAAGTTCATAAGTAGCATAGTATGATCACAATGAAAATATGAAAGAAGAATAATAAATATATCACAACGTCTTCTAACATATATGAACATCCACGATTAATTCCATCGTTAATTCCCTTTCGAATTATTTAAAAACATCCTCTTACAGGTGAATTCCAATTCGTGCCAAGTATCATTTGAATAAGTTTAGTAGTACTTTCCGCCGGTGGATTCAGTTTTTACGATTAAGATTGGCAGTGGTAACACGTGGGTATGGCGGAGGCTTGGCGGCTTGTCAGCGTAGTAACGTGACAGCCGAGAGAGAGACTCGAGTGCCCTGAAAAGGTGGGCCGAAAAGAGGGCCGCGGCACGTCGCACGGATTACGAAACTTTATAGCAAGCTGCCCCTCTTTCTACTCAGCTCTTTCTCTTTCTCTCGTAAACGCCATTGTAAATCTCGTGTTATAAGGCGAATTCGTCGAGGTTGCGCCGGTTAGTAGGACTCTGTGGAGGAGGACGTTGAAGGGATTCGTGACCAGTACTACTCCTTTGCGAGAGTAAATGTCCTCGTAACCAAGCGATTTCCTTGGCTGGCGATAAATCGCTTTGATACGCGTCCCGCAACGAATCGCCCGGAAACACACTCTACGACTGACGGATTCGGGAAACTTAATCCACTGGAATCCAATGAGGAAGAGCAGAAGTCTGCCATCTACGACTCATTCCACTTTCTTATAAGACTCTAATAAATTAGACTAATAAAATCTGGTAGCTGTTACTATCTTCCATCCCAGTGCATGTCGGACAGAACGGCACTCGCAAGATCCAATTAATCAATTGCTCCGAATTACGAGGGACAAGGTGTAGCTGTGTTGTACCGGACGTAGAAGCGAGCCACACTAAACAAGACCGCCGTTGCTCTTAATTGCCGGCGGCGCGCGGCGCGGCCACTGTTTACCCGCGCGAACAAGAATCGCTGTCGGCAATTAAGATGTCAAGGATCCAGCGTGGCCAGTTACTGTCACTCTTTCAAGCGGCACCGAGCCTGGCTATATGCGCTCCGATAATTGACGCTGGATATACCAGTTAATTGGCCGTGTTAATCCCTCATTAGCGCGACCGTAAATCACGCGGCTCGCAGATAAGCTTGTAGGGAGGCGTGCGCCTAGTTTCAAGCGGATACCGATCGTCTACGAGTGCTCCACTTGATTGGGACGATCGTGAGTCCCGAGTAGCACTTGGATGAATCTACTCACTCAGCCATGCTGGAATTTAGTCGATCATGCTAATGGACATCTGTTATTCTCGAATGAACGTAGAACCGTGTCTTTCGAGGCGAACTCATCGAGCGTGCTTCACACTCGCTCGAAGAATACGTGTCGTTCGTGGGCGGGCGATTATTTATCACGTCGTTTCCGTAATTACTTCGAGACTCCGAGCTTCTAAAGCGCATTGTGAATCATCCGGCTGACGATCTTCTGGTATTTCTTAGTCTCAGTGAAAAGGGTGCGCCGAACTCAGCCACGTAGACTGTTCGAGACTTTGAACGCCTGTTAAATCAATCAAATCGTGTGTAATTAGCAAAGCTAATTGGCACTAATTGCCAGTCAGACTCGAATCGCAATTGAGCTATTTATGACCGGCTGTCTATATTTGGTAATGGAGCTCGAAGTTGTTTCACTCCGAACGTGCTTCATCCACTTCACTTTGACTTCGATTCACCGGGTGATTTTCAATGAAAGCATTGTAAGTTGTTTAAAAGAAAACTTGAAGGGAGAACGAATCTGAATAATAACTGAACCTGGCCAAATTTAATACAATCAATTCTTATCAATCATAGATAAGAGTCACTCCTAATCGAATCATTATTATGAATTCTATCACGTATCGATTATCAGCTCCGATTAAATTCCTGGCGTGGTGAACAATGAATCCCTCACGCGTCGGGCGGAAGTGGCTGACTAATCGACGTGACTTACGAGAGGACTAACAATAACTGAAAACTATGTGGAAACATGATAGCTATTACAATAATTGGATTTCCCAATATTCGATCAGGAAATTGATGAATGCTTTAGTGAAATCGAACGGTGCAATTTCCATGCGAAGATCTCTCTGGTTGTATGCGATATGTGGGTGGAGCGTTGATCTTTGGCCGGCTGGCACCCACTTACCATTGATAATTATGCAAATTAGTCGGTGCCCAGTGAAATCGATGGCTCTGACAGCCAAAGCGATCGGCGGTATGCTTTTTCCTCTGATGCTTTTGAACACCGCAGCCCGAAAACTCTCATATTTTAAGGACATAGGACGGCTAACTGTGCTCGCCAGAATGCGCCGGTACCTTTTCCACGCCGCATAGTCACCGCGTACTTTATGGCTCATTGTGATGTCGGCCATTATTCAGCGGACAGTTATAATGAAGGATTAAATTATAATACGAGTTCCTTGGCTGTAACGGTACGACTGTTAGTGTAACGATAAATATGCATGGGTAATTGAAGGAAGGAGACATGAATGGCAGACGCCTCGTGGAAGTACGACGACCGGTAACATAAAAATTCCACGCTCGGTAATTTAAATGAAGTTTCGTTTACACGACAAGAATTTTGTCAATTTCTGCGAAGACGATGAAGTACAAGTGGGCCAAACAAGATTGCACGTCGATGTAGCAATCGAAATTTATATGAAATCGAACGATCATTTTAATCACATCGACTTTGTAACAAAGATATTTTACAGTTTTTTTAGTGGTTCGATAAAATCGATTAACTACTTCGTATTGATAGATTGCAGTCTAATAAAAGAGATGCAAGAATTAAATATAATTATAAACATTCCTTGCACCGGAGAAGTAGGATTTGAATAGCAATTACAATATACGGATATTGATCGGCAATACGAGTTCCACGCGACGTCAAGAGCGCCGTGGACTTGTAAGCCGATCGTTAAGTCCATTGTAAACGCATTACCAGAGAGTGCGCAACCTGCACGGCACCCCGAAGGTCGGTCGCCCAAGGAATTCGAGGACTCGAACTCGACTGGCCCACGAATGTAGATTTGTATATGCAAGTCCTCCTCTCTCAAGCTTTCTCTCTCTCTCTCTTTCTCTCTTCCATTCGCCTCCGCCTCCGAATATATCCTCTCTCGTTCGCCCGGCGAAGTCATGAATAAAAGTGAATAGCTGAACCGGTAACCCAAACCCGAAGCCACTCACCACCTGTTGCTTTTGTATTTGTATACACATACATACGTGTCGGCCAAGCAGAACGCGCTTCTTCAGTGGAAGGGAAACAATTTACCAGCGTCCACGAAAGCGCACTACTCCCACTCGACTTCCCACGGATTCAGAGTTTATTCCACTCTTTATACGCTATTAGTCTAAAACATCCACTGCTGAAAGCTACTAACATTTACCTGTCGATGACTTTTCATCATCGTCAAATACGACTAATAACTAGCTTTATATATCCCTCTATTTTTCTTAATGAGATTCGTTGACGGCGCCAAGAGAATTGGACCGGTAGCTGGTGTAATTGGCAGTGGGTCCATGCGAGGGGCCATTAATTCAATGGGTTCGCACTCGTGTATACAGCTTGTGCCACCGGTAGCCGGCTCTCTTGTCACGGGGAATTAAGATTAACATTCAAGGAGCAAACGTGTACGAGGTTCGCGCGCGCGCGCTGCTTGCCGCGGTGCGCGGTCGTTAGCGATATTTACAAGTATGCGCGCCAGTGCGAGCAATAAACTCGTTGCAACGCGTTTATACCGGCGAACTGTAAAGCAATAATCGAGTCGTTATCCTCGATGGTAGTAGGTGAGAGCACTGTACCAGATACTTTCAAGTGCCGGCTTCTCATGTCTCCCTCGCTCTCTTTCTCTCTTTTCTTCTTAGTCGCTCTTTCGCCTCTTTCTCTCTTCGAGAGAGGTATTGCACGTGCTGCTCGTTATCGCGCGTTTATCAATTACGCGCTCTACTCGGTCTCGGCTATCGGACCGCGCCGACTTCTCCGCTGCGCTCTATCGGTTCGACCACCTTGTAAACGGGTATACGTTTCCCCCTCCTCCACTTACTCCTTCTTCGTTTCAAGCACACATACACACAGTGGTAGACAGAGATGCTTGAATGTAGAGAAGCCGGCACTTGGAACGACAAACCAAGTGTGACTTGACGGATACGAGTAATTGAATGATAGCCCACGACAGCCGGCTACCTTCGATAACACTTTGACTCTAATCCTGCTTGGCTGCTTCGAACTCTAAATTGCTCTATGATTTATCGATTCTATATCTAAGCGAAATAACAGTTCTCCCTCTCTCTCTCTCTCTCTTTCTTAAGAGAAGTAGTAAGGAAATCTGTTGATGTTAAATTGATCCGGTTAATCGTTTGTTTCCGTTGTTTTGGTAGTATGGATATTTATCGATAGTAGAACTATCGTGAAGAAAGAGAGGGTGGTGGAAAGTTGGGTAGAAGTTAGAGTTTGCTAATCGATCGGAGCTTTACCGATGTCGAATAGTAGCTGGTTGTCGGGGACAGGAAGCTTCGGGAGAAGAAGAGGATCGTAGCACGAGGCTTCGGAGCAGGTTGCAACGCTGGAGAAGAAGCATTGGCCTGGCAAAGTGTTTAAGAGCGTTATCTTCCCGGCTATTAGTCTTTCTTGGTGTGTGGCCTCCGGTCTCACCGGTCCTCCTGGTCCCGAGGAGCACGAGCACGAGCAAGGGTTAAGTTTAAGTAGCCCCTCTATCTCGGCTCACCATCTACACCCCGAGAAGAGATTCATGGAGAGGATCAAGCAACGGGCACCCGGGAGAAAGGAGAGTTAGAAAGAGAGAACCGAGCGAACCAGGCGCGAAGGTCGACGTGAGAGGAACGTCGCGCTTCTGGATGCTGCGGATGCTTCGCGATTTTGACGGAAATCCCTCCGGCAACCCTTACATTCTTCTCACGCTACTATTAAATCTTCCATTATCTCACATACAAAAGTCACTCCATTCCGATCAACGATATCTATAGAAATATCGATAGACACTTCACAATTCCTTTCAACAGACCTTCGCCCCATTTTCATCCCTTGCGCGATCCAATTCGAATGGAAGCATTTTCACGGTAGTTCATCCTGACATATAGAAATGGAGACGTCTCTTTTCATTGACACCATTCAAGAATATTGTCAATCAATTTTCGACTCGACCCCGAAAGTAACGCTTCACCCTAAACGTGTCTATTATATATTCGTGTGGTGGTTTTAGGGAGGGGCGGCGCAGACAAATCTAGGAGGAATCGATCACAAAGAGAGGAATGGAAACCCGGTACTCGAAGCATTTAATAACACGCGAGCGAGTATGTGCCTTTGTTAATAGCGCGGTTTATTAATAGGCGGCATTGTCGGAACGGGTAACCCATGACTGGTGCTAGCGCGGTGTGGGCCTATTGTCGAAGGGAACGTGCGGTGCGCGTAATTCCTGCCAGATTGATGACCGACCATTACCAAGATTTATCACGCCTGCCAGGCGACCATTGTGACGTGTACGTGTAAATAAAAAAAAAGAAAAAAAAAAGAGCGGTCGTGTGGCTGGATCGGCGAGTGCCAGAGAAATTCGACGTTCCCCTCCGCCCCTTCCTAAGCCCGTCTGGTTCCATCTCATATTCGTCGACCGACTTTTCTCCTTCTCGAATTTCTTATACAAGCAATGTTTATTCGAACCCTATGGATTGTTTTTATATATCGAAATTGGTGATAGAAAACTCGAGGCTTGGTTTAGGGAACTTTGTTTTTCAGTGATTGGTATTTGGCAAGATTCCTTTGGAGTAGGTGGCTCTAACCAGACTGGATTTACACAGGCCCGGGGCAAACGGAGGGAAGCCGAGGCGAGTGGGCCCACAGTTTTTGTCAGGCTCTCCGGCGAACAATAAAGTCCCGGACCCAGTTATGACCGTTGTAAAATCTTATGGCGATCATAACGCGATCATGATGTGCATAACAGCCTCACCCATTTCGATCCCTTCCACCGACTTCCCTTTTCGAATGTACTGTGTCTCTTTTGTATCGGTTCTACCCACTACTGATATTAGATCAATCGTAATTATTGTGACAGTCTCGCTTTTAACTAATTATTGACACAAAAAAGGCCGATTATGCGTCGTCTCAGATTCAGATCTCAATGGAACAACCCGTGGACGTATCAGGTTCGTAAAACGTTAAGATTAATTCGTCCCCGCCTTCCGCATAAATCAAATTAATCCCACCGCAATGGAGAACCGCCTCGAATCTCCATTATCGACAAATGGCTTTTTGATGCCGTGCTAATAGCCAGGAATACGAAAACACTGTGTGTTTAATGTTTTTCTCGAAAAATCTGTCATATACATTCTCGTTTCCACAAGAAGATAACAGGATTCTGTTCAACGGAGACTGGAATTTCACAGTTTAAAGTAATATTCAGTATCCTTCGAGGTAATGGAAAATCGAAGTTCGTACGCCAGGTGACGAGCTGAGACGAATTCGTTACAGGGTATTCCAAAGTTGTAGAAACGGAAGCGGCTTCTCTCCGAGGGAGGAATTCTTCGTTGGGAAGTCGTCACGGTACTCGGCGAAGTGGACGCAATCAGATTCGCCATTCTGCACGGTACTAGGAGTCCAGTGAAAAGGGCCCAACTACTGTGCGACGGGCCAGTTAAACGGTAAACACAGAGAGAGAGAGTGGGAGAGAGAAGAAGAAAGAAGGCCCCTCAGGTTGCCTCGTCAGGTCCTCGCCCTAAATATTTGTACGGGCCGATTAGTCGCGCGTCCTGCCGAAACGGACGTCTCTACGTGCCAAGATTTCCTTCGTACCGGACCGGCAGAGGACCAACAAGTCCCAAGTCAATGCCAGTGAAACTACGAAAAAGGGCGTGACGGGCCATGTCAGTCACGGAGTACCATTTTTCGCTGGGATTTTTGTTTAACTATCCAATAGTCAGTCGCTCGTATCTGACAAACGAGACAGCCGCGTTACTCTCTTTCATCCTGACAAGAAGTCCTACTCGGCCATGTGAATGGTTGGAACTCAAGCGACGAGAACGAATGACGGCTTAAAAGGATTGAGACACCGAGAGTGTATCTTTTTCCTGAGAGAAAGAGCTTGAAAAAGGAATTCGCTCATTCTCATGTATACACAAGAGATATACTGTTGACCCGAAATAGAGTCTTTCCCGGATTTACATTTTCAGGCAGAAAAATAGAATGTCGGTGGTAGAAGTAATTGTTACGTAAATCAGACGAAGATTAGTCCTAACAATGCCATTCGACCCAAAAGAAAATAAGAGGACGAGAAAGAATCAGTAGAGAATAGCACAGCGAGTAGAGTCAGAATAAATTTTCGAAAGATTGCTCGTTCATCCCCTGCGGAGCGCGCAACTAGGGCAGAGC
The DNA here is from genome assembly GCA_964023945.1 of Ectemnius cavifrons. Lineage (NCBI taxonomy): Eukaryota > Metazoa > Arthropoda > Insecta > Hymenoptera > Crabronidae > Ectemnius > Ectemnius cavifrons. The sequence continues at coordinate 5,890,402 of OZ030382.1, forward strand.
TTTAATGCCACCACTGTTTTCCGTAACAAATCGCAGTAGGACCGTCGCCGTTGCTTGATTTACGGCCTGTTTTCTTCCGCGGAGGTGGAGAACGGGAACAACGGCGGAACGAAATCCTCCCGTAAACGGAAGCCCGGCTTGGCGCCCCTTTACGGATTGTCGCGCACTCCGAATGGCGCAAACTTCTATTCTACGATGCTTGCAAACACTTGGATTCGGCGGACTACTGGAAACCCTACAAGAAAAGGGCCTCACCTTTGGACCCTTGGATATCGGTCAGCTGCCTGCACAAAACCCGAACACTACCGTGTACCGTAAAAGGAGTCCTTCTCTCGACACCAAACACATTTTACTAGCTTCACCGTGAAGAATCTCCATAACGTTCTGTTTGGACTCGCTGCTTTCCATTCCTAGCTTATTTCCGCCGCTAGTTCTACTCCCGTGAAATTTCTCTAACTTTTCAAGAGATTTCCAAAGGAAGAAGGTCGATTTAAATCGAAAGAGAATTTTAGAGAAACCTTGGGAAACTAAAAAAAACAGAGTATGTTAAGTAAATGAAAAAGAAACGACGATGCACGATTGAACATTCTCAGTGAGCTCGTGCTTGAGTACGATCGGCTCGTTAGGATCGTCGTGTTCCCAGCCGGTGAACGATAACCGCTCGTTAACGGTGATTAAACGGTGAGCTAAACATCGTCCGGCCGCGAGACGAAACAATCTTGGAGGCACGTTGAGCTCCGATTAAAATAAACAAGCTGCTACTCTCTACCGGCGCCGTTCACGCGCCACCCTATACCACCCTTTTATACTCGCTTCCGTTCGACACACCATGCACCGACAACTACTCCGGCTCTTGCGTGACTAAATCCTCTCTGTAGCCAGTTTTATTGTGGCTACATGCACTGGCGTCACTGATTTCTCGCTTGTAATAAATTAGCGCACGCTATCGATATGAAACGCCACCGCCGTAACATCGATTCCAGCTAAGATTCTTGGTAGAGAGAAAGAATAAAAAAAGAAACAAGGAGACACGCTTGGAAGCTGATTCCCAAGGAAGTCTCCGGGCCAACTTCTAAAAGTAATCTTGATGGGATGCTGTGCGGGGTGGCGTACGAGATAAGAAGAAGCGAAGGGACACGCATTTCACCTTAACCTTGGAAAGGCAGGACGAATTTCCGGCGCGTTATCAGGATCATGGTTTGCCGCGTGTGCGGCTTGTTCTCTTCTTTGTTCGCACAAAGGGTCCACACAGTGGACGCGCGCGCGCGCGCGTTCAACGAAGGAGTATTGCGCGAGGCTCGTTAAAAGGCAAATCAGTTTGTGCGAGTAAGGGAGTTGGTACGGTCGACCTACATACATAGGTACTGGGACTGTCGGCGCTCGTGTAAGCTCAAAGGCAAGCGCGCGGAAGAATAAGGCCCAGCAGGAAGAAAGAAGCGCATTGCGCGCTCCTTGGAGGAAGAAGCAGCGAGGGCCCTGGGAGGGCAGTTGGAGAGGATCCGAGAGTCATACAAGAAGAAGGAAGACGATAAGAGTGGAGGAAGAAGTATCGGAGTGCGCGGTGTACAGGAAGAAGAGGGCCGTGAGAGAGTCCGCCGGTTGTGTGCTGGCTGGCTCGGGGGTCTTAATAAGGTGGAAAGAGGTGCTTTCGTGCTTGGCTGAATGCACGAGGAGTTGAGGAAATGTGAGAAAGAAAGAGAGAGAGAGAGAGAGAGAGAGAGAGAGAGAGAGAGAGAGGGAGAGAGTGAAGGAGGGAGAATGTGCGAGGAGCCGAAGGGCGGCAGAGTTCACACCTCGCCTTAAAAAGGCGCCTTCCTCCTTGTCTGCTTCGTGACGTATTCCATTCCTCTCTCCGTCCTCCTCTTCTTCACGCGATCTTTCCTCCTCGACTTTTGCGATCTTCGTTCATCCTTCATACTCGCTCTCAACAACGCCCTGCTACACTCTTCCCTTCTCAGACTTCTCCGTTTCGTCCTCTCGTGGCAACCCTCTTCTTCCTCCTCCTTCTCCTCCTTCTCCTCCTCCTCTACTTTTGCCCGCTATCTCCTCCACTATTCTTCTTCTTCGTGTTTGCCCGCCTCGTTAACGCCTCGCGGCCACAACGGACGTTGCACACGCACCTATTCACCGGCGGCCGCCTTTCGGCCTCACCGAGCTCCGCCAAGGCTGAGGCCCCGCGGATCCACCCAATGGCATGGCAGCCTCGACTATCTCCGCTTCCTAGGACCTGCGTCTTTAGATTCTTATAAACGGGACTCCTCTTTACTTATTTACTCACAAAGTACCAGAAATCCTGTCACACATGGCACCCTGTTTGTCTATAGCGAATCTTTGAGTCTTATTATGATAGGCAAGCGATGTCCTAGGTCAGGAACAGAGTACGGTGGCTCCAAGGGTTTATTATGACAGGTAGTGAAGACTGTTTGCCAATTTCCGGAAAGGATATCGACAGCGTTGATGGGACATCTTTTTGGGATACAAGCGTATGACAGACAGTTATAGAAATGAAATACTTTAAGAGATGAGAAGCTTACTATCCTTGGAGAGGAATCTGTGATGGACCCTTACTTCTGTTCACGTCATTTCCATGGTGCCCGACGGGCTATTAGTCCGTGAGGGCCAGGAACAGATCGTGTTACCATGATGGTCTGCTAACGCCAGGACTAATTACCCTCGATCACCCTCCCGTCTTCCCGGGGATTATGATCCTTCTCGATAAGGGAGCGTTCTAGCGGAATAAGTAGCCCCACTCGCGACAACCCTCGCCGACATAACCAGATCTCTGCTCGGGAATGTATCCCTGAATGGTGCGTCTCATCTCCTGGTCCCTTCATCCTTTATACCTTGTTAGCATCCACCCGAAAACTTAGGGACGCGTATAATACATGCCGTTCAAAACTGTTTCGAATACATAAGGATTCTACAATGTGACATAGCTTTGATAACCAATGAATTATATGTTATGTAAGAATTTCTTTTTATACTATATTTACAATTATTTATATGAATAATGCATATAAATATCGTATAAAATATGGAGTTCAACAGTGTTAATTAAAAAGTGAATAAATTAGTCTGTACGTGTTACTTGAGCCCTTTAACGAGTATCGATACTTGTTAATCGTTGACCTTGGTCGATATAAATTCGGATATGGAGAGAAAGCTTTGGGTTGGCTCCAGAAATCGGGAGTCAGAGTCGATTCCAATGGGGTGAGGAGTGAACGCGAAAGAGGCACGGTTAGTCAGGGGGGTCCGCCGAGAGTGGTTTCGCGCAGAGCTACAAGAAAACCATTAGCAGCCGCCATCGTTCGGACAAGAAGTTAAATTAATTACCAGAGGGTTCGAAGGAGCGAGGGAGCGAGTGAGTTGGGATATCTGTTGCAGAGAGAAAGAGAGAAGGTAAAGCCTGGTGAAGCGGACTGCGAGGAACGAGAAGGAGAACGAGAGTGGCACTGGATGCCTGTGAACATTCCAGGGCCGTGCGCGCGCGCCCAATGACTCTCGCTTCGAATTAGGACGACACGAATAAAAGGGACCCACGGCGGCCCAAGGAAAAACCACTGCCCCACCGGGGCCTACCGCGCCGTGCGCTCCCTAGCATCGCTGCGCATCCCCTGGAATTCCAGCCGCGGGATGCTGTGCGCGTCCTCCCGTACCGCGAAAAATACGGCTGGTTTTTAGAAAGAAGCGCATCCTGCCGTGCCGGACACTCCTGGCACGCGGGGAACGCGCGCGCCCCGATCCTGGCTACGACGCCACTCTGATTTTTCCGCGAATTCCTACCTTGTCAAGCGGTCGCCACACGTTCGACCGATTTTTGACCTCGCCGTTGAGATCTTCTGCCCGCCGCTTAGGTTTTTCAATCCTCCTTCTTTCTCTCTTCTTCCTTTTCTCCATCGCTCTTATTCCACTCTGGTTAATCCAACGCAATCCGACTAAATTCCCTGGATTCCACTGGCGCAGTATGCGCCACCGATAAACAACATTTTGCCCGCCTCGAAAGCGAGGATTTTTTCTGTATAGTTAAGTTATGTTCTCGAAGCAGTTCGATTTGAGGGATGATGCGCGCTTCGAAGGAATCTAATAAATGATGAGCCTCGACGATCCTCCGACAAATTACCATCCATTGGATTCCTAGGACGTTATCGAGGATCTAGTGGAAAGCGATGATACCGGATAGAAGGATTCCCAATGTGCTGTTCACCACGTGGGAAACCGGCGTGACAGGAAAGTCGATCTGTCGATTGATCTAATAATGATTTCGTGGAATAGATGGAAACTTCGACATCGGAATGTTAAGATACAAATTGTCCTGTGTCGAGGTTATATCGTCAGGGTATGTTAGAAGTGAAGGCGCGTTTGGAGAACGATCAGCGGATGCTGCAACCCCCGCAGTCCGATGAATAATCAGGCAGTTCGAGGAGAGAAATAACCGCGGAGTAATGTCGGTGTAGGCGTCAGCATCGACAGGATCTGGGCGGTGAGGAAGGAGGAGTGTGAGGGAGAATGGAGGAATAAGAGAAAGATGCGAGAAAGGCAGAGGGAGAGAACGAGCGAGTACTCTCGAAAGATTTAATACCCTTAATCATCGACCGTTACCAAGATCTTTCCGCGAAGCCGACTAACCACACGGTGCAGCGCCAAAAGCAATCTGGCTGGATCGGACCAACAGAGAAAGAGAGGGTAGAAAGAAGGGAGGGAGCGAAGGCGGGAGCAAGTGGGCGCAGATTCACGCTCGCCGGAAAATATGAGGGGGGAAACAAAAGCCGCGAAGAGCACCACCATCTCGATCATCGTACAACATTGGCGCGCATTGGCTCCACTCCCAATGCCGAGGGTGAAGAGGAGATCGATGGGGAAAGATTTACTACACTTAGCTCGATCCCCAAGTTAATCCCAGGATAGAACGAACGAGAAGAGAATGGTCTGTTCCGCGATAGGAAAAAGGGCTTTCGATCGACGATCGGAGAGTCGATCTCGAGAAGATGAAGAAGAGGTGGAGAGAAGGAGGAGTGCGAAGTACGAAGATGTTGAAAAACACTAACGAGGAGAAAAAGGAGGTATATCGAGAGGGAGCGATGCCGAGCGAAGAAGAGAAGGTACCGGAGAGAGCGAAGGGGAAGTGGTCGGTTGCCGCCCCATTAATTAACTGCCCCCCCTTATACTTCTCGCCGCCCGGTTCTTCCCTTCCGTTCCATCAAGGGCGCAGCCATTCACAGCTTGCTGAGCTGATATCTGGACCCCCCCAGCCTCTTCCTCGCCCCTCTACACGCTCTTTCTCGCGTTCTCGCCGATTCCGTATCTCTCTGCTTCTTACTCCTCTCTTTCTCCTTTTCCTCTGACCGCCTGCCTGCTTGCTTGCTTGCCTGCCACGCTGGCCCAGACTCTCCGATGCCCCTGACTGCTTGGACCACGAAACACCTCGAGGCTTCCCCAAACGGGCGGCTAATTACGCCGAACGAGAAGCCGGCATTTAATTGCGGATCGCCTACAATTACGCGCTTAATCGCCGTGTCAACCTGACCGCCGACGATGCCCCGAACACGTACCCACTGCGCTGTCTTGTCTCGTTATCCCCGAATCCCTCTGTGCACCTCGCGCCCATCTCCTCAACACCGACCTTCTCTTGCTCCCGATCGCATTTACACTAATTAACGAGGTATCCTTGTAACAAGCGAATTCTCGTCCTCGCCGGACTCGTCCACTTTGCTCTGCCTTTCTCAGCGCGCCACTTCTTTATGATGCGTGTGTAAAATCAGATGAGAACACATTCGAGTTAATTATCAGAAGACAAAGTAGTTTGGAACGCGGAAAATAGTATTTCGAATTTCTTTTAGGTTTGTTTCATTCAATATTTCCTTTTTCTTCGATGCGAAAGATAAAAGGGTGAATCGAATCAAAGAGAGGCTTGGTCCCACGAAACCGTAGGCATGCGAGTACCGGTCCAGAGATCGTCGGTATCAGCGAGCGCGCGGACGATTACACGGCGTAGAAGCCATTGTTGTCTTCCTATGGAAATTAATTGAATGTATTTGAATAAGCACCTTGTTCGCCGGTTGTTCCTACTTGCCCACCTACACCGAGCGCACGCACGCACGCCGGCCCATACACGGCGGCTGTAATCGACCCTTACAGGACCACACGACCGATCGTCCCTTGATATCTCTTCCCATACCCTTTGCCAACAGGTTAAAATATAAAGGTCGTTGTCACTTGACTCGCGTGGAGAAGCATTTAAATAATACAGAATTAAATACATTCTAAACTCGTTTCTCCAATGAAGTATGAACTTCGAATTACCACAGTGGCAAAATACGAAGGCGTATCTTACACAAGTTGATTGTAAAGGACGAATACAATTCATAAGGATGGTATAATGCGAGTACATCGATGCGTGGTGGGGCCTGCTTGTATCAGAATACGTCTGAGAAACTGATGGGGTGCATTGTCTTATACCGTAAGGTTGCACCGGTTTACCTCGGCATAATGTCGCCGGTACAATGCACAATAGGCTTGTCCCCCTCGCATCACATCGTTATTGGTCTATCAATTCAGTCCGCGTGTCATTAGGAATGTGTCCTGGCTACTCGGAGTTGCCAAGCGAGAGGGTGTGGGGAAAGGCCACGCTGAAGAAGAAGAAGAAGAAGAAGAAGAAGAGGTGGAGAAGGAAGAAGGTGGAGTCGACGAGAATGAGAAAAAGAAGCGCGAGGGCCAAAGGAAGACCAGTCAGCCAGCGGCGATCCTTTCCCACGTCGGTCATCGTTGACCTCAAACTGGTCATCGGATCCGCGCTCCCAGCTTGGAGGAAGGAAGTGGTCGCCAAGATCACTTTACAGCAAGGAACGTCCCATATTTTGCAAGACTTTCTTCCCGGCGACTTGTACCCCAAGACTCATTCACGCCGCTGAAGTTCATCTCTAAAGGGAGAGTCTTGCACCTTCCAAACGACCGATGCATGCAATTGGCATAGCCATGTCAATCGGTCATCGTAAAGATCATCGTACGCATCGGAGCGAAAGAGTATATACGAATGGATGATACACGTGTAAATCTGTGAGGCGAGATCATCCACACGCACACGCGTGTATACTTCCGAGCACGTGTACTGCGTATCAGGAATTCACGCATAACTCTTGACCGTCCTATCACCTTTTAAACCGAACTATGTCGAGAATGCCTAATGCCTCCCTTTGATTAGAAAGCATACCGACCCACAAGACATGTATTATATTTGACGTATCAGCTAGACTATCACGAACCGTAACACGATTCTATCCAACACAAGGCGACGAGCTTTCAGTCAAAGGTGATCAGCCATTTTCACGCTTGCTTGAGCGGGACTTGATTGGTACTATATGGTTCTATGATGGTATCAGCCATTTTTATGATTGTCTCGATGAAACAGGGATGAAAGTATTGAGGGATGCAAAGATACTCGAGGGTTATAGACCTTTGATAATAGTAGTAAAAGGGAAAATGACAAGAGCGCGGGAGGTGCGGCTCTTTCCGCCATGGGGGTATTCGCAGGAGCGCCATGACGTTCTTTTGACCCGTTTGACCCCATACACACTTCTCACGATGCATTATGGCGGCGGGCCGTAGGCCCTCGGCCCTTCCTTCATCCTTTCCCCGTTGAAACATCGGTGGACCAACCAGATTACCTCCCTCTCTTTCTTTTCTCTCCCTTCGTCCGCTCTTCGTTTCTCTTCTCTCAGCGGCGTCCTCGTCGGATCGGCGCTCCGCGTGCCTCGCAGCGAGAAAGCTCTTTGTCCCTCTTGTTCTCACCGCATTATCCCACATATAATCGAAGAGCGAGCTACGAGAGCAGGATAGAAAGAGAAAGAGAGAGAGAAGAAGAAAAGAGTAGCGCAAGTGGTGGAACGACCAAGGAGAAACCGAGCCGAGAGAACCAGCTGAGAGCCTCCGTGGCTCTCTGCCTATAACGCATCCTGGTCTGCGGTTTCCACTTTAAGCCACGTACACACACACACATACACACATATATATATATATACACCGCAAGCCACGAGGAAATCCCTGCAGGAGCAACCGCGCACGGACGATCCATAGACTGTGCGTCCATCCTGGCAGGATGGCAGAGCTCGAATGCTAAATTGGAAGCACATGTTGCGGGGATTAAACTCGTGGGAGCAACAGCCTCAAAGCGTTATTAATGTATTGGCCGTTAAAGGTGTGACATAATAAATGTATTATCCGTGACGATGGAGTTTCTTTTCTTTTTTGTTCACTGTGAGACGAATGGCGATGCTGGTGAATTCCGCCTGAGGTATATCGTGCGCGTCTCCGTGATAGATGAATCGCTTCGGCTCCCATTAGAACATGGCAAGAACCTTTGGAGTATGATACGCGAGAGAGGCAGACACGTCGGCCGAGTGTTAGACGCTGTAATCGCCGGCGTCTCTTTCTTGACCGCGCGATAGTCGTTGGTATAATTGCTTCTAAATGCGCTGTAAAACAGACTTAGATACGGAACGAGCGGTGAAGCTTCGGTTAATTAGGCGCCTCCGCTCGTTTAAACGAGTGAAAACGAGGAGCTTCTTATGTTGCGATCCACTTTAGGAAATTGTCTGCTCTTCCTTTTTGAATTAGGGTTATAAAGAATTTTTATAATCCTTGAATTAGTTGTTAAGAGATATGTAAAAAGCATTGTAAACTACTAAATATTGATACCACGCTCCGCTGCTGTCTGACTAACGGCTGACTCGTACTACTGAAGCAACCCTCGCGTAATTCCCCCGCGGGAATGAAATACTGCCTTCATCAAGCGATAAAAAAGCCGGCATCCAAACAGATTGCAAATCATCCGCGGCCAACGGCTGGTTGTAAAATCCTGCCACTTTAACGATGGACCACTTTCGTGACGGGGGTCGTAGCGCGCCGTCTCTTAAAGTCCCGTAAAGTGCATTATCAAGAGAGCCGCGCGATTCTAAATCCCGTCGGTGTAGACTTTACACCCGGCGATTTTGTAGCGGCAATAGTTGACTTCGCGGCACGTGGGAAAAGCATTTCTCTCCACTAACCTGGCAGTAAACCAAGTGGCAGTGGTAACATTCGATGATAAAATACGAAGGAGTGCGACGCCACTGCAACACGTAAATCTATCGTTCGAAACATGTGAAATGTGGTAAAAAGTACTTAAGGGAGGAATTCGGAGTCTTCTTAATTAAAAGACCGTTTCAGTAGAGCTTGCCGACTATTTAAGTGCGAGCGGATGACGAATTGTGATCGCTAAGAAAAAGAATAGGAAGTCGAAAGCAAAGGGGGTGGGGAGGAAGTAAGAGAAGGAGGAGGAGGAGGAGGAGGAGGCGAGAGCGAAGGAGGAGAGAAAGCCGGCAGCGATTTGTCGCTGTACAGGTATGAACGATCGCATCGGGGTTAGCGAAGGTAACCCCGTGCATCCGGCCAGCGGGAAACAAATGCCGGCGGATTTACGAGGTTCTGCCCCGCGTCTGTTGGAGATAACGGCTTGCCAGAACGAACTGGCCACCTCTCCGAACCTCCTCTCTAAAATATCCAACCGCCCCTCATCCCACTAGTAAGTAAAACTCCTGCCGCCATAGCTAACATCGAACTTTGACTGGAAAGTTCGATTTTTCGGCAGGAAATAAGCAGAGTCTAATTATACGCTCGGCGAATACGGCGCTTGCCAATCGGACTTTATTGAAGCTCGACTAACGTGAATCTTGATCGTCTACATTGTAATTACCGGGGGCTCATTTACCACGGACGTTCGAGGATTTATGTTGGCCGAGCGCGAGCCGCATGCAAATCTCCAGCTCGCCGGAGATTGCCACTGGAGCGAGCTCTCGAGTGGGTTCCCCGTAAATTCGATATCGAGATCGGCTGCTACCAAAAAGGATAATGTATTCCACGTCCGTGGCACCCGAAGTCCCTAACTATCGCAACGATGTTGCATTTGCTATAATCTCTGCTTTTCGCCACCGGAGAAAGCAGAAATTGGATAAGCGAGAAGAGATGAATCGCTTTTACATTAGCGGAGTGTTTAATCCATGTTGAGAGAGCTTTGGTGTTAGGCATTCTAGAGAATTCGCCAGGAACAATGCGCCCATCGACGGCGGAATACGATTGCAAGGAGCCCTGGGGTCTTAGAAGCGTATCACGTGGCGCCACGTGCGCCTATCGGGTTACCCGACTGGCCATCGCCCGTCATCAGACACCCGTTGCAAGTCACTGCAAGCGACTGCTGCACTCGGACTCCGCTCCGCATGCATATCTATCTTATTGCGATCGCGATGATACGCTACCACTTCTCTCCCGAGCCAGTGTTAAGTCGCACGTTATCACCTGGGTTTACGGCCCCCCCATGAACACCTGCAATTATTCCTACACATCTCCTATTACCTTTCATGTCAAAAATCTCAAACATCTGTTAAGACTTATAATTTATGACGGTGAAAATGATAGAGCACACTAGAATCCTCTTCAATCATTGAGAGATATTACTCTCGATTTGAAACTCCTTTTATTCTTCATATCAAAGTCTTAAATATCGCTTAAGATTTCTAATTCATGACTGCGAGAATGATAAAGTATATTATAATTCAAATCAATAACTAAAACATGTTTTTCTCAATGAGTATTTATCAATCGATGGTCTAATGGTCATTCTTTTGGGGGTGGAATGTCCGGAGCTTAGTCGTTTCTCACGATCCGAAGGAAACACGGTATCTCGTCTCGGATCTTCTCCAGGATTCTGGGATCAGTTTCATGGACTGGCAAGATCGATACACCGAAGAGATCGAAGGCTGCCGCGGCTGGAGTTGACGGGAGAGCCGACGGCGCGGCGCGCTCTCGGCAGGACTAAGAAGGGCGAACGGGAGAAACGGGAAATGCGGCCATTAGGTTTATTCGCCGTAATTGGGGGAGCCTTAACGCGCCAAACCAAACACCGGTTATGACTGCCATAAAACTCTACCCACAATCACTTAGAGCCGGTGCGAGCCTTGCACGCTTTTTCCAGTTATTTATTCCCGCGTTTGCCTCCTCTCATTGCTCTTGCACTATGTGCAGATTAAATGGCTGGGTTAGTAGATAATGTCACTTATAGCCAGACACTCCGCCGACTACAAGAACCGGACACTCCTAATATTAGCATAATTATAATTAAATATAAAGGGAATAATTTCGACCAGTATGCCGAAAGGTATATCCAAGAGTGTGGTCCGCTAATTGGCCATTGCATCATGATTTTACGATCGCAAGGAAGAGAAACACCTATTACTATCCGTCGAGAGATTCATGTCGAGAAAACAGCGTGTTAACGAGCCGGTCAGTAAATCCCAGCGCCAGTATCAACGCTTAAACGGGGAGTTTCCTCTCAGTTTTGCTACCCCTTCTTACTCTCGACGTTCAAGTCCCTGGAACTGAAATCTGGAATCCGACTGGAGGACGAGCGAGTTTGAAGTAACGGGGCCCTGAGAAAGCATTTCCAAATTTCACGGGCCTTTCCCCGAATTTTACGGAGCGCGGCGGCTTTTATCTAGCTTCCCGCGGGAAAAGGGGGCAGGAAGTGGGGTGGGCCTTGGGATAATATTTGAACGAGTGAAACGAACATGATGCGAACGATGATAGATTCGGCGCCAAGTGATCCTACCAGTGGATTGCGTGGCAGACGACGATAAAGGAGGGCATAGGGCCCGTGGCTTTCGCAAAAGCCGTGTAAAGACACGAAGAAAAGTCGTAGGGCCCCGCGCGGGGGCCTTACGAGCGGCCATCGCGATCCAGCCGCGACAATAAGGGCAAGTTTACGAGCGTGAAAGCGACGTCGTCGGCCGCGGCGGGAGCGTCGGCGCCGTGGGCCCTCTTTTGTTGGGAGCCGCGCGCCGAACGTGGGACTTACAAATTGGAATACAACGGCCGCGAAGTTAGGAGAATCGTTTCACGCTTCGCGGGGGCGCCAAGTGGAAGGCAAACACCGATAAAAACTGCATGAATAAAGCACTAATGGACGGAGTCTATGGACTCGGGATAAACAGCGCCGAAGAAGAGGAGTCGGGACGCCGCGCGCCGCGCCGCTCCTGTCGGCGGGACTGAATCTTCTGTCTCCGGGGCCCGCGCAGGTGGCGACAGAACTTGAGATCATGATTTACCTTTCCTTTCAACTCGCGTATACATTACTCTCCTGGGTTAAAAGGGCCCTGAGAAAAAGTTGACTTCTCGTACCACACAATAAGGCCCAATGGATCATTGAGTGGGACTTGCGTGTTACGTATTTCTTCACTAGAAAATCTTGGGAGTTCTTTCGTTCAGTAAAGAGATAACTGTGTATTCTATATTTTACCGCATTCATAGTGAAATCACACGAAGTAGACCAGTTTCAGGTATCGATCCTTTGCACGCGAGACATTCTCGAATCGCCGGGAGCTGTTCGAGATCGAGACAGTGTTATCGGGTGGATAGCATTTCGCGTGAATCACCTGACGACGTTTAACGATGTACAGTAGCTAATTTGTCATGTGCCACGGTGTACGATGACATGCAAGCTCCAGTAATAACCACACACAGCGTACACACTGCACAGAGTTAAAATCTTGTAGAGAGGATGAATACACCTGGAGACAGGCAAGAATAATGAACTTCGAAAGAAGTACTGATGATCTTCAAGAGCGTGGAAAGTAAGTTGACTCAAGGGAAACCTTTAAAGTACAATTCTCCTCTCAATGAAATTCGAAACGCGTGAGTGGAAATGATGAAATTATCCGGCACGCTTGCCAAGACGTCAAACTCTCTAAGAGTTGATTGTTCTCCCACGAATTCCCATTGGAGTTCGTGTACGCATAGTTTGTACATGTTATATCGTCGCACTGAAAATAATCACCTGGTACACGTTGGTATCGTTTCGGCGAACGTTCGATTTCTATTCCGGTGATATACACAAACGATAGCCGTGTATATTGTTCCGGAATGAATCATCGTTACTATTATCGGCGTGAGATGTAAAGGTCGGTGACTGCACCCTTTCGAGAAATCCAACGGTACAGAAGTCGCGCCGATTGGAACTAGAATGAGTTTCCAAGTGTTAGAAGCGGCTAATTTAAGGACTGAACTAGAAAATCGAAATAACATTGACGCGTAGAAGTTGACAGACCGATCGATCGATGCTGACTTGTTCGTCCATGAAATAGCGTCTCCCCGTTGGCGATGATTCACCGCTGGGTTCCTTCAAGGACGAGCGACGACTCTTTATCTCCGCTGCCTGACACAACACGATATTTTATCGCGGCTGGCCGGCATCATACCCATTTGAGCCCGAAAAACACCCTCTCGCCAAGACGTGACGAATACAGGCTGCTTCTCGAGCGGGATACGCCAGGAGTTATCGTGCGACCGGAGAGTTATCATCCGTGTCGCCACGGGCGTTCGGGAAAACAGACCAAGACTGTTAACGCGTTCCGGGAAAGTCGGCGAAAGGAAGTTTATCCGGGTAGGGTAGGAAATGAGCGATGATGAGTCGCTGAGTTAGAGGGCTACGTTGCTACTACGTGGAGTGTTGATGAGTGTATCTTATTCACCTGTGTCATGAACCGATCGGCTCCGGTTCCTTCCTCATCCTTGAAGATGATGTCGGCGTTATAGTTGGGCACGAGGTCCTGAAATCGGGAGTCGTGCCTGGATACGGGTCCCTCGCTGAGTCCGCTGGCCGGCAGCGTGTTCTCGCTGACGTTGGGTACATGTTGCTTGAACACGAGGGGCGTGAGTTTCCTAAGGATGGGTCGACGTCCGCCACCCCTGCCGGGTCCGCAGGCGAGTACGAGGCCGCCGTTGTCTAGGACCGGCAGCCAAAGTCCAAGGATCAAGAGGAGGACCTGGAGGAGCGAGGGTGTTGCGCCTCGCCTCCCAAGGATGCAATGATGGCTCGCCTGAAGGCCGCGACGACGATGATGATGGTGCACCATAATCACGCGGCTCTGAGTCGAGGGCGACCCTGCCTGATCACTGGTCGGTGATCCTCGCGCACTTGGTCGCTCTTGCGAGCCTCGTCGTCGTCCTCGTCGTCGAGCGGCAGCGCGTCGACGGTACCGGCGAGTCCTTGCCACCACCACCGCCGCCGGCGATCCTCCTCCTCCACCGCTGGCAGGACGAGCACACGGATGACGACCTGGCCGACGATGACGAAGCCGACCTACACGAGCACCTGGACGACCTGGACGACGACGACGTAGATGCCACGCCGCTGCCGGTCCCTCTTCTCCTCCTCTTGCCACTGACCTCACTCACGCTTAACCATAACCAGGGCATCACACACCTCCCCTGCACGCACTCTTACCACCGGTGTGACCGTCGTAGCTGCTTAGGGCACCACTACGCGCGGCACCAGCCGATCCGAGACAGATTTCGACGATTTACCGCGAACCCCCGACCAGATCGACCAAACCGGCTAACTAGCACCGCCCGATTCTCCTCACTGACAGAGCCTCCCAAGGAGAGCCACCCTCCCCGAAGGAGATATCTTTCTTCTGGTCCGTCTCTTTGGTACCGTCTCTCTAAAACTGGTCAAAATCCAAACGATCCCGGCCTCCAATCCCGACTGGGCACAACGAAATCCTCCCGGTACCAATGTGCAAGCGGATCTTTCGAAGTTCTACATGCTAGCGCGGTTCACTTTCCTCTGATGTATGTAACACCCCCGAGCAGACGTGTTCTCCAGATGGAGCGCGGGATAGCGAGTAAGCGGTATGCACTGTGCAACTCTCCGCGAATTGGTGTCCCCGATCGACCTGACTCACTTGACTGAACCCGATATGCGAGCGCACTCCGGAAGCTCCCTAGCGCACGTTTTCCGGACGAGCCGGTGGTGGGAAATGCTGGATGGGTTTCAGCGGGTACCCTAAGCGTTCTTCCTTTAGCTTTGCTGGGCCCAGGGTGCCCCTCTTCCTGCCCCCACCCCTTGGGCAACGGGCGGACGCGCCGCTTCTGGCCCCCGTGGGCCTCGCACGGGCCCGTGCGTGGTGGTGGATGATCCTGCCCCCACTCACTAAGCCCTCCCGGCTCACCTCACTGACGTCAGCGGGCCCCTCGAGCCTTGATTGGTCGGGGCGGGGCGTCCACGAGGTAAACGAAGACAGGTGTACAGGGCTGAACGAAGAACCAGCTAGCGGGAAGAACGAGAGACTCAAAGAGAGATGAAGTGAAGGAGAAAGATCTCCTTCTCGCTTTCTCCTCGCTCGATTCGCCTCTATTGGCCTTGTCCTCCTCTACTCTCCTTTTCGATCTTCCCGCCGTCTCCACCGTAACCCTATCTCCTTTAACTATCCTTCTTCCTCCCTTGCGAATCCCTTCGCTGGACCACGGTGGATACTTCGTCTCCCGCCTCACGGCCCACTCTTCCTCGCTGGTGTGCTTCTTGTCTTCTTCTTCCTCTTTCTTGTCTTGAGCGTTGACGCCGTTGTCGCCGTCGTTACAGCACTTTACCTTGTCGCTGCTACTCCTCCTGCTGCTTCGTCCTCTTCGTCTGCTGTTCCTGCTCCTGCTACTGCCTCCTCGTTCCGCCTTTGCGGGGTTTCCCTTTCGCTCCTAACCCCCCTTTGTTCCGTCTCCCTCGCACTGCCGGGGAATCGAGTGACCGAGAGAGATTGGCGCGCAAAGATTCTCAATGACTTTCTGCCCCGGAGGCACGCACAGCTCGTAACCCCGCGCGCTTCGCAGCGATCGTGCAAGGGAGGAGGACGACCTTGGCCACGGAAGCCGTGAGATTTCGTTGCCGCGGTCTTCCCCAGCCTCCCTATTTGGCTTCGATGTATGAACTCGCCCGCAGACACTTCAACCAAACGCCTCGCCGAAAATCCTCTCGAATAATCCCCACCACACCTATGCCAATCTCTACCATATTGTACACCGTAACTCCCAGTTATATTGGTCCTCTTGATTCACTGTCAAACCCGCCACACTTCCTCTGTCGAACGACTGAGCAAAGACAGC
The DNA here is from genome assembly GCA_964023945.1 of Ectemnius cavifrons. Classification (NCBI taxonomy): domain Eukaryota; kingdom Metazoa; phylum Arthropoda; class Insecta; order Hymenoptera; family Crabronidae; genus Ectemnius; species Ectemnius cavifrons. The sequence continues at coordinate 5,906,362 of OZ030382.1, forward strand.
GTGCTGTAATCAGCTGGTAATACGAAGCATGTGCAACGACTTACTGTTTTCAAGAGGATCGCGTGGCAGCATCGATCAAAATAAAGTCAATGAAAGTATGCGTTATCACGATCGGGATTCCCCAATGAAGTTAGCGCACCACTCACCACACAGTAAATTCATCTTCCGCTATCGGAGGCGCTACCCACTTATTGATAAGGAATTGCCGATTGCCAGTCGGCTGATTACTTCGAAACTAATTGCGCGCGCCACGGCTCACAGGTGACTCCTCTCTATCCGTGAATGGTACGTTGATCCGGCAACTAGTATCTCGAAATGAAGGAAAGAGGGAGAAAGAAAGAGAGAGACCACGTGTCAGGCAGAGTGGAACGTGCGGAAACGTCGCCAGCAAAGGCCACACGCGAACTGATACGAAAGTCGAAGTGTAGCGGCGGAGGGAGGGGGCACAATGAGTAAAGCCCTGGTCAGCCGAAGTGTTGGGTTAACTGATAATAAACATCTTTCCGGAACGCGATATCCGCCCGTTCGATTACAGCCGATTATTGCCACTCTGGCATTTATACGACCCAAACAGCATCGAGGCACCGCTCATTTTTACCGCCCTCGAAGAACACACCCCTCCGGCACAGACGTATGCGTCTCGATGATAAACACGTATCTAAGAATACTCCCAAGGTATTTCTCAGCGATCGCGTAAGAGTAACGCCGGTTCTTTCTCAATCTTCATCAAAGGCGAGCCCAAACTATGCGAGCGGCAGGCCAAAAGCGATAAAAAGGGGATGTATGTAGGTGGGTGTCAGTGAGTACGTAGAAGAGACTGTGTTCCACCGAAAATACCAGCTACATCAATAACCAAAGTGGAATAGAAAATTCTCCCTCGGCATGCCGATATTCGGCTCCACAAATAACCGATGGAAAGAGAAAGAGAGAGATGGAGAAAGGGAGAGTAGTCGAAAGAGAGAGAAGGAGAGAGAAGGAGAGACGAGGGCCAGCAGCAGCCGGGGAAAATTGGAGATTAGTCGCGCTGACCTGCCAAGATAAAACCGGCGTTCGCCAAACAAACTCCGCTGACAGTTCCAGCAATGCTCTCCAGCACCGTGTGCGCAGAACTCTCTGCTTTCTTCGTAAGCTACGTTTCCTACGTTCTCTAAAACAGTCTGACCATAGGAAAGTTCGCGAAATTCCAATGCTCCCTCTCCTTCTTGTTCCCCGAATGCCAGACAGTATGCTATCAATGGCGATAGCAAGTACTCCGTAGTAGGAACAATGATTACATTATGGCTCATGAGTCGCACAGCGTTTCTTTCCCTTTTCCCTTTTATCAGGCAAGAAGGAAAGGGAAAGGATCGGACGGTGGCATTACGCTCGAAAACAGGTATAAACGTTGCTCGTTAACGAAGCCGCCGCTTGCCACAGAATCACTGAAAAGCGCGGCAGTAAAAGCTCGACGGTGATCAACGCGCGTCGCTATATTCACGGTCTGCTGTAAACATCGGCGGCGATGGCAGCGCAGCCACCGTGTACTACTCCGCAACATTTCATAATCCTGTTACGAGCCACTTTGACTTTTGTTGCTACTCTCTGCCCGTGGGAATCAAATTCCCCGATATGATAGAGCTTGCGAGTCAAGGGTGCGTGTACCAGCTAAGAGAGAACGTGTTATCTCGCCGGTTGCCACAAACTTGGAAGAAACTAAAACTTAAAGCGAGCCGCATACCCAACTTCATTTGCATCTCGCGATTGGGAGACTCTGGCTTGGCACTTGCTCGATACTGGGAAAATGTACTGCTCGCTGCTTGACGCCTGTGGCATTCGGCCGACGATTAGTAAGCAACAGTTGGCCGCGACGCTAATCTCTCGGAGATCGCCTTTATTGCGCGTCGCTACGAAATCGTTGGGATTCCATGGATTCTAAGTCGGTTTCGTTGATTCCCGGCCGCCATTCCAAATGTTTCCTGCTCTCGTGGTAACGCGGGACTTAAGGAATTCGCATTAATTCGGTGCCTACTAGCCTGCCACAGCCTTTAACTCGAGTATCATCCTGAGATTGGTCAGGTTGCCACGACGCAGTTCGGGGGGCCCACCTTCTTCTCTGTATATCGCTGACTCTCGCTTGAATGGTAAGCGGCGAGCACAGTCCCCCCCTTATTATTTGGCCATCGCCAAAAATTCCATACGGCACAGTTGCGCCACTCAAAGTATGGATGTACTCCTGCTTCTCTTCGCTTCTCTCTATCTGTCTCACTTTCTCTCGAACTCTCCCTTCTTCTCTCTCTCTCTCTCTCTGTCTCGGCCGTTCCTCTGCGGCGAGCGGAGTATCCCTTTTTCGAAGTAACACGATCTCCACGAGAGAGGAGGCTGCATCGGCCGAAGGAGGTAACACCGGTCACGGACGAAGGTCCAAGTGGCCCTTTCGCGTAATGGACGGCTCAAATATTTATCATCGGCCGCGTAATTTAAGGTGCGTTTAGCAAACGGAAGGCGACGCGAGGGAAAACAAACAAGTCAGGGGCGGCGCAGCAGCCCAGAGCGAGCGTCTCGAGGGAATGGGCCAGGATGGCGAGAGTAAAGTAGGCGAATCGGAGGGAGCAAGAAAGGATCGAGGTAGAGAGAGAGAGGGAGCCAAGGTACGAGAGACAGGAGGAAGAGTATGCAAAGAACGAGTACAGGGCCGAGACGGTGGAGAGAGGAATTGCTGGGACAAGGAGGAAAAGTGACAGGATAAGGTGGAGAGGAGAGAGAAAGAGAAACAGAGAGAATGAGCGATAGAGTGAGAGGGAATGGCTAGAGTCTGATGCGCGGCTCTGGAGAGCAGAAACAGAGGCGAGAGAGGAAGAGCGAGAAGGAGGCTGTAGCTGAGGGCAAGAGAGGCAGAAAGAGTAGCTCAAAGGGGCCGCCGCGGGCCCCAGAGGGCTCTGTGAGAAGGCACAAACCCCAATAATAGCACCAGAATTTATATACCTGCGCGAACTCGGTGGAACGGTCCCGAACGCTGGGTCCACCCAGGGACGGCTCACGGTGATACCCAGACATGAGAGGACTCTCATCTCCCGCGTCTTCCTTCCTAACCCCTATTAACCACCCTGACACTTATATCGCTCCTACAGCTAAAGAACGGGAAGGCGTTGATTGGCACGCTTCAATGGGCCTGTTTCTATCAGACTCCTCGGAGGCAGGATGATCGCGATCCCTGGCTCAATGACCGCTTCATTAATCTTAGTTAAGTGTCAACAGGCGAAAGGATTTCTGTATCTATCAAGCGGTAGTCCGAATGCGAAAAGAAGAGCGAGGGTGCTGCTGGCGGCGGGCAAGGGGGTCGGGCTTACATGCATGTTGAAAGTGAGCGGCCCTGGGCTCCATCAGCGGCGGTCTAGCATCCTCGGCACACACAGAGGGAACGAGAAGCCAGCCGGAGAAGAGCGCGGAGCTGACGAGAGACAGAGGAGAAACCGGGAAGACTTTGGAGGAGGAAGAAAGAAAGAGGGAAGGAAAGCAGGCAGAGGCAGAAGAGGTAGAGGTAGAAGCAGTGAGGCAGAGGCAGAGGGAAGCGGGCGGGTAGGAGCGCGCGATCGCGAGAGTGAAAAAGGGAGAAGAAAAGCGGGCAACTCGAGCGATGAAGGAAGACAGAGGAGGTGAGTAGAAGCAGCAATTCGTGGCGGCTCGGAGAGCGAACCATCCATCACTGAGGGCTCAAAGCCGTATCTTTGGTGACCAGTGCCCGCCGCCGTCGCCGCCACCGCCGCGACCGGTACTGGATGCCAAAGCACGGCCAAATATTGTGAAAGGTCCAGAAAAGGCAGGAAGGTGAAATAAATTTGCTCTGCCAGCGGGCCGAGCCACAGTGAGAACCGAGGTGCCGAGAGAATGGGAGAGGAGGAGGCGTGGGAGAGAGAAAGAGAGGACAAGCCACGGTAGAAGGATGATACTCTTCTGGGTAGCTCGAAAGGTTGCGCCTTGTACTTGTGCGTGTCGAGCCGAAGAGAGGAAGAGGCCCTTTAACCACTGTCGGCTCTTTGAACCCTGCGCTCTCGCCTTCTCTCCTTCCTCTTTCACCCTTTTCTCTCCTTTCTGCGCTCGCGCGCGCGCGCGAGCGGGTTCGCGGTGCGATGCGATGCGATACGATCCGATGCGATGCTACCTCCTCGCATACACGCACAGAGCCGGTACACCCACGAGCCGCCGAGCGAAACTCACGGGGCCCACTGCCTCGGGAGGAGACAGAACACCACCATTTACATTTTACATGCGAAAATACGCTTTATGGCCCGGGCCAATCATCGCGCCTGCTTCTGCCTGTTTATTCGCGTCACAGAGCCGTTCGCTCCACTCGTGATCGAGATAAACGCTCGCTCGGTACCGTGCGAAATTGTCCCTCTCGCCGTGGGGACTCTCTCCATTTCGACAGGAATCCCTCCACAGTCCCGCTGGGCTCTCGCCCGATCGCCAAATATCTTTGCCGTATATATTTTCGTGTTCCACCTTCGACCATCTAGCATCGTATATTCGCATTCCTCGCATGTCGATATTACCGTGTGTTATCTGAGAACGATCGGTCAGGAGGTATCGATAACGCATAATCATAAAGAGCGATAAGAATGTCGGCTTAACGCGACAAGATCCATCGGGCGCCGCGCGAATTTCTCAGCTCCTATCGAAATTCCATCCTCTCGAGTGGCCTCTTAAAGGGAGACGCATCATCCCCCGGCTCCGTCGGCTTACTGGGCCTTGTTAACGGAGGCAGCATCATGACTACGCTCCCAGCCGGTAATCCCCGCGAACGGGGAGTAGTCGGATCTCCTCTCGTCGCTGGATTATTAATCCGGGAGAAGAGGGTGGTCCCGAGGGAGAGAGAAAAAGCGGGCCAGCGCAACGCGAGATAGCGATGATGCCGGAACGGAACGGAACCAAGAGAGAGACGGTAGGGAACGCCGGGGCAAGAAGAAGAGGAGGCATGGGTAAGGACTAAGGAGGCTGCGAGGAGCGCCAGCGTTAGAACGAGAGGGTTAAATAGGGAGAGACAGTCGGCGCGGGAGAAGCCGGCGAAGGGAGAAAGAAAAGTGGAAGGGTACAGCGATCGTAGCTCGTAAGTTAGCACGTGGTCGAGTCAAGCCGTGCGAAGGAAACCGAGAAGCAGGAAAGGAGAGGTGGAACGAGTCGAACGGGCCTTACCACCTCATCTCCCTTCTTTGCCCACTGACGTAGATAGAACTCTACGTGGCCCGCCAGAACTTGACACCAGAAAATGTTACCGCGGCGAATAGTAATAACAGGAATTCATGACCTCTCCGCTTAACTGTCTTCGAGGAACATTTTAGCCACTAATGGCCGGTGCGAGGCTCACGTCGTAAAGTCTTTAACTTAAAATAGGAGTCTCAGGTGTATGCTCTATGAAAGAGAATATCTCACCGATCTCATCTAGGAATCCTCCTTGTCCGTCTACCGTGAAATAATAAAGAATATGGTGTTTCAACTTGAGAGCGATATGTTCTTCTAGCCTTTACCCATCAGGCCCAATCGCCGGGCGCCGTAAGCGTTTGTCGTCGCGTTCGCAGTGGAGGCTGCGAGTAGCGGCGCGGAAACTAAATCATAATGCCATTTCGTCATCCCGTCAGGCGTAATATCGCGCGATCTACAGAATCCTTCGTTACTTACGCCACTGTCAGCACCTCGAGCTCCTCTACCCTTCCACCTCGGAGCCACCTCATCTTCGCGGCCCGAGCCTTGCTAAGAGATGGCATGGACCGTGCGGTGGCGATGCAACGAAGAAGAGTCTTCGCTCGCGAGAGAAAGGAGAGGCTCGCGCATAGCTGCCTCTTGCCGAGATCTTGGCGAAAGAGAAGCCGAGCGGGCCCCGATAGGATCGAGCGAGAGGGAGATGCCGGGAAGGGTGAAAAAAAGAGCGAAAAGGGGTGGCGTGAGAATGAGAGGGAGCGCGCTGCGAGTGGAAGGCGAGCGGAGCGATCACTGCGAGGAAGAAGGACGGAGAATAGTTGGGTGAAGAAGGAAGGAGCGAAGCTCGAAGCCCGTGGGACCACACAGGACGCGGCACGCGCGCGCTCTACCGGGTGGGCCAGCACACGTCGGCTTCGGGCGTTTTCGCGGCGGCTCGGGCTCAATCGTGGGAGATCGGTTGGGTCCAGTGGTCGAGTGGAGCCGAGGCCACACAGATCGCGCACGCGCGAAAGCTTCCTGGGTGGCATCGCCAGACGGCCAGCCGGCCGGCTGGTCGGCAGGCCGAGCGTAAGGTACTTCTTCTGTCGATTCCACCGTGGGCCGTACAACCTGTTAGTGTCGTGCCATCCACGCATTATGCCCCCTTCGTTCTCTCCTCGTCTTTCACGGCTCCCTCGCTACCTATCTCCCTTCCGTCCTGCCTTCCTCCTTTTTCTTTCGCTTGTTCTTCCTCGCGCTACTGCTCGGGCTCGAGCTCGAGCCCGGGCTCGGGCCCCCGAGGCTCCTCCTGCGCCTCCGGTACCTCCAGCATCACGAGCTTCTAATAAGATTCCAATTTGTCAATTAGGGGGAGGACGGCATCCGGGCGCGTTTTCTTCTCTCTCGCACTCCTTCACTCTCCCGATCGTCTTCCTGTCCGCTCCTCCTTACTCCGATCCTCCTTGCTCCGCGTTAGCACCTGCCTCGCATTAACGACGTGCAACTGCGACACTTGAGCGGCTGCCGTGCGGGGCCGGCGATGCGATCGGCGCCGCGATCCCGTCGCGCGCGCTATTTATGCAATGAACCTTTACAGCTTTCAACCGACTACCCTGTCGAGATGATCTCGGGATGTTTAATGGTCCCCCCCCCCCTTGTCCTGACCCGATGTGTCTTGGGCCTTATTGCAAATGATACCTCACATGCTCGCCTCGAGATGCTTGACGATCGCGGTACCAACATGCGGACATCTGACTTAAGGATATGACACGAGGAGTACCTGGCCCGACGCGACACAGTCACTCCTACAATTACATTGTGCGTGATGCATGCAACATTCTCGCGTGCTCGCCCATAATGCGTTACGACAGCTCGAACAACCCGAGCGCTCTCCGGACAAGAGACACCCGCTGTGATCTGAGCTCGGACTGATACTGCGAGGGTGATTCGAGAAACTACGAATCCCTGATAGAATTCCCTGTTGGCCGCGCATCCTGTGCGAGGCCCATGCGTGTATACGAAGGGAACGAAAGGAATCCTTACGGTGGTTGCGTGAGCCCAGATTTCAGGAATGCGAAGAAGTTTGCGAGGGATAGGTGAAGTCGGGTCCGGTTCTGGCCCCGTGAAACTTAGAAGATTTCAAAGTTGATCCGCGGACTTGAGGTATTCGGTCACAGTGGCGTCCTAACAGTGACGTAGTTCCTACGGCGGAGTGCCCCGGAGGGCAAGCACTCCGCCGGAGATCGACACCGAACGCGCCCATACACGCGCCCGCGTGTCCCCCTTGGCCTGCGGGCGGACTATAAAGTTTCATTTCTGCCGGGCGAATGTCTTCGAATTAGCAATAAAGCAGCTCGGGCAGGCGCGCGCGCGCGCGCGCGAGCCTGATTCTCTTCTCCTCGCAACAGACAACGAGGTCGCGCCGCGGCGTTGGCTCCTTCTCGTTTTTTGTTTACTCACCAGCGAACTGGTTTTGCGGTATACACGCTCCCCCGCGCTCCTCCCCTGCCCCTTTCTTCTCTCTATCACTCCCCCTCTCTCGCCCCTTCTCACTTTCTCTCTTTCTCTCTCGCTTTACCATAGGTTCACTCCGTCTCACGTTCTTCCTCGTCTTCGTCTTCAGTATCCTCATCCCCGGGCCCTCCTCCACCTCCTCCTGCCCCCGTCCTCCTCCTCCTACCGTCCCTGTCTGACGGGGGGCCGCAGCTATTTCGGGGTACGCAAATACACCGAGAGTGCGTACGTGCGCACGAGGGGTGCCCCGAGCGGAGCACCCGTGGCGAAAGCACCCACGAGAGCACCGACGTCGACGAAAGTCATCCCGCGGACCGCGCGCCAAATGAATGTGACGACTGTTCGGGCCCCACTGGGCCTTCACCAAGTTTCTGCGTCTCTAACGATCCCTTGTCCCACGGCCGAAACGCGCCGGCAGAGAGGGATGCCATTAGAAGAGTCGATTCTAATTTACGACTGGCCCTATCAATCGAAAGGAGTACACCGGGCCCCCATCGGACATTCCTCGAAGAAGGTACTTACATAGGGCCCCGAGTGAAACCGTTGGGACAAGACGGCCGTGCGAATGCGTGCTGGCGCGCACGTACACGCCTCCCGCGATCACGCGTGTCTCTTTATACGCGTATAATATGCGGACACGCATAAAATTATGTACTACCGGGGTGTACACGGCTCGCTCGGCTGTTCGCCACTGGTGCGCCGGGGTGTCGTGGGCCCGAATTTACGCGAGCTCTCAGTGCATAACGTAGCGGATTATATAACTTTCCCAGTGGCGTGCGTAAAAAGGGAGAAATTTATCGTAACTCGGCGGACATGATCTCCCGGCGGGTGCTCGGCCCACTCTCTCCAGCTTGGTCTGTACGAAGATGAGGACTCGCGAGGGTAAAAGAGCGCATGGTGTGTAGCGTATGCGTTCGGCGCGGGTTGCACGCGTCCAGGAGGTCGCACATCCGCATGCACATTACACGCGTTCGCCAGCACATATGATCTAGGTCCTTGTGCCCGGAGACAAAGGAATGCTTCCTCCCCCAAGCCGCGGCGTCCTTCCACCGATCGAGCTCTCGCTCTTCGAGTCCTCGGTACCCCGTCCGAAGGGGGTATACACGAGGAGCCTACGAAGGACGAGGAGCGGCGCGGCCTGAGAGAGGAGAGCCGTGCGCGGCTTGGTAAGAGAGAGGGCGAGTGCGGGGGGGAGAGAAAGAAGGAGAGAGAGAGGGAGGAAGAAGGGCCCCTCTAGTGGAAAGGAGGCACGCGGGAAGAAAGAAGAATAAGAGGAGCGAACCGGAGGAGGAATAGGCCATTCCACTTATACGCTGCTCGGATTCAATTAACTCTCCACCTTCTTCTCTCCTTCTCCTTCTCATCTCGTGCTGCCTTGGCGTGCCTCTGCCCTTCTGCTGCGTTTATACAGGGTGTTCTCCTCACCGCATCTCGCAACATCTCGCCGCCGCGCCGAGTGATGAACACACCCCCAAATCATTCCTTCGATCAGGGATGCTCCGAATAACGAGGCGAGTACTAAAGTGGCGAATATAATGAGCCGACGTCCCTCTTCCTCGAGGGATAGCCGCTCAATGGATACCCGCTCTCGATCCTACCGACTTTTATGCTCCCAAGTTTGGCCCCCGGTGACTTCGATGCCCACACCTCGCCGCGCACTTCCAAGGCTAATTCTTCCTGTCTCCTGTTGACCTTTTCTAATTGTGACTTCGTTTTATGAATTCTCTCGCCTAGACAAGTGTCTCTGTGAATGGATGCTCGGTGAAAGTTTCAATGGAAAGTCGAGTGACCCGTATGCGTATACGACTTCGCTTCACTCTCGAGAACGAAGGATCGCCGCACGGATACGGTAGTGCACCGTCAGCGCTTCGAGAAATGGATATTCCGAGTGGCAAATCGGTGTTCGATTTCCGCGCGCCATTTAACTCGCTGCTCCCCTTATCCTTTCGCGTTTAATCAGGTGTCCGGCGTGTCGCTGCCAATTGCAATAGCCGAGCAAGCCGATTACACCCAGCCGTTATTGCACCTCACACTCGTCCAGCTACTGACTTAAGCTGGCAATAATAATAATAATGAGGAGCTTTATTGCCGTCGTATAGCGTGCGCGCGTGAACGACAAGCGATCGCTGGTGACAACGACGCGTCCTTGTCGCTGGCACAGTCATTACTTAGCGCGCGATCGTAAGATGCGAACACTGTCATTTAAGACGCGCCTACTGTTAATTCTACCACTTGACATGTGTTCCAACGATGTAACAGCATAATTGCCCCTCAGTGTCAACGTCTCCAAGCTTATTCTACTTGAGACTCGATCTGTCGGTAGGGAGATGCTGGCGAAATGATGTGGCGTGATAGCAAAGCGGTTTCGAATGACGGTAGCACCAGAAGCGGCACCTTTATCATAGTTGCTGATTACTCTGGCTGTTGCAGCCCGATTCGAATTACACTGACACGATGCATTGACGTGGCTTTATCCGCAAGGAACAATGCATCAGGCGATACTGTCGGACATTAAACAAAAGTGGGTAGAAGCACTGCAAGCATTGTTCGAGAATGCAGTAAGAGAGTGGAGGATTGTTCTGGTAGGAATACAGGTGCGGATGGTTCCTGGTAGCTAAGCCAGTAGTTGTATCAAAGGTTTGATCAATATTATGAGTAGCTGATGAATGAAGGAGTGTCTTATACAGGGTGATCGGGAGAATTCTGACACGTTGGCCAGTCAGGTTGGTGGAAGGCATGCCATCGTTATTAAATCCGACTTTGATCTCTTGGAAAAGCAGGTAGAGGAAAGCCGGCACCATGCGGTGAGCGATTACTCCGGCTAATTCATAAATCTGGAGCCCATCGGCACAGCATCCGTGGCAGGAGTAGCCTGAGCCGGTGTTGTCGCGGCTCGCTGCCCTCTTCGCTCCTCGGGAGATGAGAACACGGTGTGCCTTAAGGCCCCGCAACCTCTTCTCCACGACGAGAGACGAGATCTCTCCTCTCTCTCTCTTTGGTTTCCCACGAGAACCACCGCCGCCGCCGCCGCCGCCTTCAGGAATGTCGCTCTCCCCTTCTCCTCCTCTGCTCACTGCTCTCCTCCACCTTCTCGCCGTCTCCTTCTCTCTCCCGGTCTTCTCCTCCACCCACCTTTTCCTCATCCTCCTCTCTCGTCCTCCTCCTCTGACACGACCCGCACCTCCTCTCTCGGCCGCTCTTCGATCTTCCTCCTTCGGCCCGCTCTCCTCTTGGCGCAACCCTTGCTCACTCCCTCCCTCGCTCGCTCTTCTCCGTCTCCTCTCTTGCAATCACCCGCTCGCCACTTCTTTCTACGGATTTTCTCCCGTGATTTCACGGCCAGCGACACATCACGCCTTATCTCTGACCAGCGATTAAGAACGAACGCGCTTTCTGGAAGCACTATCGCCAATTTAAAGCTTGCGCATCCACCGATCTGACACTGGGTGCACCGATCCACTCGATCCCAGGATGCCCAGCATCCTACAAGGATATTCGCCTCTTTCTTCCTTCGAACCATCCTGCTTCGCCTGCTCGTTCTCGCTTATGCTCTCCTGTGGCTGCTGCCATAGTGGATACCGTTTCGGATTTGACGAGGTTCAAGCTTCGAGCTGTCACTGTCGGTTTCGTAATTCGCCCTCTCCCAGCTTGTACCGTTCGGACTTGTGTTTTGAGATGAATTATTCCAGCCGTTCACTATGCCTGATGGTCTTCATCCATTAGGATCGTGTTCTTACCTTAAAAAGGAGAGAAGAGAGAGCATAGTGCTCGCCAGAGAAAGGGCGAGGTGGACGAAAAATCGGTGTAATTGCACCGGCGATTTCTAACATCGACTACACTAAATGTCAGGGTCGATCCTAGATTTCATTTATGTATTTCCATCGTGTTCCCTTCCATCGTCTCGCACGATTTATAGAATCATAAAGCAGTGGCCGCACCGTGGCGAAACTCCCGCCGGTACAGAGTGAAACCTTAAACGTTTCATAGTACGCTTCACCCTTCTCTGAGCGCTTCGCTCTCACTCTCGTCGAACTTCTTGCAACGTCTCCGATTTTTGCAGACGTATCCACCGGTCTCCTGGCTGCCGTCGGAGCGCTTGCTTCCAGTTCCTTTGAATTTCGAGGTTTTCCTTTTCGAGGCGGATCGGTTATGTTGTTGCTTTTGCACGTGATACGGCAAAACGCCGGCAATACGCCGGGCGAGTGGCCTATCGCCTTGTAAATCAATGATTGTCGGGTTACACTCGACGTACTCTTGTTTCGCTGGCGTGCCGCGCTTGTTTTCATTGAATTCACCAGGGCAGCTCGTGACGAGGAACAATCGAGCGTGACGCTTGATTATTCGCCTCCGTACGACATCGGGGGCCCCCGCCCGATCTAATCGCGCGCCGGTCTTAGCTTGTCGAGCAGAGATATTATACCAGCGCCGCTCCAGGCCCATTGTGTTTCAGTTCTGTTTTTTCTCCACCCGCCTGACTCTCTCCTCTTCCTCCACTCCACTCCCCGGCTCCCCTTTCCCTTCCACCGCCCAATCCCTCTCGTCGTCGCTCTTTTTATCTCGAATCCAACTCTGGCCTCTCGTTACACGGCTGGCTAATAATAATGATGGTTTACACTTTGCTACCTATGTTTTCAGTATCCACCTACAGCCAAGTTGAAATCCCCCCTAGCACGAACCCCGGCACGCCAGTACGTAACGGGTGACTATTTGTTTTTTGGGCCCCGACGTAATACGACGTCGTATTACTGGCTACTCATAACAACTGACACGGGTCTGTCTGAGAAGTTAACGAAGCCTCGCCTTTATGAGGATGCAAATAGTATTAGACAAAAAGTGAATGTATTATGTACCGAGACTGAAGCCTTAGGGCTGACCAGTGTTGTAAAATATCCTGGCATAACTTGGAGTTCAATAGAAAAGTCTGGTTTAATAGAATGAATAATTCTACAGATTAATTTCGATAGGTAGGAATTAGTAAATTGTATAATATAAGTTGAATGTGTGGAAGTGAAACAGATCTAACCTGCATCCAGTCGCAGCCATCGCAGCTTTGAATTGAGAACCTTTAATCCATCTTTACCAATCGAATGTCCGGAGCATACTGCAGATAACTGCTTGGAATTTCCTTCTACTCGATGGGTAAGTGGGAATGATGTGGATCTTTGGAACCAATGAGAAATCGTGGCAGCACGAGCTGAACATTGCTCTGATGGTAAAATCATTCTCCCCAATGATTGCATCGATGTGATACCACAAACCAGGTATGTATAGAATAGATTGGACAAGTAGGGCATTCGAGTGGCCATAGTGATGGGGTCCTAGTACCCCATTACCATTTCAGTGTCACGCTCCGTGTTACCGGCAATCCCAATCTTAGTACGGATGGAGTGTAGAATTCCTAATTGTACATGTTCGTATTATAATACTGATGTCGACAAAAGTGGAATTATATTTCATATCATTTCTAATAATAAATTTTGTTTTGTATGGAATTACAATAACTTATTCGTTCAATAAGTTATAATAACAAAGAGTATGGAAATATAAATATACATATAGTTTCTTTGCACAAATAAAATGGATTTTGTATTTAAAAAGAATAATGTAGTTTTCTATATTACTGGGAAAATTATAGCTTCTACTTTTCTCTATCAAATATTGGTTTTTTTATGAGGGAGAAATGAGCTTAATTTGTAGGATAAAGTAGAATTGGAATCAGCCTTTTACCATTAATATTTCCGATAATTCGATCGTAAAAAGCTACTTACCTATCCTTTTACCAATCCTACTTACTTGATTCTTCGTCTATCGCATCACCCTGTAACTTGCCCGGTTTATTCTGTACCTGGTCTGTGATGATACATTCGGCATATTCGAATGTCGACCACAAAAAAGATTTACAGAGATGGTACAATTGGATCGAGACATTTGTAATGAATTAGTAGAACTATATTTAAAATTCTTATATCAATTAAATGTACGCATAAGTTCGATTACAGAAAGTTGTACTATGCGGGCGATGTATCCGGAGATGAAGTGCTCTTGCGAGAGAAAGAGTGCAGACTCACTTTCCTTTCGAATATACAAAACTTCTAGACACAACCATTTATTCACGAGAACACAGTCTACGCAGCATCGTAATATGCGGTTTATAAAATAAATTATGAAAATCGCCGAAACAATGAGAAAGACAAATGGATCGAGGATGATGTGGAGCGAATGTGTGTGGCGCGTGTGATCGGAGCATGTTTCGTGAGGAAGAGCGGGGATCAACATTTATTCTACGTCTTCTTTTTAGTTTTCTTTATAGGCTTTGCGGGTGAACCCTTCTTCTTCTTCGTGGTCTTGCTTGTCGCCTTCTTCGCGTACTTGTCGATCAGCGAGTCAAAGAAGTTTGCGGATTGAGCGGCTCGCGCTTCGTTTCGACTGTGGATCGCTAATGCCAAGTTGTTCGCCGCTGCGTTCTCCTCCTCCTCAATCTTCAACATCTTGTCCAGGCGTTCGGCCTCGGCGGCTTCCTTCGCCCACTGTAACAGAGAATCACGAAGATCAGAGAAAACCCTTAGTACTTGCACGCGTTCCAGGAATACTTTAGTCGGTCTGCCGGCAGCTCTTCGCAGGCTTTCCACGTAACCCGCTCTGCACACTTGACTCTAATCGCGTACTCGATTAATGACGGCCAGATAGGATCTCGAGTGCCGATAATTGATTGGCTGCTGCGCCGGCCGCTCCAACCCTTATTTCTGGAATTAATTGGGCCCCTTTCCACGCACGTAACGAGCTTATGGTGTGATGCCTGCGTTAGCTCCATTCTATTTCCGAGGCGCATGGCATGCCTCCATTCTCGAGATTACATCGCGCTTTTACACACGCACATAACAGGAGTTAATTTTATGGTGGCATTGATAATTCCATGAATATGTTGCGAGATCTCCCACTCCAAATTCTACGAGATCATAGCCAGTCGAAGCTGAATGAAGAAATCCGGGCATCGCGCCAATCGCATACTTCTCATGGCTATCAATTGCGAGCACGATGACTTCACCATGATCATTTCAGTGAACTCTATCGTATCCAATTCCGTACTGTATTGCCCAATATTTGAAGCACCGTGAGAACTTTGGAATTAATTTAGGAAAATTCGTGGGATTCTCTCGAGATGTTTGTCCGAGAATTCGGGCTGCGCTTTGCCGAGTGTGCAAGCGCATAAGCGTCGATGACGCTTCGCGTTGCTCGTGACCTACTCCATAATTCGGCGCTGAGGAAATTCCGTTATTTATAATTTTTGGCAAGTACGCGCAAGCTGAGGACTAATGTTAGGGGATTGCACAACGTTTCGCGAAATTCTCAATGCAATGCACCGATTGCATCGTTGCGCATCCCTGGCGAAAGGAAGAACAGTCTATGCATTCTCTCGGTGCGATACAAACATCATAGGATCTTAAGGAAACACGGTTCAGTAACTCTGTATCGGAAGAACCGAGAACTCCACATGTTCCTTCAATTAGTCAAACTTCTCTTTAGCAAGCTAAGTCAGCCGACAGATACAATCGCTCATAAATCACAAGGAGTGGATTGTAAAAGCTAGTGCCAATGTTATTATAGCGCGCGCGGAGAATGACTTTGATAGACAAGCTACAGTCTCGTCTGAGATTTACGAGCGTATTAACGCCCGGCGTCATAAGTGATTCGCAGAGGGTACTCTGCGTATTAACAAGTACTGAAATACAATGTAAATCAGGTCAGCGGAGCGACGACAATATAGAACTAACGAACTTATTTCTTTCCGAAGCCAAACGTGATTCTGTTACGAGCGAGCTTTCTTCAGGAAGAAGAAGCGAAGGTTTACGTAAGTCTGTGTGTTGTGATCGAGTCTGTTTAATATACACGCGCTATTTAAAGAGAACGGTGTGCCAAATAATTCGAGTACAATGCATCGGTGTCACTCGCCCGACGGAATGTCTCTTCCGCGACCTTGAATCGGCACTGGTGTCTCCGGGTGTCTAGAGCAAACTCGAGAGTGACCACTAGTCTGGCGAGCAGCCCGAAAGCCCGGAAATTATCCGCTTGACGAAATAAACGATGATAGTCACTCGCGTTCGACGTCCAGGGATGATTGCGCAATCACGAGTTGGTGCACTCAGTGCACCAGCTCATCGCTGCGGAATCCCGCGAGAATTGGAGCCCGCACGAGGGGAAAGAGGGTGCAGATCTCTCCGAGAACGACCTGCTACGAGCGAAGATGCACGTGGTGCTGGCGAGCTAGCACTCGCTTGGAAAGATAAACTCTCCTTCACAGTGCATCCGTTCAATCAGTCGGACCTGTCTTCTTAGATTACGCCTTTCATTCGCACACTGCTTGCACTTAGTCGGCCGAGTGAAATCAATTGCTGCCATTGCCGAGTGCACCTGTTGCAGCATTGGAAGCGCATGCTCGCAAATGCTTTGCGGAGCGAACTTGACTCTCAAATGCCGGGAAAAGCCGGCAGGTATATATTTAGAAGCTTTTAGCGAGATCAAGGAAATACCGAGCACGCAGAACACGCTACACTGTTTCGACTGGTCTCCCACTATTGGTCAAGGTCGTTACATAACGCGACACACCACGGGATTGGACAATGACACTAGTAATTATTTCATTACCACCGCGGGTGCAACGCGGCCGTCGTTCCTCGTTAATTTCAATTGATATCCTAGATTGCTCGAGTTCACGGTTGCCTCGATTGTCTGCTTCTCTCTTCCATATTCAATGATCTCGTAGTCGAGCGAGGTCGGGACCCAACCGGACGACGACAAACTTCCGCGATCATTATGTTTATCCGAAATCAACTGTGCGTAGATCTCAGTGAAATCCATATGTGTTACCTACTCGGTCAGTTCTGCAGGCTCCACGGTACTCCAGGGAAGTGCAAGCTACTCCGACTCTCTGCTCGAATTGTGCATATCAGCAGGAGTTGCTGCTCAATGTTGGAATCTAGCATTGCCAATGACGAACGCGGAGGAAACGCGCAGCTATGGTTTTCTGACGATCACTCGATCCTCTGTACGCGTGCTGATTAATCGATCCATTAAGGGCCGTTAAGAAGAGACTCCATTAGCATAGCAAATACGTGATTATGCTAGAGATAAATGCCCGCACTCGCTTGCGGTTTCAATGTTACGGGACGTTGGTTCCTTTCGCTCGGTAAAAAAGACAGATGTTTGTTGGTGCACGTACGACTTTTTCGTTGGGATTTATTGTACTTCGTACGATCACCGCTTGATAAGGTGTGCTCGGTCATATCTAAAATCCCTCCACGAGGACGTTCCACATGAACACCAGGAGAATTGGTACGATAATTAGATAAATAAAGGGTCGCCCGATCGACTGCGATGGACCACTGTTCGGGCATTCGGGCAGCGGTTTGTCGGTGGTGGTTGTTTCTATCGATTGAGCGTCTAAAGTGGACTCTTCCTGTCGTTCCTGATAATTGTCTAACGGTGGCCGTATGGTTACTGTCGGCTCGTAATAGGGTGTATCAAAGAAATCGTCTGGCGAGGATGGTTGAAACTCCTCCGGAATAGACGGGGGTGGAGGCCGAATCACGCGGTTCGTGCTTTCTTCTGGCATCGGTTGCTCTACGTCCAGGGGATACCTATTCGCGATAGAGACTCTCTCGTTTTCCACCAAAGAAGGCGTCGAATATGTATCAATAACACCCTCCGTATGTTGATCTCTGTCAGACCACTCATGATAATTGATTGAGCCACTTGGCAATTCAGTTGGTGGCCTAGGTATTCTGGTCGTATAACGTGGTTCCTCGAATTGTTCGTCCTCGTCGCGTGAATGCTCTTCTCCTCTTTGAGTGTCGCTCTCCACATCTGGCCGAGATCTGTCCGGAGGATACGTTGTATCGAAATTGTCACCCTCATTTTCCTTTCCATACGGCGGCCAATAGAAACCATCATCGTCACCCTCTGTATCTTCGTCAGACCAGTCTTCATAATTTATCGGTTCTAGAACTGCAATTTTAGGTGGAGGCTTAGTTATTATCGGCTGATAGTCCGCGTCCTCGTTCTCGTCGGGTGGCTGTTCAGGTGGAAGAACAGGTGGCGGAGGATTATAACTTAACCACGGGCGATTCCAGTAAGATCCTGGCGTTGTCGATTCCGGTGTGGGTGTATGTTCAGGCGCTGGGGAACTCGTGCCAACTTCTTCGGTCGTTACCCAACTTGGAGTTACAAGCTCTGTCGAGTAAAAAACCTCCTCAGTTGGATGGTATCTCGCTGAGGGATACGTAGTTCGCGGTTCTTCAGGCGGGGGTGTTGCTGACGGTGTTAAATGCAATCTTTCCCGGAATGCTGGCAACGGAGTCGTTGTTTCCCAATCATAGTAATCCGGTGGAATATCTGCATCCACTAAGTCTGTTTGGATTTTACTCCATTCGGGATCCTTCTCGAAACTAACACCTCGGTCTTCAAGGAAGCGACTAATGGCATTTGGACACTTGAGTTCCGGGTTTTCACTGAGGAATATTCTTCGTAGACTCGACAGATGCGACATATCTTCCAGATTCAAACACTCTATTCGATTCCCTGATAATCTCAGGTCAACGAGACTTGGCAAATTTTCGAAAACCCCATTTTCGATGGTATCGATATTGTTATAATTCAGATCCAAATACGTCAAGTAGTCCAGTCTTACGAACCAATCTTCCCTCACACTGGTTAATCGATTATTATCCAAACTGAGTTGTTGGAGATTATCTAATTTATGAAAAGCACCCGGATCTATGTCTTGTATACCACAGTGTGAGCACGCGAGTACCCATAAGTCTGAACCAAAGCGTGAGAATGTATCCGGCGTTATCCTGGGCATAGCCATGTTCGTAATGCGTATTTTTCCTGTGTCTACTGGCAAGTTGTTTAAATCGGACGGATGGCCACCCACGCAGATGTATTCTATCATGTCTTCATTTGCCACATTTATGCACTCGCCTTGCACACCACCGACACTCGCACAAAGTATAGTTAACAATACGAAGCCGACAGTGGGTCCCATCCTTACATAAAGGACTCTTCCGTATTCACCAAGTATCTTGTTCGGCTTTAACGGGAGTTTTGATTTCACAGAGAGTAGAGTTTCATAGTTTTACACGATTATCAAAGAGGAGATGGTTGCCGCGATCATCGTGGAAGGGATTTTAGCTGACAATTATGAGCTGCCTAGCGGTGAGCTTGTGTCGATCTAATTGTTTCGTGGACTGAACCCAACGAGATCCCTCTTTACTTATTTACTAGGATTCCCCCTCCCATTGGGTGCACTGGTATAGTGCTACTCCACTCCTACTACTTCCAATCATCGGACAGTACTGCCGATTGGTAAAAATAGAAAAGCTTGAAAATAGCGCGCTACCGACCTGTTCGTTATATGTCCAACGTGACGTATTGCGGGGAGCCTGCACCATGACCGTTTGAATTTACGCGCCATAAATGTTACGATTCTCTTTTATAATAAATAAGCGTGGTGAGAACATAAAATGTTACATTTTGTAACTGGTTAATATTATCTAATAATATAATATGCGAATTTCAATATTGTTCATCACAATTATTGTGTTCATTCATGAAATATAGTGTAATAGGATAATATCGATAACAATTTCATTGCAGTGAGCATGCAATTTCCGTTCACCTACCTTGCGTTTCCTCCTCTGCTTCTTTTTCATGCTTTCTTTGGTGAAGGCTTCATACTCTGGCACTTCATCGCTTTCTATAAGTTTCTGGATTATCTCATGTAGCCTTGGTTCGTCATCGCAGTTGGTAAATGGTACGTATTCCAAAATATAATCCATGTCTCCTTTACCTTGAAACAGAGACACAAATATATTTAACATTTTTATTGCGCGTGTTAAAATCATACTGATTTATTAATACTTACTGTCCATGTACGCTCGCTTGAGATCTTTGATTTCCATCTCAGAACCTTTGTAGTTCTTCTCATAATTGTTAATATCCTCTACTGTGATTTTCTTGAATATTGACTTCCAATAATCTGCCCAATTTCGCATCATCACCTCCTCACTTTCCTCGTCATATTGACCAGATTGATCGTAGATCTTTCTCTTTTCCGAATCACTG
The DNA here is from genome assembly GCA_964023945.1 of Ectemnius cavifrons. Lineage (NCBI taxonomy): Eukaryota > Metazoa > Arthropoda > Insecta > Hymenoptera > Crabronidae > Ectemnius > Ectemnius cavifrons. The sequence continues at coordinate 5,926,147 of OZ030382.1, forward strand.
AGGATAGAGTGGATTCTGCCAAGGACTTTGAATTTTTCCGTTGCCTCTGCTTTGATTGCTTCTTCCACCCGATCGGGGTGTACAAGTAGAGAAAGTTGATGATAGGCTTTCTTTACTGCAAAAACGGTAAATAGTCATTCTTAGCGAAGGTTAATAACAAAAAGTATGAGTATTTATGACAGAAGTGCTTGGCTTCATATTGAACAGAGGTTAGACCGAGTGTTCGGAGCCGCAAACTTACGTACCTTGCTTGTCATTCGCCGTTTTCGAGATCTTCATGACTTCATAAAAGTCACGCGAACCGAAGTACTGTTCGCACAAATCTAATAAACTTGCCATGATTCTGACGGTTTAAAAAATACTACGAATTTCTCTTATTGAATCACCGAACTGACAGAACTCTGACTGTAGTTTTCGCGGCAACCGCATGGCGGGTACAATATACACACACTCGTTCGATAGATCGCGCCACTTACATATCGATTGTATCGAATTCTTGAATTATTTGAATTGTTAATTGTACTCACCTTCGTTTTTTATATTATTGTAAAGTTAAATGATTGAAAAATGAATACTGCGATATATGATTAGCCTGAGAAAAATATTTTGTCGGATATCTGCGAAAAAGAGTGGGACGGGTATATTCGGTTTTTAATACAGTATTTATATGAAAAAGAAATTATATAACATGGATTTAGTGATCCCCAACACAACAGTTACTGGACCTTATAATCTAAGATTTAGTAATAACGAAGCTAAACAATATAAATCTAACTATACTTGATTTTTGCGTTTTCTGTCGTTTTCCTATTATGAACACCAACATAATGTATTTAAAACGTGCCTACAAAGAGCGTATATTTACACGTGTTTGCTTTGTATAAAAGTACATTTCGTCGGTGGCGACAGCAATGCGCATGAAATATCTGCTAAAACGAATTCCAAAAATTCACAAATGTGAAAAGATGACCAAGTAATGCGTGGGAGTATTGTTCTTAGAATTCCACGTTCGGGAGTGCAGTTTGATGTTTGCAGAGGTCTTTTTCCTTAGTGACTTTAGCACTTGGTTGTAGATGCAAAGTATATATGGCATTCGAATGAGTTTTTCAAAGAATGTCGACGGATTCCGTGATTTTCCTCCTTCCACGCCAATTGGGGGCTCATAATCTATGCTACCTACGTTTGATCATAATTACATTCTCGCACTCTGCGCTGACAATTTTACAGCGATCTGCCATCTTAGCTTACAGATCAATTATATACATTAATTCACGTCATAAATAACAGTTATTATACATACGATATTTATACTTATATGTTCAGTTATGTAGCAAGTAAACGTCTTGAGCATTGGTTTTTCTAATTTGCGTGAAAAGATCGTGAATTCCATGATTTCACCTCGGTCTACAACTAGCATTAATAAACGACTTCACGAGAGTATTGTAACCTAATTATTTCAATAATATATGCTAATTTACAGCAATTGATATTAATTAATATACTCGACCGAGCAAAATCAACTTTTGCCGAATAAGTGGAAGAATCCAGATCGCGTGGATCTTATTTGGCAGTTATTCTTCGCACATTTTGAGCAAAACTTTATGTTGCGCCGCCGACTAGTATTGGTACCCTTACGATTGTTATTATCTTTCCACTTTCTGTATTTCAGCGACTTATCTTGCGGGGTTAAAAACCATTTGGTTAATGACATATAGATTTATCCTGACTGATGCTGTACCAATGTGTAAATTATTATAATGTGTTATGTGCGGCAATGCTGGTCGCCATTCTAGAAAATTATTAGCGATCGCGATGAAAAACAATCAGGAAGGGTTGCCAATGCTAATACAATATAACTATTCCTATATGTTATTTTATTTACAATCATGATTGCCTAACGACAATATCCATAACAATCAGGTAATGAGTGTGTTTCAAAGATGTTGTAGCGACTTGCATTTTGTGATCCATTCTGTAGCGCGACGCACGTTTCTCTTGCAGGTTTAGTGAAACATATACAGAGGCACTTAAGCAGCAAATTTTTCAGTGCTGATGGAAACATGAGTTATGTGTACTCGACATGCTTTAGCAGAAATTAATACAATGGATTTCAATTTGGGAACTGGCAGTACATTGCGAGTATATGATGCGAGTTTGTAAAGATTATCACTTGGACAATTCATACGATATAACTAGATCTTGGTGTATTACGCGTGTAAAATTTATAAAAATAACATTTAACTAATTCTCTCCTTGCATCAGCATAACAGGTCTCAATAAATTTCTCCATTTCTAAGAGTATTCTATACTCCCGCCCGCACCATTGTCCATTGGAAATATAGGACCCCGAAGAAAATTTTTGAAAAGTACTTTCTATCAATGGCTCACCCAATGCTGTCCCCGAAACTTTCTAATATACATAAGGTCTCCCCGATAATCGGTTTCTGCTCTGTCAATATCCTTTTTGAGTTGCGTATCAGCAACTCGTCCTAGTCAAGGTACACTGAATATCTTCCGCGCAATGCATCAACACGCGTCCTCTGGCATACTCTGGCACCCACCAGAGTCATCCCACCTAATATTTTATTACCATCATCTTTAACCACATTTCTCTGTCCATCTCATCCACATGGCTTGGCTCTTGTGACTCGGCTACTTCATTCGATTAACAACCAAATCAGTGACGACCTGTAATCCTTTTTGGTACGGGCTATCGGCTAAGGATTGTGCGAGTCGGGTCGCTTGATTGCAATGCTTCCTCGCGAGGAATCTCGTTTGTTCGAGACCCTGCGATTTGTGCACCAACTCGAAGGCCCTCTCCACATCGCCAGGCTCTTCGAACCGACGCATGATCATTGCGTTTAATTCCGGATACTGAAACAATCGACAAGAGAATCCCAGTTTTTTATACCATAAAAATGATACCCTCTATACTCGGCACATCCCCTGTCATTACAGAAGATTTACCGCCAGTCGTTATCTTCGTTTACTGACCCGTTCGCAAGCAAAAAGTACTGGCGCCGTTGCAAGGCCAAGCTTAAGATCAGCTGCGGTGTTCTTCCCCATCGCTGCTGTGGAGGATACGAAGTCCAGAAAGTCATCCACAAATTGGAATGCTAAGCCAATATTCCTGCCGTACTCGAAGGCCAGCTCCGACAACTCTTCGTCGGCTTCTGCCAGGATTGCCACCTGCATAAGTTCACAGGAGAAAATAAACATTAATAACTACATAAAAGTAGGGATTGAAGAAGATGGCAAAGTATTTTGCATACTTACAGCTTTTAGGGTATTGGCGAACATACTAGCTGTCTTGCGATAGCTCTTCGTGAGGTAGTGTGCGAATCTCTCATTTTCCGTCTCCTTGGATCCCAGTTGCATGAATTCACCTTGAACCAGGTCCGTGATGACCTGAAAAGTACCTGGACTTCTTAATACTTATCGTCAGGATTCTATTACAATCTTAAATCACACGTCAATTCTTTCTCTGGCAACCTTTTATTACGATCGACAAGTATCAAACTATTTAAGATTATTCGATAAGTATGTTGCTTTACCTGACTGAGAAGTAACGTTACTTCATCGTTTTGTAGTCTGGCTAACATCATGGCTGCAACTGCCAGGATGTAATCACCCGCCATCACTACCTGCGATCATATGAAGAGAATACGTCTTGAAATTAATGTGGAAGAGGATGCGTTCATCAAGGACTCAAGGAATCGTATTTTAATATGCTTGAAATCCCGGTTGGCAAACAAACAAAAGTGGCTACTGCTGGAGAGTTCCAACTACTCCTTTCACTGGACATCCTTCGGAACAGGGGCCGACCGGTAAAGGAAGGCGAATGCACGCTATCAAGGGAAGCAACGTGCGCTCAACTCTGTACACATATTTTTCTTTCCTTTTTCGCGACTAAGACTGAAATGCTGCCACCTTCTTGGTAGCGTGTATGAAATGTTAGGTACGCATCTCGATTTACTCTCATCATCCAACAGATCCGGTTGCGTCCGATCGCTAGCTTACGGGAATCGAGGATGCCTAACAGTACACGATAGCGCGCCAACTTCTTCTAATAAATTTACAGTTTTCCTGTACGTCCACATAGAACGGCATATAAACCGACTGCTAAAGTAGCTTCGAAAGAGATCACAGACGCTTCAAAACCAATGCTAATGCTTCAGGTATTTACTGAAGGATCGCAAACAATGCGAGGAAATGCTCGAGGAATGTCAATCAAAGCTTCCAGGGAAATCAGCACTTTCGAAAGTTACTTTGTTATTGAGCGCGCTAATGTTTAATGCAGGCTCTTTGGACAAACGAAATGTTGTCAGTGCACAGGGATGCCATCGACTCTATTTCGATGCATAGAATTGTGGTTTTCCGCTGGCACTTCGGTAAAGAAAACGACTGATGAACACATCCGCTACGAAGTTGACACGTTAAAACCGCAGTCCTAGAAAGGCTTTTCATTGCAATGGCTATTTCCTCTCTATTGTTCAATTCTATGGACTCGGACATTCCGTACTTAAGTCTGTGCAGTGATTGTCCAACTATGCATCGAGTATACCTTTGGGTCAAGGCTTAAATGCGAATAAATAATAAGTATAAGTGAGTGAACATAAAGATTATGCTTATTATCCTGTTGTTATATTTTTGGATTAGGCGTCAGCTAACTGAAGGATAAGATACGTCCAAGTGAACTGCGTGTCTAATTGACAACTTCCTGCATTGCGAAATCTCAAGGTAACGAGTAACGGGTGAGGACTTTTAATTCTAATTTTCTCCAGTTGTAAAGAGAGATATAACAACGTAGTCTATTTTACTTCATAGTATACGCGGTAACACCTTGGCAGGTGGTTACATTAATTCGGGGCCCAATATAATAATACGTAATCATACCAATTTGTACTAGCATACTCGTTAGTCACGCTAAGCAAATCTGGGTAGTCATTTGGGTTGCTGACGAAGCGAAATCTATTACTTAACATCAATATTAGGCCTCTGTTTTTAAGATACGTTGTATAAAAACGTGTTTGTATTTTCCCACGAGCGAAGAAAGATTCGTCGAAAAGAAATCTGCATTTTAAATAGCAACTCTCCCATTCCGGAAAACACAATGGCTGAGTGCGAAAGGGGTAAATGAATCCCGGTGTGTCATTTCGTTGTCACGCGCGATAACATCCCGGCGGACAGCTCGTAATTCGGAGTTTCACATTCGGCGTTGTCCTCGCCTCATTTTCACGCGGCGTTAAACACGACGAAGGCTCCGACAGGTGTAGTTTCCTTTCGGAAAGTGCGTTGCTCTTTCCACGACGGAGGTACTTTACAGGAATTAGCCGCGTTGCGACAGAGTTTTCGTAAAATTTAGATGAATCATAGAAGTAAAAAAGGTAGTATTTGATATTCGATGAAAAACATGGAATTCAGGTGCAATTATGTGGAAAGCAAGATTTCTTTTCATATAAAACTATAATGTGGTTGTATGGTTAGCAGTAGCAGTCATCATACATGTTTGACCCGCGCCAGTTGTATTCCGAGTAACGATTATCTGCGCAGCCTTGCAAAGTGCAAGCTGTTAACTATTATATATCCTTGGGCAAGAGCTCTCTCAATTAGTATCCCGTTAATACGACCGCATTGCACAATTCGTTAGCCGAACGAGCACCGATTCCCCAACCCCAGACGCGCGTGGCTCGCGCGCGCGCGGTCCGCTTTCGTGAGGGGTATCGGTCGACTTTCCATTTCTTTGTAAGTCGCTAATTCGTCCTTCAAGGCCGTCAGACTTTTCAAGCTTGATACTAAATCACACGCGGCTACTGACTCTTGTCACCGAGCCTTTGTCCAACCGGTGATCCGTCGTCCGCCGAATTGTCAGTGTGCCTGATTTCGATTCGCTTAACCTACTTTCGAGCAAGCTGGTCGTACGTTCCTCCGGGCCTGCGCTACTCTCGAAGAAAGGAAACTGGACTAAACATTGCATACCTTGTCTCTCGCGAATCACCGCATGCTCGTCCCAATAATTTCGCAACAGTGCACAATTGCTCGGCGCGTGTGCGCGCACAGCCTGTATTACTCTAGGCGCGCGCGTATGCGCCTAGAAACGTTAAAGCGAGTTTCATTCGACGCGCAGTTATGCCGGGGATGTCGCAAGCCAACCCTGAGGTACGAGTCGATAGCATCAGGAAAGTTCGAAATCGAATTTTGAGCATCTAATCGATTTTCTCTTCGATGGGTGACACGGTTCCTCGGATGCAGCGGAACAGATTTCGTCATAGTGTTACTTGGATAGGAGCGAGCGTCTGACCGCGGAACAAATAGATGATCCGGCTGTTTCCGGTTCCAGGCCAAGAAAGCGTACGTAGCCGGCACGCGCGCTAGTGAATCGCATTAGCCTCTTTCTTTCCACTGATGTTTTCAAGCGGGAGGGAGAGGGAGAGAGTCGGAGTTTCCATCGGCTGGACGGCGGCGACGCGGCCGACTATATCGTAGCGGTATTTCAGGGTCGTGGCAACGACCCCGAAATCCTACGAGATGCACCGCTACACCTTTTCTTTTTTTTTTTATCTCACTTTGGAGGATTGTACAATCGCCGATAGAGCTCACCTTCTTCTGACTCCAGACTACATTCACCGAGGCTTTGCCGCGGCGGAACTCCGGCGTATCGATCACGTCGTCGTGCAGTAAGGACGCATTGTGGATCATCTCGGAGATCATCGCTATTTGCCGTTGCGATGACAAGAGACCACTGAAAATTTAAAGATTTTGATCACTAAACTCTCAATGCTGTCAAGAAAAGTATCCAAAAAAAGAATACAATTATTAAGCAATGTGTAGGACTCTGCCAGAAAGAACTAATTACACGGATGAATAGTTTAATTAGTAAAGCACTAGTTTAGATTAGAAACCAACAAAAGATACGCTTGATAAAGTTTCCAATCCGATTCTTAATATCGGTTCCTCCATTGGCCGCTTGTTAGTATGCTCGGGATCAAGAGAAAGAGAGGAAGAAGTAGCGCATGAAAGCACGGCTTCGATTAAAATCCTCCTTGCTCGGAGGTGGCAGTATAGAAAGTGATTCCATGCTTGGAACCGCGTTTCACTCGAATCGATCGCTCGACGATCCAACGATGCTAACGCTACTTCTGGTTATACCCGGGGAAATTAGGAAAGAGTCACCTTGGAATGCAAAGAATGCCGGAGGTAACAGTTGTATCCAAATGAGGCTCATTACGAAGATGGATCGATGAATGAAAGGAGTCATAGATAAAGAAATTTAAGGGACTTGTTAACACGATCTGCTAATTATTCCGTCGGTTACTCAAAAAGTACACAGATTGATCGGCGAATCGCAAAGTCACGCTACTACTGTTTACCGATAGGTGTTCGATTACGCATAAGTATATTAGAGACCGCAGACTAGTTCACCATTCACGGTGAGTCTCATTCATATTCATTGTCGCAAGATCGCCTATGAGTCGCGCTGATTACTTTCAAAGAGGCTTAAGCGTAACAATGTCAGTTTAACCGGCGCTTATCATGATTTTCGATTACTTCCTAAAGCTTGTACCATTACGAACCAAACACTACTTTGACAACTCTTATTATAAACAATTTTAAATTACAAATTGTAATTGAATATCCATATAAAAATAAAGAAATTAATAATGATTTCTTTTTATTCACATTCCTATTAAACCCATCTACATTAATGAAATGTGAAATCATTCTCTGAAAACAGAGAATGATTTACATGAATCGAATAGTCACGAATAAATAATTGCTCCAGGTAAAAGGGAGATCTCTCACTAACATATGAACACAAGATCAAAGGTCATATGAATAATGGGATAGGCTGAGAACTCAACGAATTTAAAAGTACCGAAGGAGGTGCAGTTCGCAAACGAGAATACTCACTTTCTTTCCTTATGATAATTGATAGCCCGTGCCATGAGAGTAGCCACCATTGGCCGAAGGGCTTTTCCCTCACCATCGAAGTAGTACGTCGCTATGGTTTGTAACTCGTTCTGCGTCGTATTCCTCGCAAGCATCTGAAACAATGGCAGACATACTTGATGACCTTGACTCCGCTCGATGAAATGCACCGATCATTAACCCCTTCTCTCTTGCACATCATAAGGTACAAGGTATCTCAACTATCTCAACCGCATATGTGCCAGGTTCGAGTTACCAATGAAATTCTCGAATTTCTCCCAAGGTGAAAGTGAATCCTTCGTGCAACGCGTGAGTATATGCGCCGTGCGTATATACTGCCAATGTCATTTTAATACAATCATTGAAGAGAGAGAGAGAGAGAAGGGGGGAGGTGGAAATCGGTAGCTTTGACGTAGACAAGACGAGACTATATGGTAGCGGGTGGCAGACACAGTACGTGAAAGGTGAGCATTCGCTCTCGCTTTTGATGGACAACACGCCCGCGACATGAAAGAAAGAAAGAGCGCTCATCGTTTTGAATGCCGGCCGCGACACACGCTCGGAAAGTTCGACTTGGAATTTGGCCAGAGTCGAAAGGAATGTTACGATGCTTTCGCAAGCTTACGTCAGAGAAGCGTATAACTCCATTGGAACCACGTGAATGGAAGCTGAGCTACTAGAATTACTAATCCTGTACTTTGCTTTATGTCTAACTTCTTAATCACTGTCAGAAAGAAAAAAAAGAAAAACTAGTTTTCCTTCTAAATGAAGAAGTCTGATTAATTTACTGTGAAAAGTGAGGTGTCGCGAAGGTTGCACGATTGACAGAGAGACTCTGATCTCCAACTACTTTGTAAGATGTACTTGTCGAGCCAGAGTATACGCTTAACCTGCTAATGTTGCTAATTAATCGGAAGTGTATTCCGCATGCGATGGATGCCGCGATTAGGCCATTAGTTGATTAGAGCGCGCGCAAAGGACGAGTGGCGCGTGACGGCACGTAATTGCCGCTCGACTATTGTCGCCAGCCACGTACCACGTGTGCTTTCTAAGTTGGTTTGCATGCATGCACATGCAGAGCATCGTATACATCAAAGCCAGTGTTAGCCGGAGCCAGTCAAAGTGGTGAGTAAGTTAAGATCAAGCAAGTGTAGGAACGGTGAGTAGCTGTGAGTAAAAGTTCCGCTCTCAGCCATATGCAGACCGTGAAGCCACACTCTGCTTTCGCTGGCGGGCGAAGCTATCCTTAAGCAGAAGCACCTTGCCAGAGAAAACGGCATTCCTCGTAATAAATATGTATGAATCAAGCGTTTCATCAAATGCCAATTGTAAAATAGAGCTACGATGATTGATTATTTACTGGTAATCCAACAAGAAATGATCTTCGACTAGGTGGCCTTAACCCTTTTACCCAGATGGTTCTTTCACTTTTTTCCCCAGTAGACTTACACCTCGATCACTTAACGCTTAAGTGTCCTCTTAGCGCGTTTACTTGATATACCGTCGCACTCCACCAAGGGCATGTGTGTATATGCTTTGCAATATGATTGGTGTAAAAGAAATATTGGCGACTAAATGGTATAGAAAGAATTTCAATGAGATATACGTACGATTCGTAAGTCCTCGTAAAGATCCTTGAGATCATCTTCGAGAAGTCGGTAAGGGTCGATTTGATAATCCTGAAGAGAGCCCGGCAGCTGAGTTTGCATCGAGCTGATCATCCTTGTCATCTTGGAGTCTCGTATGCTCGTCCTGCTCTGCAAAGAACAAAAGTCGTGGTCATTGGTAGGTAAAAAGGAAGAATTCATTCGATGAGTGTTACGTCCTAATGACCCACTCTTCACTTAATCACCTATGTCATTTATATCAGGTAACCAGACATCAATTAACTACAAATGAAGAATGTCAGGTAACAATAGAGTGTGCCAATACTCGTTTAACAAACTCTGCCTAGCATTGTAATAATGCGGCTTTCGAACTTTAACGTTCGATCCTAACGCGTGATTTACTAGTCACCATGTCTGACCAGTCGCTGACATATACTACTTGCGTGCTGGCAAGTGCTTCGCTTCGCTCTCAGACTTCGCTATTCGAACGTAACAATGAAAAGTCTGTATATGGCCTTCGATACTTTGCAATTCCACTCTGCTTTAGATCTGCAATTCTACTGATCTTAAGTGCAGATTCTACGCATGATAAAAGCAATTCCAGTTTCGTTTTGCATTACGATTGTACATGCATCCAAGCTCTCTACTGTTAGTTGCAGATTCCAGCCGAGAAAGAGAGAAATATCTGGCGTGCGTGTAATAATTATGTTCCACTCAGTTACGTCTATTATTTACCGAATCCAACGCCCTGTTTACACTGGCGCGAGCCAAGGGTATCTTTCCCATTTCTTGGAATTTCACATAGAAGCCGACGCGGCGAGTAAGAAGGACGACGTGCTGGGACTGCATTCTTTTCCTACGGTACACACGACTGTGCCTGATGATGTCTACTTTCGACATCGAAACTTGCCTCTAATTCTTTAACGATTTCTTGGCATTCACCGCATTCGCTCTTTCCACTGCTCGTATTAACTCCAACTCCCACAGATTTCATTCTAACGTGTATTCTATCTGTGAATTATGTAGTTGACTTCTCTAAACTAAACATACCGAATGTGTCTCCTAAATATCAGCATAGTTCGATGACTGATATACAGTTTGCCATACGTTTAGCAGTAGTCAGTTTGAAAGAGCTCCTAATTCAAGACGCATTAGTGCCGAGTTGCTAATCCTCGTACTTTAAAGACCTAGACTCGTACAAGAGCGACGCGAGCTATTCATTATCCCTCAACAATCAGGTCCTATTAATAAACACGAGCGAGATAAGTAGGAGACATGTTTCTCTTTTAACCATGGTAAATCTTAACAATACTCAATAAGCATGGTGTTCCTCAGACGCGTGCTTATTGGTGGTACGTTAAAAGTGTCGGACTACTAATGAGAGAGCCAGCATACCGAAGAGGCTTTAATCAGTGGTAGTGATGGGAGTGTTGGATGCTCGGATGCAGTGCGTATCGTAAATGGCACCGAGGAGGCTGTGCCTTTTGCTCGTTTCACAAGTTCGTCTTTTTGCCGGCGCGCACTAATCGAGGCCGCGCCAGGCAAATAGCAAGGCATCCAGGCATGGGCAACTTGGATGCAACTTGCACTCGCCAGGTGCAAGAAGAGTAAGATACTATTTTCTCTCGCAGATTCTTCTCTCTCTCCCTCTCTCTCTCTTTTGCTCGATGTTGTTAGAAACGTATGGGTGCTTGCGCAGCGAAGTGCCAAAGATTGACAAGCTTACGCGAGCGCAACAGGTACCGACGGAACGGTGCGACGACGGCCGAGTCAGTCAGAGAAAATAATTATCCCGAAGTCTGAGTACACGTAATCCATCGCGTCATGGGGATTCTTGCGACATACTCTGGTTGATACGTCCCTCGTCCCCCACCAAGGACCGTCGACGTTTGCTACTTTTTTTCTCTCGTCTTGATCATTTTTCTTCGTCCGCTATACTCGCAGCAGCACTGGTCCAGTTTCCCAGCGACCCCATGCTCGAGTAGCCGAGTGTACCGAGTACACCCACTTTTTGCGAGATTGTAAACTAGTTTACTCGCTCGCTCCAGAGACGACTGCTCCCTTTTTTTTTCTAGATGATATCGCTGCACATTCCAGAGGGACAAAGACTTGCTCGAATGGATGGAAAAAAAAAGTCTCGTTTAATGTCCTTCGGCAACTTTGTTGCAGAGCAATTAAGTTTCCTATACATGTTCTTACAAGAATCGATCGCTTATCGATGAATTTGCAGAATTTAAATGAGATTTAAATTTTCCAAAAATGTAATGAAATAAATTTAATCAATTTGTTAATTTCGTATTTTAAATTTGTATTAGTGATATAGTACGATGACCGAGGAAGGTGTACTGCGCAAGAGTGATTTAGCTAAATCGTAGGCGCGAGTTTTGCGCGCAAAGTGAAGCGGGTCGCGCGGGTGTTTATAAGAGGGTATACAACATTGAGCAATGACCGCGTTCGGTGTGTGTCCATGCGTGTCATGTGATTGCCATGGCTCGGCATCCGCTAAATCCACTTATTACATTCCGGGACAACTAGTTCTAGCGTCGAGTGCTCTCGCCGGGTACACACTGCGCTACACTGTGGTTGTGGCGGCGCGTCGGCACAACACACAAGTTCACTGTATCCTGACTTTTACCTCTCTCGGCGCGCCATGTGTTATAACTCCGGCGCTCTCAAGGCCACTGGCAGTGCAGGAAAACCGGCAATCGTCAGAAAGCAGCGAAAACCGGCAATGCTCAGCAACCGAGTTTCATCGCGTTAGTCGACTTCAATTTAACAACAATGAAATTGTCACACTTGTGTATGCCGCTCTCGATAATTGTGTTACGGGTAATCGAGTGTGATGGACGACAGAGAGGGGAAGGTTTTGGTGTTCATGAAAAATGGCCGATGCCCAGTTATTGCGATGGAATGCCGACAGAAAGTGCGCGGATTCGATAACTACTCGTCTGAAAGTTGGGAGAGCGCGTTTGCTGAAGAGGAAGAATGTGAAAGTGGTCCACCACCCTGAGAGGAACGGCGGACATCGCTTCGGGCCCTCGTGTCATCATCATCAACTCATGGATACACTTGGCTCTCATTCATAAAACGAAGAACTTTTGTGAAAACATAATGATTAGCGCATTACTTCGCTGTCTCGTATGCAATTGTCGCGGTTGGTTTCACTTATTTTTGGCAACGCTCTTCTCTCTTTTATCGCTCGGCATTTCCCTTATGGTTAAATTTAGACTTACAGCCAATTTCAGCGGATTGCAAAATATCCTGAATTGCGAAGGGCGATCGTTGGAATGTATCCACGTGCCGTCGCTTTCATTAACATAAGTGGACGATTATTGTCCCGTTATTAATCAGTCGAGTTTTAGCCAGATCTTAACCGCTTCGAACGCCCTTCATAAAATGTCGTGTCCACCTTTACTCGTCGATCGTAAATTCGGACTTGATATGCCAACGAATTTTGCATTAATTAAATTATACACGGAACTGCTATTCGTCAGGCCACCTGTGCGACTCGTAGAATAAATGATTCGAATTTCATCGAATGATTAGCTAACATAACAGTTTCGTGTGGGAAAGGTTTGCTCCGAATGTACGTGGAAAAGATTGGTTGTTGAGCAGTTCGAGAGATCATTGCGCAACTTAACTGCAACATATATACGCACAAGTGCACACATTCCCCATGAATGATAGTTTCCTGTTATTAATTCGTACTCGCCTTTCCTAAATTTCCAAGGACAAGTGCGAGCGCAAACTTGCTGCGTCGTTATTAGTTACAGTAGCAGGTTTAGCAACTACTTGTAAGTACCTGGCAGATTTGACAGCGGTCAAGTAACATTCACGCGCGAGAGTCGTTCAACGTGGCGAGGAGATTCGAGTAATCATTGGTTAACAATCCGTTCGGCTGTTACTTTGGAATGTCTGGTCGAAGGTTATGGTGGAAACTCGAAATAGTCATTAGTTTGTTACCTCGCTCGGACTTCCCCATTTATATTCAGTGTAAAAGTCAACCATTGGTCACGTGGCCTCCAGACTAAAATTCCAGGACACACCTTGTGACATCCGATGACTTTCCTCGAATAGCGAATTTCTTTATTTGTTACAAAATAGAAAATAAAAATGCTAAAGGTTTACGGAGGAAAAAAATATCGCAGGATTTATTATTGTTCTGAATTATATCTTTGTTATCTTCATCATAGATAATAGTAGACGATGAAGAAGAACTTCATCAGTGATAGCAGATACTAAATCATGGTAATGTTATGCCTGCCGGATATGATTAACATTCATCAATATTCAATGTTATTTCGAGGAAGGCACGAGACGTTAATGACAATTAGCGTGGACCGCATCCCAAAAGAGGCGTCGTGTGATCCTGGAGAATGTGTCGCTCGACAGAAGAAGGCAGAAATCTGCAATACCGTAAAAGAATGTGAATTTCACGATATTCCGCGAAGACAAACAGTTCGTGCTGGATCGTCCTCTGTAAGATTTGTCTGCGATTGCAAAAGAGTGTCATGCGGAGCCTGTGTGCTAAGTGAACTCTCATGTTCGCACAGTTCGATGTCTTAAAATCGAGAGAGAAGAAAAATCGTTCTTGGTATTTGTCACCTTTCAATCTTTCCAACGCGAAATAATGAACAATGCGAAGATTGTCAGACATTGAGTCACATGCAAGCTGTAATTTAGTTATTCCGATCGCGTTAAGCTTGTACAAAAAATCTTTCTCACTGTTTACAAGAACCCGGAGGATCATTTACGGTGATGATCCATAGGAGGATGGGGACGATCGATGGCGCAAGAATAACAAGCGGGTATCTTCTCTGAAAGCGATGCTACTGTCGCAACGATACTCTTTAAGTCGCACCACCTGTCGCCGCGACAGGAGTACCTGCCGCCAAGAAGCCATGTAAGAATCTGACTCACTCCTCTTTTATCGGAGGAAACATACCGATCTTGTCGGTATACGCGATCTGTAGACAGCAATTGTTAGTGGAGAGCAGGAAAATTGGAGAGCGTAGATATAAATGTCAATAACTCTAGAACTGGTTACTGAGAGCAATTTATCTGGCTAATGACAGTATAAACTGGACTAACATGCACCATCGAGCTTATCCTTGAAATGCATGCGACTACAAAAATATCAATGACCTCTCTCACACTTTTCTCATTAACGACTGATTTAATTACTGTAATCATCGTAGCGATGATATCCTCGCGCAAATAAGATAACACGAGTTTGATTGCTCCCGGAATTTAGCAATATTTCTTCCGATGCACAAACATAATGAAGATGATCTTTTGACGGATGGTATGTGAATTGAAATGAATGAGCACCGAGGAATTTTATCTTGTAACCAAGCAGAGTGGACTACCGATCGTCCTAAATCGACTGGAGGTGGCGGGCACGGCCTTTCTGTAAGAGGAGAAAGTCGGCTTACACGAGCGCTGGACTCTCAAACGCCGCAAGGTGGACTGTGGCAACGCGATGTGTTCATCGGCAATCGTGTAAACTTGGCCCAAGTGTACCTAGTCCCACATATATCTGCCACCTAATCGAAGGTCCAAGATCGTTAATGAGCATGGCAACGACATCCCTGATAATGAAACTTGCACAAGTATTCCACAATGCGATTAATCCCCTATGAGAATCGTCATCTATTTCGTTGCACCAGAGAGACAATTCACGCAACTCTGACACACTCTTTTTTAATCTTTAAACGAAAAAAAACACACACACACATAATGGTTCATTACGTAATAATAGCAAATGCGGCGGCAAGAATAAAAGGGCAAATGTCACGACGACTTTTAACGATCTGTGCCGGTTTTACTCTTTTTTTACTTTCATGGATATATATGTGTCTTGATTTAAACTGGTCGCATATTACGTGCATAGATGGGCGAACTTGTCCGAAACGACACGGTGGTAATGACCGAATTTACTAGTACCGGATTACCGGTCAATCACGATATAACCAGTACGAAATACCAAGCGGGAAAGTAGGTTCTTGAACGCGACCGCCAATTTAATTATAGTGAGAGAGTGAAAGAGATAGAGAGTGACGAATCGCCGAACACTATCCGTAAAGGTATTTAAGCTTATAAATATTCCGCAATCGTTCTAGCGCTGAAAAACCACGGGAAAATCATTTTCACCGCAATTACGACAATCCCGGCCTGCGAATGGGGGTCACGTACTTGCGGCCGCGCGCACGTTCCTACCAGTCTTTTTTCCGTTTACGTGAACCTGTTGCTATTACTGCGACATGCGTTCGACTAGTTAAACGAGGTGCATTGAAAATTAGGTTCTTATGATTCATACATTATGATGAAGCAAACGTGATTCCCAAACACTTTGATACACGTTGAATCTTTCAGTGAATTTCACTACATTAAAAGTTGTAATCAAGAAATATCGGAAATCAAACTTCGGTATCTTTATAGTTACACAAGAGATTCTATTAAAAGAATCTGTAAAACGAATGACTGTGAAATAGCAAAAGCTTGCGCGGAGTCTGTTGGTCTATAAATGCCTTTCCAGTTAAAGTTCATTGGTAAAAGGCAACGATCAAATTGTGCAATTCATGGCCAAACTTCTACATCAGATGTTAACAGCCAACACAAATCACCGCTCGCAATTGCAATGAGTAGCTTAACGATGATGGCAAGATTAATTCGTGACACGTACGATGGTGCAAGGTCGAAGTTCACCGCGATTCCTTCAGCTAGATTCCTCAACTTTTGACTCTTTCGGACAAGGTATATTTAAGGATTTTCAATCTCAGACTGACATAGCGAAGGACACTTTCGCTCGAGCGGCGGCAACGTATCTTCACCGATGAGAATTTGCATATCACTGGGAGGAGTTTTGAATTATGCTTATATAATTACTCAATGCTAATATTATATCGCGTATGCTGGGCGCACAACACTTGGTACACTTGGATTACGAAAGAAACTGGGGCCCTCGAAAGCTTACCCGATACATATTTACCGGGCTTTGCCAAGGAGAGTCAGGAGAAGAGAGGAGAACATCGGCAAACAAGGAGAAAATCTTGTTTTGCACGGCGAGATCGCGAGAAGAATAAGTACTCATCGGCACTCGAGGCGTGTCGTTGCCAAATCTTTGGAGTGCGAGCGCACACCAGCGCGTACACCTGTTTGCCTACTAGCAGAAAAACTTTCACTCCTTTCCCGGGGAACGCGCGCTAAATTCCCTCGGATAAAACTCTACCATTCGTAACAGTCTTCCCGCAGAATGTCTGCTCGATATAATGAAAGTGCAAACGATCGAACATCAATTTATGAAGCCCATCACGCTCTCGCTATGGGGCGCCTTGTATTCACTGAAAGTCCTTTGGTAATTTGGAGGAGTAATTAGTGAAAGCCTGCGAGAAATTACTTATGAACGGTTACTTGATAAATCTGCTAACGAGAGTACTAATGAAACGGTAACCCTCTTCGAGTGACCTTGTTACGAAATTCTCTGGTATGTCCGATGTGAGTGATGCAGAATGAACAGAGATGAACCGTCGCACGTGAACTTCCTTCGACCAATATAGATCGATTGTATTGAGCGTTGGCTATTCTCGAGACGCTCGATATTGAATGTCAAGAGAGTATGGAAAGGGGAAATATACTTTCTCCACGAGTTCCGACCCACATTCTGGAATCGGCCATCACGTTCGTGGATGCTGATGTCCAGCGATGAACGTATCCTTCCCCCCTTCTCAGCTGCACACACCGAAACAAATCCATGGAAGGAATCAAGGTCACTCCTAAGAGTACATGCATTCCGTCCTGCACGTTTCCTACTCGCTACTACTTCCTTCCACGTGCTTGAAAGTCATTAATGTCCGGAACAAGCGCGGCAATAGTAAAAGGAACGTATCCGCTTCATCCAACACCGCTCGAATCTTTGAATTTTTATCATCCTCTATTTTCTCTTTGACAAATACATTGAATGACTATCCTATCGAAGAAAGAATCAATTCCACAACCATAGTGTGTATCGACTTTCGAAGAGATAAGATAATCAAGAGCATCGTAGAACGTTCCAAAGTAGACTTTCCACGAATGTTTCAACTGCTCCGCTGACAATCGTCTGTCTTCTACTTTTCTCTTTCGGAATAGAGCTCCGCACCGTTTCCTCGAGCGGGCGAATAAGTAGCACGAGAGTACTCCAGAGCGATGAATGGACACGAGCGAGCGGCCACGAGATCTCTGTGTAGGATTTCTTCGCAAGTTGGCTAGACTCTCGAGAGGAATACGAGTGAGAATTTCCCCGTTAGTGTTCGCCAGTTAAATCGTAAAGTTAGCAGTGTCGACTCTCGCCGTCGAATCAAACGCTCTACGAGAGAGTTGTTTCGAGTGAGAGTGATACGAAGGGTCACTGGGCTCTTCCATTCACTGGCAAAGGACGGCATCCTTGACCTAGATTCGCACGGGACTCTTTGGCACACTGTCCTACACAGGATCTTTTACCAGAATCCGATTAAACTTATCAACTGTCTTCCAAACGACTGATATAAATGTCGAGTGCGAATGCACTCTCTGCTCACAACTGCTCGAAAACAGGTTCGAGGAAAGTTTCCCTGTCGTAAAGAGAGAGAGAGAGAGAGAAAGAGAGGCGGATGAATGATGGTCAGACATTTAAAAGGAATTCGAGGAGAGTGTCGACTCTTTCTCCGCGCATCTCTCATATGCATTCTTGTCAGAGATTAAGGAAAAGACCGGTCGATTACTGGAATTAGTTCGAAGGCGGGTTTTGGTTAAGTGGTTGAGTCTCTTTAAGGACACCGCAATCGGTTGACTCTGCGGCCGGTTACATCCATCTATTTGCGTGCCAGTGGTCTAATAATGATTCAACAGAAAAATCATCATTTCTAGTCAAATATTAGATATACTATGTCATAATTCTTATATCATGAATCATCGTGTTTCAACGAGATTGGTGTCTCCCTTTCGCTTTCCAAGTCCGAAATACACACTTGTTACCCGGAATTCATTAAATCGCAGTATCGACCACCGAAATACCTCTGTTAAATATTCAGCTCACATGTACCAAGGTTCCAACGACCGTCACGATTGCGAAATGTTAGCTCTTGAAAGCGGAAGGGGAGTAGCGCCTTTGATAGAAGTCAGTAGTCTGTCATTAGATGTCTGGCTCTAACATTATCTACTATGTATATCGGTCATCGTAACACACTAATACATTCGCTCATTGCTGTGAGAAAGTAAATGGCTTACGTGCCGAAATGAACGGAAATATGACGGTGGTTGTCAGTTCGGCCTTGGCCTATCAAGAGATCTCCTTTCACGAAGAAATCGGAAGAAAAAGCATTTAATTCGAACTTTAATACTAACATCATCCATTACGTGTGAATGCTTTAAAGATATATTACTCTTAACTACTACCTTTATTTCATTCATTCATTATACACAGTCGACCTATTGAACACCAACCGAAATCTAGGAACCCCAATTATTTCAATAGTCGTCGAAGAAAGGAAAAAAGAAATTCCAAAGGTAGGTAATCGTCGTATGCAAATCTGAAGCAACGAGGCCTACTTTAATGTGGATGCGGCCACTTTATCGTCAGCCGGAAACCGATGCAACTTGAGGGAACAGTAAGAGAAAGCGAAAAATGAAACAGCACTCGCCCACATTGAAATTTCCTTGTATACCATGCAAAGATTCCTTTGATAGTTAAGTTGATGGTAGTACGGTATGGTAGTGAAAGATTTGCTAGAACGGTAAGAGGGATTTGGAGGCGTAAATATAAATGTGACTAGAACGTAATAGCGCTTGAGTTTTACTGCAATTCGTACTTGGATATCGGGGCCACTTGCATGCCGTTCTCGAGCTAGAGAAACCGCTTCTTTCGAGTTGTCAAAGGGAGCATGAAAAACTATCCGTTCGCCCGGCAGTGCAATGTATGTCCGCGAGCACACGCCTGCTACCTAGTCGGAACGAAAGAACCGCTGGCTTACTTAGGACCCGATAATTGACCTAATTACACGACAGAATTATTTATGAAGCATTCAACCTTGCCAGCAATATGTATGCCGGACAATGTTTAGAATCTCAATACAAAGCTTGAAATAACAGTTTCCCATCCAAATCATCTTTAATCATACATTAAACTCTCTACTTATAACTGTTACCAAGCAACGTGAGGAAATGTCTATTGGATGGAAAGTAGACACTCTAGATTCCTATCAACTGTTACGAATTCATGAATGAAGGTATAGAAAATCGTGTTTATAAAGTTCGAACTTTTAAACAGTCATTACACGAATATATCATTCACAATGCAATGGTGATTTATGTCGAATAAACTTCCGCGGTTGTAAAAATATGAGTGGACGACCTTTCTGGTTCTGTAGTGCAGAACGATTAGCTAATCGTGAGGTGCACAGGCTTCGTTCAGAGATTTGCATGGAACGAAATTGTGGGGCTCTCCCATCTTCGTTCGAGTTCCGCTCTCCGAATTGGTAATACGAGCCGCTTTGCGATATGCTTACAAATGGCATACATCAGTGCGTTGGCGTATAAGATTGGTAGAGAGTGCAGGTTAAAAAAAAAAAGACGAAGAAGAAATGACCGGATATACGAAAGGTGATGCGCGCATAAAAGTTTATTGATGTGACCTCATAGCTTGATTACAGCGATACGATCGGAAAAGGAGACGAGAGTCGACGACCTATGTCGTCAGGATTTCAAAAGAGGTAATTGACAATCTTTTATATTTCTAGTCAAATGAGAGGAATTCTCAAGAGGCTCAGAGATCAGGGAAGAGCTCTTTGGACCTTGGAAGGCTGGATTCGCGATTCGACTGCGAATGAGCCTCTCCTGATGATCATCGCTTATGCGCTCGACGAAGTCTCCTTCGACAGTCTTCGCTACGAGTCATTCAGGACGCCGCAGGTGGAATTCAATTGGAAAAAATGCGGAAGATACGTATCGCACAGCGGGGAAAGTCCAGTGTCTCGTAATAAGGGTAGTTTCCATGCCGAGAGACAAAGGAAAATCGTAGGGAAATCACGTAGAGTTTATTTATACAGCATCCATTGTCTGCATGAGAAGTCCTTCGAAAGAAAAATGATATTTCCTTCTATTTATGAAACGTGTATTATTTACATTTCTAAACAATCAATTTCTACGGCATTAATTGTGACATTAACTTTATAAGACATTCCAGTGACGTTTAAGGTTGGTGCAAGAATTCTGTTATAAAGGTCAAAGACGACGCGTCCATTCACTGTCGAGGACTTTCATGGCGGAAATGAATCTTTGTCTTTCCTCGCGAACTTTCTGCTTTAAGGCCGTATCTGTGACACTTTGCTGAAACTTCGACTTTGACCTGTCCTTCCACGCCTTCGCAATCCTAGCACGATCTTTCGAGTGTCTATGTGTGTCCGCGCGTGCCATTATCGTTCCGTTATATGTCGCCGGAATATTTAGGGAGTCCACAGTAATCGCAGTGAATTTTTCATGTTCGCAGCTTCATTGCATAAATTCGTCTTTAAAAAAAAAAAGAAGCGGAATAAACATTGATCAAAATCGAATGGATGATTTTTGAGGACACACCTGCCACATTGGCTATTCAACGGTTTTCCCAGAAAACTATAAAAACACTGGCTGAGAATGTTTTGGATATAAATATAAGATTAAGGCAAAAAGTGGAGACTCGAAAGGATAATAAATCGATCGACAAGGGCTTCAAAGAAAATGATCCGTCTCGCCGTAAATTTACGCGCAATTCCTGGTGACTGATATATGCTGCAATCATCGATGATTCTTATTGATATGCGAAAGTGTCGGTGCGGGATCTGTTAGTCTCGTCGTTCGAAGGAACGTGCGTTCGACAGCCGCGTAGACGAATTCCGAGCCCGGTGGTATTCATTCATGCAAGAGGTGTCCCAACTGACGCACTCCCAGCCGTGAATGATTCATAAATGCGAGCACATACTCTCTGAATGAAGGAAGAGCTTGTCATTTGCGCACACCCTTCTTTCTCGACTTCATTCTCCGCGCGATTATTCTTCCAACCAACCTGTGAAACACGTTCCTTCCTCTTAGGAACTTGATATTAAAATACCTGTGAATAACTAATGACGAACAAATGCGGAATTTTTGAATGAAATTAATCAATTCTACAATCCCTAAAATTTGAATATACTTTCCCTTTAAATTCCCTGAACTAAAATCTTATCGGTCCATCGAGTTCCTACTCAGCTTCTACCGGTTTCTGTGTATCCGATGACAACAGGTGGATCAGGTATACTTTACAGACAATCTGTCTGCCTATACAACTATTAAATACTCGAGGACGAGGCTAATTTTCGTGGAATTACACTTGACGCGAGAGGGTCTCACTTCTATCTTCATAAGATGTGTATAATTAACTTGCATTGCCTTGCGCTTAATACAAGATTGATTACGAAAACAGGACTGACTCGCTCGTTAACTTCTCTCCTTCAGATTTTCCCACACAAGAGATAGTCTCCACAAGATAACGCCCACTTTACTAGTCGTAATATAAGATAAAAGTTCGCGGAGGAAATTACAGAAACCTGATGAACAGCAATTCCGGGCGGGTCATCTTTTTTTTTCCCCCATCGAAAGGTTGACACTGCGTGTGCAAAAGATCAAGTCTATTTCTGCGCAGGACGACCAGTCATACAAAAAAGACCCTGTAGGATTAATACAAGCCTTACATAATATCATGACACGCCAGTTGTATTCCGAATGTCTCAAGCAGCCTAATCTCCACAGATCGGCCACAACCGCAGACTAAAATGAAACTGGTCCAACATTTGTGCTCTAGTTTCGTGGAAAAGGAAGGTAACGCGAACCGACAAGCAAACGGTCCATAAAACTCGGTCGAAAAGGATAGTTAACCGTGCAAGTTGCAACAGTAAGACTTTCCTGTTCAAAATAAATGGTACTAAATAAAAAGAGCAGCTTTGTGATGCCAATGGGAACTTCGGATTGCTGCGCAACCAGCGAAATCACTGATGAGAAAAGTAGGGAGCGTGCAATGCAGAATATGCGATACTCGATCTTTTCGAATCTAGTCAGGATTCCCGTTCAACCAGTGTATCTCGCAATGATCATCGTACACGTTAAGCTTGCGAAATAATACCACCAAGCCGCCACCCGATATTCCTATTCACGTTATATGCGCCGATCGACGAAAGAACAAAAAAAAAAAAAAAATCGAGCCTTTCTAATAGAGAAGAGACTGCGAAAGTATCAGTGTTTACCAATCCACCTGCTCACCAGCTGTTATGCTTTCGTAAAACGGCGCTACTCGAGTTAATTATCCAGGGTTTAATTGTCATTGAGCAACTCGCTTGTTACCCTGAATTATCTTGAACCGATTCTTGAAATTTCACTAGGTACATTCACTAAGCCACGAATGTGAAACTTTGAATTATGGATATTATCACGAAATGCTATAGCAAAGCTATATAAACTCGTGTGTATACACATATATAGAACCGGTTTCCCATGACTTAGCAAAGGCGCAATGGTCTCTGATTATAAGGGACATGAGAACGCGTAACGGGATGCAGTGAGTAATCGATCAAGGGACTATTATGTCCTCTTTATGTCAGAATAGTACCGGCTGACGAATTATAGCTTTTCAAAAGAGTTATTATTCCACCCTATTGCACCATAAATCGTATGATCAACTAGCTTAACATCATGTAGAATGGAATGAATCTTATTATATTGATTGTACGTGAAAGCGTGAAGAGGATCATCCTGGATAAAAGTCACGAAGCTAAGACTCATAAATGTCAGGAAGATCTGCTCTCACGGCCGACAGGTAAATCGAAGGATTATAAAGCTCGATTCACATAATCACTTAGAAAGATTATCGGCCGAACGATTACACATGGAAATGACTGCAAGTTAGAAGAATATATTGACATTCCGATCACACTTCTGGAACAATATGGAACGCAAAGTTGCTTAGGCCAAGCGGAACGCGCTCCTTCTGATAATTAATATTTACCAACGGATCTAGCACTTTCGAGCGCGCTGAGAATCTTAAGCGGGCGCGGCAGTCCTGTCGCTTGTCATTCGAGAGCCGAATGACGGGACACGCTGATTATAACCAGAATTCCCAGGCTTAATGTGCAATCATTTAAAAGGCGTAATTTGTCGAGGCAAAGCATGGCAATTTATACTGAGAAAATATTCATGCATTCCTATGAGTGTTGAATGATAACACGTGCGAGGCATTGGAAAAGAGTGTCTGTTTTATTTTAAATCGCAGACATCATTTTCCAACGGGAAGAATTGATGTCGAACACGATAGACTAACGAGTAGGAGAGTCATCAACCCCGAAGAACCCGTGCGAGCAAGCCAATTCAACGGGCCGCCTAAAAGTGTTCAAAAGATTCCTGGGCTGCGTCATCGGCATTCGATTAAAACGTGGCGGTAAAAACAGCCGGCTCGCTCACTTCCTGCTAACGTAGCGTGTGAGCTATTGGAGTGGGCGCGCGACAAATCCACCAGTACGAAATCTGTATTTTTATATTTTGTTTAACCCTTTCGTTACGCAAGATTAATATAGTCGTTTTCTATTAAACATATTCTTTAATTGTATTCTATTTCATTTATCGATTTTCTCCTGTTTTAAACCGAATCCATGTTAAAAGTTCAGAGTTTTTAAAATAAATCGTAGGAATTATAAATTAAAACAGTTATCCTTTGTATTAACTATTGAATTATATTAAATCTGTTGTAAACTCCAAATTAAGTGCTTATTTAATGAATTATACTATTAAGCGACAGCACACTGTCGTAGCGAGTGGGTTAATCGGGGGCATGCAAGTGCAGGGAAGTAAAAGTTTGGGAGGTCGTGCGAATTCCGGTCAAAGGGCGCGCGGGTGAACAGGTGCAGATATAGCAAGGAGATAGAAGTCGAGAAAGTCAAGAGCGCGCAACACGCTCCCACGAGTTGCGCTACAATATTTCTTCCTCCGGGCGACTCTACGGAATCTTCGTGAGTTCGTAGTCCGGCGTGTCGAAGCAGAAGGATCTCTCACAAGCCGGTTAGCCTACTTACGGGAGCCTCTGAAATTCGTCTCGAACTCCTTCCGACCGGTTCTCTCGCTCGGTTCTATGAACACGCGACTCGATAATCGGTAGATTGACCAGAGAAGTCGATACACCTAGCTGAGAAGAGAATTTTTCATCCGACAGGAACTCGAGTCTAGTTGACCAGTGTGAGCCAACGTTTACCTAACAGTTGCGTAACACCTATAAAAGATTAGGTATCGCCGAAGTGCCAAACTTGTATAGTTTGCCGAGTATCTGCGCGTAGGAGAGAGAGAGAAAGATTTCAAAATCGAATTTCGTACTCCACGTATCCTTTTCTCCGTTTGTCCGTTCCTCAGGGCCTTGCAAACTCTCCTTTTCTCGGACGTGTGTCACTTTCGAGCAGAGAAAGTCGTACAGCTGATTTTGCGTTTCATCGGCTCTTTTGTGGAAAGCCTTTAGTAAACCTGTGGATGTGCGCACTATCGCGTGCGGACCTCTGCACGTGTACCGTCGAGAGATTGAAGATTCGTACTTCGCAATTGCACGGATTTTGTCGATGTTCCTTTAATAGCCTATTGAGAATATATTCGAGTCTACAGAACAGCAGGTTTGCTGTAGATCAATCGTATATATTGAGTCTACTCTAATATTAGAGGCGGATTCGGCTTCGTTCGAAACCTGGCAGCACCGGTGCAACGATTTGTACAGCGAGTTTAAAGATGCTACCAGCCAGACGCATGCGCCCAGTGCGAAAGAAGCGCTCATATAGTCAGTGCAAAGTTTAAACAAGATACCATTGGAGAACACTTGTTAATACATTGTTGATAATGAGTTTGACGTAGTATTGAGATTTTTCGCAATCACAATTTCACGTGATCGTCTAAAGTTCAGCGATTTCTCCTAATTACGTTTCGCCGAGCGTCCGTAGTTGACGCCACATGTGTCGTCTGCTAGAAACAGCTGACAGCACAGCCGGGTAAAAAGCATGCTGGCGACTTTCACGCGCGTGATACCGCGCGATACGAGCACAAGCTGCTCCAACTTTCCCGCGAATACTGAATTACAACAATGACACTCGCATTCCTTTAGATACTCCTCCTTCCAGTCATCATTTCTTCCTAATAATAATATAAACGCGCTTAACCTCATTCAAAGCTCAACTTGTGTGCATTAAAAGCACGAGTGGCTTACCGACCATCATTCTCAGGCATTATGTAATTTTACCAAAATTGATGAGATATGTCATACCGAATATTAAGTATTAATCTAATCTGCGAGTTGCAGTTTATACCGAAACATCCTGCTCGAAAATTGAAGCAAACACGATTATCGGTCACTGACTCAGATTCGATATGGCATCGAGCAGTAATGCTTGTCAGATAAGAGACATCAAAGGTTATGTCAAAAAGTGATTGTATGGTTAATGAAATCTCCTAAAAACTGACTAAAAGTGATCTTCTTTTCGTATAGTTTTTCAAGCCTTCTGCACAGGCAATCGTAGTGTGGAGTCAAGGGCTTAGTGCCAAGTGTTTATATAGGAGATAACGTGACTTTAGTTGGAAGAGAATAAGGGAGCAGAGTTATATAGAGAGGAGAAAACTTGGACTCCACATACCTGACATTGCTGAACGAGTGTACCGTTCGGCTGCTCGATGCCCGGCCGCGACTTGACACATGTCGTCGAAACTTTTCTGCGTAACTGGGCGAAATGTCCGAACTGGCACAGTTTCTCTGCACGGGCACAGAGCCTACTCGACCCTATACACGCCATAGCGAAAACTGTAGTGAGCCGAGAGGCGCGACTCCCGGTGGCTTTCGAGGCTCACTGTTCCCCACCGATCGACCAACCGACTTCACCTTCCCCACCTGAT
Source organism: Ectemnius cavifrons (assembly GCA_964023945.1). Lineage (NCBI taxonomy): Eukaryota > Metazoa > Arthropoda > Insecta > Hymenoptera > Crabronidae > Ectemnius > Ectemnius cavifrons. The sequence continues at coordinate 5,952,615 of OZ030382.1, forward strand.
TCAACCCTTTCGTTTCCCCACTTACTAGTACCCGCTGAGAGAATACTCCACTTAGGTTCGAGTCGCCGGCCGCAGGGAAGTTTCATCACTGAACTGGAATGTACCTGGAGAACAACTGGAGAACCCTTTCGACCAAATCTGGTACCTAAAGTCTTTATCGGTCGGTATCACACGCCGGTATTAGCGTAGTCATCTTGAGCACTAGTTGATTCTCCCTCTGGCGATAGAATCATTAAATACTTTACAGATTTAGATTTGGATGGATATCAAATTTTATTTGAACATGAATTGATATGTATTTGTTGAATAAACTATTGTTAATCCGGAGAATGAGTTGGAGAATTTGTTAGTCTTTATTATAGTATTGCCAGTATTTAGAATTGGAAGAAATGAATTATAATTCTTTGATGACTCTAGCAAACTGTGCATTTCATGCTCATGAAGTGCACAGCTACAGTAATTTCTAAACATGGCGAGCGGTTTGTTGAACAGGTTATCGCGCGCGATCGAAAAATTGGAGCAAACTATTGATATTATTTTCAGCCACGGTTTCCCGCCAGGTAATTAAAGCCCTGTTGATTATAAAAGTTAGTTATTCAAATAGCTACTCGTGTCAGCCCGTAGTTCTCGAATGCACGCGTAATGTCTGAGAGATGCAGTGCTGTTGCATGATACTCAAATGTTATTCTAACGATTGGAATAATAATACTTCATTGTTGTCTACTTTCTGCAGCAGGCGCAATTTGCACGGTCGGTTCCAATGATCTCGCTCACAGATTGCAATCGCCTACATATCCCAGCACTTCCTCACTCAAAGATATCTTAGACAATGGTTTCTTATGGGCTGTTCCAAAGCACAGGAGACCAATTGAGAAAAGGTTGTCTCGACGATTTGGAGTACCGAAGTATCACTGGAAACCATATGTCCCCAAAACAAATATAATCACTTGCTTGAAATGTGGTTTCCATCATGAAATTGGAGTGATGTGCGGTAAGCAATTGAGATTTCAATACGGTTCTTCATATTTCTGACATTGCTTTGAATTTCTTTCAGGAAATTGTTATGAGAAAATTAAGGTCATCACAAAAGCAATGCAAGAAAAGCTAATACAGCAATTAAAGTTGGAAGAGGCTGAAAAAAATGTTGTGACATTGTATAACAGAGAAGAAACCACTTTTGAGGTACTAAGCTATAGCAGGATAAATTAGTCGTAAAGCGAGACACGAAATGCAAGTGGATTTAATGATTTCATGTTTCCACAGACAAAGGAAGACCTCAGCGAGCCAAAGGAGGAAGAACAGTGGTTTGACAAGAACTTGCTTCAACCAACCACACAGGAACCATCCAAAAGGACTGATATTAAGCCAAAGGATATGGTTTGAGTATTTGTTACTGCTACATAGGCTCTAAGTAATAAATGAAAATATATTCACTTCTTGAGACTATAATACATCGTTCGTATTTCTCTTCTATTAAACTGCGCGCACTGTAATGCGTCCCTTAACATTATTCGTAGTTATCTATTTATTATGCGTTGCCCAATAGTTCTTAATTTTTCGATAATGAAACCCAGGCTCGTAGCTACGAGAATTTCGCGCGCGTGTACGCGCGTGCACTCACAGATCCTCACACACAGTCACACATTTTAGTTTCATCAATCGTATCATTTACACGTCCTACTGATAGAGAATTCATAAACGACTAATCATTGACAGCATTAGTGCCACAGATATTATTTATAAATTCGAATTCATCCATGGACTCCTTGTTATTAAAGTGACTGAGGACATGCTCGTGAAACTCAGGAAATGATATAGCTTTTCCAAAAAAGTCCCCGCACATCGGGCAAATTTTGCTCTGGTCCACTGAATCGGCAGAATTAGAACTTCTCTCCGCCATGATCGGTGACAAACTGGTCTGTGTCGCGCCATGCTCTTTAAAACTGTCGTCAGAGTCAAATTGTGTACCAGTCTGGCACATTTTCTTGTTGGTTTTTGCACGACAATTGTTGCACGTGATACCTGGAATGCAAATATGTACAGTTATGTATGTCTGTTCGTTTGCATTCATTCATGGAATTAATCACTGCTGTTTACCATCCTTGATGTTTCTCAAATTTTGCAATACTCTTTGTAATCTAGCTTGCTGGGTTAATAAGGCATCTTTAGTTTGCGAAAGTTTAATGTCATGCTGTTTTAATTGCTCCAACGAATCAATATCGGAATCATCCGGGTAAGTGAAACCAATATCTTGTAGATTCAATTCTGTCCCATTCTGTAATTCCACCATCTGAGAAGAGTATTTTGTGGCCTTTACACTTTATTATTATGTGTAGGAAAACATTGTTTCTATATCATATAGTATATTACCTCGGCATACTGTTGCTCTAAATCTGACTTTTCCAACATAATACTATTAATGAGTCTCAGTGAGATTTCTTCCAAACTGTGATCCCTCTTGTCTGTAAATTATCAATTACGTGATAATGAAATACCATAAAAGAATCATAGTATTTCATAATATCAAATGCTACTATCATATGTCATTACCTACCATTATTATCAGGTACTATATACTTTTTATTACTATCCTGCAAATTACTACTCGAAACATCATGGAAACTGTACGACACGATATCGGACGGTTGTGCCGGCGAATGTTGCTTCAATGTATCAGAAATTTTTGTTAACTGATTGCCAAGGGACTTGTTAGTCCTCGTAAGTTTAGTTAATCTATTCCACAATTGGCGATTCTCTGCGGCGACCATGAAAATGTGATGCGTCAACTGGGACTTCTGTTTTGTCAGCTCTTCTACTTTCTCCTGCAGAGCTTGCTCTACCGTCTTCTCACTGCTGTCGTTCACTCTGACTATTGCGGAGGACATGCCTTTGCCACACTCCAGCCTTAGACAGACATTTTCCTCTTCGACTATTGTTAACCTTGTCTGCAATTGTTGACAGCGTTCTTTCATCGTTTTAAAGGCGACCAACACTGCACTGTATGTGTCGAGCCTATCATTCTCCGTTCTTTCTACAAGGTCTATGTCACCCATTTTAAACGTCTTTCGAATCGCCACTGATAGCACAGCTATTAAAATGTCACGGACTGTCAAGGAACTCGGAAAGACTACCACGATATTTTGCTAGGAGATACATTTAAATTATTGGATCGGAAATCTGCTCAATGCATTTTTTGCTTGGCTACTTCGATCGTGGCGTGATGACCACCAACTGGCAAAGCTGTCTTATATAAATTCGACCTTACATTTCTCACATTTTACGCTCTCTCCCATGGACACAATTCAATGAATCACTTTGCCAGAGAATTGTCGAAGATCTTTCGTTTTCGGGTGATCGATCTTTTGGTAACGTGGAGCCACAGTATCGTGGAACTGCGCTGCATATAAACAGTCGTCGTGGTGAATCCCCTGTCAATTGGGCTATATTGTGGTAGTAGAAATCACGGCATCTGTACACAACACGTAAACGCGACGATGTCAAACTCAATTGTGTGTGTTTTGACACTACCACAACATTAGTCATATGAGCGAGCGTGCATGCATGTGTGTGTGTGAGGAGAAACGAAACTTCGAAGGCATAAATTGAAGATTGGATAATAAGGCGAGGAAATCGGATCACGGAACTAAGGCGTGGCGCACTCTAACAAAGTAGAAGGAATCAAGTTATGAGAGAGGAATAGAAACACGATTGCACCGACCTGTTTTATCGTCGATGTAATATGTCGATATAATATCTACATACGGACAATTCTGACTTTATGATTATCCGATTCCACTTTATGTTTCATAGTCGGTATATCAGTTTGACTCAACCGCTCCTAGGAATATAGAAGCTGCGGCCCTGTGATTGAGCTGCGCGGTTATCGCACATATTCTTACTGAATCTTATATTTTGCTCAGATAAAGTAAAATAAAAGATTTAATTCTCAAAGAAATATGTCTAGACATTTATTACACCATATGTTTTGTAACTATTACTATAGTTTGTTTAATTATTACATTCATAGCCTGAAGTACATCGAAAGAAATAAAGGAGAAATTAGGAGTGAATGAGGATAGGAATCAGAGCATAACGTAGTATATGTTCTGACACATCTCCAAAATGACCTAATTTTCTGGACTTTGAAATATTAAGAAAATTATAACCTCTCCTTTCGTTTTTATGACAAATTCACAAGTTCTACCCGATGTCACACAATGCACGTCGGAATAATTATCTGACGCAAAATGGAATTGCAATTGTGTTCGAAATTTCGTGAAATTTAAGAGTAAACTATGGACAGGGGTGGAGAAGTGATTACGATATTCATAGGACAAGCTGGAACACAATTAGCCAGTGCCTGTTGGGAATTATTTTGTCTGGAACACGGCATAACACCAGATGGCTTTATTTGCCGTGGTTATCGGCCGTGCGACGATTCCTATCAGACGTTCTTCGCACGAACTCAAGTGAGCCAACTTAGAACAATTCTCTTTCTCTTTTCGCACGTTCTCTTCATTCTGGAAATAGCCAATGTGATAAACCTCGACAGCCACTGAATCCTAATGCACACTCTAAGGAACTTATCGGACTTATTTCCGCTCCACCGTTATTAAATAAAATACAACTAATGTGAATTATACACTATCGCATCCGGCACGTGTGTTATTATCTAATTAACAATAATAGATTGATAAGTGATTATTTTTAGAGAGGAAGTCTCACGCCACGTACAATAATAATGGACTTGGAGCCCACTGTGGTCGACGAGATTAGGACTGGAGCCTACAGATATCTCTTCAACTCGATGTCTTTAATATCCTGTAAGGAGGATGCTGCGAATAATTTCGCGAGAGGATATTGCACCATTGGCCGAGAAGCTATTCCACTAATTCTAGATCGTATTCGTAAGACGTGCGAAGCATGTGAAAGGCCGCTTGGTTTCATATTCTTCAGGTTTCAGATACTTATGTTCTTCAGACTCGTCACTGATCAAAATTTCATTATCTCTGGGAATTACTTTGGTAATGAAGTTGAATGTTTGGTAGGTCCTTCGGGGGTGGCACCGGAAGTGGTTTCACTACATTGGTGCTCGAGAATCTCGACGACTACGGGAAGAAAACTAAGTTTGACTTCGGGATTTACCCTGCTCCAAATATCTCGACAGCAATTGTCGAGCCGTACAATACTGTTTTCACAACCCACGGCACTTTGGACTACGAGGACTGTTGCTTTGTCGTCGACAATGAGGCCCTGTACGATATATGTAGCAAGTATGAATTAAAAAAAAACGAGCTTCTCTTAAGTTATTAAAGCCAGATGTATTAGAGCCGGATGTATTAGAAGCATCCGCGCTCTACAAACATACTAAAGAGAGGGATGATTTCTTCACAGGGACTTAGCAATTGACAACCCCACGTATACCAATCTGAATCGATTAGAGGCGCAAGCTGTATCCAGTATCACCGCATCAATGAGATTCCAAGGTGCTATAAATTTGACTCTAGAAGAGCTAAAGACAAATCTAGTACCTTACCCGAGGATACACTTTCCACTTGTCACTTATGCCCCGATAATGACACCTCAGCGAGCGATGAACTCGAATGTCACCACACAGGAGATCACTTACGAGTGCTTTGAGCCGCATAATCAGGTGACATGATTCAAAGAGATGAAAGAATCTATATTGTTCGATGAGATAGAAATTTCGTACTAGCATGGCGATCAATTCAATTGCAGATGGTGAAGTGCGATCCGCGAACAGGAGCATACATGAGCTGCTGTTTGTTATACCGTGGTGACGTAACTCCGAATGATGTAAATCGAACGATTGCATCGCTGAAGGGAAAGAGATCCATTCGCTTCGTTGAGTGGAGCCCGACAGGCTTTAAGGTAAAATAGCCTCGAGAAGAATAGTCCTTCCATAGCATGCTCCTATTGAATGCCCCGAGATTTGCATACCCCTGGCGCCAGAACGTATTAGTAGACTAAACGATTGTATAAACCGGTAGGTTGGAATTAACTATCAACCACCTACGACCGTACCAGGAGGCGACCTAGCCAGAACGAATAAGACTATATTGATGCTTAGCAACAACACAGCCATTCGGCACCCTTGGTCGAGAATCAGTCATAAATTCGATTTAATGTACCAGAAAAGAGCTTTCCTACACCATTACATCGGCGAAGGTATGGAAGAGTCTGTTTTCCAAGACGCTCGTGAAGATATGACTGCTCTCATTGAGGATTACAGAGAAGTCGAATGCTAACTACGCGTGTTTCAAGAACGCCAGTTCTTTTTATCTTACATGAAATTGTATATAGAAAGAAAGAAGCTTTTCTGCCCCCGATTGGAGTTTCGAACTTTCGCACGAAGCACGTCCGTGCGAGGTAGCAAATCTGCAAGAAAAATGATGTCGCAGTAGGTTTGCCGCTTCGAAGCGAGGCGTGTGCAATGATAACGGGGCCAACTGTGGTAGGAAGAACTCGAGAGAAGGAGGGGGTTTTCCCCGATGTCTTGATAAGGGTGGAGTACAAGCTGAGTGATAAGAGCCGGGCCGTTGCAACGACAGCAGACTCTTTGGCACCGGTGTCTCGAGTTCTTGGGGTACCACGCGGCCACATTTGTTGTTTCCTTCGGCTTCTGGGCGCACGTATTTTGGTAGGGAGCGTGTGCCGGGGGCATCGATAACGATTAGTGCTTTCTACTCGAGCACGGCTAATCACATCCCTGGTGACCAGCCACGCGCTCTTATTTCCAATGATCAGGTGATCATTTATCACAGGATCCTCGTATGATGTTTAAACTAGCTTTACTACCCGTCCGTTTGATGGCAGAAAATGATGAAATCTCTCTTGCAAATGATGAAGCGACTATTGCGATTATTTAGCTGGCTTTGTCAAGCACCTGATAAAGCGCTATATTTTATTATTATTATCAATAGGAATGAACAGACTATCTGGAAAATGGTAATTCCAACGTAGCTGATGCGCGAGTCGATTGAAGTATCCACTTGTACTTCAAATACATGAGAACTTATCAGGTTCACATGTGTCTCTCCTTCACTTAGCCAGACTGAAGTGTTCTTTTATAGACATACTAGACATCTAAATCGACATTCTATCTTACTATGGCTTCCGGTAGTAAAATTTGACGCGCACTTCGGTGCGTCTTGAACTTTGTCTCGCTGGTTAGTCTTGGGTAGAACTCGTCGTTCAAAATTGATGATAGTGCGCACTCGCCGACTTTACCGATAATGGATTTATCATTTTGATAAGCAGAGAGGACCATGCCCCCAGCGAAGATATGTTCGCTCCTGGCTCGTGTGCTAAGATAGGACAGACGGACAGTTTATCATTAGGATCGTATCGCCGTCTAGTGTTACCCGGAACCAGATCATCCAAAATTTCTTCATTTTGCGATTCAGACTTTTAACGTTATCATTGTGAGCGGGGCCTTTATATTCTTCGTTACGGCGATGACTTTTTAATAAGCGTGAACACTATGTTTTTCTCAACTGGCAAAGATATTTCACCTAATTTGTAGATTTAAAGAAATGCGCAGTATCACATCGGAAGACTTCCAATATTCTTATGTACAACATGGTGGGAGTAAACGGTACTCATAAACGAATGGAAATTCTGCCACGTATTTTGGGCAATTGCATGGTATTTATCAGAATAATTTCGCGGTGGGGTCAAACCTTCCAATCTGTGCAAGTTATCTGACTAAAGTCTTATTTATATCAATGTGATGAGCTCCCCATTAAGGCGACATGTTTATCGGTATCATAACCGAAAATTTTCCGGTCCTTTGCTGTACAGATTTCGAGGGGTTGCTTCTCATGGCTCGAGTTCAGCCCTCGGGGATTTTGGCAGGCGTAAATTCCGTGTGCTCTATTTTTAGAACGCAGTGGCTAATTATCGGGTTTTCGATCTTGCACCTAGCAAAGATACGAGCCTGCGTCTCGGCGGGCACTGGTTATCGGAATTTGTAATCGCCTATATCGCGATCACGTCGTTTCCTCGGCGTCACGAACGATTTCACGAAAGCTTCACGTGAATTCTTGCCACTGTGCATTAACTGCGTCACGCTGAAACTACGAGTGTGAAGGAATATTTTTCACCATTTTCCACGATACGATTACGTTAGATGAGTCTATCGTGATGGATCAATGGCACTTGCGCGTACTGGAACGAAAAAAATCTGATCGATAGTTGCGTGAAATCGATTGACGCACCACTGCAAGACAGACTATGATCGTCGGACTTTCCTGCGCATGTAATCCGTACAAATTGTCATGCAATCCTTGGATCTCTCGTATTTGTTTATTCCAGGACCTATTTTCCTAGCAAAACTTTCCACAAGTGGAACATTTTCTTTCACGTGAGATGCACGTACTCCTCCGCCGTTTGCAGATAACTGCGATAGGATGCAGCCGGCTTCTTGTCGATCCAAGATATGTACCAATCACTGGTACTATCACCGTAATAGTGCATTTTCATTGTATACATATTCTTATAAAATACTAATTAAAACATTACTGACTGATTCAACATATCTGAGTTTCAGACTTTCGCGCAATTCTCAACCGGTTGGAAATCGACAAGTTCAATCTCAAAAGGCGATACTACCGCGTACAACGTCGCGATCAAATATGCGATAGTTTGTCTAGCGATGATCCGATAAATCATCCTCCTTTACACCTCGTAGGTGTAACTCGCACTCGACACTTTCAAGAGGTTTCCACTCTTACAATTAGTGCTATGTGACGCCTATGTAGCGCGCTTATGAAAAAGCTCGCCGATGTTGGCGAACTTGAAGTGTGCGAGCGGGACGCGTGACGAGTGGGATAAGCCCGAGAAGGAACGATTTCTCGGAAGGGAAAGGAGTAGCGCATTACAGTAGTAATTAATAGATAAGTATCAATTCGGCCGATAACGAAGCGTTCGTATATCCCGATCATGTGACTGGACTCGCAATACGTCGTGATTAATTCGAGTCGAGGGCTCCAACAAGTGAGCTAATCTGAATCAATTAGGGTCCATTGTGTTGCCGCCGCCCCACGCTTATCGCTCGCATTAAGTAGCCTTTTCCCGCCGCGTATCGCCACGAATTTTAATGGTACGGCGTACATATCAAATTTATTGCAACACGTCCCACCGATGCTTGGCAGGGGATCCACCACAACCGATGTATACTTTCTTTCTAGCAGGATACTTCCATTGATACTCCCGCCAACCCCATTGTAATTAGTGAATAGGCAAATGGAGCGGTGATTAGCCAGCTGCATAGAGTGTCGCGTGTATACCACGGAAATGACTCGTGCCGTTCCCGTGCAGACACGAGTGTAGACGAGATTGCGAATGCACTTATCTCAAACGGGCTTGGCCGAGCCAACGAATGCATATTGATGTGTACTGCAGAATTGCTATCGCGATGACGTTGGGGGAAAACAATAGAGGAGAGAAAATGAAGAGGGATTGTCGTCAAAGACAAAGTTCAATAACGGCAACGTTCTAATTTTGATGTACACCCTCCGATTGATGTCGATCACGTGTTGCCACTTTTAGAACCGAGCTTCTTGTGCAGGAGAGTTTAACGTAGTCCTTACCATGGGTCTCTATGTTCTTGGAATTGAAATTGGGTGGTGGGCGGATTGATCCGGCTCGTACAGGAAGCTTCACGAGTGTTTTGGTTCTTGGGATTGTCTCCGCGGGTAGAACACATTGCGCCACTGCTTGTTTATCGGATTGAGAGACATAGTACTTTCGATAAGGATGCATCTACGCGAAATCGGTAGAGGTGGGAGTCTCTGGCACACGCACACGCCGCCGCTTATCTTAATCTTGTCGCTTCCACGCCGCCTTTTTTTCTTCTTTCGAAAAGCAGCACCGCTTTTCTCCCACCAACGAGGCGGCACGCTACTCGAGAACGCCGCTGGTGGATCATTGTGAATGACGCGAACATCCTCTTATCAGGGCGTCGCGTGACGTCGAATTTATTGGTATAAATTATCCGAGCGGCAGCGAGTCTGCATCAGTCTTGGTTCACTCCTCGTACGATCGCGAATGAAGTAGTAGAGCTAACAGCTTACGAGACACTGCTCGTTCCACCAAGCCACGAAATATAACTGTCCAAGTTATATTCCAACGATCTAGTCTGTACCTGCAGTATACGCCGCTTTACAAACTCAAAGGTAAGCCTCTTCGCATCGACTTTCCTTCGTACCACACCCTTGTTTCTATCCTGATTCCCTCTGGCTATGCTGGAACTTTGAAACAGTACATCCTTTCTTCTTTCTCTCAAATACTTCGAACTACAGTGGTTTGTAACTTGTAACTCCAGTTCTTGGACTGCGATTGTGCTACTCAAACTTCCAGTCTGGATTGCTTACCATTTCTCGAACATAGCTGTTCCCAATTTACTTTTGTAGCTCTGTCATCTGGAAACATGAAATTTGCTTGTTTGTACAGAATTAATAACTCAGACTTTCGATCTGTCAATGTTTTAAAGTCGAAAAAGTAGAATTTCGTATTAGCTCTTGTCCTTCAATCATTCAGTAGTATAGGTCGATCACAAGTCAGACGTCTGAGCACGAACCTTCCTACCTTTCATTCTCATACTTGCATTGTTTCTCCCCCATCTTAGAAGAGTAAACTTTTCGTGGCACGAAGACTTGGTGCGTGTTAACTGAAAACTTATGAGAACTCTCTTTTCTGTACAGATGCTGATCGGTGGTGCCGTGAGCTACGTGGCCGGAAGGCAGGCTGTCCGTACAGTTTACTGGAGGACCGCGAACAATGGTCGGCTGTTGAAAACAGCCAAGACTTGCATGTTCCAAGGGCCTCCAAAGCCAGCACCCTCGTCGACGTCGGCTTCCGCGTTCCAGGGTCGCTCACACATGGATCTCATACCGAAAGTCGTCCTGAATGGCAAACAATAAGCGGCGTCCATTGAGCATGACAGACACAACACCAAAGATACTAGGGGGGGTTTCGGAAACAACTTGTACATAATTATACACTCTATTTAAATGACTTTGTATATTATATATTTTGCCACTTACTGTGGAATAAAACGATTATTTATTTTCTTTTAAAAAATAATCATGTATATCTTATTAATCCTATACCTTATTTTATTATGATGTTAATAAGTGTTGAGAGATGATATACTGTTATTCACGTGTTAGGTGAGTATTGGTTATTATAATCAAGAGGTTTCCAATTCTGCCAACCTCTCGTCGACCAGAATAGATATCTGAGACAAAAATACAGTCGAAATATAAACAGGGCGTATGATACGGATCGGTTTGATAGTGCGAATACGGAATTTGAAGTCTGGCTTAGTAGCATTAAATTTCAAGAGACATTCGAATTGACAGCTCGTGTATTGCAACCCCTCGCAATTATTCTCCAGAGGGTATGCACAGTCACGTTCTTGTTAGAGCGAATGCTCCATGGAATTCTTTGTGTCTCCCCTTCTCGGAGCACTTTTATTCTGAATAATCCTCTCGTCGAGCTAACAATACGATTGAAAGGGATGTCTGCGAGAAAGCGAGCAGACATTTTTCTGGATAAGACGGGTTCGTGCAAGCAAAACAATTTAATTGCCGAGAGCAGATTTCAAGCTACTGTTTAATTCATTTTGAATCATGACTGGCCAGCTTTCGCACCGCTCGATATGGACAATCGCGTGGAAAAAAAAGAGGCAGTTAATTAATAATGAATAAATGTTATAGAGTTTGCGTTAAAACTGACGGTCAATTAATCTTGCTTGACCACGGGCAGTTTGATACTAAAGTCATTCAGTGTAATCTTCCACGTGATAACACCGGTGTGTCGCTCGAATTATATACCTCTCTGCTTAAACGAGAAGTCGAGCTTTGATAAGTTTTTTTCTGCTCATTACTTTCCGCACGATATGACTCCCTGGAAGTTAATTTGGGTAAGGTCGGCGAATTGTCGACGGAGTCGCGCGAATGATGGGATCAGTAAGATCATCGCAAGTAAAAGGAGCAGCCACGAGCCTCCGAGTGAGAGATTACTTAATCGAGAATGAATTTATCGTTAATGTTACAGCGAGTTCTTTTCTCGAGTCAACAGTAACTTCAAAGTTCAATTGATCTGATTGTCATTCCTTGAAAAACACAGGGATTAACTGGTTGTTATTGTTATGCTTTAACTGTTCGGTGAGAGCAACATATTTTCAATTATGAAACTATAGTTTGTCAAGTTCGAAAGCGATTTCTTCCTGGATGCGACTCATTCCATCGATAGTTCAGTTAATCTAGACAATTATCCGTGACCTTAGTCTCAACACATGACACATCGCAGTTGGGCATGAAAGAATCGTCTAATCGGATTATGTCATCGTATATAAACATCAACGAGTGGAATTACTGCGAAAATAAATTGTCCCCACTGTTCTCTCCACTGAGAATGATTCGAGCCTATCAATCTTCCGGTGGTGCGACTGGTACGCACTGTTTTTCTTAAGATTCCCTTCGATTCTTCCTACTACACGACTTAAGTTTTATCAAGTTTTCTCAGGCTTTCGATATAGCGAAAGTACTGCGTGCCAAACTCCGGCGCATATAATTCACTTTTCTCCTGAGTTCTAGGAAGATTTAGTGCAAAGTTACAATTGTTCAACGAAAATTTCGCAGGCAGAGGTGAAGCTAAGGGGCAGCTGTTGCGACACTCTCTCTGTAAATTTCATACTTGAACTTTGAAATAGGGTCAAGCAAGCCTCCGCTTGGTTAATCTCGCCTGTGTGGAGAATAGGCGCATTTATTCGAAATCAAACACGCGCAGAGATGATATAAACGATTCATCATTTCCCGCGCTTTTCCCCCCTTTGTTTCCCGTTTACTCCGGTACCGTTCTTCCTTTTGGATTTGTGCCTGAAGTACGCGGTTATGGGAAATTGTCGATAACCGGTTACGTTTCACAAGTAAAGCGAAGACTTGACCCTGTCTTTTTGCAATCGCATTATCGGAATTCGTTCGCACGGTAAATAAATCGAGGCACGTGTCGAACATATTTCCAATGGGTCAGCGAGTAGTGATTGATTGATGCGCTGATCGAAATTGACCGCGATCATGTTTAGAAAGCGCGCGGGCGCGTGCGGGAAACGCGATCGCTGGGAACGTCAATGTCATATGAAAAGTGTACCAGCCGAGAGATTGCGGGAATAATAATCAGGAACACGTGCTGTGACAGTGATACTAGATACTTGGACGCGCGTTGCAGGATTGCCCTCACGCGATTTCTGCCTCGACACTACTGAATCCAACACGTGGTTTCTTCCAGCTCGTGCGAGCATTAATTACTATGTTCAAAGTCCTGAAACTCATTCTCTGGATCAATAATAATATCAAGTATTTGAAATTTTGATAAAAGTAACATTGCATTATATTTATTATTGAACGCATTATTGCTCTTTCGAAGCTTAAGTAAAACGAAGCTGAGCATTAATGGAGCATTAATGGAGTCGAGGTTCTCCGGGTGAATTAATTCCATGGCGTAATTGGATTTGCAATTAGCTTTCGAGTAACGTAACAGCATGCTCTCGCTGAAATTTTCCGTGGTACATCAATGTCGATCCATTAGGAAGTATGGCGTTTTTGTTACCCCGAGGTCACCGGCTCTATGCGATGCCCATCAACATACTCCCCACGGGGTCAATGGAAGCTCTTTCTCGGTGATCGCTCCCAGCCTGTTTTGCGTCTTTGAAAGAACTGATGCGACAATACGACGTGCGGACTCTCCGATAAGGGACTTGCATTTTTCACTTAAGCTATGCGGACATTGTGCTCAGCGTCCGAGGTCAATTTACTTGAACTTCCTTCACAAGCAGATTATACCTTTCAGTGCGAATGTATCTCCCTCTGCCTTTATAATCACGAAATTCAATTGATCTCTAACGCAACACTCTGCTTCATCGTAAGAACGTTTCATCTCCTACGTAAACGAGTTAAAAGTTGATTACGACAATTCCGATGGTCACATAATAGAAAATATTTGGCTCATGATTTCTTCAAGACAACGTCACGGAATGATTATTTATCAAACAAAGCTGTCATACGAGCAATGTCCAACAATATATGAATCGTACAGATGAGATGACTATTAGTTATGAACAAGGGACGTAGGCGAATGCGTGGAAAGCCTCGGATTCCATTGAGTAGAAAAATGAAGGTGGTGAGTGATGGGTCAAGGTCTACGACAACCGACACAGGGTCGCTGGCAGCATAATAAAGGTTTCCCCTTACACATACCGAAGCCTATACATGTACACGAACGCCAGCTACTGCGAGGTATTCCACAGCTGGTGAATGCTCGACATTAATTGCATGGCTCTTACATTCACGGAACGAATTTCTCGCCAGCCGGGAATCTAATTCTCTTGCGAACCATAAGTAACAGCATCCTCACTGATTAGATATCGTGCAGAATCAGAATCCGATAGGAACTTGTCAGTTCTAAATAGATTCAAACTTTCAAGTTGTTCGATTAGTTTCTAATAAAGTTTATCTTGAAAATTTCCATTTTCAGGTTCTCTCTTCGTTCGACCATGAGAATTTCTATCCAATAATCGAAGCCTTATTCCTTGGACATTGCTTTTCAGTTAACCAACTGGTCTTTCCAATGTATATACATACACACACACACACATATATACTATATGAAACAGGTTTGCGTTCCAAGGAGAAAAGCGTATCTCCTAGAAACTGGAGCGTAGGACGCGACAACCCTTACAATAGAATACATATACGACTACTTTACGATCCGTTCCAATTTCATCTTCTTCCAGTACAGAGATTTCCTATTTTCCCTGGCCGGTCGTATCAAAGCTTATTCCATGCTCGCACGCGTTGGGATAAACGTCGACGATCGAAGCCACCCTCGGACCTTGCTACTGACACTCGTAAGTTGATAGCTATCCTGTGGGAATTCGAGTAGAAATCTCCGGAGCTGGAGGGACCATCGGTGTTTATAGTCCGGTGTTTGGCAGGCGGGTTGTACGTGTTCGTGTGGATGTAGGATGCGCGAGGATCTCGGATCGATGGGGTGGCGGACGCTGCTTTCTCTTTGGTTGATGAGAGGGTGGTTGTATGTAGAGAGAGAATGATAGAGAATAGGAGAGACAGAGAGAGAGAGGGTTAGGGGGAGGTTTAGGAGACGTGGTTGCGAGGGCTGGAGCGCGTCGATTTGGCAGCTGTGACTTGCCGCGCTGACCTGGTGGGGTCGCGCGCCAAGGGGGTGAGTTGCGCGGGCGCACTGTCAGGACTATCGATTTCGCGAGCAAAAGGTGCCACACGGTCGGCCATCGATTTGATACTCGGCTAAAGAGATTGACTCTGCTGGCTCCCGAGGCCGGACGTGTTCCGTGGTCGAGTCCTCCGCGAGGCAGGCACGACGAGATCCTTCTTGAGAAACTTTTTGTGCACCTAGGACGGATTCTATCTGCCAGTTGTCATCGTTGAAATCAACCTTATCTTCTCGGTGGTCCGAGCGGACTGTTGGCGATTGGGCGGTGAAGAAGTAGGCAAGAAGGTGGAAGTGTGGAGGCAAGCTTTTGGCTGGAGTCATGCAGAACTATGGCCACGAGGAATACGATCAGGGTCCGGCTGCCGGTGGTCAGGGTAGATCCCTGCCCCATGTCCCTGGAGCTAGGCCCATGGTGGACCCAGAGGCTGCGGGCGAGGTCGATCCCACCCTCTATCCCGAGGCTAAAGAGGCTACGCACAAGATCCGTGGCAAGAGTGACATCCTTGAATACCTCTTTGGTAATGTCGATCAGGAACTACTCACTGTCAAGACATTCTACTTCTTCTTCTACTCGGCCTTTGGATCACTCTTCCCTCTTATGGGTGTCTATTTCAAACAAATGGGCATGAACGCGGGCCAGTGTGGCCTTCTCATTGGCCTCAGACCCTTCATCGAGTTCCTTAGCGCACCTTTCTGGGGATCGCTCGCTGACAGGTGAGATGATAGATCCCTCCATTAAGAACCAACCATCGCGTCCAATGGCATCTTGTTGTTAGTGTGTGATTTGGACTGTGAATCGATTGCCACTCCGCTGGAATGCTGGACAGCCAACCGCGGGGTAATTAAATGTAGTTTAAGAGCACTGGTTATCGAGCGCCTTCCATATGCATATGCTATCTATCCTAGCGTATTGTTGGAGAGCGATAAAAAAAAGTCCGCAGTGTGCTAGTTTTTACGCTTTAAGCATCTGCCTTAATTCGCGAGGAAATCCGTTGATGTACGTGAAAACGGTTTTCTTCGAGTGTTTATTCAGATCCGACAAATATTAGCGTTATTTACTATACTTTGTGTACTTGGAGCAAAGCACTTCTCCGCGCAAGGGAAGCTTTGTATAAATGATTTAATCCTATTGCGAGAGGAAGTACGGTAGAGATTTCCGAGAGGATCGATATTGAAGTCTCGAGTAAACTCTTAAAGAAGAACCTTAATGTTGGATGCACTTGACATACTTAATTCTCGAACCTAGAAAAATAGTCTCGGATTGATTGAAATCTATCAATACGGATGCTGGATTTGATTCACAGATGGCAGAAGGGCAAGTTAATCTTGCTAGCGTCTCTCTCCTGTTGGATCATCTTCACATTGCCACTCGGCTTCATTCAACCCCCGGCGACGTCCTGTATGGTCAGGCGGAACAATTCTCTTTATCTGGAGGTCTCCACTCAGGACCAAAGGATTGCCAAGAGATCCGTTAATAACAATGACTATTATAAGACACAGGAGGATGACGAATGCCTCGAAGTGGCAGCAAATGTCGTCTTCGAAAGATTACGCAGAGCAACCGATACCAGCGTTTTGGTACTGCGGAACCCTGGAAGGAAATTGACTCCAAAGGAGCAGGAAGTCATCAGGACCGCCACTATTGCGAGACAGGATGATATTATCGAGAAACTGAGGAACGCGAATAAAATTATGCACGATGTGAATAATAATAGAGTGCGGAGGGAAGCACCTACCACTGAAGCGAGTGGCGTCGAAGACCTCAAGTACAAACAATTGGTCTTCGAGGA
Source organism: Ectemnius cavifrons (assembly GCA_964023945.1). Taxonomy (NCBI): domain Eukaryota; kingdom Metazoa; phylum Arthropoda; class Insecta; order Hymenoptera; family Crabronidae; genus Ectemnius; species Ectemnius cavifrons. The sequence continues at coordinate 5,969,684 of OZ030382.1, forward strand.
TAATACCGATATTCCTCAGACCGTCGACTTTGAGACTCTACAAGGGATGAATCGTCCTGCCGATATCCAAGCGTACAAACATTTTCTAAATGTAAGTCTTCCCTCATTAAATTATTATTGGTGTTTGATTGATTTTATATCGAAATTAAATTTTTCTTTTATTTTATTCGAATCTAGAACGAACCCTTGGATGACGGACGACCACCAAAGAAAGCGTACATGACTACTAAAACCAGGGTGAAAGACCCGCCGATCAAAATCATGGTGAAGAGGGATGTGGGTACTTCAGAGAATCTCGAAGAGTACGAATCTTCTGTGGGTAAAGAACCGAAGAAGATGACTTCCCCGGAGGAAGAAGAAGAGGACGAGTTGGAAGAGGAAAATGAACTCGAGGATGGAGATGATGAGGAGGATGTCGAGGTTCCACTTGTCAGAGTTCGCAGGAATATTAGGCTGCTTCATTTCCCGATTGGTCAGAGTCCTTTAGCAGTGACGAATGCTGCGAACTATAATGAAAAAGAGCACAAAGGCTGGGTGAAACCGCTCTTCAGTTCGATCGTGTACCGATTACCGGTAATTCTTTCACATCATTCTCATCTTCATTAAAAATTATAATCTTGATACTGAAGTCTGATTCTTCTTACAGGACATTCAAAAAACTTTCTTCCTTTTGCTCCTCTTGGTCATCGTCGGCGAGTTCTTCTCGGCTCCCGCTATTACTTTAGCTGACTCCGCAGTTATTACTCTGTTGGGTGAAGATGCTGATAGGTAAATCATCTTATTTCTATTTGTCGATATAGAAAATTCAATGCCACATTTTTCTGATACAGATACGGCCATCAACGTATGTTCGGAAGTTTGGGATGGGGTTTGGCTATGTTCTTCGTGGGTATTGCTTTGGATCACAGCACATCTTTCCCGGAGCATCCGTGTGGTCCAGATTCAAGGGAGAAGAATTATACCATTTGTTTTGCGATCTTCAGTGTTCTCATGGGCGCCGCTTTAATTACTGCTACTCAAATCAACTTTAAATATGACTTCATTACTACGGAACCAGTAAGTCTCTTTTGTCCTTCTTTTTCCATCTAATTTCTATCTTCCCACAATTCTTGCAGGAAGTAGAGAAACCGCCAGCGGAACCAACCAGGGAAGAACAACTTCAGAGTCAATTGTCTCAGCAATTGAATCTCCCTGGTCTTCAGGATGTCTCTGCTCCTCCTCCCAAACCTCAACCGCCCGAGGGCAAGGTAAATATTTTCGAGTTATCTTCCTTTGGAATCCTTGAACAAATATAACAAAAGTTTTCCTCCTACAGACGAAGATGTTCGCCCAAACTACCAGGGAGATACCGGAATGGGTGACTGTCCTGAAGCAATTCAAAGATCTAAAATGCGCGTCCTTCCTCTTCGTAGCCTGGTTCATGGGCTTTGGTATCGGGTTGATCTTCACCTTCCTTTTCTGGCATCTTCAGGATTACGGTGGCACACCCACCCTCTTCGGCGTTGCGTCAGTAATCAATCACATTTCCGAGATCTTCGCCTATTTCTTCAGCTTCAAACTCATCCGACAAATAGGTCACGTCAAGGTACTTCCTTCGAATCGATTCCTCGTTTGCCGAGAGTTACCTTGGACTTGTTTCAACTTGGATGTCTGTCCTATCAATCTTAGGTACTGTGCCTAGGTTTAGGAGGAAATATCCTTCGGTTCCTGTACATATCCTGGCTGAAGAATCCTTGGTGGGTACTGCCGTTTGAATTCATCCAAGGTATCACGCACGCTGCAGTCTGGGCAGCATGTTGCAGCTACATCGCTCACAATACGCCGGCCCAATTGCGTTCCAGCGCACAAGGTGTTCTTCAGGGTATCCATCACGGCCTTGGAAGGGGATGCGGTGCCGTGATTGGTGGGATGTTCGTTAATGCTTATGGTAATGATTTTTTCTTCTCGAAATTCATCTTTCGCAAGAGTTGTTGTTTAATATGAGTTCTAATTTGATTGGCAGGAACAACTACCACATTCCGAGCGTATGGCGTCATTTGCATCTTCGTCCTGGCGGCCTTCATCTTCATCAATTTCTACAGGAAGGACACAGGATTCGTGTCAGATCTACCGCAGACGGAGGATCCGCATCAAGTAGCGGAAGCGACGCATCTTGCGCCCCATGGTGTACCGAGCAACGCCATACCAAGGGCTCTCAGCTCGACCCGCTTGCACGAGCTTGCTAATCAAGACTCCGGCTACGGTGCCACTTATCAAACTGCAGGTGGTAACCTGGGCGTCCCTGGCGCCAATGGAGGTAAGCTACCGGCATGAAAAAACCGAGCAACGTACTCGAGAATTGCTTATCTTTTACCAATTCTAATCTCGATTTGAACAGCCACTCGCCGGGCTTGACAGTCCACCATCGGTATTTCTTCTCGCTATATTTAATCATGGAACGTATGTATTTCCCGAAGACCCTCTCAAGTGGCCAATAGTTATCTGACTCTCGAGCTGGCCATTACTAGCGCGTGTCTATATCGGAGTCGAATTAGAGCGTGGACGTCGAGGCAGACGTGTGGTTGATTATAGCAAAGCTTCATTTGATTGAGAGGTTATTCCCGCACTTTAGGTCCTGCCAATCCGACGAATCCCTTCTTGAACACTGGCGGTGGTGGCGGCGGAGGTGGATATAATTACGGTATGACTGGCAAAGGAGAGGACGAGTATATCCGTAGGAGCTTCCAGGTTTAGTAATATCATACTAACTAAAACGTCAATCCGAAAGACGTTACTGCCTTCCTGTTACGTGAAATACCTGATATATCGGGATGAGAGAACTTTGTTCGGGCTTGTTTTCGGTGACTTCTACCGGATGCTATACTCTCTCAGCTCAAACGCTTTACCTCTACTCTGTCCTTTTGATACCTCGCCGTTGCTTGGTTCAGTTGCATGTGGTAAAGATCACTCTGTCTTTTCTCTCGAACAGATCTACAATGAAGTGGTCAGCAGGGAGTACGATCTTGCGAAACCACCGCCCATAGTAACCCATCTACACGCTCAACAACCGTGCACCAACCCTTTCCACCAACACGATTACGAATGGTAACGGGCTAGGATAATTGGCATGAGGTGCAGATAAGGAGGACTAATCAGGAGGATTAGAAGGATAACTCATCGCCGAGGCCACTTTGCCAGAAAGAGAAGCATGCTCCACGGGCTTGCAATCTCGTGTTTTTTTCCTAAGGGTTGCAGCACACTCTTGATGCCCTGTACAACGAAACGGCATTCCCAATTCCATTAATTATTACTGCGTTGGTAATGATTGTGCAAGGATGAACTTCTGTTACCTCTGCGATTATTTAGTCACTGTTAGAGCGCCGATATACATTGGTTGGTGTGTCGAGGAAGCATTGGTAAGACTGACCTGACAAATCGACGACTCGAAAGTGCCTACTCCTTGATGCGCTAACAAATGTCATCGATAATGCGAGCATATCATTCCTGATATCATTTACTTGTTATTACTTCGAATCGAGTCAATGGATTTGTTAAAAGGACCAAGACAGGATTCCAAACGATCGTTAAATCGGGCATCAAAGGGTTCCAGTGTGTCCACGAACTAGTCGAGTAAGACACGAGAGCCGTGGAAGAATAACAGTATGAGCAAAGCCATCCGAACAAAACAAACAAACAAAAAAAAGATATTTTATTAGGTGGAATTATTGTGAATCGTGGCAAGAAAAATCTATTGATAATCATTGAGTCCCACGAAAATGATCTATCTGTATGTATATGAATCGGTGGTACTGTATAATACGAAACTGGAGGTTTCCTTCGATATACATATACTGCAGGAGCGAGGGATGAATCTCGTGCCACGTCTTACACGAACAACTAAACCTGTACAGCAAAACTATAATTAATCTTTCGTCACTTCAAACTATAGACACTTATGCATATAACAGGTGTAATACGGCACAATGTGATCTGCGGGGTTGCTTCAACGAAAACATATATCTCTACGACTTGCTTTCGACGGTGCTCCTATAACACGGCAGGCATCCGGAAAAGACTGAGAAAAGATTGTAACGCACGATAATAATGGGACAAGGAAACATTTTAATTTCTCCATTATGCTCGACCAGCACTCAGGATATAAATTAGATGTCAGAGTTCTCCGTCGAATGCAAGCTTCTCGGTGTCTCGTTGTATACTAACTACTGCAATTAACGTACTCCGCTTCCGATATTACTGGGACTCTGGCCAGATATATTACATATACATGCCCGTCGAGGGTAGGGAGATGAAAGAGAAAGAAAGAGAGAGAGAAACTCCCAAGGAATCCATGAGAAACTGCTATTATCGTTGTAAATAATGCTGTGTCGCGTGATTATTACGCCGTTCTCGTTCGTCTTTGTTTTTCCGCTCGTTAGCCTGAACGTTGTTCATGATTCTATTATTCTGTAATACCTATGGGACGTTATACTTATATTGGTAGAGTCTATCGAGTAGAGCCCGTACTGTTTTAATATACATATGACTATGAATATAGATATAAATGTAAATGCAAAAAAACAGACACGTTCTCCGCGATAAGTGTACAATATTGTTGAAGCCGAACGGGCATTCTATAGGGGGGCAGGAGATAAACACACGGTCGAGGATCGGCACGGTATGAAATCCAAGAGGGGATGATAAAGTCGAGAATATCTCATTGTTCCGAGAGAAACTCGAGCCAGGAAGGCCAGGATAAGACTTCGCCGTTCCTCGAGGCACAAGAAAACAAGGAAGCACGCTAGACGTTAAAACACGATGTACCTACGTTAAATACCTTGTTGACAGTTAACGCTAGACGTAAGAGATAGCACGGGTGCTCGCCATTGTATTATGTAACGGGATGAGCACCGGGGGACACATAAATTAATCGTGAGTATGTGTGCGTCAGAAATTGAGTACGTGTCGTGTGAGACGGTACGTTTGCTGATAAGCGCGAATACCCTAGCTTTCGAGGACACCTTCCACCGAGACTCGCATTAAACTCATAGTATTAGCAGTTGTACTCACGAATGGATGTGTGTCGTAGGTGACGCTTCCCTCGAGTATGACGCCAGGACTAAGTAGATTAGATCGGCCAGTCGATTGATTACTTTCCCTCTATTGATTTTTTTTTACAATTATATGTCGTAATGCAGGATTTGCTGGTCCTTCGAGGAAAGGGTATAGTTCTGGTTTCAGAAGAGGAAGTTGGAATATGATGAGTATTTACATATTGCCTTATAAGAGATCCATACAAGCGCTGTCCAATTCAAATATTATAATTAGACTACCAAAGACTTTCTTATCTGTTCGTTGAGTTTGGTTGATGAATCTCCGATAACTCTCGTTCATGTCGTGTATTCCGATACTCTGTGTTCGCTGGTAGTCTGCGATAATTGTGATTGGTAATTTTACAAAGAAGCCTTTGGGTGGTGAGGATGCGAGAAATTCTAGGAGGGTCCATTTTCCCGAGCGCTTGCAAATAATCGCGTATACCTTTTTTTAAACGCTTTGCGCGTAGTACATATCACTGCGGTTTCCGTGACACTTGAAGCTATGCGTGAATTCCTTAGTCACACTGGGAGTTTAGGAAAATTTATGTAAAAGGAATCGAGAAGGATCAAGTACTCCCAGCGAATCTCGTATCTGTCGATCATTATGAACCTGTCAGAGACAGATGGTGAAAGGAGTGCTCGAAATAAATACAGTCACTTCGTGAAAATGTCTTACTCAGTCTTTCTTATACTGTTCATGCTGAACTCGCCATTTCTATCATTTCAATCAGCCTTTTCTTTTATTTGAACTAATGATAAAGATTGATTTCCTTCATTCGCAAATTTACTTTACACCAACTGGTTGCTAAGAAATCAGTCTCCGACGACTACTTGTTCGAGGTGATCCCCGAGCATACTTTTCACCTTGACCTGTTTTCCATGCCACCGATACTCAAGGACAAACTACATCTGGAGGATCGCAGGACATTCAGCAAAATCAATACATATCACGTAGATGTTAAGCAACCAATGTAACTTAAATAAAGAGAAAGAAAAAAAATGCGACTGCACGTCATACTTGAGTACGGCAATTACGAGTAGATACCATGAGTGGTGGTGAAACACTGACTAAATGAGGGTTTGACACCGCCGGGGTGCTCGCGCGCGTATAACGTGCTAATAATAAACGTATGATAATTATAGAGGTAATGAGAATAGATTATTGTCAAGAACAGAGTAACATCCATATACAACAGAGAGAGAGAGAGAGAGAGAGAGAGAGAGAGAGAGAGAGAGAATATACCATTTAAAAAAAAAGTCTCGTCTCTATTCTATGACCTTCACAAACGCGTAAATAGAAAAGTGAAAATATACGGCTGAGGATTGGGATGAAATGAAGGAGGATCGCAGCAAGATGAAAGCGAGAATTTGGTAAATAAATGTTTATTTGTTATTTCAACTAGATCAATTTACTTCCTGGACAAGTTACAACTAGAGGCACTAGTCAAGCTTATGGTCTAGCTGACTACAAGTTCATATTACACTCGATGTTCGATATTCAACTGTGATGTTCAATAGTTAACGCTCTACAAGTCACTAGGTACTCCCCCAGTATATCAGGAGGAAAATTGGAATCGAGTTGAAATCTGCTAGAGCTAGGTAATACTTTAGTACGCTCACTCCAAGTTTCCTTGATCACTGACACCACTAAGTGGCTCCTATCGTATCGAATGGTGCAATGATGTAATACACGGTATGCGATACGCCTTGCATAAATGCGATGGAAGAAGATTCAAAGAAAACCGATATGCATCCTTACTCTAGAGTAAAAACGCTAGTCTAATATTGTAAAATACCGACTTTTGTTAAAAGATCACCATTGTCGTCGTAGACTATGAAAAACAATGCGCGTCTGGGCTCGTTGCTTTTATCGCGCCTCCCTCGCTTAGTGAGGCATGCATATCTCGCCTGCCCTCCTGACACCCTTAAGCCGCCGGCATTTCCGGACTACCGTTCAAGACAATTCTGTAGTAGAGGAGAGAAGTGGTAATCAACCCAGATTCGCAAAAGACGTACACACGCGCGCTGTCTTATTACGTGCTCGCAATCTTTTCTGCTAGAAAGTCGGTAGTGCTATGTGTGGCCTTTGGTGGTTTAGAATAATCTGTTTAAAACTCGTAGATTATGTGAAGGCAAGAAAGCATACGGCAGAGAGGCGATTATTGCAATTCGGTATATAAGATTTACTGTCCCCATTCGTAATACTCAGAACATGATAAAGGAAGTCGAACGCATCTCGTTTAGATCTACGGAAACAAAAGATGTTTGGATCTTTGGTGCAATGTATACTTCTATCATGTAGTCGATAAATATTATATAAATACTGGATTGTATTAAGTGTTACAAGTCCATTAGTAGTAAGTGCGTTCTAAGAAACGCAATTATGGGATCAATGAAAAACGGCACTTATGCAAGAAAAAGAAACTCACACTCTTCATGTAGACTAAAACCAAAGTGTCGTTACGGCCGTGATTAAGTTCATGACTAGCAAAAGTGGACCGGCACCGGGCAGTGTGTCACTACGGCAGAATTGCATTAAATATAATACTGGCACAGTGAGGCAATGATCTTAGGACTTTCTAGACTACTTCTAGAATACTTACGAATTACTTTAACTATTGACTTAGAGTCGTACGTACATCCACGTCAATCGCTTGTATAATAATCATACGCTCACTCATTTGTTCCCTATCAAAATTAACGATAACAACATCGAACTGTCAAAGGGCCAATTCTTTGTCGACCTCGCTCATCACGAAATTACGTACTAGAGTACGTAATTCTGAACGAAAGTCAACAATTTTTTAACGAATACACGTATCTCAAAAGACTCGGTAAAAATAATCGGGGGGGTGATTATGTCGCGGGTCGACAAGGAATCTAATCCTTATTCGTTTTGTCAATTATCGCAACAAAACATATATGCACTTTGAAGATCCCCCATGGAGATCTAGATCCGGTCACAGCCTTCGGGAGTGCAGTGTGAGTCAGGTTAATATATCTAGATTTATTTATATATGTATATCTGGCATATATAATACTAAAAGCCCAACTAAGGTGTATTGCTAGCACGAGTAAGTATTTCAGATCTCGGCATTACTTTCCGTGAGCGGGCCAAAACAATCAGATTAGGTCAGTTATTATCACATCTCAAAATATTAGTTAAAATATTCGCTATTAAAATTTCTAACAATAAACGAGTGAATATATGGATATGTACTGAATCGTTTCATCGTGCAAAAACCGATCGATCTCTGATACGTTAAAGTAACGCAAATACTAAGATCGCTACGCACACTTCACGGTCTCTGCTGTAAAGTGAAACGAAACATCCCAATTTAACTCGCCTACCAGTCTATCGAAACTGTCGAAATTGACATTGGACTAGCAATTACGTTTGAAATTCGAAGTATCGTAATCGTGCCACGATAATCCTATATTAGAACTGAGCAACTATCGAATCGAAAAAACCTTCGACTGCTTGAAGCCACTGTAAACCCTTAATGATTAACCTCTCACACATCTTTTTTGAACACTGTTATATTTGATGAGATCCTAGAACGCAGTATCAGAGACATGCGCGAGATCCTATGATCTATGCTTTACTGATGCCAAATTCTGCCATACTATAACACGCTGAACGAGCGGTCTATTTTGCAGTAGGAACTACATACTCTGTGATCTGACTGTTCGTATTATCTGTCGATGGTTCGTCGTCTGTACCCTGATTTAGTCAGATATCAACTTCAAACATATCCTGTTCAATTGGCTTTTTTACCCAACTCCCCAACTGTGCCCTCACAAAAGCTTCCTTCAATTGACGTTTGGCAAGCTACCATGTAAAGAACAAACAATCCCATTCATGTTACGTACATACTAGTAAGTAATTCAATAGCAAATTTAGCACCACTTACCGAATAATCCTGAACGGAGGATTTCGCGTCAAGATAGTGCCGACATTGATTCTGATCGGCGTCGTCGATTGTCCCAATTTTCCCCAAAAGATTGTAGAACCTTCTGAACAATCCTTGTTTCGATATACGCGAAGGTTTACCCAATTCATCCTTCCCAGTAGTGCAATTTATAACTTCGGCTTCCAGTTGTCCTATAATGACGGATAATATACTATTGCTCGTATAAACAAATTGTTCTTGTACACCCTACCGATTGTCCAGTTGACGCTATAATTCGGTGCTTTTCCGGGCTGTCTGACTTCTGATGAAGTAATGAGACTCATGAGTGGTTTATTAAGTCTATATGGCGGTGGTAGGCCTTGAATCGTATTTTCGATACGGCCGCACACCGCTCTGTACATGTGGCTTGGGTTCAAGAGACTGCCAAGAACGATGCTGTGGAAGTAAATTGGCTCGATGAAGTGGCTTAGAAGTGCTCCTTGCACACCAAGTACGTTCCACCGAGCTATTTTGTCCGAACACGACATCGTCAGCAGTCTTTGGCCCTGTAATGGAAGTCACGCCGATAAATATGTCAGTTGATAATTTTGCCAACTTCGAACAATAGGCGGGCGGAATATCAAACTTACCATCAGCACACCATCCCAGGTTTGAATGCCTTCACAACTCTTCACAGGTATTGTACCCTCGCCAGACTCTATTTTCGTTCGTAATTGTCCTCTTGCTCGACGATTTGGATGTTTGTCCACAGATTCATTTTCTTCATGCGGCGAAAAAATTCTAGCATCGCCGCATGGAGCTGTGTTTATATATAGATGAAATTGAATGCCTTGTTTCAGCTTAAATCCCTTCTTGGCTGGTTCCAAAATCGATTCCGCAGCATGATCTTCCGTGTGGAGTTCTAGCTGCTGGTATAAGTATTCACAGAGACACCTTCGTGCCACTACTTCGGCATGACAATCATTCAGTGCTCCGCCACTCACACTCAAGTGTTCTCCAGACACACATTTTGTTCCTTTCATGAGAGAGAAATCATTAGTTTTAACTGGTGTAATAAATCGCACTGAGATAAAAGCTACATCTTACCAGTAGTGACACATATGAGCTCTGCATCGGATCCTTTTGTTTGTACGATGCCGGCTAATACTTTGCGGCGAGCGTGCTGTGGCTTTGTTTGTATTAATTCTGTGAATTTTTGATTAACCATTTTGCCGATCTTGTCAGCTAGCATTTGGGGTAATGTCATCTGATCTTGCCAATGGCCAGTGTTCGAAAAGTTCTGGAGAACCCGAACAGGAAGCGGAATACAAAAAGACGAGCTATGAACATTCCTGAGCTTAGCTAAGGCTGCTTTACTTGCGGCAGCCTTGGCCAACTTCTTGCTTGGTCCAGTCCCTTCGAACGTTTCACCATCGATCGTTACAGATATTGTAAACTTTGCGTAACTCTCTCCATTATCCGATACGCATTTATATACGACACCGGGGTACAATTCATTAATCAATGCGACGGGGCCTTTGTCTAAGAATTTGTTTGTGTTTTTTGGCTCTTGCGTTAAGGTTTTAAACGCATTAACCAGATGATTATCTTTCTCGGTAACGTCGCTTGTGAAATCAGGCTCGAGAGGCACGACCGGCTGGCAAGTATTAATAGCCTGATGGACTTCGGGAGTGTTTCTGAACTGAACGATATTTCTCAAAGCCAGCTCAGCAGCAGCATGTTTAGCCATCTTCTTTGTCCTTCCTTTCCCTTCATAAGTCTGCCCGTCTATCTGTACAGCAATTGTAAACACAGGAGCGTGGGTAGGTCCGGTTTGACCAACCACTTTGTATACCGCTCCTGTTTTCAACTCATTTAGAGCGCAAACTGCATTCTTGGGCTGGGAATTCCTGTGCCTCTTCTTTGGAGAGGGTAGACCTGGTGAAATAAACAGACAAAATCTACATTGTACTGGGTGCTCCGAAGTCACATCTCTGCACCCAGCAAACTTAACACCTGAAAGGCTTGTAAGATGGTGGTGATTGCTCTTCTATCTATTGAGGAGTGTATCTTGAACTGGCCATGCATACAACTACATTGTTATTCAGAGCCTTCGAGAGCAATCTTCCTACAATCCACTGACCTTCTAGTTCCGTGTCGGCGGGCCTCTTCATCGCTCGCGAGATGTTTGGTTGCTCCATCTGTGAAGCACACAATGAGACAAGGGGGGTTAAGGCAAAAGGTAGGCCGGAATCCAAAAATACTATTAATTAATAGGGCAACCCACCCCAGTCAAGTGTCCCTCGTGCAGCCCTTCCGTAGGGGATGCGGCTGGCTCAGCGGAGACCATGGATGCGTTGTTGCACTCTACATAACACACAGAGAACGTGTGTGAAAAAGTGGCCTAGCAGCCAAGAAAATCGATAAGCGAGAGCGACGTACTTGTCTCGCTCGGTTCCTGCTTAATATTTAGTACACTCAAGCCGTTCGACATCATGTACAGGGACAAATGCTCGGTGGAGCAGAGCACGCAGCCAGCTACTGGATACTTCAAATGCCGCACTCTCACATTGATTTTAATAATTCTGCTACCACACTGAGTTCCGCAGCGCCACTGCCGTTTCACTCGATAGCCACGGTCTAACCTTCAGTTAACTCCATTACAACGTCCCCTGTCTTTTCCTGTGGTTTCCCTCGGTAAAATCACAGGGACCAGAGCCCTGTTGGGCACCAGCCGCAGGCCAGAGCGGCCCTTCCCGAGAAAAACACTTGCCAGTCTTCGAATCGACCACTCTCAGCGACCACTAACGCGAGGAGCTTTCGTATTTCACGATTACTGCTTGTTTACTGCGCAGAGCACGGCGCAAGCGAGAGAGGAAACTCACGCGGAGAAGAGAGTCGATTCAAAAGCGAGAGAAACGAGGGAGAGTCTCTTCTCGGCTGCTGGCGTCTCGAGGAATTGGGGTAACGATGCGCGAAAACCCGGAGGTGCGAGACCAAGACACGCCACTTCCCTCAACCTCCTATGCAACGCGCTTCCCTTGCCTCAGGCGATTCCTCTCTTCCGACACCTCAACCTTCGGAGAAGCCTCCACTTCCGACGACAGAGCATGCGAAATCTATCCTCCCAATTCCTACCCCGGGCGTTGCACGCGATTCCATTATGTAACCGCCGCGCGAATACCATTCGCCTATCGCTCCGTGGCTATTAAAGTTGCAGAAAAATAGATCAGCACGCTGATGCGAATGCAAATCAGCCGGGCCGTTCGAACCACGCTTGCTTAATTGGCCGCATTCAAGTATAATTCGTCCGCCCGCCCGATTTATCTCTGCCTCGATGATTATCAATTCTGATAGCACGGATATCGGCTATTCATGCAATTGCAGTAGAACGTCAACAGCTGACAAAATTTTCCTCGTCCAGATAATCATTGATTCCAGAGGAATGTACAATAATACAACTCACGATCGTTGCTCCAAAAGAATATAGGTTTTCATTAATGTCTTTGAGTGTTTGTATTCCTTTATGTCGATCATTTCTGTTGATTTTGTACAATATTATTTTAGAGAATTTTAAGCGTCAACAGGCTATTTACATTTTGGAGTATATGAACTGTCGACTATAATAATAAGATTTTCTTCTATGCATTTCCTATTGGCACCGACTGGCTCGTCTGATATTTGACGATCATCCTATTAGAGCGGGCCGTGTTCCCGCACTTGCAAGGTTTCCTAAGAGTTATCATCGGGGCTTTTTAATGCGCGGCAGATTTGATGGGAGTTTCCTGTATCAATCTCCTGCTACCTGAGAGCTGCTTATCATACCGCGGCTTCTCAAGTTGAGACACTGCTCGACTTTAGTGGTTGTTTAATGTTCTTCGATTCACTCGACGATAAAATCGATTGCACCGTCCGACCCATATATCTGTCGCTGCTTATTCCTTGAAAACAGCCGGTGCATAAACTCACGACTTCCATTTCCTTCGGATATAAGCTTGAAGAGTCATAGAGATTGCAGTGAATTCCCGGAAGCTAAGGTGTGAAATTCGAAGCAGCATGAGATTAAATTCCCGCACGAGGGAAACCTGGGATGATGTCTTTTCAAAGGGATTTCATCCTTTCTCTAGTGTCTTAAAAAAGAGATGATTAAGAGATCGTGTTATTCATGCGAGGTTTCTTGCCTCCACTCCCAACTCCACCCTCACAAAGTCGATTTATCGATTTCGAAGATGCGAAGTATTCGTGCAGTCGCCACGCGAAGTTTCCAATACTCTGCACGAGTTCGAAGCCCACCTGTGCCTAAACTAATGATCCAATTATGAACCTCTCCTGCAGGATCCTCAATACCATTTGAGCTACCTTCGCGAAACCGTACCGATTTTCAAATATTCAACAGGCAAACTAGGAAACACTGATTATCATTCATACAGTGAATTATGCTGGTAGTCGTTAAATTTCCAAGTCCAAAGGAGTATAAATTGCTACGTCCAACAGTTTCATAGCGTGCTAAATCTCGACGATTATAGCACAAGTGTCAATCAGACGTGGTATAAGAAAGCGAACGCTCGAATTCCGATGTTATACTTCATCGGTAATTGCCGGCTACCGGTTAGACCTTCGTGGCAAAGTGAATACCTTGAATAAGGAAGTGCTGGAAGGAAAGATGTCGGGTTTCCTTGTTTGGAAGTCGGCCATTTGTCTGATTCTTTTGAGCTTACTGGTGAGTAGTGGGCAATAAGCACGCGAGCATGCCCCAAGGGTAGAAAATATAAAAGGGTAGTTACCTTAAAAAGCAGTAAGGTTCACTCTCACAAGTAGCTTGCTCGCTAAGATAGTGGATGGTCTCATTCGAGAGCACAGTTATTCTCGTCAGTTTTTCCTTAGACTCTACTGGAGGCCAGCATTCTAACCGACTGCAGACGGGAGACACAAGTCTCATGGGGTAAGAGCCTTCCTACACTTTCTGTGCACCGAGCATCCCAGCAAAGTGGCGCACCCACACCTTCCTTCACTATTTCTTTGCACTCCACTGACAAAAATTCCACTCAGAATCCCTCAGGAGCCTTAACACTGGCAACTTCTCAACATCCGATCCGAGGGTGAAGTGTTACATCAAGTGTTACATGTCGAAAATTGGAGTACTCGACGAGAACGGTCACATGGACTTCGACGTGCTGCGCCGCTTGACTCCGGATTACCGAGTGCTGATTACGAAATTCGGCGACTGCTTTTTAGCCTGTGAGCAATCCATTTCAAAAGCAACCAGTATTTCGTTGTTACAGATATGAAATGATTGCTATTTCGAGGCGAGATGTCGCAATATAAACGACATTTCATGTGGAACGCAATATGGAACAATTTAGTATTTTAATTGGAGAAAGTTCCGCATGGAGTAAGCGGATTAATTGTTAAATAATCGAATTACTATTCACCTAGCTGGCACAGATCCCTGCGACAAGGCGTTCCAGATCGCGAAGTGTGTAACGACTCGACAGAAGGTGAGTGGGGTCTGCTCGAGGGTGCACTACGACTACTTTCTTCGCACGAGTCACTGGACAATTCTTGACCTCATTCACAGACTCTGGAAATTCCTCTTTCTGACTTTTGACGCCCCATAAACAAGGTCTTGCGCTCCGAGCTGGACGAAGTAAGAAGGCAGAGTACACCTTGCAATTCCATCGAGTATTCTCCACGTCGATTGACCACGCATGTAATACACTGAAAGAAAACAGATGACTTTACATTTTATTCCATACCAGACTTAAGAAAAGAAGCTGTGATTAAGAGTTTTAATGAATTCACTCGACAATGGGTCGATTTATAAGTAAAAGCGTGGAAGGAACGATCTTTAGTTTAGAGAAAAGCTTTCAATGACTTAACACCTCCCATCTGGTCGTTTCCACCGACGTATCGGTTATCCATCATCGTTATCCTGGTTTGGAGCTCGGAGCTCAGCCATAATCAGGAAAGTCATATCAGCCGTTCGAACTAATTACTTTAATCATACCGAGCACTGCATACGACTACTAAGTTCGCGCTCGATGAATTCCTAAACTCATAGGCGAAATGTCTTGATCGACTTTCTAGGCTGACTCGGCACGAACTCGATCTACTATATTCGTACATACACACAATGGAGCTTCTTCTTTTAAATCCGAATAAAATGAATGGTTAATAAACCGGCTTTAAATGATCAATTGTACTCTTTTTATCCAAGTATAATTGCCGTCTTTAGTTCTCGAAGTCTTTGATTCTTGGAAACGATACTAATACGATCTTATCTGTTGGCCATTGTTACGGCAAAGAGAAACAATTGGCCAATGGACCGTGATTAATAAAGATTGAGTGAAGAGCATTCTTTATGGACTGATTCGGAGATGCCTCGAAACTCGACTATTCTGATCAAAGAAGAACAAGATTGCTTTACGAGAAAAGAGACTGGAAAAGGGCAGACTCGAGTGAGGGGGAAGCTGCAGCCAAACTTTTCGAGCGGGGCATTGGGTTTGGTGGACGAGTGCGAAGTAATCTGCTCTGAGAGCAGTTTCGCTGGCACAATCGTCAAGCCTACCCATTGTTCTTTTCTCCGAGCTTGTCCAGCGAAACGTCGACAGGTCTTGCAAGCTGAACGCTCACTGAAACTCGTTAAATGGCCGAGAGTGAAAAGCCGAGACCAATGGATCCCGAATGCCAAATGTCTCCCTTTTTACTGTTTTCTTTGTTTCGTCTTTCGATGCACGTGTTCTTGGACGACGACTCGCGGGAAAAGGAGAACGACCTAATTCAGGGTCTACGCTCAGCCTTTCGGAATTGGGTCACAGTTCTGTTCTTCTTTCAGTATTAAAACAATCTCGGAGTGCATCTCGGCAAAACTGTCCCCGAGGATCAACTTCGCTCCGAGTGGTAAAGAAACGAGGTGATAATGAGGACCGCGGTCCCTTGAAATCATATTCCACGATAGAATGACAAATTAGGACAGATCGCGGTCAAAAAAAGTGATCTTCCAGTCTGAATACCGTGGACCATTGTTCCTCGAGAATCAATCTTACAAAATTCGTCAACGTCTCATTGCCGGAACGTGACAGAGCTCTCACAATTCTTGAAGTAAAGAAAAGTCTTTAAAAAAGAAAAGTCTTTTAAAAAAAGGAGATAGCAATGCTAGCGGCGCAACAGTACTTACTGTAGTTTACCGTGCGTCTGCCTCTCTGCATTAGAGCTCGACCGTACGTTTGTTATCGGATTCTTCTGTGCGAGTACTCTTTACAAAAGTTGGAAGCCTCCCACCAGGACTCTGCCAACCCCTCGCCACCTCTGCGGCCTTTCCACTCCCTTGCAAACACATAAAATTCTTCCTGCTTTCCCTCTAACTTCAACCAGTCCGAGATTCCTCAGCTTTCTTACCTCGTCGCTCTTTCCTTGTTCACCCCTCCTACGAACTTCCTCGAGTAGAGTACACTGCGATTGCAGGCGAAACTCTTCACTATAGATAAGACCCGCATCCTTTCCTTCCTATCACTCGCGAGTCTTGGTATGCCACGACAATGCCAGCGAAGAGAACTCTACGCGAGAAGAATGCCACGTCGAATGAAAAGTCCGTGAAAAAAGGTTTATCTTCACGCATTATCGCAGCAGCCACCACTTTGACACATTCATGTTACAGGCTTAATATACACGGAATATTCAAGCTCACCTGGTTGTGCGTGTTCCTCTTTAAACGGTAATATCGCGCACCAACTTCGCAATCGACTGGTTAATGAAATGTAAGCGGACCCTCGAGAAAACAAGGTGTAACGACTGGTGTTGTAACATTCCATAAGATTTGGAAGTAGTATCTAGTTTGTGGGTGTGTAGAATCTGGAGCGAAGGGAAGAAATGAATTTAAAGGGAGAAAGATTTTATACGAGAGTGGCGAGTGAAGGGTATAGTAGTGGGGTTGGAAAGAAGAGAGGAGGCCTGGTTAGCTATAATAGAAGATGGAAGAGGAAAATCGATGGAGAGAGAGAGGAGAGATCCCTCGTGGAGATTGCGAGCTATCGTGCTATCGTGTTCGGTGGCCTTCGCTTTGCAAAATCTTGTTACTAAAGTGGTTGTACCAGAAGCAGCCTAGGCACATGGTCCCATCGCGATTTCAGAGGTTGATCTGCCTGCTAATCCATGGCTTCCGGATTAACCCGAATTTTCCAGGTCGTTACAGTTCGAGCGAGGTTAGAATCGAGACACACATCGTCCATTCACTATTTCTTGCTGCGTATATCTTTCCATGATGATCAAGAAATATATTCTATGTTTGATCGATTCACTTATCGTAGAAAGCCTATCGTTATAAGCCTAATTACAGCTGGATTGAAATTACACTTGAATGAGGTATTGGTAATCACAGGTGATCGGTGAAAGTTATTCCGGCGGCCAGTAGAGTTCCGAATTCATTGGCGGAAACCACTGACTGCCAGATCATTTGGCTTGACGGTTTACGGCAGTGTGTGAGAGAGAGAGAGAGAATGCCTTCAATTTTCGACGAGTACCGCAGTCTGCTCGCCGCTTGGAGCCCAAAGTGGTACAATGCGGTGCCAGGTGTGTTGGCGTCGCGTTAAATATTTCTATCTATTGGAACACCAGTGCAGCCTGTGGTTGAAATTCCGATCGGGCAAGAGTCGATGAGTTTACCTCATTTCCGTTTATTCATCCTCCAATAATGACCTCCCTAAAAATATGATCTTCGCAAATCCGTTTCTCGAGATCTGCTATCTCGAGAGTAATCTTTTGCTGCTATATATATGCAGAGTCTTGCGAGTCACCGGATATCCGGTGAATTCTTATTGCTCTAATTTTTAGAGGAAAAAGCTTAGCGTTCGTAAGCGCTACTGTCCGTGGAGGAGATTTTAAAGCTCGCATCTGACGGCGGCTGGGAAGCTCGTAAAGTATGAATGGAAAGATTCGAGTTTTCCATCGGAGCGCTAGAATCCAGCGCGATATTCAATTCGGTGGAAAGTTCTCGGCATCGCGGCCACTGCCGGCGTTACCTGGCGCATATCCAACAGTATGTTCGCACTTTTTCCTCGACGATAAATCCAACAGGCAAACCTCCGACCGATCGGCCGCCACTAGCTTTTCCACATTCGGCGACGATGCGTCTGCTCGTCCCGAGTTTCCATTGCGTTCACGAGCTCATTTCCATGGTTATTCTCGTGATTCAGCAATTATATGCACGATTTCCAATTGTCAAATTCAACCAACCCCTCGGCAAACTCGGTTATCCCAGCGTATTGGGATCATTATGGATTTTGTTCGGTAGAATTTGAATGCGTTATTTATGTACCGCGAGCGCTCGTTGGAATTGAATTCGATTCCAATAGGGCATGGTTTAAAGCGCATCATTAATATTCTTCTTCCCCGGGACGTCATTACTCTTCGTTGTTTCCGGTTAGATGTCTGTCGTTTGTTAAGCGGATTTCCCAGTGAGTCACGAAGAAATTGACGACACCCCCGGGACACTCGGCTTAATGCCCGAGTGATCATTCCGACAATCGAGCTATCGACTATAGCCAGATTCAATCTGTTCCACCTCTGGTTTCCCTCATTGTGTCGGATCTGTTTATACCTCGATCGCTCGAATTGTTACTCGCAAAGTATTCAATAGCAGTTCGTTAGTATAATAAGGGAGAAGAGTTTTGAAAATCACGTCAGCGATATTTCCCCTTTGAAAATCCTTCAAGAGATAGTGCGTGCTACTTTCGCAACGAAGAAGAATATCAAGGAGAATGACGAAGGAAAATAAAACCCTTCTCATTGTTGGCGAAAGTTTCCCAATCTCGACTAGACCCGACGATAATTAACTACTCGACCATTTTTTCCTCCCGTCGATTAAACTTTATTAATGAGGCGACTCCACCTCATTAAGACCGCGGAAGGCGTGCAAAGCCTGCGCGGAATTCTCTCTCGCAAACATCGCCCTATGAGTTAACACAACACCTTGATTGTCTTATTTGGTTTGACACCCTCGAAAATCAACTTGCAGCACAAATTCTAACTAACTCCGTGATTACTCGTATTTATTCTCTGTCAATAAATCCTGCTAGTTAAATAAATATTTGACTCCATTTGTTTGAGTCACAAGAAGATGTCCTTGAGAGGTTTGTGTTCGCTGTTCTCGTGCGGGTCCAATCTAGTCGAGGTAGAAAACTTTCTCTATTATTGTCATAGGGATCGTTCACGTAGATGGCGGAAAAGTGAGAAAAATGCAGCTACTGGTGGCTCTGGTGATCTACGACCTCTTTCACTTCCGTTATATTCTTTATTGCGGTAGACGGCATTCCTTTAGTGGCGATATTGACTTCCAATCATTCTCTTGAATTACGGTCGCATCATTTTCTCATCGCTGCGATCTATAATCGAGTCATCGATCATTTTTAAATAAGATCGCTATTTCATTATTCGAACTTGATAGTTCCTTCCTGTTGTTTGCTTCGAATACATTTGAAGAATGGCGTATTCCTATCGATAGGAAGTCGAACGACTTACAGCGAAATACAGGGTCAACCTTGTGACCCGGTTACCGTGCCCGAGTTACGCCAGTCGAAAATGTTCGCAGTAGGTTTATGGAGCAGCCGGTCTATTTTACAGGTTCGATTCTCTATGGTTTCAGGAAGTTATATGACATCGGGTGTGCTACTGGCTTTGATTAGCTTGGAAGATTTTCAGCTGGTAAACGCTCCCTATAAATTCCAGAAATCTCCCTTTCTCTCAAGTGTTGCTCCCCTTCTGTTCTTCTATCCACTTCCCTTCACTATTGACATTTTCCCCCAATGAAATCCAGCGAACTCGACGTCCCAAGAATTAGGGATCTTCCGTGTATAAATCTGTCGGTCGATAAGTGGCAATTGCGAACGATCGAGGTTTGTCCACCGGCCATTTACGTATTCGCGCCCGGTTGAAGTTGGTTGCCCTTGCAGCCGGTGGTGCGTGCTCAGCTGGAAAAATTGCCCATCGTCGAGAAAAGTGACTGCGGCTAACGACAGCTAACGACCGCTGACGACGGCGAAACTTTCCGACGAGGGAATCGTATCCAAATTTCTCGTGGGAGCAGACGATAAATTTCACGTAGCTTATCTTTGTTGAAAGTTTCTTTGGATTCTTTGGATTTTATTAGTTCGATTTGCCAAGCAGTCATCATGTGTGATCATTGCTCGTGAGTGTAATTAGTGATCGGGATTTCCTGTTTATGACTTATTATATTGCCTTTGTACCTTGAATCATGTTTCAGGAAAGTAACCGGCCAAAAAGGATACAGCGGCCAAGTAACATGCAAATGCGAGCAGTGAGTATAATTATTCTGCTTTTATGAATCTCTGTCTTTCATTTCCACCTATAAAACTCTTTTCAATTCAAAGCTTACACTTTGCAAATAAACTGCTCTATTCAATCAATTAGTAATCTTCGATGCATTCCTCGATCCGATTTGTGTGATATCCATTACAAAGGGTTCCTTTCTATTGTGCAGAGCAAAGAGCGAGAAGAAGAATGGCGAGAAAGAGAAGGACTCCGGCGGCTGCTGCGGAAAGAAGTATGTCAAAGCGTGGAATCTCTAACTCCGAGTGATTTGTGAACGAACCTATCGGAATATCGATGTACTCGATTGACATCTTGCACCTTCCATACATATGGCCGTCTCGTGAATCACTGCGCCACAACGAGTATCCATAAAACCAAGAAATAATTATTTCCACTCACTTTTGCAATGGATAAAAAAAGTATTACCACACCTAGATTTTCTAAAGTAAATTTTCTTAAAGAAAACATACTATTTTTCTTAAAAAAAGAAATGTTATATATCAAAATTTACTCCAAGAAAATATGTGCGAATATTATTTTCATCCACTATAATTTAATTCCGAGAATTCCCGTTGTGGCTGACTCTTTAACGAGTATTAATTGGGGGTTAATCGGATGATGCGGTCACGCCTGTGCAGAGAGAAACAATCGGAGAGCGGTGGTTGTTGCGGCTCGAAATGTTGCTCGGGGAAAAAGAGCGACAATGCGGGGGGATGCTGCAGCTAGGAGGAATTTGGTCCTTTCCGCGTCCGCTTGACAAGGAGGCCGAGGGAAATCCTGGGAGAACGAGTTGAGGGTAAATACGTGTCCCGTCGCGCGCGTGGCGGCCATATGGGGTGCTAAATATCAAGGGAGACCAACGGATTTCTCGAATTATCCCAAAAGCTTCGGTCCAATCTGACAAATTGACGTTCACATTATTTTATGCATCTCCTAACTTTCCACATTTGTACTGACAGACGAAAAACCATTGGGAAAGTTTTGCCAGTCTTAGAGTATTGATTTTATTTTCAACGAGAAAGGGCGCCTACCGCCATACGGGCCTCTAAAAGGGAAGTTTTTAGAGCTCCTCTATTTGGGGACGACAAGGGGCGAAGTGTAATAGCCACTACTTTCTGTCTGATGCTTTAGATTCATGTAAAACATAGGGAGATTTTATGTTAAAGAGATATACTGATATTTATTAATATTAATTGCAGGGCGAGGGAAGCTGCTGGCGGATGCTGTAAATCCGGATGCTGCAAGGACAATGGGAAGGAATAGAAAAATCCGATGTATACTGGGTGGAAAATTGTCAGCGACATCAACGCGATAAAATTTCGAACTACTCTGAATATTTTATGTCTGTAATTCGTGTAAAAAGCAATTCCAATTAAAAAATAAATAGATATTTCGATCGACATCTGACTCATCTTTTTATTGTATCCGTAAATACACGTGTTGTCTAATAAAAATTTCAAGGCAACTGACACGAGAACTAAATAAATGACAGGTGCAATATCGATTGCGCGACCCTTTTCTGTTTTTCCCATCGTGAAACTGGCCGTGAAACACCATCACACGCAGCTTCCATTTGTCAAGCGACGGTGCTTCGACACGCTCACTCGGTTTTCCAAGCGAACATTTTTTTGGCAAAATGTGCGACCATTGCAAGTAAATATACACGGCAAATTGATTAAACTGTAGAGAATGAAAGGAGAAACCAGAGTGATTTCTGTTCACAGGCGGGCAATGCAAAATCAGCCACAGGTCCAACAAAAGGTGAACCAGAGAAGTTCATCCGCTGGTTGCTGCGACCCGTGAGTATTACGCTTCCATTAAACTTCATCATCCAAAATATTTGCGGTACTTCTTTCTATACACACTGTCAAAGAGAGTGAATGAAAAAGCGTCCAAATTGAAAAGTCAGCATTTACGTAAATCAACTGCTTCGCTGACGTTACATCGCCTGGACTCTCGCAACACGTAGCAATTTATTAACACGAAATCCGACTCCAAATACCTGGCATACTTCCGCGTTTTACCACCACGCGACATTTCTTATAGCAAGCGTTTCTAGAATCAGTCAATTTGTCACTGGATCGAATCCAGGGCAATCGAGTGTTACCAAGAAAAGAATTTCACACTCGGAAGAGGATGTTGTAATGTCCATTGACACGTCCATCTTTTCAGAGGTACTCCGACGGAATCTTGCTGTTCTTGGAGAGCAAGTTGTTGCGGTGGTGGATGCTGCGGAACAGCCAATGACAAGTGTACACCGGGCGATTGTATGCGGAAATTGTCCGGTCAAAAGTCGGCAGGGTCGGCAGGAAGTGGTAGGTCCAATTGATATGGCGGTACGAAATGAGAATGTTGATGGTTCCGAGACAACTACCGCAACAAAACCTTCCACCCTAAGTCAGAGTAAGCGCATGTTCAGGATGATTCACTTGCCTTTGAATCGCTAATGATGAATATAAGACCGTTGAAAATGATATAATTATACGGTATTGAGTAATTTTAATATACAGGAGTATTTACCGAGTCTTTTCCACGCACTGACATTTATTTTTAATATCAAATTATACCAATAATGGAAATAATTAGAATTCGAGTGTGAAGGGGATGATTAAAAGGCAAGTGACTCACCCTGTGCCTTAGTATTCGCAAGAAATTCGTATGCCATAGTGACCAAACCTGGCCAAGCAGGGATTGCCTAGGACAAAAATAGAACTGGCTTGGCATTCAGTTCACGAATCCTAGTCTTAATTTCCGCTGTCCTATTAAACTTGATTGACCCTCTTAACGAGATTGTATCTCCGCCAGAGCCACTAATCACAGACTCCTCTTAAGAAGTCGTCCGGGATCTCTTGACTCTCTACCATTTCATAAAATACCAACTTTACCATCTCTGCATCGAACGGCAGTACTCCCGCAAGCCGGTTCACTCCACGTAACTCTGTCGCTTTACGAGACAGCGCGACAATTTACGGCCGCCGGCGAAAAATGAATTACTTATCGATTAGCCGATAACTAACTGGCGGGCGACCAATTTCGGCTCGACAATTTATCCTCCAATCAGAATCTGTTCATAGAGTCGCGATAAAAAAAGAAAAGAAGTCTCTTCTCTTCTGCTTTTACTGCCGAGATTGTGATACTTTAGCAGGGTTGAAACTAATTAAAATCAAACAGGCGGCACGTTAAATTTCTAATCGATTATCGTGCATGCCTCGTTTATCGGTCTGAGTTGACCAGCGTTCCACCTGGAGAGGATGGTGTTTACCAAGCTTGGTCAACATTTACTCGCCGTGAACTTTAAGATGCGAGGAGGGTGCTTGTGTCCACTGACATAAGAGCTTCGTACATTGTCAGCGATGGTCCGTAAGCTTCTATTATTTGAAACTGGGGGAAAGCGGATCCACCATCGCTAAAGATAAGGGGTTGCGATGTAGCATCTGGCTTTATAGGAGTACTTCCGCCATCAAATGCACCATATACAAATATGATCTGTGGCTGTGGCACGTGCTGCCGAAATACAAGCGACATACAATCACTCAGATGGTAACGAGCATACACTTGCCGGTTAAATGCGCGATCCTAGCTCCCTGGTGAATGTAATCTTCTCAAGAACGTCGTATAAACCTTGCCGCTTCTCCTCGTTTGATATCACACTCGCCGCAACGCTGTAACCTGAATCGCGCGCTGTTACAGACACGCAAAAAACG
This sequence comes from Ectemnius cavifrons, assembly GCA_964023945.1. NCBI lineage: Eukaryota > Metazoa > Arthropoda > Insecta > Hymenoptera > Crabronidae > Ectemnius > Ectemnius cavifrons. Next base: position 5,993,678 of record OZ030382.1, read on the forward strand.
CGCACGCGGTGATGGGAGAAGAAGCAGGCGAGCTCAGCCGGGTGACTGTTAGTCACGGGATGTTAGGTAGGAAGGTTTTAGTCTAGGAAGGAAAGGAGAAACCATCACGTCAGTGACTTTTTATACCGATGCTCCTTTGACACGACACCTTTGACACCGTGGAATTACGAGACTCCTTGGCCCGCGCGATTACGCACCACTTCTTTCCCTCCAACAGCTGCCACCTAATTCCTACCTCCTCGTCGCTAAGAAGCTATGCCAGGCTAAAGAACACCGTCACTGATGTAACAAGAAAAGAAAGAAAAAAGGAATAAACATCACTTGGAAAATGTATATCCTACGTTTCTTTTTATTTCCTTGTAACTGAAGTCCTGTTTTATATCCAGTCTCCAGTTTTCTTTCCTTGAGAGTGCTAAAGCTTGGAAGATGAAAATTCGAAGGAAGTGTTAAAGTTAAGTGAGTCGAAGTAGGATGGAGTTCATTCTGAATTCAAATATCTTGGAATATCATATCTTTCCTAATCGTGTCTCGCTAATGAAACGCGGAAGAGAAGCATCGTATCATTGGAGGTAAAGCTTGCGCGGTGATAATCAGAGGCGAACTGTAGAACGCATTCCCGAATCACGCATGCCATCTGTTCCATCTTCGTTAATTAAATCCATCCGTAGAGGGACTCGTTGGATATCGTTTATGATTAATTTACCAGGGAATCCCGGAAGAGCTCGGGCCAACACCACGTGGGCGCACTCGAAGTTTCTTCGGGATTGTGCGAACTTCTACCTTCCGCGCTTCCAAATGCTTCTAGCATGATCTTAGGAGAATTACGTAACGCTATAGTGGTTGTGGTTACCGAAATGTTTGCCGCTAATATCGAATTCCACACGCGAAAGCTCGATTCTCGATTTATTCTTCTGCCGCGGCTGATTTATGGCTGACCTATACCACTTGCGGGCGACCTGGAATATTTTTGCACATATATCGCGTAATATGTATTATTTATTGTTTTGCACCGTCAAAGGGACTTTGTCACTTGCGAGCCACGTACATTGACGCAAATACTATGACGAAAATATTTTTTTAATGTTTATCTAATAACAAAAGTATCAGCAACACTGAAATATCAATTTCATTGCTCGGCTAGTAAACTGTGTCATCTTTTTTAGTACGACAATATTGAGGGGAGATAAATTAGGATGATAATAGCTAAGCGATATAAAACCAGGGTAATAGTAGTTGTAAAGCACTCGACAGGCGTTAATTGTTTACGAGAACGCTAGAGAAAGATCGGGTGTCCTTTCGAGCGAGCAATTGGCTAGCTTCGCTAACCTGTTATTTTGTTATATTTTCGGTGAGCAAAAACCGGCGTATCCCATGGAATTATTGTCTTATCATTGGCCGCCAGGTTCGTTGAAATCCGACGATTGGATTTCCATTACCCGGGGATTGCAATACCCTTATCTGCTGTGATTACAGCGGCCCGGCGCTCGCTCGGGAGAGTTATGTATTTACGAACTTCACAAATGAATGTCTGGAGTGTCGAATCTGCTAGTGTAATGGCGGCTTCCTTTTAACTTGACACTCATTGATTAAATCACTCATTAATTCAATGCTCATTATCAAGATTCGAAGGCACTTTTATCCGAATCTCTAAACTCTGATAGAAACTATTACAATTTTAATTACAACGATAGAATGTCGACGACATCTCACAATTAGACTGTCCTTGATTGAATAATTAGAAACGCATACTGTCACCCTAAGGAAACTAAACTCCAAGTGATTCAACTTGAGGTCTAATCTAACTATAGTTTGACTAACACAAATACCTGTTAGTATAACTTACATTATCTAATCAAGTATCAAGTATCTTCGAAATACCAAGTTTCCATGATACATTTCCCAAATATCGTACATAGAAAATGGTTGGATTATATTGAAGCGACGAGTATAAGAAAACAAGGTTTGTTTTCTTATGGTGACAGGCAAGTAAACGATGTATGATAACCATGGCAGATTACCGATTACGTATGCTACAACATGTTTCTCCAAAGGGCTTTGCTTCCTCTACCAAGTCCATCTACATCGAAATACTATCTTTCAGAGGCCTTCAGTAATTCCTATCAGAATGTTTGAAGTCCCAATTGAATAGGTAAATTAATCAGGGCCAGTATCGCAAGTGGTGAATGCTGTTTCTCGGCCGATAGAACGTATCGATGGCTGAATGCTGGCAGTATTGAATAGGGGATGGAAGTTGAAATGGTGGAAGCTGGTGTGTGTAGAGCGAATGCGATGCGTATTGAGAGCGTTGAGAGCAGAGAGTGCTCGTTCTGGCAGGTCATCCGGCTATCGGAGGCCGTCTCGAGCGTGGACGTGCTACGCTCTGCTCTGCTCTTCTCTGCTTTGCTAGTGAAGAACGTGGCGCGAGGGTGGACATGGAAGGGGCGCACGCGCCAGGACGCGACGCTGGGCGACGCGGCGCGCGGACTCGGAGCTTTCGGGCCACGCGCCGGCACCAGTCGCTCTTCTCAAACCGCGAAACACATCCCGCCGACCCCCGAGAGACCAACAGCTCGAGAAAAAGAGAGCGGGAGCAACTAATTCGCTCTTTTAAACGCGCAACTAGATTTCACTGAATTTCTCGAGGAAGTACGACAAATCATCTTGAATCACATATTATCCAATGATCCCTCAGATATTATTATCCTTCGTTCTAATCCACGTTCAACATGATCACGATTCTCTTCGCGGTGAGATTCGGCAGGATGATCGCGTGAGTGATGCCAATCGTACGAGGCAAAGCTTAACCTTCGAGGGAATGCAGGAAGTACCGTGAGGGAAACGAGTTCAATGGCAATTAACGCGCTGTGATCAACGAGAGCGCGTTAATTGTCTCGAAGCGGAGCGCGCGTGGTGGCGAATAGCCGAGGATCCGCTCCGCAACGTGTGCCGCGAGAAGTTGGTGGCAAGAGAGTGTGTTCCGCTCGCAGTGGACCGCGTTGGGGATTTATCGGTTCGCTGAGTCGGGCTCACTTGGTCCTCTCTTAATAGGATGCCGCGAAGGGAAGCGGCTTTAATTAATCGGCCCGCTTCTCTCAGCTTCAGCTATGCCTGTAATACGTTGTTACATGGGTGAATAGTGTGTTCCATCAAGAGAGACGCTGAATCTACTGGAGTGTGCGGTTTGAAAAGTGTCCTGGTGTCTCGCAGACACATACGTCCACACTGTTTCCCTGCCAGTCGCGCTTCGCTTCACTGATGACAAGCTCAATCCCTCCGGCTTTATTTGCCAGCTGGAAACTCCGCCTGGATTCCCGATCACCGAAACTTTTCCACTTCTGTACTCACAGCTAGAAGAGTCGAATCTCCGAACGAAGTGTGCTGGCGAACGGTGAATTAGGCAATTAATAGCAGCAAATAAATTAATCGCTCCGGGAAGTTCTTGCGCCGAGTAACTCGGCAAACTTACTCGAGTGTTATTCCGGGCAATTAAAAGTTTTTTGCTGCTTCGTAGGAGAAACTTGTTTGCTCGCTTCAGTGTCCTGTTGATTTTCGGGTTGAGGTTGAAAGATTCCGCGGTTCGAAGTAGCCTTTAATTGCTTTGATAATTATTCAAATATTAGTTTGTCCTGTCAAGATGCCACTCGGCATTTCTTGTAATCTCGATCTCGGCCTCGAACGATAGTTGGAGAGCCGTCAAAATTTGCCCACTTGTCCATGAGCTTTTATCCTCTCTTGCTAGTAATATCGCTTTCTACTTTCCACGATTCTCATTTCTGAAGAGGCTTATCGATAAGCATACTAAGCTCTTGGCATGCTTTTCTGGCAATGGTAATGTTGAAATCAAAGCCCAACTGGAAGTGGAACACTCTAATTTCTTCTGGCAGAGCCACTTGCTGTTCTGATTAATATCAAAGGCCCCCAGCTTAATAGGAGACATTTTCCAGCTAGCTGGAAGCAACCAAGAGCATACGAATTCATTGTCTACTTATATTCATCAGAAATTATCAAAGAAATAATTCTCCAAGGAACATCGCATCGAAAGTCAGTCGAAAATCAAAGTTAATCTGTCGCGTATCTTTCGGGTTACATTCACTCAGACTTTCGTCCTTTGATTCCTACCGAAAAAGATTTTCAAGATTAAAGCTTCGTCCCTTCAAATCTTTCTACCACTCTCTTTTTCACGCTGTTTCGCAGTGTTTCGATAAAGCGCGGTCCAGTTTCACCGTCGCTAAGGTTGACAATTCTCAAAGGATCTCGCTCGAAAGACAAGAGCGTCTGGTAACCGTACGAAGGAAGATAGATCCTAGGAGTAGGAAGATCAAGGCGAAGAGGAGTCACGTCGGGTAGTTTTATCAACGGAAGAGCCGGGTTCGGTGTGCGAGCAAGAGGGTTGATCGATTCCCGCGGGACGACCCTTCTTCCAAAGGACTTTTGTCACTCCTTCCATTCAAAGGCGTTCCAGGACACACACCGGACGTTTCTCCCAAAAATAACCATCTGCTACTCGCGATCTTATAATCCCCCAACTTTTTCCTTTCCCATTATTACCTTTTGTTCCTGCGTTACTCATACGGGAAAACTACGCTGACAAAGATCTAGATTTACGTGTTAATGAAAGATTTAACAAAGGGTGACTCGCTGTGTTAGCTACTGTTCTTGTGAGCGCATTAAGTAAGAAGTGGAAGCGCGGAGAGCGAGTGAGGACTTAGACTGAAATTCGGTGTTAATTATATACTTAATTGTGCATCGCTGACCTGGAAGGACGATACATCCTTGCACAAGGGAGAGAAGACCGGTTGTTAAATGCCTCGAGAGGACTGGGATTCTCATACTACTGTCCTCGGCGCACCAGGTAAATTTCACTCCTACCAATCCTTCTTTTGCTCCTGTCGTCCCGCAACTCTCATTCGGTGGCGAGGCACATTTGCATTTGGAATACACCAGTCGACATTCTCCCCTCAACGTGGAATCGCTGATTCCATGGGCGAAAGTCCTCGGCCGAAAATGAAATGTCCAGGAATTACTGAGCCGCTAGCGGAACTTCGGTTGCGCGGCTCGAACTTTTGCCGAGTATCCTAGCTAGCAGCGCGCGCGCTCCGCTGCCTCTTATCAGCTTTATATCCGACCGAGAGCCACGCTAAGAATAAGCGGGAGAATGCTGGAAATGAAAAATTTTTTGCATAATCCCTACCCACTGCTCGGCCGGTACTTTACGCGCACCAGGGAAGACTGTCATTTCATCGAGACTGAACGTCCGCTTTCCTCGATGCACAATTAAAGCCCCGCAAGCCTCTGAAACACTCAGAGAGATTTCTTTTCCCGCGCGCTTCTTTCCTTCGGCAAACTGTTTCGCCTAAATATCAGCGCAACGTTTTATTTCAGAAACTAGGAAAACATTTGAGTGCTGCTATTAAAGAAGATTAGAATAATATGTCTGGGAGAAAAACCAATCGAGTTAAAAGAGTCTAATGGAATAAGAGATTCTTTTATATTGGGATTTCAATGTCTCATTCTAATAAAGTATTCACTATGTTAATTAAACTCTCATTTTCCTAATCTCGACTATGCGAGAATCAACTTATCGAAAGCTCGTGCTATCGAATAATAACTACGATTAATCCTCCCGGCGTAAGCTTCTTGTGATTCTACCATGTCTTTGATAACGAGATATTTGGTCGAGCATGGAAATAATGAACATTGGAAATAATTGGAAATAATGAATATTGCGCGCCGGAGGTCGGTGTATACGCTGGTTATAAGATAGCGCCGCCATATGTTAAATCCACTGCCAATGGCGGTAGCTTCGTCCAAAGTACACATACACACACACATTCTCTCTCTCTCTCACACACACTCTTGTCCACCGTGCTTTCACGCGCGCAAAAGTTAAAGCCCGGCGGGTGATTGTTTAACTAATAAAAGTGACCGCAACTGCGTCGATCCAGCGCGTTTTCCATTAAAGCGAAATCGAGCGTGAGCACAGCGCCTCGGATAAAAGCATATCGCTCGGGCTAAAAAGATCGCGATAAAAACTCCCTAGTACGCGAAACCGCCCTCTCAGATATTGGCCGAGATGCTTGCGACGCCGAGCCGAGCCGCGCCGAGATTAATACTTGATGACTCCATTCGACTCTTCGCTCAGTCATTACCCCGCCCACTATGGAAACACCCGCCCCTTTAACTTTTAGCTTACTTAATTATTTAATAAAAGCGAGTCGATATTAATGCGGTATTATTTCTTTTAGGACTATCGCGTATTATACACTATTGTTGAAAGACTATTTTGTTGGATGGAATATTTATTGAGTATTTTTATGTTGTTTGTATATTGTTGAAATAAGAGTTTAATAAATAGAAATTATTTTTCTTCGTGTCTGTTAAATTTAAACTATGTTCCAATGAACGTCTGACATTAGACGAGCTCGATATTAATATTTGATGATTTCATTTGAGTCGTCGGTTAGTCATTACTCCGCCCACTATAGAAACACCCGCCCTTTTAACTTTTAGCTTACTTAATTATTTAATAGAAGCGAGTCGATATTAATGCAGTATTATTTCTTTTATGGTTGAAAAACTATTTTGTCGAATGGAATATTTATTACGTATTTCTATGCAATAATGCGTTATCGTTACTTATAAAAATCATCTTGCTTCGCGTCTGTTAGATTTAAGCACAGTTCCAATGAACGTCCGACGCTAAACGATTTCGCTCAATGCGTGGCGGATCGATTATTCAAGCGTTTGGCACGCTTAATTTGCAGCTCGCGAGAGAGTGGCAACTGGCTTCGAGGCTCAAGTTGGCTGTACTGCTGGCGTGTACGCACATCATTAATCCTGCCAACTACTACCGGCACTCATTAAGGGAACACCAACCAACGAAAGCGACAAGTGGAATTCTCCCTTTACAACCGCCCTTCGCCTCGTAAATTTTCTTTTTTTACTCCCGACGTGTATCTATTACTCCAAAGAAGATTCCATTTGGATCAGATTAAATTGACGCTCTCGGTTCTCTTCGTATTTCTCGGTTTCGTTCTCGATGGGCGCAACAGGATCGATTAATCGCATTGAGATTGTATTTCTTACACTCGACAAGTATACTCCTGGCACACAAACTCCTCTCCTTCGAATGAAGTATTCTTCAAGAACAAGCACTAATATTTAGCCACTTTCGAGCCACTCATCGCACTGAATTTCACAGTGATCGGTGATCGAATCGTAATCGATCATAGCAACGATTGATTCTCCAACCGAGGTTTCTGGTGGATGAGCGCGCTTTCAACGGTGGGATTAGAAATCGCCGCGTGAAAATTGCGAAGGTGGAAGTGCTGGAAGAGTTCCGAAAGCCATTAGCATGGGCAAACAGCGGGGAATCGTTTGGGGGGATTCGATCGTTGCTAGCGATGGGGCGCAGAGGGGCGTAGAAGGACAAAAGGGGGGAATCGATGCTTTGGACATCGGGATAATCGGAGCACGCTGATGACACCGGACAAATGGGAGCACGGCGTGTGGCACAGAGTCGAGTCGGGGTCGAGCATTTCGCTCGAGCGGACAATGCGTTCGTGGAATTGCACGGGATGCAACGAATGATCCGGGGAGACATCAGAGGGAGCATTGGGAGTGAGAAAGAGGGCGATTGAGAGGGGGCCGGAAGTTGGCGAGGAGTGAAAAAGGCTGCTCAGTGCGATCAGATCGCCATTGGGCCATTGACACTGGCTGACTTCCGTTTTGCACGGAATTCCCGGCTCAATCAGGCGCAATCTTTCAATTGGACCCTCGCGCCGTAATCGAGCAGAGACTCGAAATCCCCCCTCCCTCCCCCCGTCGTCGACGTCGTCGTTGTCCGCAAGTGTTCTCTTAACAGCCAGTAATCGCTCGCTCCTTCGCCACCGGCTGTTACCGCGAGCGCCGATTTATTTTACCGTGAAACGTCTGTCCGATTCGTTGGATTTATAGCGCTATTCCAGGAACGAATAGCTACCTTCTTCACTCGTCAATGGTTAAGACCGATAAAAGTTGACTGGCTCTCTAAAAAACATCAAACGCGCCCATCTATACACACCCACATCTACTACTTTGGACACTCTATCTTCCGTCTCATTACCAACTCTATTTGTAGTATAAGTTTTTGTTGCCCTGTAATCCGCCGGTCCTTCTTCCCGCTTTAACTTGATACCCCCTCTTATCAAGTGTCTATGACTATTTTCGTTTTGGATTATGGCTACGCTTGAATTCGGACCGCCTGATAATATTATGAACTGCGCTATATTCCGTGTTCACTATCGTAACAGCGCTGATAGTAGAAAGAAACGAGTATGAATAGTTCGGTTATTGGCGAGAGCAGTGGATTTCAGGGTGTTAGGGGTGCTTTTGAAATATGTCCGAGAGGAACGAAAGTAGCCGGAGTGGTGCGTGTGAAACAGGGAAGATAAATTGTAAGGGAAATACTAGAAAAAGGTTTCTTTGGACGAATGGAATCTCAGTGTTTTTTTTCGTGTTGGTAATCACCAGCTTTACTGGCGATTAATTAATCCTTCTTTTAGCGAGGCTTTTTTTTTCTCCTCCTTTCATTTTGCTTCTCTTTTCTATCGATACTGTTTACGAGTTCTCGTGTCGTATGTTAGGGCGGCGCTGAAATAACGGGGAAACGATATGGGAAATAATAAGATTTTCACGAAGGAAGGAGTTTCGATTTACAGCACTCGTGGCCCATGACGTTTAATACCTTACGAAAACCGGAGCAGCGGGACTCCGCCGCAAGTATCTCGGCGCAGCAGCTGCCTCGAATATGCTCGGATGAAATATATCGCTGGAAAAATCTCAACAGTTTTATTGCTCGCTATTTTTTCTCATCCCCTTCGTCGTCCGTGAACGTTTGCCTCCGTGACAATGCAATTCATTATTAATTACAGCAGGTAAATAAAAATGTCCGATTGCCCATTGTTCGCCGAGTGGTTCGCTGATAGTTGACTTGAAAAGAATCGGTAAACTCGCGGTTCGATAATAGCTGCTAGATTGAAGAATCGAGTTTGCGAAGAAAAAACAGCTCTCTACAAATACAGCAAGTGTTGACTTTAGAAACCAGTATTATCTTAGCAGTGTCCTATGCACTTGATATCCTGACCGACTCCTTTAACATCCTCCATTTCCGTCTGAAATATTGATTGTTTCCTAACTTTGAATCTCCACCTCTTTAACTTCGTCACTCGCATCCCCAACGTACAAACAATCCACCGAAATGAAATCCAAACAACACAAGCCACCATCATCCGAATGAAAATCTAATTTAAACAACTTCGATTTTACATACCTTTCTTAAATGAACTTTCAAACTAACCAGATAATTTCCACCCTCGTTCGAGGCCCGATTTATCTAGCTGAAGGGGGAGGGTGGATTTTGGAATAATGGTTGGTACACACGAAGTAACATCGTAATCGAAAGCGATCGTCCAAACGCCGGAGGGTTTCCGATCGTATCGCGTTCCTACTGGAATTCTAAGTTCCGGGGGGATGTAAAATTTATCCATACAAGAATCTCTGTGAATTTCATGCTAGCTTCGGATGAAGATGCAGTCGTTGCAGAGAAACATAGTCAATAGACTAAAACTGTAGGTCCGAATGCCTAGAGAGACAATATCAGAAGGAGAACTGGCACACGATCAGTGTTGCCAGACTTCACTGACTTACGATACAGTCTCAAGGGACATAAGTGTTCCCTTTCTCATGCCAGAGGAAGCCGACTTCGCCAACTTGGTCTAATACAGACACGGAGTTTCTCTCGAGACAGTGTCTTCATAAAACTAAGTTATTTCCCTCTATCTGCCACGCCACTGTTTACCGGCGGGTTTCAGCTCTGTATATACACATGAGGTCGGCTGCTAGAGAGGATTAGTACTGAAATCCGTCTGTAAGGTCACCGATGCTGGTAATACTAGTGGTAGTAGTGGTTAGTAGGCAGTAGTGGCAACGTGTCTGTAATAAGGGTGAAACGTCAGATATACCAAGACGATATTGGCATACCACGAGTGAGGGTCCATTGACTTTGAATACGTGGATCAATTGCATTGAGATTCATTGGAGTAACTCTATGTTTCTCCCTCGAAGATTAGGAACTCCATTCTTTAATGTGTCACCCCTATAAAGTTATTTCTCATCTCCCCTCGCGAATCCTTCACTCGAATGAAGGAAAGTTTTTTTACAAGGGAACTCTAGTTTTTCGTGGTACAATCGACGAACGATTGGGATCTTCGTCGTCCCAGGTGAAATGTGAAAATTCCAGAGGGCGCGGAGATCAAAGGGGGATGAAGAATTCCGAATGGCTAGTACGTGCGTTCGATGGTTTGTGCATTAATACGAACTACGCTCGATCTGGAAGCCTAAGCCTTTTTTTTTTATGCTTCTGTTTTAAACGTCACGTAGCGAACTTCCTTTTAAATTAGCATCGCCTGGCAGAGTCTCGCACTTTTCCTTTTACTACGTCGATTCTGTGCGACGCGCGCGTTCCTTGCAGTGTTTTTATTCGTAGAAATAGTGAGTGGAACGGCGTAGTGATGAATAATGAATACTAAAGGGTTTCGCACTGCGAATCTATGAATCGCGTGAACTATGCGTACGTCAGAGTGCCAGCTCGCATGCGAGTCGCGTGGGCCAACACGCCCGCTTCATCAACGAGAAATATATACGTTCGCTCTGTTTTTTTTTCTCTCCTCCGCCGCAGTGAAAATCGCGTTACGCTTGGCGCGACCTCCGTGAAGGAGGAAGGTCGTTTATAAAAAGCCGCTAATGTGCAAGTGATTACGTACACGCTTTGTCTGCGATTGTGTAGAATCGCACGCCGGCCGGCCGGCGTCGCGCAGCTATCACCTGTGAATCTGTAATGAAAATATCGTTTACCTGTTTAATCGAATTTCCAAAAACAAAATGGGTGAAATTAATTATATGAAAACGCGTTGTCATTAATTATATGAAAATGCAGAGCTTTCTTATTAGCAACGCGATTGGAAGCGATTAAAATTGGTTCGCATGAATTCTCTTCTATTCAATTATCAGATCGGTTTGTAGTGCTTTTCCCCAATGGCCGCGCACTCCGCACTCACTGGGCGTCTCGGCAATTGGGTAATAAGATCGAAAGAAAACGTGCGAACTCCCAGGACGGTCTCGAGCGTTCGATCGCCCGGAGGAACTACCGGGCCGAGCGCTTTATTTGGCCGTGTGATTCAATTATCTTAACGTTTTCGAACACCTCCCAGTAAATTCAACTGCGCCACTTTAGGAGGGGCAGCTGCTAGATGCGCTATGTAATTCAATTTTTCATTCCTAGCCAAGTAATGTGCCAATAACTTGTCGTTCTCAGTAGTGTTCGCACTTCGAACGCCGCTAGTAGTATTAGCCTGGTGTGGTCAGCCGCGAGGGTTTTTACTGGACTTTTATGTCGGCTAATATTTACCAAGGGATACGCGGTTGTAGTGTTTGCCACCTATCGTTTACCTTATCCAGACGATTGTTAAGCCCGATTTATCTCTCGAAATTCGTACCTTTCCCACAGGAGGATTCAGTTCGAGTCTCACTATAGATAGCTCGCTAAATAAATACCTAAAAGCGCTCTTCTCTAGCTATTGTGCTCGAGAACAAGCTGCCGAGAAGGGAATGCCTCGAGGAAAATCGATGCAACTCTTTTCAAGGGTGTACTCCTTCAAAGGGAGTGAATACCTGACTGACGAGACCGCTTAACACACGCGTGTGTTACCGCTATGTGGACACGCGTCTACCGGTATCGGCAGATTTTTAAGAAAACTGCTCATTTCTCGCGTTACTTACAGAGCGACGAGCATGTGGTTAATCTTCCTCTTGATAAATTACTTGGGTAATATCCTTGATAAATCGCTTCTCTTCTTTCTATTTTCGGTTTACCCAACGTCTTCTTTCTCTGGATTTCATCGTGCAAGAATAGTCCATGGAAATATGTTCAGATAATACAAAACTCGAACTTCCCTCGAATACATTTCAATTTTACTCGCTAAACTTTCTTCGTCGTAACACAATTTGGAGTAGAGTTTCAGCTCATTAATTGGACCGTCTCGTCTATCGTGATTGAAATCAAAATTGATTGCGTAATGTCTCGATGGTCCTTGAGCTTTCTTTATTTCATTCTATCCATTTTGTGGGGGGGCACTTTTTTTTTTTTATCCAGATGATCCGATCTACGTGCTTAATCCAAGTGTCGCAGACCCTCCTGGCAGGCTGGCATAAGACACAGGTCTGAGAAAGGGCTGGGAAGCGACCCTCATCGAGGACTCCTTCGATAAGCGGGTTACCAATCTCATGGGTCTCCTCGATTTTTATAAGAATGTTTCTTCTGCCCTTTGACCCTCGCCAACTTCTGACGCCAGAGTAATCCCTCCTCTCCTTGCATCTGCTGCTGCTGCGACGTCGATAAATCATCGTCCTAGCGTATTCTAACATCTCGCTGATATTTCACCCTCACATCTTTCTCCTCCGTGACGAATCCCATGGCACGACAAACAGCCTCCGGCGTTACAAACATATTTGGGATGTCAGTGTCGCCGAGACTTATTACACTTGTTGGAATTTATACAACGAAGATCGCATGTTGAATCTCAATTACCAACTAACTTGTTACGCAATTCTGTTAGCCACTTGTGGAGACCTTTGGTAACGACGATAAGATCCGCTTAGATTCTTGGCGCGTGCGCGCTTCATTTATTCATGAATGTAGAGGATCTGATATTATTAAAAATAGTTGGAAAGAATATATTTTATTGGCACGCGAGTATAACCAAGGAGGAAAAGCTTGTTCTTTGGTATTTGGGTGGGTGTGACATAAAGGAAATATAGAAGAATCCACAGAGGCGACTAGTTTCGAATATCCGAGGGCATCACAGATATCACAAATCCAAGGCGAGCAAAAGCCGCTCACATGGCACTCTTGGAAGCTGGCTCAAGGCGACAGCTACTTTCGTATCATCGATTGTTCAGATTTACTCCTCGAAATCGCGACAGCTGAAATCCTTGAGAAATCGGTCGCGTAGTTTCCGACGCGCTCATTCCGCCTAGCTAGCTGTTTCGAAAATGGAGAGGAAGGAATTGTGTAAAAACGAGGGAGATTCCACGCGAGTTTAGTTTCAAGAAAGAGAGGGGAACGTCGACTCTTCGAGCACTTTTTCTACCATCGCCTGTAACAGGAATTCCTTCGATCGAGGAATAACTCGTTGCAAAGCTTTCACCATTCTTTCTCAACTACAACTATTATAGACTCTCCACTGGCAGTGTTCATCGAGCGAGAAGAGTAATATCCCTTTTAAGTTGCTCGTTATTACGTATTATACGGAACATGAAATAAAAAATTCACTCGCGATTAACTTGTTTTAACAGGACACAAATTTCATTACTGAATCGTTGCAGTAATCGTTTATCCAACGTTCACTTCCCACATTAACACACACAGACACACGTGTGCACTTTGTTGTATAGCTCAAGTATAAGCCGATCCATCAGAATTATTAATCATCGTTACACCTGAACCACTATATTTCACTCTACCATAGAACAAGTTGTCTGTGTGTGTATACTATGAAAGTACGAAGAGAATCAATGCGGTGCACGGGTGTCTCAAAAACATTCTAGCCGCACCATTCACCACACACTGTACACGATAGTGGTTGGATACCCGATAAGACGTGATAAAAGATAGAGAAGGAGGCAAGAGAATAGAAATTCAGCGAAGAATTCTCTTCTAGTCTCTCAGGCAAGGCTGTCAGAGGCTGAAACGAGAGCATCACGGAAACACTGTCGTCCACTATCGTGGGGATGATTTTATACCTTCCCTAAAATCGACCCCTCTAACTACCCCAGAAAGGTAGGGTAGATGACTTCATACATCCACTCTACTCTATCTCCTCCCTTCTACGCTCACTTTCCAAGCCGCCGCTTTGAATCAACAATTCTCCCACTGACAATTTTCCCGGCATTAATCAGGCTGATCTGTCACTCTCCGACGTACGAAGAGCGAAGTGAAAAGTGTTTTTTTCCCCCGATGGAAGATATTTGACTCGCTTGGTAAATAAGTGGAAAGTGTTGGAATGATAGGGCCTATTGAAATTTTTGAGTCGACGAGGTTTCCTTCGCTTGCCTATCTACCATGCTATCGATCAGAATGGATTGCGCTCATCCGTAACGATCAAGTTCAACGCCGGCGTTTGTCCTCTCCCCTTGTGTCGTATCTACGCGTGTGTATGATACACGTGTGTATACTATTGAGTATCGGTCTCCTCTCACGGCTTGTTAAGGGCGGACATGCCCCTCCAACGTCAGGGAAGAGTCAAAGGGTGCAGAGGCTCGTCGTGGCGTCGAAAGCACCGGCTAAACACTAACCGAGCGTGCTCTCTAAATACCAGCTTACTGTATTGCGGCTCGAACAGCCTCGTAAATAAGGCCACTCGCGCCATTCTAACTTACCGGCGTTCCACCCTTAAACAGCACGCATCAACCGACACTGGACCCTTGGTTATTAACCTACTTCTATTTATCTGTTCACCATGACTCCGCTAACATAGTATCTTTTACCATCACCTACGCGTACCTCTAAAAATCCTATCTATCTTCTAGGCAAGTCCTTAAGATCACCCTGTCCTTGTTTCATCTTATCAAGAGGATGATACCATTTTTTTTTCTCCGATATCTTGGCAAAAGGATGAGAACATTTTTGTGATAATTCATAATGAGTGTTTGTGATGTTTATAATACAGCATGTAATTTGGCAAGCTTTAGGAAGAGCGAATAGTATGGGAATACGTGTTATCTGCTTTCTGGTAGTTTTCTATTGTTTTATATCATTCATTCTGTGCATACATGCGAGTACTGTCCAGTCGAGTGTGTTGTTACTCGGCGATCAAACTTGACATTATTCGCAGTAGGATTATGTTGAAGGGGGTTAAATTTACCCCGATAAAGGAAGCTCATGAAGGAGAAAGAAGGCTCGGTTCGACTCGGCTTGGCACGAACGTAGCATAGACTCGACTGCCCGTGAACAGGACGGAACACAGCCAATGCGCAAGGACGCGACCTTGCTCTCGATAATTATACCAATCCTCAATCGTGACACATACACACACAAAGACTACCCTTGTTTTCTCGCTTACAACAGTAAAACTATCGTGCTACGCCTAGTTAAAAACAGCCTGTGAATTACAGCACTTTAATCGACTTAAATTAAGCCGTGACAGCAGCCAACTATGAACGTAAACTTGATACAATCTCTGACTATACTTTCATTCTTGAAAAATGGTAGACTACAGTTGAAAGTGCGCGAGTATGTCGGCCAGGTTGCTTGGCTCGCACGATACTGCGAGTAAGCCGGGTATTTCCGTAAATGGAAATAGTTGCGGGAGAGCTTGTACGAGACAGGCACCGGGGCTCATTTGGTCTGAGGCGTAGGGACAGGCAATTACAGGCTTTAATTAAAATTACTGCGAATCCTGGTGGGACAGCAGGCGTATTATGCATTCGGTTAGGTATGAAAATTACTGGAGGGGAAAAGCCTGACGTTCAAAGTAGTACTATCTTCGAGATACTGACCGATTTACGTTTTAACGATGCCACTGCGGTGAGGAACCCTCTCGGGTATACTACCACTGTGTATCCGCTGGCTCAATGCTATCAGCGTTCACCTACAATTTATCCTGGAAGCACTAACAAATTTCCTGAAGCGAACACTGCCGACCGATGCGTTATTGTATCATCTATCAAGTGCGTTTTCACGGTTTGCGCCTCGCGGATTCGCCATTAGAAGGAATAACCTTTTCAATTCGTCATCGGATACGCTTGATTGGCAGACGCGAGGCTAGCTTCAGCGATGCCTGATCGAACGCGGCTGATAAATTGTCTGCAACACGGTGCTCCATCAATTCAATTAAAATTGGCTTGGGAAAAAAAAAAGGTCTACTGGCATCCTTTCCATTAACTGTTCGCTCGATCGTCCAGCCAACCACAGCCTGTTTTCTAATCTCTATTTTCCTCTCTCGCAACTTCCACTTTGTTACACACAAGCACGTCACCGCTTCTCTTTCCAAGCAGGGAATATATATTCCTCTTTCTCGGTGAACGCGTTCCGAGCGAGCCTCGCCGTTGAAAAGAGCAACAGGTGAAACTTCAGTGCACTTTTAGCTTGCGTTCGTTAATGACACGTTCGTAATTGCAAGGTTTCGCGAGTCAGCCTCATCGCTGTCACATCAACGTTCCGCCGGTTACCAATTCTTCTCATTTAGGAAGAGAGAGAGAGAGAGAGAGAGCGACCACAACGGGTTTCTGTTGAGTGGACAGCACACGAGCCTCCGCAATATCATTTGGGAAACGGATTGCGGGGCACAGCAAAGGGCCTTTCAATTTGCCTAGTAGACATGGTCGCTTTGCCTTTGTGCTCTCGAAAATGCGACGAAACTCGATGGATACCCTGAGAACGTTGCTCGTCTCTTCGAGTTACGGTCAGACAGTATGACGGAAGGATGTAGACAGACAGATAGAAAGATAGATAGAGAGAGAGCGAGATACTAAAAGAGGGAGTCTACCTCTTCGAATATTCAATGATACTAATGCACTCCAATACCCATTTTCTCAATAGCATAATGCGCCTTGCACAGAGGGAGTTTTCAATTGCGCTGATGCCAGCTCGCAGCCGTATCAAACCCTCCAACATACATTTCCGCTATAGAAAGACTAACGAGCGTCTGCATACGTTCACTATTTTCTTCCTTCCCCCTTGTTTCCCCTCGTCCTTCCTCAAAGAAGGGTTAGCAAAGACGCGCGCAGTTTATTCCGTTTACCTACGATTATCGCGGAAGCGTTAGTCGCCCTTTAGAAAGAACAAGCCGCAACAGAAAGAAACAAAGAGAAGCAAAGAGAGAAAGAGAAGAACGGAAGAAAAGGGGAGGGGGCGAAAAAAAAAGTGCGAAAGGTTGGACGAGGCTCATTCTTTTCGCAGCACGATGGCGCAAAACCTTTTGCAAGCGACCGGCTGGAAAAGTTGGCATGTTTCCAGCGAGACGAGAAGAGAACAACGGGGAGAGACAGGAGCCGCAGGAGTATGCCCGGCTTCGCCAAGCTAAAACGTGGCATTCGCATTCATAGCTGCCGCAGTAATTGTTACAAATTACTCGCAGCTTCTCTCTTGTCTTTTCACTGGACGACGGCCTCGTTTTCTCGAAGCACTATAGTGCGCGCGCGCGCGCTTCTGTTTGTGTTGGAGGGTGCCAGGGCCAACGAGCAATATGCTGCATCCGCTAAAAGAAGTGTCCGGATTATCCGCGCTTCATGCTTCGACTGCGAGGATGCTTTGCGACTTATTCGCGAGCCTTGGCTGCCACGACTTTTCTATCGATTGCTACGTTGCCCTTGGCAAAACCATACACACAAAGAGAGAGTGAGTGAGTGAGTGAGTGAGTGAGTGGCAGAGAAGAGAAGAGGGAGCGGAGACAGACTGCTACCCTAAACGCAGCCTAACGAGACCCCAAAGCGTTTTTAATGGACTCGCGTAAGCCTGCTGCAATCGTTAGGTTCAAACCCTCGTCTGGCTCCAAGTTCCTTTTATGATTTTATTATTACCTTCATACTCTTACGTTCTATCGCCGAGGGAGCTCCAACATTCAAGCTGCCCCAAATTCATTTAAGCACCGTCGACGGTAAAGGACTCCTTGGAATTTTCTCTCTTCATTTTTTATCTGCAACAGACGTAAGTATGTTGATGGTAATGGAATAGAACACCGATTTCCTTCGATAGAAGGAATGTAAACGATGTGGAACAAGGAATTCTCGAGTGATCATTGTATCCATTAATCTAGAACCGAGGAAACTGAGAAAGCGATCTCTTCGATGGAGAAGACCCGCCAGAGGCAGTCAGCACCAGGAGTAGTTGTTACCGAAGGCGCCCTTTGGTCGTAACGTGAACTATTACGGAGGATGGAAAGCTTCCTCGAGATTGACATAATCCTAGGTGTAATACGATCGAATAATGAGCGTCTCTGTCTATGGCAACCTACTCGAGCTTGCTAATCGACGCATCTTGCGTCCAAGATCGATGTGAAGCGTGTCAAGTAATCCTCAATAAAGCTTAGGAGAATTCCTGCCAAAGTTATTGTTTCCTTCTTCGAGCTTTCGAACAATGTTGACCGTTAACTCACCGCGAAGTAGAACGGTTGGAGCAAAGTAGAGCGGCTTCTAATATTTCAAACGCGCCTTTAATCGGATTACATTTTCTCTCTCTCTCCCTCTTTCTCTCCCTTCGTCGCTGCCCCTCGAGCAAACGTTGGGAGCTTGCGGAAGTTCACGTAAGAAGGTCACTTCCGACTGGAGGCGTCAAGCTGGCCGAAAGTGGAAGAAAGCTGGCGATTATTAAGGGAACAGAGCGAGCGTAGCGTGTATTTTACGGTGCTTTTACACGGAGTAACGAGCTGCAATAACATGGTGGAAGCAGCCGCGAAGAGCACATTGAGGATTAATGGGCGAATATGCAGTGGACCGAGAGCAGAATTAGCTGGACTCGTTTACGCCGGACAATTGTCTTGGCTGTCGCTCCCATTTCTCATCGTTCTCTGTAATGACTGCGCAGGGGAATATAAATGCGTTCTGCCGATATCACCGGTGCGCAGTTACCACCGCAAAAGCACAGCCCTCACTGACTTTGTCTTTCATAATTTAATTGGAGCTATTTCTCTTGGACGCGCACAGGGGGAAAAAAAACACACCAAAAAAAAATAGCAAACTATGAGAATAACAAAGTCATCATTCAAGCGTAGTAAATCTCGGATGGTGCAGTGTCAATCGCACGGCTAGCCAATCCAGCAACTATACTGGCTTCGTCCTGGTGAAAAATCTGCTGGCGCGAACGACAAAGAGAGCACTGGCAATAATCTATGACAGGCCAACAATGAATTCCCATGGACACGCTCCTACTGCCGGGGACTCTCGCTCGTACAGCTAGCCAGTACGTGCTCTATAAGTTTGATAAATCGTTCTCGCAAGAAAAAGCAGAGTACGTCGCGTGCAGTTCACCCGGCGAACCAGCTGGCAGACAAAATTAGACGTGTCTTTCCAGCCGGTGAATATTTCGATCCGGTCTATGTTCTACCAAAAAATAAATCTAAATCTAACGAATATATGCCTGGCAAGCTATCATTGACCTTGATGAATTGATGAAACACAAGAATTTAACACTTTTGGACTTAATATAAAAAGTAAAAATTAAAAGTAAAATTTAAATATTTATTAATTGGAGAAAGCTTCTTTCACTGTAATTTTATAGGACTGCTAATGCTTAATGGTGGATCAAACGACTCGGATGTTCAAACACAAGAATGTAATACTTTCATATCTAATATAAAAATTAAAAATTAAAAGTACCATTAACAGTAGAATTAAAATTAAAATTAATACGAGAAAGCTTCTTTCACTGTAATGTTATAGAACTGCTAATGCTTAATAATGGATGAAACAACCCTGATTCAAACAAGAATCTAACACTTTTATGCCTAATACAAAACTTAAAAATAAAAAGTACCATTAACATTAGAATCAAAACTAAAATTAATACGGAAAAGCATCTTCCACAATAATACCACAGAACCACTAATGGTTAATGGTGGATCAAACGAGTAAATAGTTCGGATTACCAGACTGCGGCTGACTGAAGGAGACCAAAACTATTTAGGAGGGAAGGCAGCTCTCCCTTTGTTTACAGCAATCCAGGAACCAGCGAATGCGCGCTCTCTAATTAGATTCGTAAGCCCGCTGACAATGGCGTGCCACGTGCTTGACAGCCAAGGTGATAACTGTCGCGCGTTCTACCTAAACCAGGCGTTACCATCACCCACATTTATGCCTGCCAAGCTATATCTTCGCCTTAACAAACGAGCCCTTCGTTCTCTACCATTCTGTCTCACTCTCTCTCTCTCTCTTTCTCTCGCGCGCGCGCGTGGTGCATGGTACGTAAAAATTAATTATCGTAGGAGAGCGAAAGCGCAATTACAGTTGGTGCAGCGTCAGCCTGCCAAGTTATTGGATTCGCAGGTCCACCGCGTGCACATACCAAAACGAAAGGCTGATTTTACCAGCGCCATGCAACACCCTCGCACAACTCCCTCTTCTACAGTCGATTTACTGTTTCAGTATTAATTGCTGGTAATCGGCGAGTTAAAGCCCCTCGCAAATTGGCCGTCATTATCGCTGGTTTAGTTCGTTGGAATCGACGCGTTCGATTGACTACCGATTCGATGTAGACTGAGCCTCTAATGGGAAATGCGTGTATTGTATTATGTTAGTTTGGATAAAAAATAGATATTCGTTGGTGTATGTGTAGAGATCTATTAGTTGGATAATTAATGCTATTAACTCGTTTATATTGCTATTGTGTTTGTTATAGTTAAAATCTCGTTGGTTGAAATTAATATTCCTGTATTAGATTTTGCTGGAGTGAAATCGTTAAAAGTTATAGTGGCACTGAAAAGGTATTGTTGTATTTCGATGTACATATACATATGTGAAACAACCACATCGGGAATTCTCTCGGTGTAGTTTCTGGATCACTCTGCGTAATGTGTCAGTCAAGGTGTCAGCCTAAATTCCAGCGGCTTTCGGCGATTCATTGTGCAAGCTAGTCGTGTTCATTCCATCGAAAGAATGGACTATTGAATTCCCAGACGACGAGCGTCACTTCTTATCCTACTAGTTACAGCTTTGATTCCATGAATTTCGAAGCGCTCCACCTTTTCGATCGACTGAACCATACGCGATCGAGAAACCAAACTGATATTGAAAGCACACACGTCTCTTCCTTTCGCGATCGCGTTTCACTTACTCGACTCGGTGATACCCTTTCTCCTTGGTCCTTCGATATCGAAGGGAACACGAATTTCCCGGTGATCCTGGCAAATTAAATTCCAACTTTTCCACTTTCTATGCGTGTATATTCGTACAGTCTGGACTGGAAAGTAGTGCGCGCCTTATTCTGACCGGCACTCGTCGATGCTTTCCACGGCCACTTGGCCTTTTATGCTTTTCGCCATAAATAATTTACGGTCCTCATAGGTACGCAAACACTGGACGCTTACCAAGCAGCATGCTAGATTTCGGCGTTCCTACAGAGGTGCTTTATTGAATAAGCCAGAAATTCGCTGAGTTTCGGACAGACTTGAGGGAGAGATTTTTTGCTAGACCTCGTCTCGTTTTTTGCGAGTAGAACCTCGAGAGAAGGCGTTCTCGAATACTCGGCCACTTGGCTCTTCCTTTGATACATGGGATCCCATTCACGTTAATTGGAAGAGACATTCACGCAGCTCTAGTGTAAATCAAGCGTTTCACTTAGTACGTAATTACTTTCATCGACGAGGAAAAAGTGATCGATCGCCCACGCATCTCATGCGTCATCATTGCATTGACAAATGAATTTCTCTCTCCAATAGTTCCCCTTTTTACTAGAGACAGTTGGGAGAGCGATGGTGGGAAAATGTGTGTTATATTGCTTGAATGATGGAAACCTTCGGAATACGATGTTCTTTGGCGAATTAGTAAATACTCAACCATTTCCGCTGCGCTTTCATTAGCACTCGCGCACCACGGATGTTCGCACAATTGCAGAAGTAATTAACGGATGTTCTTGTAAGAGGCAAACTTAGCGGACTGATTACAACGAGAGAGAGAAAGGAACTCTCGTCTTAAGCTACGACCATCTTTGTCGAGAGGGATAGAAGATTGGAGTAGACGCTAGGTTTCTTCGCTAATAGGGAATGGAAAATCTCCTGTATTGTCCACGTGGAAGCTTTCGATCACTGTTATTCACTTAACCTACCAAAGAAAGAACGTATTTCTCTTCCGAGAATCCTGAAATTCTCACGATTTAATTCGAACGGAATTGCAATTCCCACGGAAATTCTCACCTCATTTGTCTCTAATACAACAGTACAGCCAATTCGACGATGAAATGAAAGTAAAACGAAAATTCCCATAAATCTATCGAATCTAATTTATCGGAAATAAATCACCGATTGTTCGTGTCGATTAATTCATTGACATCGCCAGTGGTGTAGTCAGCCAGGTAGTTTCCCTTGGAAGAGGACTAAGTGTTCGAATATTACTCGGTTTCTATCGGAACACACTGGTGCTGTCTTTCAACTAATACTTTGCTTCTTTCTTCATCCAATAATATTCCTCAATCCTTTCCATTTCTCTCTAATAAAACAGTACAGTCAATTCGACGATGAAATGACAGTAAAACGAAAATTCCCATAAATCTATCGAATCTAATTTATCGGAAATAAATCACCGATTGTTCATGTCGACTAATTCATTGACATCGCTGGTGGTGTAGTCAGCGAGGCAGTTTCCCCTGGAAGAGGCCGAAGCGTCCGAGCATTAATCGGTTTCTACCAATAACGATCGGAACACATCGATACCGCCGTGATATCATCGTTAACGATTTTCCTCTATTATACACGTGTCGAAGCTAATGGGATACCTCTGACATCTGAACGAGGTTATCGCGGCTGGTTTCCTCCCGCGCGTTCTCCCACCATCAACTCAACCCTCAAAGAGAAATTCCCCACGCAAAATGCTCCGCCACTGGAATTCCCTGATAGCGAGCGGAGCAGTTACCTGGTACGTGCGCCAAGTTTCATGTGATACTGCTTGTTCCACCAGCGGATTACATCGGCCAAGGAAACTAATCGTGTTTCCCCTTCGCTCTCTCGCACGAAAATTCAATTCACCCTGTGTTTGGCCGGAGAACATTTTTGCGAGATTTTTTAAAATAGCTTTTCCGCTACCCGAAACATCCAGTGTAGAATGTGAAATAGATAGTTGCTTTTATGTAGACGTCTACTGGAAATTCGGGGTAGAAAGGAATAAAAGGGGGAACATTAATCCGGAAGGACGAATTGATACGTTGTTACTTCCTTGTCCTATTAATTCGAGATCCTAAGGGATGCTACCGGAGAAACCGCTGGTTTGTGGGATCCTTTTGTCAGAAGAAATTAATGTACACCCTAAAGGGGCGAATTCTTGGCCATAGCTAGTCTCTCGATATTTCTTCATTAAGTTCGATTAATCAATTAGGGGGAAGTCAGGCGGATATGAAACAAGCCTTTCTTAAGTGGTTGTATACTAATTGGAATACTTGAAATTGTAAGACTTTGGATGGATTGTGACAAAGTTTTCAACCCTTCATTTTTGTAAAATCAATACAAATATTAAAGCAATATTGATTACTTGTATTTCGACCACATTCGATGACTTTAATTAATACGATCGAGCGTTCCTCGATAATGATTGCTAGGGAACTTGCTCTTAAGACAGAACACACAAGAGTAAATGCATGGACTTGGGAAACTTTGGTCGAAGTTCTTGTGGACCTACGAAGTGCTCCTACAAGGTGCATAACATTGAGCCCAACTAATATCCTAATCAAGTAGTCGCGAATACTGTACTACCGAAAACTTACCAGCAACTGCCCTTAGACCTAAGGCTTTCACAGAGGAGCAAGTTTTGGAGACAAGTATTATTTCAAATCGTAAATTTCTCGACAAGTATTCACAAAAATCTTATGAAAATTTTTAAATGATATTAACCCTTTAACTGCTGCCATCGTTTATTGGCGATTGGCCCCATAAATATTTTTCTGGTAACTGCAGCTGCTTGTAACTTTATAAATGGTCTTTTACGTTTGTAACAAACCGTGAAATTAAGCCAGTGACCTCTTGCTCAGCAATACTACACATATTTATACATAATAGTCAGTATAATAGTTTGTAACAAATTATTAGACGTACTACAATAAATATCTAATTATAATATTTTAATATTTTCGATTATTATTTTAAATCCGTACATTTCATAATAATAACAAACATTTTCTTTCACATCACAATGTTTTTCAATGTTTACAATGATTAAAAAAGAAATTGAATCCAAAAGTTTTGTGCGTTAAAGGGTTAAATGAAAAATACTATCCAAATTAATGATCGAGTACTTCGACTTTTCGACGGTTGAAAATATTTAGACTAACTTTGTCGAGAGTGTGAGTGAACATCAAGAGCTATTGTCGGTGATAGGCTACAGCGTTTACCGAGGTTGACACCACGAGGACGTAGGTGTCTCGACGAAGCAGCAATAACAGTGGCAACAGGGCAGGGTACACCTCTGGATCGAGTGAAATCGGGAAACGCTCGGCGACTGGGGCCTCTTTGATCAGGCACCGGTAAACATTCGACCCCGAGTCACGGATGAGAGCTTGTACCCGTGTCCGAGCACACCCCATGAAGTAATGGAGCTTCGAACTCTCTACCATGACCCTTCCCCTATCATCCACGTACAGCCATGTTCTATTTTAAAATGTTAGCTAAGAATCGCCCAATACCCATCAGAATAGAAATTCAGATCCGTTAGTTCGCATTCGACCATCGAAACTTTCACGAAACTTTTGAAATCGGATTGAACTAATTTCTCTCTTGAGTAATATTTCCTCTGACGGAAGTTAGGTGTTCCAAAAGTCGTTTCTGATGGCGCGTCCTTCGCACTTTCTTTGCGAGGATCTTCAAAGCGGATTGCGAGGAACGAGGGATGAAATTTTCACTAAGTCAGCTAGTATTTCGATTATTATAATATCTGATCTGTTTTTAGTGTAAAAGGGAATAATAAAGGGAGGATAATATAGTTTTTACTCGTAACGATCGCAGTCGAGTGGGTTTGGCTATAATACTTTTTAAAGAGCGTGGCTTCGATATCAGTTACAGGATGTAGCGTGAGGAATTTGAAAATTCACTGGAGAAATCTCGCAGTTACGCCCCGATAAAATAGAAAGAACGATGTAAGCAATATACGGCACACCGCGAGCGCATAATAATGATTTACAACTCCTGGTGGAAATGAAGGGAAGAAGTCGAGAGGGAGAGAACTTTGCATTTCCACTCGACTGGAGCATAGCGAGCTCATTTCTCCCTGCTTCTCTGTTTCAGGTCTATTGAAAGGATCCCGATCTCGTCGAGGTTTTTTGTTGAAAGAAGAGGAGCAACGGAGGAGCCACTATAAAATTCACCGACTACCATTGCACCCAACTGAATTCACCACCCACGTTCTGCAATCTTCCAGCAATTACCGGATCCACGACAGAACTTTTGTGAAAGCGATCGCTAAAAAGGGGAGATATTTCAAAAATACTGCTCCTCGTAAACTTTGAGGCATTCGGTACCTCAATTTATGAATGAAGCTGGATGACATCTCATCGATTGCATCATAAAACTAGAAAGAACTAAACGCTCAGTAGTGAATCTACGATTTGAAGAAGGTTTCAAGAGTGTGGAACCATAGCGAGTTGATCCTAGCTTGCTCATCGTTTCATCCCACTCTCGATCAGGCACGTAAACCACCCGAAGCCGATCAACCAAGTAAAAAAGATAGAGGATCACCCGCATGAGAATCGAAAGGGTTGAACTGTGTGGGAACTGAAGAGGATAGAATAGAAGGGTTAACTGGGAGCAGTGGACGAGGAGTGAATAGATCGAGAAGATGAGAAGGCCGACGAGAGTACGAACGAAGAAACGCGGTACCGGAGGCGCGGACACCTGATGTAGCGAGAGCTATCTTATAGCTCACGATCGAGCGACGGCGACGGCGACGACGACGACGACGAGCGAACGGCGTTCACACCCGATAACGGGCGGTGGTCGGGCGAAAAATGAACGAAAGCGAGGTGTATCTGCTCGGATGGGAAGAAGAGGCAAACGTACCGAGTGACGTACTCAACCGGAGTTTCTACAACGCTAGCTACCCACCTCGAAATCGTAGTTACGAGGACCTTTGGAATCTTGCCACGGATAGGGCTGGCCTTGCAGTCGTCCTATTTCTATTCTCCGTTGCCACTGTCTTCGGTAATATCCTGGTTATCCTAGCTGTAGTGCGTGAGAGATATCTACACACAGCGACTAACTACTTCGTCACGTCATTGGCATTTGCTGACTGTCTAGTTGGCTTAGTAGTAATGCCATTCAGTGCGATCTACGAGGTCCTAGAGAATCGGTGGCTTTTCACTATGGACTGGTGCGATGTTTGGCGATCCCTCGATGTCCTATTCTCGACAGCATCGATACTCAATCTCTGTGTGATCAGTTTGGATCGGTATTGGGCGATTACCGATCCATTCACCTATCCATCTCGAATGAGCCGCAAACGGGCAGCTATTTTGATAGCTATTGTCTGGATCTGTTCAAGCGCGATCTCCTTTCCAGCGATTGCTTGGTGGCGCGCGGTGCGCACTGAGGAGGTCCCTGAAGACAAATGTCCCTTTACCGAGCATCTTGGATATTTAATCTTCTCATCTACGATCAGCTTTTATCTACCGCTTTTCGTAATGGTTTTCACGTATTATCGGATTTATCGAGCGGCTGTCATTCAAACAAGAAGCCTCAAACTGGGTACCAAACAGGTGATGATGACCGGGGTGAGTTCCTGTTCCGGGGAACAGGAACTCACCCTTAGGATGCATCGTGGTGGTGCTACCAATCCGGATGCTCGACATATATTCCGTACAGCATCCAGCACGCCTGAGGACCTTCAAGATCTTGAGGAACCGTTGAATGCTCTTCATAATAACGGATTGACCCGGGTACCTTCGACCCGGATCGGTAGCAAGCAGCACAACGGCAAGAACTTCTCACTGTCGCGCAAGCTCGCCAAGTTCGCCAAGGAGAAGAAAGCCGCGAAGACCCTTGGTATTGTGATGGGTGTCTTCATCGTTTGCTGGCTACCCTTCTTCGTGGTGAACCTGTGGTCGGGCTTTTGCACGCGGTGCATCTGGAAAGAGGAGATCGTCTTCGCTGCTGTCACGTGGCTTGGTTGGATCAATAGTGGCATGAATCCAGTGATATACGCCTGCTGGAGCAGGGATTTTCGAAGGTAAGTGCTCTATTTACTTTTCCTCTATCATCAAACCACCCCTTTCTCTAACTTCCCACCCATTGGCAAAATGCATTGGAGAATAATTCCCCTGAGCGAGCGGAAATTAGCTTGCCAATTGAGGGACTTTGTGAAGGAGAGCAAAAAAAGAAGATGCTGATCGAGCACGTGTCGCGCCTACGATAGATTCGTTTTGGCAAAGATCGCTCAGGAACCTCGAATCTAGGACGAAAGGACGCCGTAATAGGTGCATTCTCCGCATGTAGCATACATAAATTCGTCCTTGATGCACTACGAATGTAACCTAGGGAATGTAGACGACGCGCGCTTTTGTTTCCAAGCGAGCCAACGTTTTCTACCTGGTGAACCGCAATGGAATGATAGCGGTCATGGAATAATGTCGGTGTAGCACCGAGAGCACCGGTATGTGGTTCCCGATTATTAACATACAATTAAATCTGTTTGGTGGGTAATGCGATTCACAGTAATTTGCATTTAGCGCTCGATATTTCAATTCTAATTGCTGAACGAACAGATCTCACTAGTGGCAGTGAGGGTGAGTTGGGAGGGGTCGATGAAACACTGGCAGAAAATGTGGTATCAACCAGCGCAGGTCGTTGGTTAACAATAATGCTTATGCAACGCTAGCAAGCGATCGAGTAATGTATTCGGAATCGACTACATCCGCCGGTGCTTCATAAAGAGTGTCTGGCGAACGAATACAGTGCCGAGTAGCCAGTGGCCCGGCAACCAAATTCGAATGGGATTTTCATCGGAAAAACCGGTCGGCAGCACATTGGCCAAGCGAAATTTAAAACCATTGTAGCAGAGAGCAGCCGGGCTACTATCACGCCATGCCGATCGTAAAGTCCTTGTATGTTCAATAGCCGGCTGACTGAATTGCCAGGTAATCGGGTTCGATTTTTCGACGAGAGCTATCCTGCCGATAATTCCCTCCCCCACCGTAAACTCGATCCCCAACCCTTTCCAAAACTTTATGATACCAAGCTCGCGTGTACTCTCCGCATTGCAGCACGTGACACTCACTGCCACCACCGCCACCGCCGCCGTTCCCGGAGTGAGACGGGAATTGTAATAATCGTCAAGTGTAGGCGAGACTGTCGGAGATAATAGTGGGTGGCTGGAGTACCCCGTTGCGTTAACAATGGGAACGCGTCTCGTTACATGGGAGGAAGTCACCTCGCCCGGCTACGTTTAATGCGAGTTTAATTACAGCACGAAAGCCCCGCGCGATCTTTACGGATCGCCGGTCTGAGCAGGCTGGCACACCGGGACCTGTTAAATAGTAGTTACAACTTTGGATTACTGCCTCCTGGCTGAATCGACCGAACCTCGTTACACGAGAATTGGAAGACAGACTAATTCCAACTACTACGAGACCTTCATCCTCCCTCTATATTCTTCTGATGAACTATTCCTTAGAGAAACTCCATCACCGAAATAATCATAAGTACAGAGTGATTCACTTGCCTTTGAATCGCCAATGATGGATATAGGCCGTTGAAAATGGTATAATTATACGGTGTTGAGTAATTTTAATACAAAGGAGTATTTACCCAATCTTTTCCACGCACTGACATTTATTTATAATATCAAATTCTACCAATAATGGAAATAATTGGAACTCGAGTGTGAAGGGGATGATTAAAAGGCAAGTGACTCACCCTGTACAGTATTTGCTCTAGTAAAGCGTCACGGAACTCTTACCACTTCTCTGTAAAGAAGGTCCTCGGTATTGGAACAAGTTGTAAGCCGCATACTTCGATAAATCAACCCTCTGACCAATTTCAGCAGGTTTTCGATATACGCAATTTATTACTCGACTATATTCCCCGACATAAATTACCGAGCCGAGACTTGTGAACGAGCAATTCGATGGGTGCCTGTTGTGGCGAATTTTATTTGGAGAGAGGATGGAGCAGCGCTTCATAATAGTGGCGAGGGTATTATGACTTGCAATAATATTGGGGAAATATTGGCAGTCGGTGGGAAGAGGGCATAGGGACATAATGAGGCAAGCTATTCACAGGACTAAGCGCAATTTCACAGAACGCGCGCTTTACGAGTGGATGCGTTAAATAATTGACGGCTTTGCTTCATCCCTCTCTCTCTCTCTTTCTCTCTGTTTCTCTCTTCGTTCCTCGAACACTTTTTCTCTTGTCAGCGAATGGAAAGAGTTAGAGAAAGGCATGCAAATAACGCGATTTAATTACGTGTCGCCACACGCATTCCCGAGTGGACGCTGAAAGTGGAACACGAAAGTCTCGGCTGGTTAAATAAATCAAAGGCGGATTTCTCTCTTCTTCCACTGCTTTCTCTCTTTCTCTCTCTCTCTCTTTCTCTCTCGCATCCACTCTGTATGAACCAAGAGGCAGAGAGAATTTTTAACGGCAGCCTCTTTAAATTAACAGAAGAAGATCTTGCCAATCCTCGTGGCTATCCACCCATCGCAGCGATCCGCCGCAATATTTCAAGCGACAAAAACCTCCAAGCACGCGGACGTCATTAATTTCACACCGCCTGACGAGCGGCTGACTTTTCAAAAAGTCATTCTACCCCAACGAAAACATATCAACACTCTCCTTTTGGAGAGTGGTCGCCCACACCAATCACGGACACGCGCTCTCGTTTCCGAAGCCTGCAATATGGCGCAGTGAAAAATGACAGGATTATTTGGAAAGTAACAACAAAGCCTGTAATATTATCCGAAATATAAATATTCTAGTAGAAACAGTGATTCAAGGAATGAAAGAAAATTGTAGAAAGATTAAAATCAAGTTATACATCAAGTTCAGGAGTTTCCTACAATTTTTATACCAATTTCGTGGAGCCATATTGCCTTGCCGGAAGTCGGAAATTTTTTTTGGAGGATGTGAAAATGGCGAACGAAATTGGCTGACACTCTGGCTGAAGGCCAATGTCGATCGGGCTGATTGCGCATCCTGGAATAAGGTGGGAAGGATTGACAGGCCACAACCGTCCATTTACATCGAAGGGGGAAGTCCTGCCGGGGTTGGAAAAAAGATGTGCCACCCTCGATCAAGTGACACAGCCTAAGGAGAGGAACGATTAAGTCACCGGCGATAAAAAAAAAAAGAAGAAGCAAGGAGGCCATTTTAGATAAGCTCTGTGTTGGAGTTTACGCAGGATTAAGTGGAAATGAAGTTTGTAGATCAGGGTTTGCGGGTGGAATATAATTTAATAGTGGCCTTGAACTCTCTCAACTCTCTGCCATTGAGGACAATTTTCTCCGAGGCAAAAATGTCATGATTATAGAACGAAAAGCTTCTTGCTATCGTCGTTCTTGATTGCGTTGAAACGGCAACATGATTAATAAGACATTACGCGTTTCCCGAGTGAACCGAACCAGTACAAAGATTTCAGTAACCGAACGATGATGATTAATGTCCGACTAACGACGAGATAATTAACGACTGTTTGGCGTGCATGACGAATTGTTATCAAGTAGAAGCTCGTTGTCGTTTTGTCTAAGATAAATGGAACATTCCTCCAGCTGTCTCATTACAAGTATAATTACGCTAATGCCTGATATTTCACGAATGCAAAACTCAGAGATGCTAGTCGGATAGTGTCGAGTCCCACAATCAGTGTCATGCGGTGAAGTGGACTCTTTCATAAAGCTGAATAGATTTTTCCTCTCACACACGAGCAATAGCAGAATTGCACAGGGGTTTGGAGAGACATTTTTAGAGATGGTGGAATGCAGCTTCATTTCTCGTTAGCCCGTAACGAGTAATGGAGGGATCGTGGAATGCAAACAATAGGGACAAAGCTGACCAACAACACTCGGACAATTAAAGGCAGCGCGTTCCACTCATCGGTGCATTCTTCGAAGCCAAACGCAGCTAGCTGGCTCACTGCCCATTCTACCTAACCATTCTTTTTTTTTTTTTTTTAATCGAACTCCAGGGAGTGAACATACACACGCATTGCTCGAGAGAAGGCTGCCAGTTTCCGGTGGAACATTTCCAATAAACTTCTATTCGGATGGATCTATCCGTCTCTGGCTGTCGTGTGTTGGAATTCCCCATCAAAAAATTTAATCAGTCCCTGGTCCTTCACGTCGACATGGCGATCAGCTTTTTCGAAAGGGCGGATGACGATTCCCTCCGGAGATTCATGATGCCGTTTAACCGAGGCAAGCCTGGATGCTGGCATTAAGGGATTAAGAGAAGATTCGTACGGTCGACGTGCTCTCGAAGTACATGATCGATAATTCTTCCCTCCACGGAGAACGTTCTTATCGTTCCTTCTCGCAATGGAACGAAATCCTTAAGGGTTTACCTTCGAGGTCTGATTCCCTTTACCTCCGGCTGGATTCTCTAATTGCCAATGGAA
This sequence comes from Ectemnius cavifrons, assembly GCA_964023945.1. Classification (NCBI taxonomy): domain Eukaryota; kingdom Metazoa; phylum Arthropoda; class Insecta; order Hymenoptera; family Crabronidae; genus Ectemnius; species Ectemnius cavifrons. Next base: position 6,025,007 of record OZ030382.1, read on the forward strand.
AAGCACCGCGTGTGACAAGGAAAGAGATTTCGCTGCTGGGATTCCGTGTCGATGGGATTTCAGGTGACCTCGAGTTTCATCGAAATGGAGTCTGCGAGGACAAGGTCGTCTGTCCGAGGGTTCGCCGGGTGGTTCCGCGAGCTTCATTCCATGCTGGGCTTTACAATCCATCACGGAGAGATACGCGAAAGGGCTCCGGACACCTCGAGCGATAGTTCAAAATTGAATGTCACCTCTCGCTTCAACCTGAGATCGAAAGGTCTTCTCGTAAATCCGGAAGTTCCGCTACACTCGTTTCTCCAGCTCAGTCTCTCGATCGATCTACCAATTACCAGGCAGATCAACTTCCGCTCTCGGCACGTCCTCATTTCGACCAATCGAACAATAAATACTGTCTCATTTGCAAAGCTAATTCTTTCTTAAGAGGCCACTTGTCACCCGAGTGAATTATGGGCTACGATGAAAGAGCGCTCGGCCTAGTAAACCGTGCGCAGTGGCGCGTCATCCTGAGAGCGGATAGATAATCGAATCGGTAAGATTCCTGAGCCGCCTGGCTCTGGCGGTTTCATATTTATAAGCTGCTTATAAATATGAAAATCCCAGGGAAGCACGAAGCCTCCCTGGAATTGAGATGCTGGCGAAATGCGAGGTTTTTCAGGGCGTAGCTATTTGCATCGGCGCTCGAGGACGCGATGACGTACTCTCTCGTCATCTCTCTCTTACCTACTTTGCATTCGACTATCCATCCTTTCCTATCTATATATGATATAGGATCGGTGTTGATAGTTCCTCTACGATCACCGAGTAAAGCAATCTCGACACCTTAGATTCGTATCGTGCACCAACATGACTTGCTCCTGTCCTACATTTGTCAACTATCTCGAGACACACCTATCGAACTTGACAAGCACTCCTTGTCAATCACAAGTACTTGAGTTATTTACGAAGAACTGTTTACCTAGCAAGCTCACACGAAATCCGAACCTGTCCGCGATACTGTGACGCCAGCGAATGAATTCGGGAGAGCGTCGATTTCATCGATCACTCAAGCTCGATTGACGCGATGGCAAAGTGGCGATAACACAGAGTGACGAACTCGTCGCGGCGCTTCGCGTTCATTCAAACGAACTGCTGGAAAGCTGGGAAGCTCACTGATTCGCGCGGAAAAGCTCTGCCCCGAATTTCGCTGACGGCGTGCTTTCCAACTAATGTGTGCTTTCACGCGAAGCGTGAGAATTGGCGTGACAGTTTCGCTTGGTGGAAAAGTGTCGAGTGTACCAGTTGGTCCTTGGACTTTGCTCCAGTCACTCTTCCCTCGGCAAAGTATATGAGAGACTGGCTAATTCCAGAAGGCTGTCGTGTTTATGGTGGTCAGCTCGCTAATGAACTGGTTGTGCACGGCAAAATGCCACCGCGGTAGAAACAGGTTACTGGCCGGCTCTCTCCGCGATACGCTTTAATTAGGTAATATCGTAGACAATTTAAAGCTGCTTTGTTCACAATGAGTATCTGACACCTATCTGCCGCAGGATCAAACACAAAGCTAACCAATATTGTTAATAAAGTAGTAATTAACTATTGAACATTAGAGTTAAACGAAGCCTTTCCAACGTATATAATTGAATTAATTTGTGCTTTCTTTTATTTTTACATTGTTATAATCAAGAGACGAACGATTTCGAATTAAGAGCGCCTTAGTGAACACAACATCCGATTACTCGAAGACCGAAGACAGTATATTACATCGAGTGGATGGTGTAGAATTAGTTAGCGTCCCCGTAATAGCTCGTTTCCGTCAAATCGCCGACTCAATCGATCGAACAATCGGATTAATTTGGCCGATTTGTGTGGCGCGCTCTCCTACCAGCTATGGTTCGAGTCCTCTCTGATCTCTGGACAATTCCATCTGGCGATTACTCCAATGACTATGGTCCAAGTCACGAGAGACTTGGTTGGCTACTCGTGAGTCCTCATTATTTTCTAATGATTTTCAATCGATTACGAATCACCTGGAAAATGGTAAAATAAACTCTTCCCTGATCAATTGGAGCGGACGTTTATCGGTCCATTGACACGTAACGTATCGAACGAATCTCAGTGATTTCAGTGACATTTCTCTGCGAAGGGAATGACTGTCGCGCGCGCATACCGCTCGCATTCCTCTCATTTCCCAGTTCAATGAGCACTCGAAGAATTTCAATTCGCCACTGGTAAAGATCGTGATCGTCGGTGGTGTGTTAAGGGAGAAGGGTGCGAGAGCCCGGTGAAGGTTGCACTCTTACTATCTCTAGGATTTGGGTGGGTGGCCACTTAAGGTGTAATTTTAGGCGAAGGACATGAGGAATATCCACAGGATTCACGAGCGACTTTAAACGGGATCCTACGAAGAAGCCACCCTAGCTTTCTTACCATCTCTGTAGGAAGAGACAAGGCAGACTGGAAAGATAAGTTGGGAGAAAGAGCGACCCTGGAAGATATATATCTTGGATAGGTAGGAGCGTTACTCAAACTCCTGAAACTGGCTGCCCGCCAGATATCTCTTAACAATCTCTGGTAAATCTACTCGACGAGAATGTGAATTTAATTTTCCACTCTCTCTCTCTCTCTCTCTCTCTCATATGTACGATACACGGTCCTGTTTACCTCATTTGTAATTTGATCGCTTTTCCACTGCATACGCTCTCATTTACATATACTCTATGGTAATAAAAGCGAATTTGAATTGTAATGCGACCAATTCCTTTTTTCTCAATCCACCCTTCGAAGAGTACTGCGCACTGCTTCTTTTTTTTGTCCGTGGAAGCTACTCCGCACTGAATTCTCCCGATTAACCCTTTCCAAGTCCCATCTCCGGAATCCCTCGACGCGTCTCTCGCAAGGCAAGAAGCCGGATCCTCTTTTATTCAGTCGGAATTGGGGAGCATCCGGAACTTTTGACCGGCTACGTGTGCGCAGAAGGAGTGCTCCTCTCATAGCACAAAGGCTGTTTTTCGCGCGGAATTCGGTCGCTGAGATTGCGGGGCTGGCTCTTTAGCAAATTACTTTTATTCATTCGCACGAAATGAGGCCCGGTAAAGCTCTTCCCTTGGCTTCTTTTCTCGTTTCCCGAGGGCGGCAAAAGAAGGAGAAAGTAGCGGTGGTGGTGGTGGCGGCGGTGGCCTCCTGCTATGGAGACGTGTCGGGGCAAGAAAAATTCGCCGTCTTAAATACGTGGCTTGAGTTAATAACGGGGACTGAGACCCCGGAATTACTCCCTCGCCCACGCTTCTTCTCGCCCACCCTCTTCATCCCTTTTCATCCTACGCGATCACCGTCAGGACATTCCGCGGAGAAAACTCCTGCCACCAGATGATTTACTGTAATTATGTGGCGCAGAAATAATAACGCGCTCAGCGAATTGGAAAGCTACCTTTACTCCTCCAAAAGCCGCGTCAGTGAAATATTAATGTTATTCACCAACGGATACAAAGGCTTTGTTAGCGAATCGCCGGGCTACAGAGCGTTCAAATATTAATCGCTAGGCTCTCATGTCACCCACTAACACTGCAAATCGACTCACACAGCCTACCACTCGAGATCTTTACTGTTTACACTAGCGTAATTGGTGCGAGGTAAACGGCAGGTTTCATACTGATCCTCTTGAACGCATCGCAAACTGATTGAGCACTCAATTCGATTTTCCCTGGTGGGGCAATCGCTTCTGATACAGTTCGAATTGGGTAAAGTCTGGCTCACGTACATCCTGCAAACATACACGTGTACCACATAGAAGCTAGTCACCATTGTTACAGGTTTTCATACATAATGCAACGGTACGTGGATGCGGTATTAACATAGATTTCAATATTTTACGAAGGGAGTGTACATGCGAGAATTCCTGTGGTCTCGCAATAGTGCGGAAAGAGGATGGTTCGTAGCAGAGAAAACTACTTTCTTCGCTTCTTGAAAGATCTATCTTTGTCTCTACGAGTTCTTAGAGAAGGAAAGGAGAGAGAAAGACATGATATCCGGTCATCGTCCGATCTCTCGGACGAGAGATCGGTTTCCGTTGGAATCGGGCAATCTGTCGTCGATTCTGGGATACGTGAGAAGTATGAAAAGCAGCAGCTTCCCTGGGGCAAGTGTCAGTTGCCCTGGGAGTTGGTACGTGTCGTGTTCGTCTCCGCAAGGGCTAGTGAACTGCAAACCCCTTACTATTGACGCGCTGACCGCCCTCATCCATAATGCAACGGTCGACACTGGCTCCGGCTGTTAGACGCCTGACACATCAAAGTACATCAGACCTCCGCAGAGACTTCTTACACAATCCGATTTACATCTACCAGTTTTTCCTATGGGGCCGCGCTTTTTTCGCACTTCGCATTGGAAGCTCTCACGAATTGCTAGAAAAGTTGGACTGCTGAAAGAATGAATGGAAATTCATTCTGGTAAGTGCAGTCACTGCCGTGTCCTTTATTATTTTATTGCATTAGTGTCCTAACAATATGAATATGTTAAGTATTTCAGATAAATATAAAACGCGAGAGGTTTAACAGTAAATGTTAAAACCTGTTAAGAAACAGTGATAATTTCGAATTATTGTACTCTAATAAAACGGAAGTACTCTAGCAAAAAAGTAAAATAATCAATAAACTCAACACATATTATTTTAATATATCTATATCAAACTTTATATCTCGAAAAAAAAGTGCTTTAAGAGACACCGGAGGTGTAACAAGAGAAAATGAAATTCCACTGAGCTCCTCTCCGCTTTGCCTCACCCGTTCTTTCAACGGGCGAATTTATAAGTACAAGTACTAAGAACGATTTCGCCAAGTCGCAGGCGCATCAAGTCGTATGGAAGGGTTAAATCCTGTTGGAAGTCGAGCTGAGTCATTGTCGAGCGGATCTCTATTAGGATCTGGACACGGTGCTGGCATGTTAAATCGCAAATCGCGTGCTACGAAACGAGCGTTACCGCCCTTAACCGTCCGCCGGAGGAGAACACGCTTGCACAGAGCCAGCGAGCTCTCGGCTGTCGCACGTGTGACTATCACGCTTCACGGATGTTTGTCAGGGGCTAAATGCAAAATCGATAGGGGCAAGAGAGCACCACGGCCCTGACTCTCTCTCACTCTCTCTTGTTGCTTCTGTCGGTATTCTATCAGACCGCGATACATGGTATCACCTGCCAGCGAAGTGCTGTCTTCGAGGTTCGAAAACAGGCAAGCCTCGGCACTCTCGCCGAGCGGATATTAATAACGGATTGATCGCGCTTAAAAGCATCCGCGAAGCCGAAAGACTCCGGCTATTGTAAAAGGTTGCACGATTTCGTCGATGCCGACCTCGAGCATATATACTCGTTCCTACACCCACTGAGATTTATAGGCACACCCTTTGCTAGTCTATTAAGGAGCTCCTATTATTTACTAGAGGAAAGATTTTATTAAGTAAGAAGAATGATTAACAGTTTATAGAACGATTGTTTCATCTCGCACGTCAGATGTCTAATTATTATATTGAATCGAAGTGGAAGGAACTTGATTGAAAATTTCCTCTGTCCACGCGTCCTACTGAAAGCTCTCACACGCTTGGTAGTGCAATTAAAAGTTTACTCGAACAAGCTATATTCCCGGGGACAAAAGTGTAAGTGCATGGCTTCTTCCAATCCGGTTGGGGCTTTGGGGATGCTGTTTCAGGAGGGAGCGAGACTTCCGAGTCAGCCAAGGCTTATACTACTGGCAGGCCATCGGCAGACCGTTTCTAACTTTTCACTGGAAGACTTTGCCCTGTCTCCTTTCATCCGACCTTCTCTCTGCCCAGTATCCGATGATACTTTCGTATCTCGGCCCTCACAGCACACCGAGCCAATGTTTCCAACGTGAACGGACGTACCGAGACGTTGATTAAACCTGAAGATATCCTAGCAGGGCACCTGCCACGAATCCTCTGGGACAAGGGAAGCAAATCGAAGATCGCGTGGCAAGACTTTCTAAAACTAATAATAAAGCTTGTTACTTTCGTGACGATCGATTTCACTCGCATTGTCGTGACCGACAGATTCTCGTCTAAATTTGAACGATAACGATTTATTATAAAGTTTCGTAGCGATTAAGGAAATAGGGTGAAAGTTTCAATAACCCATGACGAAATAGTAATGCGGTATGGTCCACTCTTCGTTCTGAACAATTTATTGGGCGAACGTGCCGCTTATCCTGCCGCAAACACGAGTTACATAAAGTCCTTGGATGCATGGAGCACTCTGTACGAGAGCTAGGCAAGAAGCGACGACCGCAAGGGTGGAAGGCTGAACCGCACAAAGAACCGCAAGCAAAGATTAATCCTTCGAGAATTAGTACGCCATTCTGAAACTCCTGCCACGGGCTAAGATCCTAGGACGATTTTTTATACGCTCTTTTCCTGCAGGGCGTCCAATTGCTTCAAAGGTTGGCGAAAGTTCGCCGCCGAATTCACGATCCATGCAATTTCGAGGAGTTATCGCCGCGAAAAATTTTTATGCTCGCAGTAAAGAGGCGCGCGGGGCAGAAGAGAAAGCTGGGGGAAAGAGGAGCAATTGATGCTTTAGATTCTGATATACGTTTCTAAGGGAGAACTCGATCGTGGAAGAGCGATTGAACGACGGGCCGAGTGACTTTTTATGCGGCCACAAAACCACCTCGTGCTCCAAGCATTCATAAGTCTTTGAAATTTCCAGCGGTACTTCAACGAATAGCGCGAGTCAGCCATTACAATCAACAAATTGTACTATTACTAATATTATACTGTCGTCAGATCGTTTGAACGATTAATCTTCCGATAAGTCATTCGAGAAATTAATTATTCCCAGCAAGAGGTGTGAAGGGAAGCCTGAGAAGAAAAGTGTGCGAGAAATATCGGTAAGGTGGGAAAAAGAAATTTTACGAACGCGAGGGAATCCAATAAAATTCTATTAGCCAGCCGACCGAACAAATCCGGGTCACCAAACCTTGGGTGCCACGGCCAAGCCTTCCTATCTCATCGGTACTTTTCCTTCACCGACTACCATCTCGTCAGCCACCTGGACTCCCTAATTTTTTATCCCTCCCTAGTCCAGCATTTATTTTCACCGGAGAGAAACATGCAGCCCGATCGTTACTGTCGCGGACGCATTAATCATCCGGAATTTTTGTCGCAGCCGCAGTTCGCTTGCAAGCTCAAGGCGAGAATTCGAGGGGGGGTGGGAATTAATTCGAGACTCTCTACCGCGAGATTCGAGGTAATTGGGCGTAAAAACACGCTGGCAGCTCTAATTCCTGTTTCAGGAATAAATCAGAGTGCTCCATTCACCAGCTGACCGGCCACAAATCAAAGTGTGCAACTTTTCACCTGGCTCCGGCTACGAGCCGACGTATGCACCAACCCTAGCCACTCTATGCACGAAGTACATATACTCTCGAGGTTCACGTGAATTATGCACTATTAGTGGTAGACCGTGTATTACTCGAAATTATGCCACTCTCGAAAGTCGAGCAACTGGATACTATAAAATGCTAGGTTAGCGTTAACAACCCCTTTGTTATCCCTTGGCAAAAAGAGCTGAATTTGCATGGGGCGATCTAACCTTGATATGGATACCAACACTCGACCTTCGAATCAGTAGGAAGTTATTTTGCTAGGTCAAAGAATTCTGTAGTCTTCTATTCTAACCTCTAAAATGATTGGCCGATACGAACTATCGTGGAAGAGAACCACCCACGTCTCTTTTCCATGATTAAATTCATTAACTATTCAATAGATTGCAGACGGTAAGTCAAGAACGTCGACTCCAACCACTTACAGCTTCCAATGTACCACTTGACATTTAACCGTGCAGATTAAAGAGAGGTACTATTACAATGGCTAGTTTGAGTAAACAGGTTTCCAGAATACTAGAGAATATGTAGCACGCAGGTATTTACGCGGGAGTAAACAAGTATCTCGAATATCGATAGAAACTTGTAGGAAGGAGAAGCATCGAATGAAGGGGATGTTAGAGGTCTTTAAAGGTCAACGGGGAGATGTTGTAACACAGTAATTTACTTGGCTAGTTGTAGGAGCGTGTGTTACTCGCATTACGTGTTACTGGATTCTAATAGCGGTAGTGAGGAAGAGCGGCTACCAAGTCTGGGAGTTAACTCTTTCAAGGACGATAAATCACTTGGGCGGGAAAAGGAACCGCTAGCCCGATGAATGGTCTTTGCTCCGGGCTACATGTACGTACGAGATGGAGCAAGCATCGTTTCCTGACTTGCGTCAGAGAATGGTTACCTTCGAGGAACGAGTGTCGAAGCTGGTGTAACTCGGCCTGTCTTTGTTCCCGAGTCATTCAACCCCTGCGGTGGCGGTCTGTTGGTTCGAGGGTCGACAGCGAACTTCCATGAATGTGCTATGAAGAGCAAGAATGACGAGAAGGAGGTATAAGAGGAGGAAGAGAGAGGAAGAGAGAGAGAGAGTGGATGAGATGAAATGAAAGACGAAAGGCGACGTGTCCCGCAGACGCCAAGGTCTCGATTCGACGTCGTCGGGACGTCGGGCGCCGCGACGTCTGCAGATTCCGCGGCGTTACCCAAACTGGCCCGTACCAAAGGAGCTTTCGTGGCAACCTCTCTCCTTCCTCTGACCCATAAATTTCCAATGTTCTACGTTAACCTACGGATTCTCCACCCCCGCACACTCTCTCCTCTCCACTCCTACACTCGCCTTTTCTCTTAGCTATTTCTCCCTCCCCCCCTCCGATCGAACTAAACCCTCTCTTATTAAAGCTAGCAGGCTTCTCGCTCGATTAAACTTCCCTGTGGATGAAACGCCCTCTCACGAACGATCATTCCGATACCATAATGTGATCGGGAGATGATCCCCGATTTCCTTCGCAACGACTAACCTTTCTCCAAAGTGACAGAGGAAGCGCAAGGACTTGACTAATTAAAATTAATTCCAAAAGAACGTCCCGGTGAGCTGCGAGTAATTATTCACTACGTCTATTATTCAGCGAACATTGTCAGCTAATTCTACCGAGAGTCGAATAGATCCGCTTGGTAGTTCGACAGGTTTAATCATTTATAAATCACTCAGGAATGTCGCGGCAAGTTTCGCCAGCTTCTCGATCGCCCCAACCCTCATCGATTGCCCCTCGAACTTCGACCGATTGTTCTACGGACATTAAACACGCACTCTAAACGCTCTCCAATACCAGGAGATATTATTAAGCCGGATCGATCGGTCTCCCCAAAGTTCTTCGCGAGAGTTCTTTTGTGACGTTCTTGGCGGAAACCAGCGATGAAAATACGATGGCGTGCGTATTTTCTTTTACGTCATAACACCGTAGGCGTTTGGTACACCGAGGATGTAATAGATGACGAAGGCAGTGACGCTCGCCAGGAAAAGCAGTCAGAGAGAAGAAGAGAGAAGGGTTGCAGAGGGAGAGAGAAAGGGAGAGAGACTGTCGTGATTTATACCGGCAACGATAATTAATAGGGACACTGTTACGCATCGCCGTCGTGATAAACGATTACCCGTATCATGAATTATTTAGATACCAAACAATCCCGAGCGAATACCGACGAGGCCGCCGTCAATGCGATATTAATATAGAACTATTTCCCAGTCATCGTCGAGATCGATCACCCATAACCATTGGCTGACGTTGATTCCAATGTGAGAGTGAAACAATACGAGTTCGATATGAGTAAAGGAGTAATATCGCCTGAAGGAAATAGCGATTTTTTTCTACCACCTCTTTTCTGATAAGACTTGGTGGCAGACTGGAGAAAGAGGAGGTAATAATGTTGGGGATACGAAGAGTGAAAGAGAGAGAATGAGAAAGCATGGGAGAGCAATCTCCGTGAAGAAAGGCGTGTATCGCATAATCGATTATGGTCCTTCCGCTATCGGCAACGGTGACGTTCCCTATCTGGCGCAACAATGCCCCGATAATTATGGCCCAGCAATACAGCTGAGGCACGCATCGATGTGAACGTATTAATCGTTGAGAGGAAAGCGCGCATGCCAGTGTGTTGGATCTTTGTTTGGAATCCGACAGCTTTCCTATTGACTGGTCTTAATTAGCTTGAATTTTTCATGATAACTTCGCTTGTATGGAATATTGGTGTAGCATTCATCTACTCTGGTTCATCAATGTGTTATAGCAAATATTGGATGTGAATGGATTAATTGTTGCGAAGAAAACGAGTGTGTGTTTTCTTAGGCTCACTCTAAATGATCTGGAATTTTTTCACGATAACTTCTCTTGTATGGAATATTCATATAATATTCATCTGTACTGTTTCATCAATGTGTTATAACAAACATTAATGCGAAGGGATTAATTGTTGCGAACAATACGAGTGTGTCTTTTTTTACGCCCTCGAATGATCTGGAATTTTTCACGATAACTTCTCCTGTCTGGAATATTTCTAGAATATTCATCTGCACTGCATCATCAACGAGTGATAGTACACATTGCGTGCGCACGTAGGAATGTCAAACGGTGAGGGATAAAATTTTTCGTGGTTTGCATGGCAGGCCGAACGCGCCAGAATTTCAGTGCGATGTGACTGCGATCGATTTCCGGTTCGACGTGTCGTCCCGTCCGGTTGCCGCCAGAAATGCATTCGATGCATCGGTCGGCGCGTCGTTCGTTCGGTCTCATTAGAGGTCGAAACTGTGATCGCTCATTTGTGAGCATCGCGCTAATCAGACGGAATCTTCCGTTCGTTTCGTTTGGCAGCTCTATGATCGAGCGGATATCGTGTCGCAAAACAGGCATCATCGCCAAATGCTAAATACAAAAAGTCCTTTTTTCACCCTTTAAAAAAAATCTACCACCTTATAAACCGCAACAATTAATCATGCTAGTATATCAACAAGACAAATTTGACATTAATATAAACCTGCTGTATTCCAAGAAAAAAATAAGCAATAAAAAATTGCTGCGATGATTCTTAACTATTCAAAGACGATTTCGATGAACTAAAAATTAAGAAACATTCCAAACTTATCGTAGGAAAAATTCGTAGCGTTTATTTCATGACGATCCATTGAGAGCAGGTTGAATCAGCGTACTGGAAATTCGGAAACGCGTTCTGGCAGAGTAAGAGGAGCGTGCCAAGGTATGTGAATCCGCAGCGTGCACGTCGTCGAATAAATTTGTCCGCGCGTATACCAACCCCTCTCTCTTCTGCGTTGGCAATGCGCACCGATGGTGAGAGGGACGCGTGTCCTTGGATGATTAGTCGGGGGACGGAGGGTTAAGGTCAACGGGACGATGAAACCAGGTCAGAGGGAAAGGCAGAAGGGATCGAAAGAGGGCAGGCCAAAGTAGAGCAAGAGAGATGGCAAGAATAGAGCTGGTGAGCAAGTCACTTGCAGGGAACAACATTAATCAGGCTCCGCCGAAAGACGCCTGGCAAACTCTGGCCTCATCCACCCTTCAACCTTCTCCTCCCTTAACTATTTCAGAAGATATAAAGTCCCGAAACACCAGCTGATAAATCCCCTCTGCTATCTTCATCTGGCGAACACTTTGTACTGTTAATTTCGACTCTTTACTTCGAACCAAAGTGAAAAGGAGATCTTGATTCTCACACTGAGAGAGGGAGAGAGAGTGCTCCAGATCATCGGATAAAGGTCGCACATCCGTTATGAAGTCACAAAGGTCACAGGGATTTCACTAGTTCAGAGTGCTGCTCCGATGCAATCTGTGTAGCGCGTCGAGATTCGAGAATATCTAGATCTAGGATCACACGTGGCGCGAAGTAGAACATAGAACGGCGTGGAGTGCACCGAATGCTTGACAAGTTCGCCGATTGCTGATATAAATTCAGTTACGAAGCACTCCCAGGCTTGGTATCGCAAGGTAACTTTTGTCAAGTTAGCAGGCAAGTTCTCGCCAGCCCTTATTGACCATAAACAGTAGCACCGGTAGTTTCGCACTCGGTCATATTTTCCTCAGGAGGAATTCGTAAGTTTGCAGGGAGGCCTTCAAGAGGGTAAAGAGCAATAACAAGAGGCATCAGTCGCGAGAAGAATTTTGAGTGCGAGAGAAGGTACTTGCTTGAATAAAATTAATGTCGCATTCTGAAATGACCTTTCTCGGTGCAGACACATGCGAATCTCTCTGGTTTCTATTGCTCGGCTGCCAGGAAGCAGCTAGGACGAATAAAACTGGCCGCAAAACTTTCTTTTTAGTTGGATGGAATGATGTGCACCGACTCTTAAGAATAACGTCGCTTAGCTTCAACGAAGGCAGAGCCTGATAAAATTACCATGAGACGGACACGCTAAGTGTCCATGTTCTTATCCGATGGTTTTAATGGCCAGCGAGTTAAATAGAGTTCTGACAATTCACCTATCCTTGGCGGAACTACTTTTTCCGATGACTTCCAAGCATCCGCCACTTAGAAATCGGATGACGCGTAACTCCGTCAGATAACGAGAACTTCCGGGACGCTAAGAACGACGACGTTGAATTACAGTCGAGCGTCAAGAGACTAAAGTCGGAAAACCTTCGCCTCTCACGAGGCGCACACCATTAGTACATTCGAACAAATATAATTCTTAAGAAAATTCGACTTTAACAACATAGTTTTCTATTTTACCAACTAAATGAAAATAAAGTGGTTCTTACAGAAGAAAGAAGAGAAGTTACGAGGAAAAAGTTATCAAGGAATCCATTTAAATTCTGTGTTATGCTCGCAATGTTAAAGAACAGAATTCAAGAATGTATTTTCACTGAAAAGAACGAAGTTAAATAATTCCTGCCATATTATTCGTTCCCTTGTGTCTTTAATAAATAAGTAGGATCGCGTATTCGATGGCTCAGAGCCGAGCAGTGATTAATGTCAGATTTAGCTGTCGGAATAGGGTAATCTTTTTACGAGTGAGCCACGTAAAGTAATTCGAATAAAGTGGCGTTCAGGCTGATGGAACTTCAGCGCGACTCCTTACACCATCGGTGGGGAAAGCAACGTTCTCATCTACCCCGCAGTCGAATCCAATACGCTAAGGCTTAGCTGCCACCACTCGTTTGGATAGGTGGGTTTCCTTATATATCCTGCTCTTACTTTTCCACCCTCACTCGAAGCCAATTGGTTGTGTACACCGGTGAAATAAAATCCTGGCAAGAACTAATGACTAGAAATTCTCGAAATCCACTTCACAGGAAGCAGTGGGCTAAGGCTGTTGAAGCCAGCCGGTGGAAAAGCCCTCTGCTATTCCTAAGAAATTCATAGAGTAGATAACAAAAGTATCCGCACGCTTAGTGTTTTTCAAGAAGTGTTCTTAAAGAAGAAAACTATTTTACATAGAAATACATTTTTTTGAATATATATTTTCCGCCATAAATACTAAGTATGACAATACTTTTTCAGCTACTCTGCTTTTACCTTTCACTCTTCATTCGAAACCAATTGGTTGTATACATCGGTGAAATAAAAATCTAATGATTAGAAATTCTTGAAATCCACTTCATAGAAAGCAGTGAGTCAAGACTATTGAAGCCAGACGGTGGAAGAAGCCCTCTGCCATTAGCAAGAAATTCATATGCCGCGTTTGCAGAAACGGCAGATTTATCGAAGAAATTCAATCTCGTACCTGCCGGCCGGCAAAGCGCTGAAGTAGTCTATTTTCCGACGAGAAGGGCGAGCACCCTTCGCCCTATATTTCATTCTAATACATCACGGGCCGCCGCTCTTCTACTACGAGAGACTAGTCAAAAAATCTCAGAAACTCTTCTCCCAAGGAAAATGTTGCTGTTACCATGCTTGCGAGAAAACTTTGGCTCACGTGCCTCGACCAGTATGAACCTGTCGGATTTACAAATCTAAACTGTACGCCGAGGAACCTTTCCGAAAATAGAGTCGATACAAACTTGTCGATACTCATTACATTAATTTTATCACTAACTTTCGTGGTATCAACTTAATTCGTATTTTAGGAAATCATTCAAACAGTAACATAAACGAAATCGTGTAACCACTAATTACTACACTTTTAACAATAATTATTTAATAAAATAGAATCTGGCCACAAAATGGAGACAAACACCATTGCACTTACTACAGAATCTCAAAAGAGTACAAACAAATTTCTAACATAAAGTCTCATTTCTAATACCTAGTGCAGCACAATTCATTCGTTGGACGAATGCTCGGGGCGGAAACAAGGGGGTTGAAGGGGGGTTGGTGCTCGAAGGGGGGGTGGCGCGTGGCCGACTATTCCAATTTGCTAAGTCGTGTCCCGATTAAGCCGCAAGCGGAGTGCCATGCGTGTGTGTACTTGTACGTGTGTGTCCGTACAAGTGGCAGAGGGGGGACCGGCAATCGTTACGGGGATATTTATGAATCCGAGATTGGATCCGCAAGAGGGGGGAGGCAAGAGAAGTCACCACGAGACCGGAAATCGATGCGCCAGCCCTCCGCCCACCCGCTAAGGGATTAAATGCGCAGATCGGAAATCACGAGAAACGGGTAAAGTTAATCGCGTTATAACGGATCTACATATGTTAAAAGCTGAGCCAGTGTTGTCCTTTGGAATTTCACTGGTTTTCTCTTCTTAACCTCGACTAACCCTTTATTGCTACTTGAATAAAAGAAAATTGATGGGTCGAAGTTGTTCAGTTAATAGAACAATCGACGACAATAATATCGAAAAGTCAAAGGATCCTAGTAAGAAATAAATGAATAAAGTTTTAAGGATCGCCGATATCCAATAAAGCAAGTTCAGATTTTCTTCCGGGAGAGTAAGACTCAGTAATTAAACGACGAAATTGGCTACGACCTTTTTAGGGGCTTGGTTCGCAAAGAAATACTTGTCCCGGCTTCTTCCTCCGGAATCCCTGTTATCAGGCGAAGTGTCAAGCTTTTTCTTCACTGGAATCTATGCCGGAAGAAAATAGTACTGGCTTGGAAGACGAATATATCGCAATTACAGGAGCGTCAACCTCACCGCATTAGATCTAATTGAAACCGGGCAAACTAATGCCTCAGTATAGCGCATTATTAATCATTTACCATTACATAATATTGAAATCAGTGAATAATCTACCGAAAATAGGAAGTTCGCTTTAGTACATGAAACTCTGGAGCACTGCTTTCGATATTAGCAGGTGAAGCAGAGCAACGTAAGTATATTTCATCAAGTTAGAAGCTGACTTAACGAATCCTTAATCATAAAAATCAACTGCTCGAAAAAAGAGCCTTGACGCTCGGCGCGGTCCGATTCCAATTAAGGGCGTCGAGTTTCCTGACAAGTGTCCTGCGGCTTGACGATTTAAACTACAAGCTGACTGACTCTAATTAGTAGCTTCAGGGTGATAATACCGGCAGTAGCAATATTCAGGGCAAGTTACAACCCCATTATTGTTGCTCGCTGGATTTGTGCGAGGTGGCTGCTAGTCAAATTAGCTCCCCCTCTCTGTCTCTTTCTCACTGGCACGCGGAAGGTGCCACGTGCACGTGGAATTAGATAGATTGCACGAGTGAGTGATCGACGTGAGCCGAGTCCCTGCGGGCACATTAAGGAGGAACGATCCTAGCTCCCCCGTATTAACCCTTTCCCCCAGAACGCCTCTGGATACACAGAGCGCTCCAGCCGACCATGTAGTTCCCGGAATATCAAACTTGCCTCATTAGTTCACGTCAAGTAGCGAATAAATTCTTAAATAATCGTTGGAGCCACGATTTTTTTCTACCATCATTAGTGTCTCGTCCGCCAGATAATCGGTACCATGAATAATTCAAGGTCCGGTCGAAAAGCCGAGGCCCCAATTGAACAATTGAAAACGGGAATATATACTTCGACCGATATCCAATTCGACAGCGTACTAATTAGAACGCGAATGAATAATTCTATTGAAGCTTCGCCACTTTAATGCCTGGCAAAGGTATTTATGGAATATGCCAAGCTATATCCGGTCCGGGCCATTAGCCTGGAGTCTTACAATACCGTCATTTGAGATCGCGAATGGATTTTGAAATGGACCAACTATCATCCTCTCAAATGAACGAACCGACCCGGCCACGGTGAATCTCGAAGAGTTAATTAGAAAACTTCTAGGCAAATTCCATTAAACTTGCCTTCTTTCACTAGGTAGTGAAGCAGGGCTCATTCGGGAACGTTGACTTTCAAATGTGAACGATCTGATATAATATAAAATCCGAAATTGTTCGTCGCAATCAAAAAATTATAATAATATAGAAAGTATAACGATCAACAAGATATACTTAGTGGCTGTTCGAAGTATGATCACCAGTTTCAAACCAGTTAAAGATTATAATTAGGAAAAGTACGAAGAGGACACTCTGAGCAAATTGGCTGAAACTTTTCATTATTCCAAGAGCTCTTTAAATTCACCTTGTATGATTCTCCTAATTTTCACACACATTCTCACCAAAACCCACAACCAATTAGCGCTAATTGACTTCGTACAAGCGACACTATTTCTTCTAACGCAACACCGTCTGATAATATCAATCTCTCCGAAAAATGTCCAATAAACCAGCAAAAATCTTGGCACTCTCCTTATGGAAAATGGCTCGCACAATGAAGTCGCAGCTGGGATGCATTCAAGTCCGAAAGATCACGCCCGAGATGTTTGGCATTGGTAGTCGCGACACAACGGCGTCTCCTGCTCTCTAAGATTCGCCCTCTAACCCCCTGCTCTTTCCTTCTTCCAACACGTACCGTATCTTTGTACGTCCGTGTGCTCCGGTTTCGAATGCCACGACAGCATGGAAAAACGGGAGCAGCGACGCTCTCGCGTAATATCCATACGAATTCCCATGGAAATCCTGTGCATTTCATGCTTCTTCCTTTCACGCGATGCAGGTGAATTCACTCGACTATTTTTACATCGACATTGAAATCTCAGGCAATCTCATCCGCCCAATGAAACACACTTGTCCCCGATCGCCGGAAATAAGCAAAGTAAGAACAATACGGTGACTTTATACCCTCTGATAATTCCCATCACGATACTTGAGTGGATCCATTCAAAGAATGAGCGAGCCAAACGATAGACCTTCTCGTACCATGGTCTAATTTATCGCACGACCCAACTAATTCGTCGACCACTACTTCCTGCTTCCTTTCCAGGATCAGGAATGCTGCCTTCCATTAAAGATCGTGGACGGCACAATCAACCCCAAGGTTTTCGAGAGGTCCGTCGAGGGTTGGGCATAGAAAATGCTAATTAGGGCGAGGAACGATCACTGCTGCTGTTGGCGGAAGCATTCTCTAGGAGGAGAGTTTTGCTCCGACAGCAGTTAATTGCATAAACCATCTAATACGCTATACGCAGCCGAGTCACCCTGATACGCCTACTGTCCTCCAACTAGGAGTAATATCCTGTCCTACAAACTTTTGTAGAAAGACGCTGAACGTTCCAAGAAGGGAGAAGAACGCTCAGCTTCTTATGGGCCGATATGAAATAACTTGGTCGTAACTCAAGCTACTACTTACGGGCGGCACTTGGTGACAGAAGATTAGACGGCAACTCCTTGCAGCTTCGTCTTTCTCTTGCTTCCTACGCTGGGAAAGCTCACTTCCGCCAGAGTGGCTCAATCGTGTAAGGAATAAAACCAGGAAGACCGTAATGTCAAGAGTGAGACAACGTCGGTGGTATTCCAAGGAAAAACTAAATAACATACTAGTTTTGCGCGCGCATCAGTAGATATAACTTAGTGTGTGTATGTGTGTGTGCGCTGCAAGAGATCACCCGGTCGTCGTTCGTAATTTGGCGGAACAGATCCGGGAGAATTCGGCGTCGTTACCCGAAGATGTTTACTGCCAGGGTGAGCCTGGCTGCCAGGAAATACGTCCTAGGGGGTTTCAGACAGGCGGAGGGAAGGGGAAATCGGTCGGAATGGCTTTATACGAGGGCGAGGTAAGATGCCGCGCACGGAGATAATGGAGAGCGAGAGCGTCGCATCCAATGGACCGTATCAGCGTCGATCGTTAATAATATATCGATTATATAGACTCCGGAAGAATCTATCTATGAATTTACAGCATCCGATAATATATTTGTCAGAATCTTCAAAAAGGGGCCATTTAAAAAGTCCCAATTTTCACTTTCTATTCGGCGACTGTTTTAAAAATTATGACAACTATTTTATCGGATTTTCTCTCCTTTCGCATTTTCCTCTTAATGCGATATTCCCGCCTGCGCTGCTTTCCACCGTACAAGAGCGAATCGTGATTAGCCGGAGCTCTTCAGAACGGATCCGATCACGTTGCAACGCTCGAGTGTCCTTTATCTGGCAACTCCACCAACTATACCTGAATGGTATGCGATCATGCGTATGCTCGCCGCGCCTTTTTCATCTCGGGAATGGGAATGCTGCGGCATCCGATGTGTTTCCGAACCACAAGCGTCCGGCATATATCGGACGACCAAAAATCGGAGATCCCGTGGCGAGATCTCGAGTAGGATCGAGTATTGGTTTGCAAACTGAATGTGCGCTTTTATGAGAGCGAAAGAGAGAGAGAAAGAAAGAGAGAGAGAGAGAATGAGTGGAAAAAAGTGGGTCAAAAGTCAGCAGAGAGAAATGTTGATTATTAAACGAGCGCCACGGATTCGAGTGGGACAGCAAGGCTCGTTTTCCCTTCTCAGCCATTTGCCAGGCTAACAGGAAGATTCTTGCGGTGAGCAAGGTAGTCGGATGTCGAGTAGAAAGCCTGTTAAAGCCCAATCCTGAGCGTTGTTGTAACACGCCTCTTCCAGAGGATGAGGAGGTCGCTGCTGGCGCTCTGCTTATGCGGTTAATCTCGAGGACTTAATTAAAAGACTAGCGGATAATAATTCCCGTAAGAGAGAGAGGAAGCGGCGAGGTCGCCCGTTGTTGTGCGACTCCGCGGAAAATGAAACGCTTAAGGTCTTTCACGGCAAGCGTGAAATATAAGGTCTACTTGCCTCACTGGCTCACCCTTAAATCTTCGCTCTCTGATGTAAATTCTCCTCATCCTTCCAGGGTTCTGCTTCAATCTTATCGCAATTGTTTTCCCTCCGTTCTCACGGTACATGTGCTCAACGAACTCGAGTTCTCTTTCCTCGTCGATGTATACATCAGCTTTAATTGCCACCTGCGCGCATAATCGATCAGTCTCTCGCGACGCTGTTGCTCTGTTTTTCTCAACCAAGGGAAAAGTGAGGATGACGCGCAATCACCAAGGAAAGTAACGCGTCAACCCATCGTTCCTTCATCGAACTATCATATCTTTGCTGTCTAATCAAATGGTGATAACAAATCACAGGAGAGATCTCGTTCTTGCTGGACCAACCTACAGTTTCTGATAAGGTTCGGATGATAAGATTTCTGGCTCTCATAACTCCGGCCGACTCATTCCACACGTTCCAAGAAAAGGAGAATTCCTGTGGCACGTTGAACCACGATGGGCAAATGGGAAACTCGAAATTTTCAATCCTATTTCTCCGAGATCAGGATCGATCCAGGGAGAAATACTCGTGGAGGTTTCACAGGTAATTTCATTTATTTTAAAGGGGTGCGCACTACCTTTTTCTCACTCTCTTTCTATCTCTCTCACTCGCCGAATATAGCTGCCATTTCTTCGGCTTCCTTATATCCTCGCACACACACTCACACACTAACACACATACTGGAATATCGAATCCCAAAGGACTTACCAATACACTCTCTTCTATATCAGCCTCTAAATATCCTACAATCCCTTAAACATATGACATCAGAGAAGGTGAAAAAGCAAGATAGTTGTTATGCCGAGGAGGTAGTTAAAGAAATTGAAAAATGAACAAAAGTTAGTTCTAAATTTGAGGGGGATACAAATGTTAAAGGTGGCGTTAATTGAAGAATTACGTGCTCTAACTGATAAAGTGGGATGCGGTGGGAAGAAGAAGGTCGATGCAGCCGAGGCGAGCTAGGTTGTCGTGAGCTTAACGAAATTACGAGAGCGAAGCGCACCGCCTTCCAACGGGGCTGACTGTGTCCTCCGGATACAGGACCACTAATTCTATTAGCTAATGCGAAAAGCGTACTATTCATATTCACTCGGTGAACTGCAGCTCCTAAATCCACAACAAAAACCAGCCACTCGCCTTAAGCCGGCTGGTGGACGTGATGGGAATGCTTAATTCGTACTAGTATCAAGCAAGCCACTCTTCCTCGCCAGCAGCGGCGAGGTTGCGGCTGCAGCACTTGTTGCGGCCTTTATTAACTGACGCGCGCAAGTGAATCTGGCTTAATAAAATTTTTAGCGTAATCGACATCGCGCCAAGCGATGGTGGCAGCTATTCAGTATTTAACGTCCTGCATCTTTTATTCATGAAGGCTTTGCCAGCCGCAAACACGACCGTTCCACTTTCGGCTTAACGAGCCGCGAGACTGATATCCTTCTTCCTTTGAGAACGCTGCCTTTACTTTCACCGCTCTAATACCCGAACCCCTGACAATTGTCGAGTGACTGTCAGCAAAGGGAACTTTCACCATTGCTTTCGCATTAATTGAGAAATTACAGAAAAGCTGTGAAAGAAATGCGATATTCTATTATAACGCATTTCCACCAAAGCCTCGCAACTCGAACATAAGCGGATTCCCCTCTCGATAGATGAGTTTCAGACCGCTCTATGCCGGCATATTCCACTGACAAGAGGAAATTTAACTCCCTGTGCTTTAGCTGCATACACTGCTAAATGCACAACGGGAGACGGGCGTCTGGATTTGTTTTCAAAAACAGAATAGCGCATTCGCCGAATCCCGAGGAACAAAGAGATGCTGCGATTAACGTTCACTGATAACGCAGGATTTCGAGATTGCCCTCCATTTTAGTTTAACTCGACGTACATCAAAGAAACTAGTGTACACTTAATTACATATAGCGACGAGAATACATCATAGCCGGATGTATAAGCGTTCATAATGTCACCCATTACAAATACATCTTCCAAATTACAGTAATCTATGATCAAAACCACTGCATACTGTTAGCACTAGCGCGTGAATAGTTAGCGAGTTAATTAAATTTATACTGGACACGCTTGTGCGCTGAAGTGTGCGAAGAGTTGGAACACCTGGCACTGACTGAAAGTTACAGCTTGTGTCCGAGAAATTTATGAGACCTAACCCTGTCCCGGAGGGGATAGCTCTCCCTTGACTTATCGAAATTTCGTCCGAACTTTCAGACGACTATTGATGTTAATAAAAATCGTTGAAAAATAAAGGATTTCTTTCTGCCATATATTTTAGTATTCCAATTTCTTCGCACGGATGAATGTGCATATTGATAGGCGTTACCGTAAAAAGTGACTTTACAAAGAAATAGATAGAATGGCGTAATGTAGAGTCAGCAATTAAGCTCGAAACCAGGCTCACTTTGCACTATGGTAATGAGATGCCCGGCTTTATGTCGCGGCGTAAGTCACTCAGGGAGGAGTTTAATGGGCCAGTGCAAGGAAATAAACGACTTTAGAAAGATCCTGGAGAAATCCGTGCCTCCGGCGGAATCTCCCGAATAAATTCGTGGAGACTCCATTTTTTAAAGCTAAGATGCATGAACATTGTTAGCAAAGCCTAGCATTTAGTCAAATTGAAGACTTTAAAAGGAGCTTCCAATGTATTTCCATACAGCAAACTTCTACCTTTTGCATCTTACTTCTTTGATAAAAAGGAAGGAAATATACAAGGTAATCCTAGTAAATGGGCTGCATTCTGAATGCTAGAATATTTATATTCCTGTGAACTACTGAAAAATAGTTTCTCAAATCTTCAATGCAGTCTTTTGAAACCATTGAACAGATCGGAATATTATACATAAGCTTTTTCATGTGTAGAGACGGGGGAGTCTGTTTTCAAGGGGTGAGAGACGACCCGACGAGATTGCCGGTTCTAATCTCTCAATTGTATTACCGGACGCAACGGGAAAAGGGGTGATTGGCCGAAGAGGAGATCACCGTATCAGTGGAGGGCATCAAATTTTCTAGGAGGGCGAGTAGCAGCAAATCAAAATTAAATTCTCGGAAAGCCAAACACCCTCCGCTTGGGCTGAAAGTATCAGGAAGGCAGGAACTGCCGGTCTCGAATAAACTCATTACTCCAATGACTGCGGCAGCACGGACAATTTGTCTGTTTATATTCGACGAGTTTGCACCCCTTGTAGAAATTGAATCGGGTAATTTTGGTTACTCGTGGGGCGATTAGGTTAGGGCGACCAGGCCCTCTGTTGAGACGAACTAACATAACCAAAACTGGTCAAACAAATGTAACAGCAGAAAAAAATCTGATTTTCACTCAGACAGACCCCAATCAAACAAGAAGAAGCTGCGTTTTAAGTAACTTTCAATTTTTTACATTGTATGAGGGTTACACGATCAGCTTGTTCGAAGGATGTAATTATACCGTTGGTGAATCCAGTCATTAGTTCGTTGTCATGGAAAAGATATTTCGTATACGACGTAATAAGTCCATGCCAGGAAGTGTAAGATCCTAGCTGTGAATAAGAGGAACGAATGAGTGCGCGGAGAGCTTATTCTCAAGAAGCGAGGGGCTGAAATTAAGTATCGGTCTACTCTGAGTAAAAGGACGACTTACCTCTTCTATCAAGGTATCATTAACCGCTGGACTAACGCCCTTATAAAGGATAGCCGGCAGATCCGGACCCTCCTATTTGACCTCGATTGCAAAGACTAGACCTTTGATTCGACCGTTGATTCTCCCTCATATATTAAAACTAAGCATCACCCAATATCAAATCGAACCATTTGCACTATCAATATTATTCCGAAGCTCGAAAGAAAATCGTAGAAGAAAGATAAAACGTGACGGAGGATACTAGAAAACTATCGAAAGCTAGTCGATATCCAGACTCGGAAAGTTTGCGGAAACGGGCGAGTGGAAGCAGATATGGTATCCGGGAACGAGGAAAGGAAGTGCAGGAGAATAGTCGCAGTCTACGTCTGCTACATAAAACTCAATGTGCCGATAACGAACTCGCGATAAGGTAACGGCGTAAGTCAGAATCCCGTTAAAGCTGCTTCCTGATATGTTGGTAAAACTCATAGAGCAGGATCTATGAAGTTAAAGTCTTTACTTAAGAAAGCAGAACTATATTCACAGGAAGTATTACTCAAGCCACTTGGAAGGGTAGGAAATGATCTCTATAACGAAAAATAAAAAACCAGCTGAGAATCCTATCGTCATGAGAAGGAAAGCCGGCAGGAACTGGTGGATACGCAATTCATCGTTGCTATCAGAACTTTCCTCATCGATTTTTAACGTGCTTACATTCATTGCGAAATATTTGCTATAAAACTTTGTCATGCCCATCTCAATAAAAGACTGGATTCGTACGTTTATAATATCGAGATACGGTTGACCACGCCAGGTGGCGAAAGCCATTGGATAAGTACCCATTATTTCCTCCATAATATGAACACCCGACGGTAGAACAGGTTTCGCATGCGATACATTTAATTTCACCATCAACGCATAAGTACTATTTCTCCCAGCAAGAAGATCAGCTAGTGTCCTAAGATATTCGGTGCTTTCGAGGACGACGAACCTCTTATGAATTTTCTCCATAACCTCATCTCCCTCGATCAAGTGATCCTTGATAATATTGTCGAAGTCTATGGTGCCCGCAAGGACATAATGGGAATCAGCCAGTTCACTGAGACGGTCTATCTGTGGGCTGGTCGAGTGTATGAGCTGTTCAGCGAGGGATGCCAAGTAGAATTGTGTGAGGTAGAAGCCGTAGATTGCCCAGGAGATAAACTGAATTCGACTGGAAGATCTGCGGGGTTGTCGAGCGA
This sequence comes from Ectemnius cavifrons, assembly GCA_964023945.1. Taxonomy (NCBI): domain Eukaryota; kingdom Metazoa; phylum Arthropoda; class Insecta; order Hymenoptera; family Crabronidae; genus Ectemnius; species Ectemnius cavifrons. Next base: position 6,048,783 of record OZ030382.1, read on the forward strand.
CAGCTACGCCGAGGACCAAAGCGAGCAAGTCCAAGCAGGTTATGTCACGGATTAGGAAGATCCTGACAACGACGCCTAGGATCAGGACACCCACCACGACAACCCAGACGTATGTTTGGAATGGTGCGATGAGGCCACGTAGGGTGATGCCCGATGAGAGAGGAACCATCCACACCACCTGTGTCTCTTCGTACATGGTAGTATAGTCGACGTCGTCATCCGGATCCCACAGTAGGCCACCGATAACTAAATCGACCCTCGTACCATTCTCTCGCGTCTCAGTTACATTCTTGAGGATACTGCTATCGTCGTCCCAAGGAATCTCCACTCGGTTTAGACCGACGTTTGCATTCTTCATCAATTCTTCTATCATGAGACCCTCCACACCGGAGAGTCTCCCTGTGTCGTTCTTCAGTTCTGAATACGGCGGCCAATCGCAGTAACCAAGATTAACGATGCATCCGTTCGTCGAGGGTAATTCGAAACCCTTGAATCGAGTCCAAAGATTATTCTCGCATCGATCCAGTAGTTCCGCTGTCGATGGCACACAGAATTCGCCAGGGTTAAAGGTAATGCTACCTGATAGTAGCATCGAGCCTTCCACTGATCCTAGTGCGACGACCTTCCCTAGGGAATGCTTGCTCCAAGCTACCTGTAGTAACACGTTTGCTTCCCCTAAAAAGCTTTCTTCATCTATGAATGATGTTGTTAATATCACTATAAAATCACAGTTTCGACCACAGAGATACAACAGGCGTTCTGTCGTGTTCTCCATACTGTAGCTATCCTTTACGAGAATAATAGCATTTGATGCTGTTCGTTGCTCTCCCCCAGGAGTCACATCTTCCAGCAGGTAGAGAGGGATTTGCGTGTGGATACTTCTCAAGAACGATTCCTGGAGTTCAACGTCTTCAGCGAGATCCTCTGAGATCCAAAGTGTAGCTCGGTCCGGTTGTGTAGTATACTTCTCAAGGAAGCTTGCGATGCATGGTATGGCATTCAGGAACGCCCGGTTCTTATCTTGCGTTTCTGCCAGCTCTTCCGCGATAAAACGACGCTCCCCAGATCCACGTTCTGCCGCGTACATTTCGAAAAGCGTCTCCGGTACCATGATACTTAGTACAGCGGACCTCACAGAGAATGCGAGCACGAGCATCAAATATTTCAAATGCCAAAAGAGAGCTGTTCTGTTCCCCATAACGCCAATACGTAGTGCTCTATTAACGTTGCGACTCCAACTAACTTTTCATGTCGACCAACGTAATGTACAGTTAATTTGAACGCGATGCATGAGCTTGGCAATGTTACGCTACCGAGTTGTGGATACATTGCCGTTAATTAGGTAAAGATAGCGTTCGAATATGATGAGCCAGTGTGTACCAACCGCAGATAGGTATCATCAGTATATGTATCATCATGGTAGTTATACACGCCAACTGGATATCACTGATTATCAATCATATCAAGAGTCTCGTTAATCTGTCGTTTCTCTCTCGATATTTCTCCCAATTCTCCTTAAGGCACACCAATAAATCGAATCAATGAATCACTCGATTCATACAGAAAAATTATTGAAGGCGTTAAAAAAAAAAACCAGAACCATGTTTTTCGGGGAAAGTGTTATCGTTCGCGTGTCACGCTCATGCAAGAATGGTTCCTATGCAAATAGTTACTCTTGCGCGAGCACGATATTCGAAAAAGTGTTTGAGTCATGCGAGCGTGACGTTGGGAGGAGGGGGCGCGTGTATGTGTGCAGTATATGCCATGACCACACTGACTCGATATCCTGCGGAAAGGTCGTATTGTCGAGCGGTCAACCCATGAAATCGCAAATCCTGACGAACGAGCTTGCCCCGCCATTGATGTATTCGGGCAGCCATAAGCTAGGCCTTCCCGTAAACCATTCTCGAACGCGTTTGCCATTTGGAGAGTTGCCAGTGATACTCGTTGTAGACCAACCGTGTAGAATGAAATGGAAGATTGCTCTCTAACAGTTCGTACTTAATTCGTTTTTCAGAGCCTTCGTGAGGATCCTGTGTTGCTGTTGCCCGAGAAGGATGCGCAGACGATATCAACCGGCCTTCAGGTGTAAACCGAGCCAAGTACGTATGAAATATACGTGGAAAATTAATCCCCAACCCCTAGAACGACCTTCTGTTGGATGACCCCGATAGACTCTCCACGAGTTGATGCACGACATCGGGAAAAATTGCGAGGGAATTAAACATTCTGCCCGTAGGTATACGAAATAAATACTTTTCCATGGAAACAGAGTCTTTTATTGCAGAGTCACTTACATGGCATTCGTAAATGCTATCGATTTCTTCTCATATGTTTTATACGAATTCACTCGGTTCCAAATATATAAAATAGTGAACGTTGGAGAATGAAATCTAGGTTTCCTTTCATTTGGCTCGCACTCAAATGCACCCGCATTAGCCATCAGAAAATTCATATCGAAATTCATTCTCTTGGGAAATTGGGAGCTTTCTTTTCGGTGATTCTACAACGATCTACAGACTTTCCAAACTCCCAAGAGCTTGGAAGAAGATTTGTGGGCCACCTCGTGGAAGATTTTCGTTGGCAAGGTGCAACAGGCGGCGACAGAGATTCATCGTGCAGGAGGGTTACGTTGTACATAGAATGACAGTTGTAGAACTGAGGGAACAAGTGCGTCATTGGTTGGGAAAGGGAGAGATGAGCGCGAGCCAAATGAAAATCGGTCAAGGAAAGAGCGTCAGTGAAGAGCACACTTGAAAAGCCGCCAAGAGAACGAATTTATTGCAACGGTACCTGAAGCTTTCCAAGCTACCCACACTGCTCTATCTTTCACACTTCCTCTCTTCTTTCCCCTCTCTCACTCTCACGTATTCTCTTTCTTTGAGAAAAGTTCGGCGTTATCCCGTCAATCTTAGCAGAGCTTCCAGCATATCTGCGTTCTGCCTCACAGCTACCGATCATTTATCTTGTCATCCCTCGAACCCTTTTCCCTCCGCGCCGCGTCCACATGAAACATCTTGCCGAGCTTTCAAAGCCCCGACGAAAACTACCACCCACTAAAACACACTTTGCGCGAAGACGCTCAATTTTCTTGTGCTCATCAACGAGTTCTACCAGAGAGATTACTAGTCTTCGCACGGGAAGTTTAGGAAAAAGTTACATTTCTTTGCTTGTGTAGGATGTGATAGAGTGTTCTTTACTTCGCAGAATGTCTCCGGATGCAATTCCTGCAGCATATCCCGGCTGACCGAGTGCTTTATTAAAGGGGCCAAAGTGGATAGTGGAGTTTCGAGCATCGAATTCTCTTGGGAGAAATTCGCTTGTGGCTCCAAGTCGAAAAGAGAGGGAGTCGGTCCTGTGATATATGAGGGAAGAAGGCCCCATAAAAGTACATTATAGGACGCGTTAAAATTGTCTTTATGGCGCCGATAGCACTATCTCTAGATTACATCACGGTGCGACATACCGAGTACCGGAGATTTCGACTCGCGATACCATACCGCGATCAATTCGATTAAATCTGAAGGTCGATAGCCTCTCGAATAAACAAGCTACTTTCGATTGGTGTGCCAAAATTCGCCGCGACGAACACTCCGAGGCAGTAGAAGCTGTCTGTAACGAAGATTTGTGACTCGGCGATGGTACGCGGTAGCCGAGAATTCCAGCAAAAAAACGCTCGGCTATGAAACAAACGGAGAAATGGGGACGAGTCGGTGAATCTACGCGGGAAATAAATTTCACTTCTTTTTCGTTGGAATTTTTGCAGCTGTACGCGCGCCAATAGGGAAAGTTAACTTTCAAGAGACTGCCACTTGAAATCGGAGGGGTATTCGTGGCAGTTCCTAAACGCGTTGCAACCCTGTCAAAGAAAGAATGCAACTGTTACACGCGTCTGTGTTCTCTCTGTGTTCGCGGCAATATTGCGGGAGGATTGAATTTCGCGAGCACGTCGTGTGCAGTAGACTGAAAACGACGATCTGTGACTTTCTACTTTGTTTCTCTACGATTTTTCAACCGAGCGAGACACGCTCGAACGCAAATTCCTGCCTGGTCTCCACCCAACAACGGAGCGAACTCTGTATTCTCCTAACGGGTGCACCCGTAGTTTCATCCCCAGGCTCTTACTAGAGTCAGATAAATAAACTTGTTGTGTGCATGCGATAGCTGTGTGCTCGAACTAGCCAATCTGAAATTCAAGCGAGCCAATCCGGCTCCCTTGAGTATGTAACCACCAACCACCCCACGCACCAGAAGAAGTAAATATACCCAAGTAGCATCACCGTTAGAGTAGGATCACTTCTAGAGACCCAAAGTAATTCGAAAGGAGCCACCCACCTATTTAATTAGACTCACTTCAATAGACAGTGCGTTGTTGGACCAAAAAAAAAGAAAAAGTAAAATTAGCCAAGCCCGCAGATGGAGAACGGCCTCTTTTATCGGCACACATCTCACGCTCTATTGGCCCATAACGTACGATCATGAAGGCCTCCCCATACGCCGGCTACCATTTCGCCTGTTATTTCGATTTCATTGATTCGTGCTCCGAGATATACCCATTCCCGGCTCCCACCCGCAGGATTACGATCCTCCTGAATACAGAGGAGCGCATCGAGGGTAAAACGAGAAATGACAGAAAAAAAAAAAGAGGCACTAAAGAATGAGGGATGCTGTACACTGTGCTGCAAGGGATCACAGGATCCTGGCCAATCGGACCAGGATCAATCAGAGTGATGTGACGTTTTTTTCAGAGGTTCACATCGGGAAGATACTACTCCGCGTACTCTCTACACCACGTACGCAGCAGCCGAGAGAGCTCTTGCGAGCAAACCTACATTTAACGAAGGGACACGCTCCTCACGCTACAGAACCTGGTCACCAATTGTCGGAGGCATCCTCGAGACGCCACTACCAAAACCTTACTCATACAATTCCTCTCCCAACCACCCAGTAAAACCGCTACTGCCGAAGCTGCGCCCGCCTTCTTGAGACTTGCCCTCTCCTAGTAATCATCCGAAGGTACTTCATAGAGATTAACGGCGGTCCAAGGAGTCTCTGTCTACGTGCCCGTTAAACGATAGCCTCGGTATGTTGATTAGTCAATGGATAATCGATCACTGGACACACCAGCAGCACAACCATACACCAAGCACGCACCCGAGCACCCTTTTTCATCAATATATACTCGAAGGAACATTATTTACTTACCATCTGTGATCCACGAGCCTTCAATTTCTACACAATTCTGATGAATTCCTGCTCTGTGTGTAGTAATCGAACGATCCACCCAGTCCCTCGTTCGCTCGATTATATATATATATATATATATATATATATATATATATATATATATATATATGCTGCGCCAATGTTTTTACACACCACTTCTGTTTGAAGTCAACGCATTTACGTTGAAAGCGATAAATTCCCGCACGGAATTCGATTTAGGAACGATTTTAATTAACTTTCATTGGCTGTCAATTGAGGCTCCTTTTATTTGGTTAATCGAGCGCGACTGTTTTGGGTGAGATCGATAGACTTCGTTAGAGATTTTCACTCTAGTCGATATGTTGTCGAGTGAAACCTTATCGAAGTAGCTTTTCCAACGAAACTGCACGTATCCGTGTCTCTCTGTTTTGACCCCGGAACGCTTATCGTATCGTAGATGTGTCTGCCCTCCCAGTATATCTCGAGTACAACGTTGAAAGTGTAGTTGACGAGTAAAGAGTTGCCTAATTAATTAGAACACTTAGTGAAGGGATGATTATCCTGCTAGATGCATGCTACAACTCGAGGAATGCCTGTTATGAATATCGTGCTTGAATCTCGGAGTTAATTCCAAATAGTGGCGGGTTTTTATTATTCGAGAAGTCTCACTGAAATTTATTATCACATTATCAATCAATTATCGGAATTACCCATCGTAAATTTCAATGTCAATAAATACAGTTAAAAGGAAAAGGGGAAGAAATATACGACTTTTCTTACGAATTACAAACAACATATAAAACGCGACAGAGAACATATTTTCGTACAGGAATAAGGTCATACCCGAAGGAAGCCTGACTGGATAGCTGGAAGTTGAAACCGAGAGAAGAATCGATGCCACTTCTATTAGTGAGAAGAAATGCGATAGTGCAGCAGTAAAGTATCCACGGGGGAGCAACATTCGCGTTGATAAACGATGATGCCGGCGCTCGCAAATCAATGGATCGAAAGGGCAGCCACTAACAAGAAAACTTGGTAGCCGCGGAAAGTTTATCGACTGTTTGCACGCGATCCGGTGACGAGCGGGAGAGATCAAAATCTCGTTAAATTAATTACTCCCAGCAGCTCGTCCTCCCCTCTCCGCGGCAAACACAATCAACACTTTGTTGCGAGCGGGTACAATGCGCGGCGGCCGGGAATGGAATTGGATTAAACTTATTTTAGTTCGACGACGAGAGAGTACGCGCGCGCGCGCGCGCGCTTCTAATTAGTTGAGCGCCGGGGCTCAAAGTGTCCACGGAACTCGTTACCGAATGACAGAGCTGAGGGGGGGCTTCAGTTACGCTCTCATGTAAAGTAGCAGAGCCCGAAAGCCCGATGGACTACTCTCCTGCGGATCGACCGCTTTTTTGGCAACGAAATTGCAAAATGGATGTTTAATAAAGGTACGCGCTCAATTACATTGCGCGCTATCTCGCGATGATGAAATTGCTTGTCGACAGAAAGTATGTTGGTTGGATAGCGTATATATATGTATATCCCTCTGTAATGCATCCCACCAGAATCGAGCAACGGATCTCGTTTTGATCAACGAGTTAACAAATTGAATTAGCACAGTCGAATATACGAATTTCCCTGCTACTGTTCTACCTCCTGACTATACATACTCGCGCGAATAAAATTGTATACGTGTGTGCGGGCGTCACGTACGCGCCCACGCGTGGATACCGATGGAAAGGTAAACGCGCCTGACACGCGTCGTTTTTCGCGTTTTCAATAGTGATATTGTTTCGTTAGATTGCAATTGTTTGCACTACTTTAACCTCGGATTTCACTCGCTCTGTCTATTCGGTTCGATGTTTCCCGTTACTCGCTGTTTGCTGTGTTTCCAGCCTTTTCAAAAGGTTCCGCTCGAATCAGAGAGGAGAACTCCATTGGTCAAATAAGCGTGCATAGCCCCCGCGCCAAAAAAAACAACATCCACGTTGCTATTGTTCGTGTATTATTAGAGTAATACTTTCACGTAGAACTGTAATCGGTCGATGTGTTACAGGAGTTGATTGTTGGCGTTAAACGGAATATTGGAACAGTCGCTAAATGAACTTGCCGCGTTATTCTCTCGACTTTAGTAGACGCTCGGCTTCTTATTTCACCAGTCTCTATTCTGCTCTTGCAATCTTAATGAATTCAAGGCGCCCTTATCCGCGAGGAACGCAGCGCACGACTTTCCTAGAGATTTAAGAGCGACTATAAAGACTGTAAGGGGAGCGACCGCTAGTCAGACTACTAAGATATACTCTTTCCTAAGATAATAGAGAACTCTTCCTGAAATAATAACCGCATTCTAACAAAGCCTTTCAAAAAGTCAGCCAATTGACTTTTTGAAAGCATTCTTTTTATTTCGGGCTGCTGGAGCATTCAGACGCAGCTGCTTTTAATGAATGCAATCGCCCAGAACAGAAGGCAGTGAAGATGGTGGTAACAAAAATCGTACTTAGTTAGAAAGAGAGAAGAAAAGGAACTGTAATGAGAACACAAAGTTGGCGAGTGTCTTTTAGTGGAATGAAGCGTTGGCCAGTCCAGCGAGTGTGAAAAACTTTAAGCACGTAAAGTGAACCTAATGCAACGATCACGGCCCTGTAGCAGCACTGTAGCATATTAAGGTTCCACGCGATAAACGCTGGAGTATGCGTCCTCGTTCTGGTATTACGGCAGGACACCTAATCTGCGTAACGAAAGCTCGGAGCTTCCAAGTTCAACAAAAACTTTCTCCGAGTGTCGGGATGAGAGAGCAAACCTCTCCCATTAAAACGCCTGACACTCTCGGCTACGCTAGTTCCATCATAATGATAACTGGCTCAGCCAGTCCACCCTTTCTCACTCGGCTAACTGTGTTTTCCTCAGCCATTATTCCTGCCAACGATTTCCCGTACACCTGAAACTTCATCTATTCCATTAAGCATACAACTGGAGCTCATGAATCTCGGCCATAGAACCAGGTGTGTCTGTGTGTATGTGCTTGTGTGGGTGTGCATCGCAGGCCGAATGGATTATCGCGGCCTTTTTCCGGTGAAGTTTACAGCCTGTCAAGCTCCGGTGACATGGATCCAGCATCGCGGCAACGAGCTGCAAATATCGCCATGAAACTCGCCGAAAAACAAGAGCCATGAGTTACGAGGCCGTCCGTCGGCCGGAAGAGAGATATAAATGTCGACAATACGAGCAGCAACCTTTCACTCCTCTTAACCGTGAATTCCTGGTGCTCACCGGCTCTTTTTCAAGTTCACGAGAAGAGCACTTATGATCAGACAACCCGATTACTTATCACACATGAATGAATCAGGGTATGAAAATAAATCTAGCGTAGAAAATAGTGTTACTCCGAAGAAAGTAGATCCGGAAAAAGTAGTTGGAAAACAAGCCGGCTATTAAATAGTAATAATGCGAGAACTAGTCTGCAGGATGGTAAACTTGTCGCAAATAAAGGCTAAGAAAGCGAGCAATGTAAATCTGGAATGCTAATGCCGCGCTAGTAAAACCCGGAACCGGCATAAAATAGTCTCGGAATACGTTACTTTGCATGCGCACTCAGTTTCGGAATTTTCTTGCGTACCTCATTAATCCTGCAATACCGGTAGTAAAATGTATGTACGGAGTTCCAGACCGGTAAAAAAAAAGAAAAGAGTGGTGGATTAAAGTGAGCAAGAATTAAAATTGCTTTGGAATTTCTTAGTAAAAGGGGAGTGCTGCAGTATGTCGAATTATGCTTGGAAGAAAGGCCGGCATTAAGTGCTGATACTTTAACAAAGACAGTGAATTTCTGAAATATTTCATTTCAAATCACAGCGAACGAATGTCAGGAAAATATATTTTCCGCTTGGATTACGGTGACTTAAGGATTTGTCTGAAAGTTTTCAAGAAACTTTTGTTAAGTGAACTTTATTAATCAGAGCGCAATTAAGCTGAATTCAGTCCACCTCTAAAATGACGATAATTGCGTATTCTTTGTAAAAGAGTAATACAAAACTACCAGCGTTTACAGTACAAGTTCCCACAAGAGAAAAGCAGCGGAAAGCTCTGTGTTTCCGTAGCCGTTACTTGGGTTTGAACGCGAGCCCTGGATAACTGACAAACATAGGGAATTGCGCAGTTTGTCGAAAGCCGGATTTCGAGGTTTCAGCTAACAATCGGCAAACACGTAGAACGGCAATATGCAAGGCACCCTTTTAATCGTAGACATATTGTAGCATCGATCTACTATTCAGGAAGAGCTTGTTTGCGGCAATTCGATGTAGCATTGTAACCCCGAAAATAGCATGTATGGTGTCCAAGTGAAATTCGAATTTCCTGACATTCCCAATCGGCGATTTTGTACAATTTAACACGGTGCTAGCCAGATTTCCGATGACCCACTCGGTCATTCCACCCTTGGGAATAGTCGACAGCGATTTTTTCTAACATTTTATCGTTGTTCTTTTACATATATACACGCACGCCGAATATTGAACAGGTAGGAAGAAGCGAAAGTATCGATACTAATATTTATGACGGGTTGCTAGCTATAGGAACTGATTCATTCGTGAAAATTGCTAAAGCTGAAATCCACTTTTATTCGAGGGAACGGAGACCAGGAGGGACGACCCACTGGCAATTCGTTGGATGGGTGACAGCCCAGAGAAACGGAGGACAGTTTTTGTTGCGGGTGAGGTAGAAAAGAGAGAGAGAGAGAGCGAAGATAAAACGTGGTCAAATTGGCCAGGCCTGACCCAGATACTTGTAGTTTCGTGAACCCCTTCGGAAAATGAGCTCTCCCTCTGCGTGGCGAACTGGGAAAATTCTCCCTGAGAGAAAGAAGGTGCGCGCGCTTTTCGAGAGAAAGTTGAAGATGGATCTGGCCGCGGGTGGCCTTCGGGAATTCGTCAGCGGGATACGCGAGCGGAACGAGGAAACTTTTCCCGTTGACGGACTTGCGATATCCCGGAGGATCAAACCGCACTAACAGCTCTCTAAAGACTTGAAACCCTCTGTCTTCCGTGTCAGCGTCCACTTTGCGAATCTGTCGGAGTACTCGTAAGCTTGGTTCATTTATCTGACCCGTCTCTCTTCCGCAGCTATTTGCTCGGTAACTTAAAAACGGCTAACACCGAGACAAGTGACAGGCGTTTCTATTCACAGCTCGGTATTGGGATTAAAAACGTTGCCAGGCGTTCGAAGAAGCCGAGGAGGCTAGAACAATTGGGCTGCCGGCGAAAGTAACGGAAGGGCAAACCTCCCCAATCCACTTAAGGCCAGCTAAGAGAGCGGCGAGCCAATTTCCGGCAAACTTACTTGAAACTTTAATACCCTGACTCTGCCTCCCCCGTTCCACCCCCGCACACCCGTCTACACTTCGCACGATATTCCCCAAATATTTAGGGCAACTTTCGCCGTTTGAACCGCAATCAAGTTCCAATCTCCCGTCGATATTACATTCTCGCCATGCAAGTCTGAGACAAGTTCACCAAGCGCGTTCCGATTGAGAAGCTAGCTAGTTGTGACGGAAGAGGGATCCTATCGAATTATACGGTTTACGCTAGGCAAGGAAAATCCATTTTACCAGCACGAACCCTGACAGAGTGGAAGTTGCTGTCTAGTCGAGAGCCACTGCACTAGCTGGAGGGATTCTTTTCGTGGTTAGCCTGTCCACAGCAGAGGCAACCAGCTGCTAGGAAGGTGCGACACAGTTTGTATGCTCACACGGCTCCAGAGGAGGAGCGTGAATCCAGCGAGAGCCTTTTAAAGAGAAACGCGGCGTACACGACTCTAACAACGTTCGAAGCGAGTCGATCGATCGAGTGAACCCTCGAACAACTAACATTCGCTTTCTCTCTTACTCCGCAAAACCACAAGTTTTCTCTTCAAAGGATTACCCTTAATGTACTGTGTACCTACTCCTACTAGAAAGGCCAGTTCAATGACTACATGAAAAAGACACCTGATCCTTTGCCGAGCGTCACACCAGTTGGAATGTGCATGCTCAGTCAAGTACGGACAAGGAGAATGGAGAACAAAGATCTGCAATAATCTGGAGTACATAGTTCTAACGGACGACTATTGTCCCACCAAGTCGCTCATCAAATATGATTGCATCAGATTTATGATCGTTGCACTGGTTACGAAGCTAATCGAGATCTTCTCTTAAATGGATGCAGTGGAAAGGGTGGAGTAGTATTAGTTACTTAGGATATATGGACCACTGAGGAGAGTCACGTAGAACTCTGAAGAGGAAGATTAACGTGTTATGTGGGTGAATTGCCATTTTCATTGGAACGAGGATAGCGAGAATGGGATGTTCTTGAAGAGGAAGAGTAAAAGAACATTCGACTGGATGCTGGTCTTATTCCAAGCTATTGTATCGAATCTCGAAAAGGCGAAAGTTCGTACGCGACAACAAAGCGAGGTGTCACCGAGCGATATGAGATCTGCTTGCGAGAGAAGCAGCGACATCTTCCATGGTGAGATAACGAGGAAGAGGAAGGGCGCACATATTAGCTTCATCAAGCAATGTCAGGGATATCCGGGGAGCTGAGACATCGTAGAAATACCTAAGCAACATTTCCAGGCCAATGAGCTTCTTTACAGTTTATCACAGAACACGTAACTACACACATCTCTTATCAAAGAGATCCAAGGGTGAGCTGCTAGTCTGTTGATGCCATAATTCCTCGAGTAACTTTGTGAGAAGTTGCTCTCTACTTGTTAGAGAAAAGGATTTATAAAAAAAAGTACAAAGACAACTAAAATACTGGTAAAGTGGCTGATCCCAGATTGAAAAGGAGATTACGGGAAGCAGTCGGCACTAATTTCCCCGACGTACACCAAGCTACTAACACTCCCTCCTGTAAATCCGATGCAAGATAATGCGCCGTAATGTACAAAAAGCATTAGCGAGTGGTGGGTCTCGCGTTAGCAGTCCTGGCATTCCATTTTTCACGGCTTTGTTCCGTTTGTCAGCGAGTCCACGTAATCCAAGAGTGGCTGCTTGTACGTACAGACTAAAAGAGAGACTACAGTGGATTCTGGAAATAGATCTGAGAAAGAGGCCGATTTCACCGAGTACTCTCACTGGTAGAATCTGCTTCCTCGGAACTGGTGAAAGCCGAGGCAAAGTAGCTTTGTTAGTTGCTAGTACTTAAATGAGCGTCATGGTCAACCAGTTCACTTTAATCAAGCTAAAAGAAGTTGCACCGATGCCGCGGAACTTCCGTCAGCGCGACAACCAAGGAAAAGATAGCTACTTTTACTTGATTTCCCATTGCAGCTCTTTGCCCGCTTCCTGTGTACCGCGCATACTAATTACCAGTGGCCCTCCCGGTTGGCGATCAATAAGAATATAGAAAGCCGAACTAGGTGAAGAGGCACGCTAATTAAATTGCTCGCCTCTCACATTCGTTTGAACGCGACCACCGTATGTAAAGGTTCTTTGTACCGCATCAAAGTTATATTAACAGCATAAACAAATAGGTAGTCTATACTGTCGCCCTCTCTGTATTTCGAAACGCCCTGGAGAACTAACTCGATATTCACTCTTACACTACTTCCTTTCCGGTGGGATCTCTACTCAACGGGAATTTCGACTAAATAGGGAAAATGGGTCAGCTGTAGGTTTCATTATTTAACAGGCCTCTATATAAAGTCGATCTCGAGCGTAATGCTCCTGTAAATATGTACTATATATCTTCGCTAGAAATACGAGCCGAACATGACGACACGCTTATCCACCCCTTATCCGCCAAGTTCCTTATTCAGCAATACCAAGTGTGTGTTTCACTCATTTAAAAATCTAATGTCCCATCGTTCTTCTCCTCGACTTCGTGCATCGTACTACCAATACTTTCGTAAATATTATTCTGCCCTTACTATGTTTTCCACCCACGGAAAAGTTTCGTTTACTGGGGCCGCTGTATGTATTAAACATTTCGCCTGGAAAGTTGTAAAGGTGGGAAAGACATCTTAAAGGACTATCATTGAAAGAATCTTTCCTCTGATTTCAGTACGTATCCGGAATGAGCACGGGAGGACAGGCGAGTAATGTGAGCTACAGCAGCGTCAGCCAAAGCAGTGATTCCGGTATGTGCGGCACCGGAAGTAGTCTACCGACGGTTGGGATGTGACGGTACACGGGGGCCCGAAGCGGGCCACGACGCGAGCGAGCGATACGCTTTCGGGACACGTGATTATAGGACATCGAGGAAACGGTCCTTGACCAGGGCCGTTCCTGATCCTCCGCGGAGGACTCGCGCCAAGATCTAAGCGAGTCGCGTTACCAAAACCTCCGAACTTCCAGTGTTTAAAACCGGAAATCGATCGAGCCCACTGAACGACCCTCGCCCCCCTATTCGCCCCTTTCGTCCCCCGTACGCGGTGGAGAAAGAGAACTCGCCAGTACTCTCGACGATCACGCTCATACTTCCGGGAAAAGCTTTGTCGTGTTTGCGCGATATGAAGTGGACCATGAAGAGACACTGTTCCAGGAGTCTGTAAACTATATAGATAGGAAGACTCGATCGCGAAGTCTCCCCTGTACATAGATAGATACGTAGCTAGCACGTTAGTTTTGTAAGAGCGACTCAAGTGGATATCGGGAAAGTAGTGCGAATCGTGAGAGTTAATCCGGAATGATCGATGCCCTTTCGAATGTCCGATCACTTGAGTTTTTCTAGTCGAAAAAATCCGGAGCCTTTGAGTGCTCGATCAATCAGCGCCGATGAACGTTAGATTGGGTAGCTTTTTCAAAGCTCGACCCCGAAATATTCGGTGCTCTAATGATCCGCTCTTGGAACGTCATCGTTTACTTATTGTTTCACTGGTGATTATACCGAAGACGCGAGGATTGACTCTTCGAACTAATGTTCCTTCGAAATTCTATTGAGGGAAACCTATGTCCGATATTGTATGCGTATTTCTATTGTGATCTCTATGTGCGAGGCCATTATTGGACAATCTCTAAGTAACACTCGAGAAGAATGAGAAGTCACTTGTAAAAGTCGTTCACTTCTTTTTCCAAGAAGAGCGCATACGCGTATACATATATAGTTTTAAACACCCGTCGATGTACATACATACTCACGTACGCAAACACGTTGTTGAGCAATTTGTAAATAATAGCCAGAAAATACTGGGTGGCGTGAAACCTACTGCGTGCTCAATGTCCAAACTTTTGTAAGATACACGAGTGCATTCGCTGACAGCACAAAACCCCACCGCGAGCAAATTATTGTTACACCCGCTACTCCGAGGCTAAGTAATTTGACTAATAAAAAAGGTCTGGTTCGCCGGAGAGAGGACTACGCGATCCATTCTCCGAAACTTGCTCTCACTCAACTTGACACTTTAAGAGTCTCCAGTCTCCAAAGTATGGAAATCTCATTCCCAAGAAAAACCAAGCGAACTCCAGTGTAAGAGCTTTCGAGCAAGGTACGTGTGTAGGCCGAGTGGTGGAAAGTGCGCACTGAACAAATCGCGATGCTTAAGCCTTCTAGCAACGCAAACGTGTGAGAGAAAGATTGGTATTTACGACGGGAATAATGTACATACCGAGCAGACGGACAACAGGTCTCCTCGGCAAATATTTTTCCAGAAAACGAAAAGGAGTTCGCTGCCTCCCCCTCTCTCTCTCTCTCTCTCTATTCTTCTTCTGTTCTCTCTCCTATCTTTCTCTGAGAGATCCTATAGTATGTCTCAAACTCCAATTTTCCGCGAAATGTGTTTACCCATTGTCGGCACCGGGGGAATGCTATCTCAACACTCAATATCATTCCCTTCTCCTTTATTTGATTCGAAAATTCAACCTGATTGAAGAATCGTCTGTGAACTTCTCCCCTAATCAATTGGGAAGTCTGGGTTACTGTTGATTTTGTCAAGAAAAGCTACAGTATCGATTATTACAACTATAACCTCGTCACGAGGTATTGATCTTCTGATAAGTTTTCAAGATTACTAGTTCTTTTAATCATACAATATTCTGGCAAGATTCTACTGTTCTAAATGTAGTGTATAATAAAGATCTGCTAAGTAGAACGTAGCAGTAGATTTCCCATTATCGGCTTATGGTAAATGTACTACTAGTTTGATGTGAATATCAATGAGCCACAAGCCGCAAATATACACGTAGTTATGCATTCTATTCAAAGATAGCATTCCCCATGCTGGCGTCATGTGTTTGATGATTGACTAGTGGTATTCAATATTCATATATAATCATGCATAACAGTACACATATAAACATACACGCAATCATGCAATAAAATATACTCATTGTATACATAACATTTATCACATCCATTGATGCATACGCAAACGCAATGTCCAAGAGTAGCAATTCGACGTAAAGCGAGGAGCAACCAAGAAGACTGTTAAGACTGGCGTGCCTCTAAACATCGTGAAACGAAGAGGCACGACATAAATGCGATGAAAATACGTGTAGAGCAAGTATAATCAAGTAATACTTACTGCTAGGTAGTTTGTAGAAAAATGATGATCATGAGGCAAACACTGACTTACGAACGGTTGGCGTTCCTCCGCTTCAGAAATAAATGCGACGTTCGAAAACTAAATTCCAATGGCAGCGCGCACGCTGATTGGCTACGAAAGCTAAAATTGGCAGCGACCAATCAGCGTTTGCTCTGTGACACGCGCGGAAATACGAATGAGTGGAGGAAGTAGTAATGAAGTACGTTTAAATAAATGAGTGTAAGTAAGAGCGCGAAAGAACAAAATTACCACGATCAATGTCCTTGTACTAAAGCTGTGTAATGACAAAAAGTTTGTGGGATTCGCACAATATCCTCGGAAAGAAACTCCAAGCAGAAACATTACCGGAACACGCCTCAATCGTGAATCTCGTGTTTTTACAAAGCTACCAAAGCGAGGCTGACAATGTGAATGACCCTCTGGTAGAATTTATCCTCCCAGTTGTATATACTTTCTTTGTTACCTATAGCATTACATCCATGGAACAGAGAACTTGTAATTAATCGAGGATTATGTAAAAAGATTCTACAGCAGAAGGGGAATGCGAAATCGATAGTATTCCTTACACGAGAAGCTCTGCGAGCCTCTCTGGCCTGTACATACGGTATAAAGAATGTGAAAAGTAGAGAGGGTATACTGCTAATTTCTAAGACACAGTTAATAATCGGGCGTGAGAAGTATTCTAACTCGTGTACGAGACCCTCGTTATCAAGACCACTCAAGTACCTTCGAGAAGATATATCTGTCAGTATGCTGTCTTTTCTAATAAAAATACTAATAAAGAAAATAGTGTTTTGGTATCCTTCATTCCTATATAATTTTCTCCTCCCTCTTTCAAAGAGTTAAATCAAAACTGTAATAAAATACACCAACTGTTTTTATCGTTTGACATTTCTAATTTTTATATTAGATTTAGTATTCTTCGGAGAAGTAGTATATGTTTGTTTACACCAATTATACAATAAGATATATTCTGTAACATGTCACATTACTGGAACATATACTTGGTATACAAGAACAGTACAAAATGTGTGTCACAAATCTTTAACTCGGCTCGACCGTCGTTGATCATGCTATTAGTGCAGACTAATTTATCGTCATTCGATACAAGCTAAAACACGATTATAATGTTCGATATAATTAAAGAATTTATTATGACATCTTTTGTCTTTGTTCTATATACAATTTATTTTTACTATTGTCGCTCATCTCCTTCCATAACTTAGCTATATAGAAATTGATTTACCTAGAAGACATGTTCTGTCCTGGTATGTATCATAAGAAAATACCTACTATATGTGGCGGTGTTTGTACTTGTGTGATACATGAAAATTATACATAATGCTCTCATAGTCTAATTTGCATTCTTTAAGAAAATCCCAGTAGCTTTTACTTTAGTGAAAATCGTGTAATTATTTATTGAAAATCGAAGCTTCTATCAATAGTTCATTTGGAGTAATGATACATCGAGATGTATCTACCGTGCAACTTTGCAATGTTGTTAAAAAGGGAGTATGTAACAAGTCACTTTTATCTTTGGTGTGTATGTACGTGTTTATATACAGAATTTCATGGAAAAAAACTCTGACGACATGGAATGCATGCCCATTCCATTAATATCAAAATGAAATAGTCCACAATTTTACATATGCAGATTTAAAATCACCACTTTATGTGGTTCTTGTATTCTTCAGTTATACTGAATCGCTTGATGGTTTCGTAGCCTAAAATGATCGAGAAGCTAAAACAGGCAGACTGTACAAGCCGGGCAGACAGTCCTTTCGTGAACATTTGCAATTTCTCCTCCACCCAGAGGATTTTGAAAGTACTGCACATACTGTCCAGCCTTTGTACTTGTAATCGCGCTCGCACGATGTCTAAAGGATTAGTAATAATAGTAGTAGTAAATCCACCTAGTGTTCCAGACACTGCTTGGATGAACAAGTGGGAGAACCAGTCCGGAAGTATTTGAATAAGTTCATCTGAAATATATAAAATGTTATAATCTCATTAACAGATCTTAATACAAACTGGCTCCAATAAATCTTATTCATACCTTGATACGTAGTGTACAAACCCCACCACAGAGCGTGATTTGGAACATATGCGCACAAAGATGCAAGGTATCCTCGATAAAAACCACGATAACCATCTGTCGTATAAATTCGGCTGATAATGTCATAGGATAAGTGGGCACGTTTTTTTCCGGGTTCAAGAGTTATTCCCAATGGATTCATTCCCATCTAAAAAGAAAATCATATTGATACAAGCATTCTAAACTACTTTCAAGTCGTACAAAGAAAAAGGTGTAAGCATACCTTGTCCATATAAAGTTGTCCTTGCTTTGTACTATTGATCCCAAGAACCATTAAGTGCTGACTTAACACATCAAAGGGAACTACAATGGTTTGTGCCACTAAACTTGCAGAACCGCCAGCAATTAATGATTTTACTCTTGAGTCTATGTCACCTATTACACTATTCTGTCCAAGTACATGTCGAACACCCTCATAGGTGGATACATAAAACACGCCCGATACAATTTGAACAGAACTAAGCCAAAATCCCCTATAGAGGCCAGAAACTCCCTCAGCTTTGTAGATTTTCTTGCAGGCATCTATCATACCTGGAAAAAAGAATATGCGGGTATATATGCGCTGAAACAATTAAAATTAAATGCAGAAGTTAATCGCATACCACTGTAGATATGATTGTGCCTTTGAATCTGCAATCTGGTTTTGATGACTGTAAGAGGATACAAGAAGCATCTCACTGAGAAGGATGACAACATGCTCAGTGGGAAGAATTTGGTTTTGTCCATCATATCCCATTCTATGGTACGGATGAACGGCGGTGTCTCTATGGCAGACATCCTCAGGGCATTTGCCACCGAGATGTCTGACTTCGTAGTGGTAGTCATTTAATATATTTTGTTGAAGCCTGTGACCCAGTAGAAGCTGCATATCTCATTTGCGTTATGAGCATTAATGCCCAGATCTCTTAGATGTCTGTAAAATAGACGTAACTAGTCCAACTCACCTCTATTCAACACTAAACTATCTATCTAGAAACCATGCGGCATGTGACCTTACATCGGATATAACTGGTTTCGAGCAGTCTACATAATCATCGAAGTTTATCACAGTGAAAAACCCAGGTACTCTGGGTAGGCTCGTGTAACTCACTGACTCAAGCAGAAGAGGAACTCAAGTTACATTTCTCCTGATGTCTCCGTGGTGTCATCAGTTTTCTACGATCATATAAATACCCGGATAGTAAACGACATATGATGTGATGTCACGAATAACATCGATAACTTATTCGTAAACAGAAGCATGGTACGTCACGCCGAAAAATCGGCGTGACTGAGTGGTCGCGCTTTTGTCCGAAAATCGAACATACGACGACGAACCACTGACACTGACCGACTATTCAGGTTACTCAACAATAAGCATGGATAGTGATCCTGCATAAATAAACGAATGTCCACAATTGTGTGCGCTTATTAGCATTCAACTCCATTCCCTGACACTTGTCCTATATTTCATATAGTAGATTCGGCTCAATGCTGCGCCCGCTACAATAATAGAACACGAGTCCAATGCCGCTAGCACGATACAGTGGCACAGTCCGAAATTATTAATTCACTTATCTCGCGGATGACTCTACAAAACGTGTATATCGTACGATCGACAGAAGTCCAATTCTGAGTTTTTATCAACGACACAACAGCACATGACACGAGAGCATTTAGAGAAATACACCTTGAATATTGCTGGCGTTAGAAAACCAAGATGATATGCATCGGAGCAAGGTCACTGCCGCTAGAAATGGGTTATGCCAAAAGAATCTTCTAACGATCACGACGGCCCCCCCAAGAAAAAAATATACCCAAACTTACGATGATGTAATGTCCTGCTAGAATTATATGTATTTTCTAGCAATCGCAATGTACTTTTGCACTTTGCATGATAATGTCACTGGAACACTACTGTCACGGGGTTAAAACATTATTGCGACGATTTGAAGTAAGCGTAAGTTGCAGCCCTTTTTTCAAGAGAATAAAGACACCATTCAGAAAGATCGAATTTTCGACGATTTCTCACTGGAGCGTAAGTCGCAAGGGGTTGAAGCTATGGAAAGTTATGGGCCTTACTGCTATCATTCGCGCATGTGCTTTCTAGAAATTGCAACGATTACAGCGTATCGTGCCTTTCAAGAAGGAACTGCATTCTCATGTATTTCATTTGAGGGTAATCGAGATTTGTGATCCCTAACTTTGCTGTCCCTGCTAGTTTACCATCTGAAGAAAATTTCTCAACGGTAGAGAAGATCGCATGAGTCTGCAGAAGGCGTTGCAGTGCCATATGACTGCAGGTCATTCCAGAGCTTTCAAGTTACCCTAAATTTCTAAACCCTGAAGGTGTGTCGTACTTCTAACTTCCGGTCAACTCTTTACAACAAACTTGATTACCAATCCAAAGAATTAAGTAAGACTACTCGTCAGTGTACTATAAAATACCACAATACGAATTTCCTTTTAGACTCAAATTAAATAAACAAATAATAAACTCACCAAGAGAAATCTATAAATTTATTAAACCTCGTATAAACCCAGCTAATATCTATAAATTCAGTCAAACCAATATTTCTAGAAACGACGAGCGACAGAAATCCACAAGACCTGCCGGGTCAAATCCAAAGCCACGCGAATCGAATCCATCAGTGCCGGCATTGGAAGCTGCATTTTTTACGAGCGAGAGATTTCGCATTGCCGTCAGCTCGCCGATGGAGACGAGGGCGAAAAGTCAACAGCGAATCGCGGGATTATCGGCGAGAGCAAACTCCCGCGGAAGATACGTTCGAGTACGAACCGGGGTTGTTCTCTGCGGGGTGTCCGGAGGGAGAGCGCGGCAGAGAGAAAGAGAGAAAGAGAGAGAGAGCGAGAGAAATTCAGGGGAGAATAGACGGGATGACGGAGCGAGAGACTCGCCAATGAATTCCATGCTCCGCCTACGAAATGGGGTTGGAAGCAACTCGACGTTAGGGGTTGCGCGAGCAACCCTCACGCCGGGGGTTGCATCGTGGGCGTAGACGTATCAGAGACACAACCCCCTGAGAGAGCAACACCCCTGTCTTTCGCGGCGCTACCAGATCAAATCACTCGTCTCAGTCCTATCTTCGATCTTCACCAACTACGTGCCCTGCGCGAGTGGTCGCTGACAGTTCGATCGTGACGTGTTCCTCATCGCTTGCTCGTAAAAATATCAGTGATAATTTGAACAATCAAGTAAATATACAGTGCTGACGGAAGAAGAAAGCGGAATCAGAAGAGATTCTCTTGCGGGAAAGATAAGGAAGCGCGGCATTCGGCTTCCAATATGAATCAAGATCAGGAAGTACCGGCGACGGCCCCGGACTTAACTAGACTGGTTAGTACTTTATTTATTTATTTTATTCGCTTTTCTCTAACATTCTCCATGAATTTTTCATTCGATTTGTATTCTGATTTATCGTTATCCTGAACAGTTATATCCTTGCTAATCGTTCTCGATAATCAGCCCATTATTTGTAACTAAATATATAATGCAAGTTCTGATATTTAACAAAATCAGAGTAATATTATAATAATAATTGATCGAAAGAGCGCATTTCGTGTAATTCCAAAAATCGTAAAGATCGAGATCCATTAACAACGTGGTGGTACCCCAAAAGCAGCACTCAACAGGGACAATAGAGTCATAAGCGCATCGGGTAAGCGAAGTCAGTAAAGGTATAATACACTGTCAATGATCTTTGAGTGTCGAATTGCCGCGGCACGCGCCACCACGCTCCGATGGATCGTCCCACGGGTGCCACCCCTTTGTGTCCTCTAAACACGTAATTGTCACCACCATGCAACCCTCCTGTCTCCCCTTCCCGTGACTGTCACAAGTCAGGGGTATCCAAGAGAGTCTAGTTTGTACACGGACCTTCACTGCCGCGTGACTAGGACACCCCCGAAAAAGCAGTGGGTGGTCAATGGTCGTTCGTCGGAGGTGAGAAGGTCCGAGCCCCCTCGCAACCCCCTCCCCCGGCACTAGAAACACTTGATTTATGTTTGTTGATAGTAAAAATCACGCGATTCCCACAGCACCCGCCCCATCGCTCTGTACCAATTCTTAATTGACTAGCGTGTAAGCTAGCATATGCCGCCACTCGAGTTTCCCATGATTAGGGATCGTCTCTTCATCCGCCGGGGCGTGTAACACCTCGTAAATCCACTAGGAACTATTCCGAATTCTGACTACTCATCTTTTTTCCACCCCATAGACGTATCAACTAATTTTCTACTGTTGGGAAAAAGAAGTCCACCCTGGGAAATGTGTTTGATCATCATTTCGTATGTTTCGATACGAAGTTTGGAAAGTGATCCGTGTTCGGTGTACTTTTCAGTATGAAAGGAAGATAGTCTGAGAGTAGGAACTCATTTGTTCGACATAGAAGATGTCTTTGATGTACTGGTGAGAAGGGAGGCGCAATTAGCCGATAGACTCGGCCAGTGACAATCCGAAATCGCGGCTTCTCCTGTCACGCATTGTTCGTTTTCTGGCGCGTTCGCACCGAGCATCATTGTCTTGGCACCCTCCACTATGAGAAGAGTGGCAAAAGGAAAGAAGGGAAAGGTCTCTCGTCTAAGTGGCAACGCCTCCAGCTCCTAATTGATAAAATTGGATGGCACGTCTTTGTGTGCTTGAACGATAGCTGGCTCGACGACAGGAAAGGCCTCTCTCTTGATCTTACGATTCTTGGTACTCGGGCAATGCCCAAGAGCAATGTCTAATTTATCTTCATCCACCAATAGCCTGTCATTAACCTTTCCTTCGACTCAGTTACCCTAACTCTGCAAACCGACGCAAAATGTTCTGTTAAATTATGCAAAGGACTTGTTAACTAAGCCGACAGATAATTCGTGGTTGGGAAATCCGATGGAAGGGTTGCGTGCGGAAGAAAGAGATTGAAGAGCGATCAGTGTCCCGACGGGTGAACCCGGTCGATCTAGCCGTCGACAAGGGGACCTAACGCTGTGTTTCGAACGTGTTGTCTGCTCGATGACTTTATTATAAACCGAACCAAAGTGCGCAATTACGAGGGTGGAGTAGGAGCCGCGGAATTGGGGTGTCGACCCCTCGATCGCTCTACGAAGTCCCCGGAAACGATGGGGCGTTCCCCCCCTCGCTACGACTCCTGGCTATCTCGTTTTCACTAGGTACGACGATTTCGCCCGTTTGTTTCCTCTTCGAGTGACACACATACGTCGGGCTGATCCACTTACGTGGGCATCTTTCTGCAGGAAATCGTCGCGCCATGGGAAAGGTCAGGAAGAAAGAACGAAATGCTAAACGACACGTGGCTATGTTTGCCTATTTTCTGTACGAGCCATTAACCCGTTAATTCGCTCGATTAATCTTGTACGGATGCAGAAAAATCTTGGCATCTTTTTTAGGGGGTTGCATCAACCCCTGCGATAGTAAAACTCGTTTCAGTAGTGTTGTTTTATGTATACTTTTCTTTGTTACTGGGCTTGTTTGATTTCGGCAGTACAATAGAGATTGGAATAAATTTTCTTTCTGAATACATTTTTATACTTTTAACACTTTCGCAATGGGTAGCTCTGACGGAAGAGCTTCGACTGGATCTGTAGTTGAACGCAGGAGATTTGATCGTCGATTTTCGTAACAAATATAAAATGACGTATAAATATGTCAGTGTGAAGCAGCTTTACATTTAAAAATGACGTAATACTGTGCGAATGTATTAATAATGTAAGACGAGTAACTGGATAAGCTTTCTTTTGCGTTTTTCTTTTAATTTAAATATTGGCTTGGAGATCAGTTTGCGCGGATTAAATGTCGACCGCGTCCTCGCCGGCAAATGTAATTAAAATTTATGTCGGCTGGCACAGCCTGCGGATTATAAGTGCTAAGCCATCCACCACGACTAATTATGAATGACTATTAATTGCGATTAAAGGACGTCTTCTACCGCGCTCGATTAATGTTCAACGGTGCGAACGGAAAATTGATATTAATGGTTCGCTACAGCGAGCGCAGGACGTGTCTACTCTTCCGAAACAGTGTGTATCATTTGCCGACGTAAAGCAAGCAGCTCGCTGATTTGATAAATCTGAACCTGCAAGCGATCTCTGCTGAGCGTAGCAAAACTTTGCAACGTTCGCTGCGTGGATGCTGCGACACAGCAGGCTTATTGGAATTTCCAAAACCGGTAACCGGCTTTACCACTAGATTGCTCCGCAAGGAGGAAACCATCCAATCGTTCACCGGATGTCCTCCTCGCCTTCTCGCGCACGTCTCGCTCCCCGTTCTCCTCACTGTCTCATTCCACGCCCTTTACTTCTTTACTTCATTTGAACCTCGTTCTCGAAACTCTTTTCATTCAGGATCCATTCTCTAATTCAGTTCAACTACTGAATAAACATCATTCGTCTATTTTTATTTGTATTTCTCTGAAAGAATCTCGGATTTCTCTTAATTGCAATTCGATTTAATATTGTTTCAGCCAAGCGAAGGTTTTGGCAGATTGAACGAGCAGCTTCCAGCAGTACCAGCGGAATACTGCAGCTCAGACTATCCTGTGGCTCCAGGCTTGAACGGGAGCAAACTTCATCCAGGTAAATTAGAACAGCGGCTGAAAGTCTGTGTTACTTGAGGTACCACAGACTCCGAGCAAAAATCTCGTGCGACCCCTAATTGCACTTGAGGCTGGGCGGTCGCGCACGGCAAATTATTTGCTTCTTAACGAGTTTTCGGGAATAAAGTGAAGGGGGATGGAAGAAGCCGAGGGACGACAAGGGGCGGTTCGTCCTTCCTTGATTCTTCGTCTCTTGTCTGCGATTTTGAAGCTCTTTGATACGACTTTACCCAGCACGATCGCCGCGCCACTCTGACACGAAATCTCTCTCTCTCTCTCTCTCTCGCCTCTTTCTTGCTCCTCAATACGCCTTCAATGTAAACCCAGACTCACACACAGACACACGTCCTGAGATCGGTGCACGAGGAAAATACATTGAGAAAGCAAGGCGCACTGCTCGCGGGGCACGTGCAGGATGTGGAAGAACTAGTGTGCGAGGGAGTACGGAACGGCATCACCCCCCGAAGAGAGCCTGTCACTCGCAGGCAGCCAAGTCGATATCTTTATAGAGTCGCATCAACGACGATATTATTTTCTACGTTCCTCCACCGCAATTACGCTCCAAGACCTTCTGAAATGGTCCCTGTGTCCGCGAGTCCTTGGTGGACATGATTCTTAAGACATTCTCCAACCTTCCTTACAGCATTTCTAAAAAAAGAGAAAAATATTCTAATATGCTTCGATAATACTGCACATATTCTCTATGAGATTCAATATTTTTAGAATGCGCCTTAATAAAAAATAGGGAGTGGATACAACGCAAAGAATTCTTGTGTGATTAGTTTCTAATCGCAGCTCGACTTTCTAGTCGTTATCGTCTATTTTGACTGTGTGGATCGAGCTTATCCGTGGGCTATCTATATTTTTACTTAGCCTTGACCCAGAAATCGTTCGACACGACGAGGAGGAATTCAATAAGCAACGTATTATCGCCGCAAAAGAGCCCCATGGGGTTCGAGAGAGAGAGAGAGAGATAGAGTGGGAATCGGTGGAAAGTTCTCCCCGTAGCACTCGTAGGATTCGTAACCACCCCATTCGCGTCTGGCTGCGCAGTGATTGACACTTTATATCTAGCATTGGCATGCTACGGTGTGAACCGCCAGCAGCCAGGATGGACCACCCCCGTCTAACTCAATCACTGCCTATAATGCTGCAATTTCTCTATCGTAATCGCGTTAGCCCCCCTTACCACTCCTCGGCGCGCTCTCCTTCCTACTCGATCCACTTTTCCACGAGCTCTGCATCGAGTCGACGAGAAGAAATATTGAAACGTCTTGCCTCTGCCTGAGAAAGCCTGAAATCTCATGTTTCCGCCACCGAAACTCTTGCTTCTGACACTATCGAGAGATTCTAGGATGACTTCGACCCCTGTTATCGAACAGTTATCACAATGCTTTTTGAGAGAGATGAATAGTGAAAAATCTTCTGTATGTTATGAAAGATTTCTAGTTATATTAATGGGATAATTTATCCGAATTCAGAATAGTAGAATATGAGAATGTCCAGCGGAGAATAAATCGAGAGAGGATCATTATTCCTGAGCAATGAGACGAAGAATAAGTAGATTCGACTCATTCCACTGAGAGAATCACTCGCGAGAACAAAACGAGGTTACCGACAAGTGGCTACCCATGGCGAATCCTGGAGACCCATTAAACAAGACCCCATATAACGCCATTGCTCTTTCCAAGGCATTCTTATGTACATGTGTGCTCTCCGCCACCGTTGAAGGGTTTGTTTTTGCCACTGATTCATCCCCCCGTCGTTGGCCCCCTTTTCTTCCCATTCTCAGCAGCCCTTCGCTCGAGCCGAGAGGAATCGCAGATACAGTGTCTCATCCTGACACAATTACCCTAGTCCTATAATCCCTTGTCCCCAGAAATAGTAGGAACAAGAGCGCCAAGCTGCTCGCCTGGAAATTCGCTCCTCTGATTGACTTCAACGCCAGCAGGAGCTCTTATTTATACGCAGGGGATGATCGTATATGCTTTCGATAGCTAATTTTACTTGTACAGATTCCTCGCCCTTACAATGATGTTTCTCTATGTCCCTGTCAAATTAGTCATGTGATAATGATAGTCCTTTGATGGATTTCCTCGTACACTGATTCTCAAGAGTGATATTCATTGTGATATATGAATTTTCATGTGGATATTCGGACACCCGGTATTATTCCGAGAGAGTAGGATTCTAATATGATGTTATTTTTGGGAAAGTCGGATTTGTGTGTAGACTTCTAATAAATATAAGATAAGTGCTCGATAAGATATCGAGTTGCGTAACATACTCGCTTGACAACTTGCTTCCTATACTGGTGGATTATGTAACTCGCACATGCTGTTATATGCGATGATATTCGAGTTAGGAAAAGCGAATAAAATGTTATAATAATATTAATAAAAATGTCATATTATTTAAATACGATTTTGTGGTATAATGAGAATTCTGTATATTTCAGCAAGCCAAATCTATCCACCGCAGGAATACCGACAAGAGCCATGGCTTCAAGATGGTGAGTATATTCATATAATAAATTTTATATTAATTAATAAATAAAAGTAGGTTTTTATCCATGTAAATATTCCTTATAACGTAGCATAGGCGACCCTCTAGCATCAGCTGCCCGGATAGCTCAGTCGGTAGAGCATCAGACTTTTAATCTGAGGGTCCAGGGTTCGAGTCCCTGTTCGGGCGGTTTCTTTTTGTCTTTTTTCATCAAATTAATAGAATCTCATCGTCCACTGTTATTATCCAATAGAACTAAATGAAAAAAGGTAAAGTTTCTTTAAAAAATCGACGTTATCGATTCACGTTTTCTTTATTAACTAAATTGGATTGCTATTAGTTGCGTTTTCCATTTTCAACGGAATGACTTAACGAAAAGTTCGTATGCAATGAATAGAGTTCACTCTATGATGGAAAGCTATCGAGGAAGGTCGAACCATTAGTGCGATTGGTTTCTGAAAATAGTGATCGACTTTATGACCTTCGACAAACGTCTCACCTAAATGTACCCTACCTTGCCAAAGTAATAGGAGTAATAATGTCTGAAGTTAGCTCGAAGATTATAATCGACACATCGACACATGTTCAAACATTAGATTTTACTATAAATTTATCATCGAATCCATTAATTATCGAGAGTTTCTAAGACGAAAATCCAAGTCACAAGCGATTTATCCGCGCACAGGCAAACCTCGCTGTTCGGAACATTAATTTTAATTACTTACTTACGATCTGTAACACGATGCAAGGGCGATATTATATTGTGCGCATTAAAGGGGCTCATCTTCTCTTGTGGGGTGTTGAGAGCCCCATGGCCAATGGGTCAGCACTACAGGGGAATAATGGCACACAAGGATTGCGAGTACTTGCAACTCTGCCTTACAATGCAACCTTTGTTAATAAACTATACTTAACAGTTCATGAAAATTTAACAAAATTATCGTTATAATTAAAACTGTACAATTCCTTATTAGGAAAGATACAATGAATTGCAATGACTTTTTCTATAAAATTGTAGGTAGCAGTTGCGAGACTGAAGACAGCGAGCAGTATGTGCCAGAGTTCCATCGTCTGTCAAGTGAGTATAACAGGCAAAACTGTGAGAATCTTAGAAGAAACTCGACGCCAGTAGTATCGAATCGAAATTGCTAGTCTCTTTTCCAATAACTTCGCCTAGTCGTAAGTCGCAGGAGATCGAAGTTAGCCTAATAGTTACTGAAGGGAAGTCAATCTCGAAGGAAGCGGAAGCTCGCGCGGAAATGTTTCGCACATGCAGTTTAATGCTCGATTCCGAGGCGTCCTGATGCAATCTACATCCAGGACGTGTTTCCAATTACCTGTGACTCTCTGTCAACTCGGCAATTCCGGCTTGAAGTGTCTGGTCATGGAAAAAGAGTTAGACATGCCCCCTTTTTGCGTAGCAGAACACCCATCTTCTCAAGCCCGTGTTTCTTTTAAGCCGTAGGAACTTGCGGAGTAATCTTTCAAGCTAACTCGAGCCTGGTTGCTTTTAATATCGAACGCGTGTACTTTATTGAAAAGATGGAGCGGCCGAGAGTTTAGCCCTCGGGGGTTTGTCTGATTTTTCCGAAGCGCGCTAAGACGAAAGAATCAACAGGAGAGTTGGCCGATTATATCGGGATCGCATTACCAAGAGCACTTTATATTAAGCCAGCGGCGTTCCTCTCCTTCTTTTTTTCCTCCTCCCCCTCCAACTTTTTCTATCGTCGACTTATTAACATTGCGAGTCAATCTTCACCCTCGCTATTTTTTCTTCCCGCTCGCATTAGCGCGCCCACAAAAGATGGATGCTGATCCCGTTCCCCGGTTGAGTGCGAGCAAGAGATCGAGATGATGGAAAGAGAGATAAAGCTTTTTGCACCGCTGATTTCAGAGGATTCAGGAGATATTTTCCAGCTGGAAATGGGCGAGCAAACGCTCGAGGCAGGCTCGGGAGGACCAGATAATGTCTATATGCACACTCGAACACGTACACAGTAGCAAGAGTCTACGCCGGGAACGCATGCTGTTCGCAACGTTATATTTACATCGCCGTGTACACAAGAGTGAGGTGGTGTGCTCGCACACTGTTTGCCTCCGCCAATTTCTGTTTGCAATGATAGATCCCTTCTTTGCTACTTTTCCGGTTTTATTGAATTAGCCTTCTGTATCGCTGTATTACAATTGTAATCACGCCTCCTAATAATTACTCGGTAATGATTAAATGCATGTTCGATCGTGAAAGGCATCGCAACCGATAACCATCGAAGTATTGTATTTATACTATATATAGAAAATCTATCAAATATATTTCTTTTTTTCAGTTCAAATTTATGAGTTTTCGTTTAATACATATTCCTCCGGGGCATGCATTTCTTCCCGACGATATTCTCTACTGGATTTATTTGTACCTACAATAACAAGCATTTCGAAGTTTGATCCCTCTTGTTTACCTATGACCCGTGCTAAATAATATAACAAACATATCTTTATACATCGATTGTTCACGAAACAAAGGTACTATCGAAGTAATTTACAAAATTCTTGGAAATTACTCAATTGAAGTATGATGAGTGATGCTTACTGGTTGATCGTGCGATGGATGTGGCAGACTTTATCCTTCAGTCAGATATCGTTGTAAACTTCCGATGTTTGCAAATACAATGATTGCCGGAGGCCTCTGACTTATGCTTCCCACGGCCGGGAGTCTGTTTGATTTATCGAGAGGGTGGCGCACCCCAAGCGCGCGCAAAATCGCTGGCGCCCCTATTAGAAAGCCAACCACCACTCCGCTTGCCCTTCGAGGTCGTTGCAACGATGCGCCTTTACTTCCGGCCCCACACGCGCCCTTATGTCCCTTACGACGAACTCTC
This sequence comes from Ectemnius cavifrons, assembly GCA_964023945.1. Lineage (NCBI taxonomy): Eukaryota > Metazoa > Arthropoda > Insecta > Hymenoptera > Crabronidae > Ectemnius > Ectemnius cavifrons. The sequence continues at coordinate 6,078,569 of OZ030382.1, forward strand.
TTCCGCCAGGGTATCCACAGCCTCGATAAACTTACACGAGTGTATACAAGGATCGTATCACGAAAAGATCAAGCTTCTTTTACGACCATTAAAAGAAAAAGCTTTATCAACATAAGATTAAATCGAAAATTTTAATATGTCATTACAGATGCCGGTGTAAAGCAAGAGCCAGCAAATTGCAGGAGAATTCAAGACGGCAGTTTCCAATCGCAATTTACAGCATCCTCGGTTACACATCCTCATACTCAGGACAGTACCTTCCTCGAGTTGAATTCGACTAATCGTGAAAGTTGCTTCGGGTAAAAAGACAAGTCCACATAGAAGATAAATCGAAACTTAATAATAAAAAGAAATAATAATATCGTTTGTTGAAACAGAACTAGCAAGTTAAGTCCGCAACCACAGGAGAGTACGAAGAATGTCTCGGTAAAGGAAGAGCCTGCAGATCGTGGTTACGTCGAGCCGATTCCAGTGGCGATCATATCAGCTTCCACCACCCAGGACACCCGAAACGGTAAGGATAATAAATCCCTATAAAGTTGAATGGAAGACTAGATCACTAGTCGAACTGTATCGCTCTAGTCTCTATCCTTAAACGCACGCCGTGACAAATCTCTTGACAATGGATCCACGTGGCACGGCACCACCCCATGAGTCCCATAAATAATTGGAGTACAGGGGTACTCGACACCACTGCATCCATTAATCGAGCTTGGCTTCTTCTTCTTCCGGTTGTCGCTCGACAAAACTTTTACGTACGGAAATCTCTCATTGCTCCAGTTATTCCTCTCTTGTCGAACATCATTCATTTTTCACGAGCGATGTAAGAGAGAACCTCGTCATAATCCCTTGGATGCTTTGTTCGACCAGCTCACGCGTGATACTAAGTACGCGTAAGTGAATAATTGAAGAATGCTTTCAACTGAAAAGCTCCAAGCAGAGAGAGAGAAAGAGACATAGAGATCGACAATGATGAGAGGGAGAAAGCTCGGAGAATGCTGTGAAAGCACGCAAACGAAGGAAAGAGAGTGAAATACCATCCCACGGGGGATCACAAGGCGAAGGGCTTTCTCCCCGCTTCTTACAGCGATGCGATACAGATTTGTCCGGGAAAAACAGTAGCGAAATCTCTGTCAATTAATAAATAGGGAGTACAGTTTTATGGAGATAATGTTCATTAACTAATAGAGTCGGGAGAGAATACTGGCAGTAGCGAACACGCCGACAAAAGGTTGACTCGGGTTAAGGGTTGCAAGCTCATGCTATGTAATCAGACCGATTAGCCTTCCTTTATTCACGCATACACGCACACCGAACGAATCCTTTAGTAAGGCGGCTTGTGCATACGCTGGCCAACACTATCTACATACTCCTACACCTACCTACTTCCAAGTCACGTGGGGATTATGCTTCTACTTCTGCCGACGGTAATTCTCCCTCACCATTAAGCCCCTTCAATTATTTATACACAGTTCGGGTTAATAATAGGAGGTATCGCTATCGGTATCTTCGTGAAATATAGATGAATTTCATTAATTTACTCTATTGGTTCATAAGTAAAAGTTTCGAAATTAATGTATCTTATAACTAAAATCTCCAATGGGATGTCTGACATTTTCCCTGAGTGAATGAAACACGGACGATGTGGTAGCTGGGAATATCGGGTGGAATAGTAATCGGTTGTTAAGGGATACCGATTGGTCGCTGGCCCACTAATTAATACGAGACCCGGATTGCACGGATTAGGGGAAGCCGAGTGCCACCCCATTCTGACCACTCTGCCGCGATACGTCCATCAAATCGGACGAAATGTAACTCACTCTCCACGAGTCCCAGCTCATTACGCAATGGTATATCAGCATCCGAAATCCTGGGATCGTTCAGTTATCATTATTATATTTCCAAGTCCATCCTCGACAGAGGTAGGGGAAAAAAAGAGAGAGTGAAAATAGCCCGTCGAAATTCGGCGGGTGGTAGGAAGAGTGTTTTGGCGAGGCAGGTGAGTGGAAAATGGACGTTGCATTATTAATATGACTCGACACCGGAATTCAGGGATCAGAGGGCACGAGACAGAGCGAGGGAGAGAGGGGGAGAGAAAGGCAGAAAGAGAAAGAGAGAGAAAGTTAATGATAGGGTGAAGAAGGTTCCAGTGGGAGAGAAGGAAAAGCGAGGTACAACAAGAGTGAAACTGCACGAGAGGAAAAGTGATGGGAAGAGGAAAGAGTAGAGACTCTCGTCTGACAGTGGACGAAGAGTGGAGGCCGTCCTCTTTTCCGTGCAACCCTCGCTCGCTCGCGCGCGCGCCGCCTCTGACCAGGGCTTCAACCCTTTTCCTCCGGCGGCGGCGGCGGCGGCGGTGGTACATCGCCGCCGGTTTCATCAGCTCGCGATTAATTTTAATCTAAAACCACCCGCAAAGCCTCTGGCCCCGCTTGTACGCTGAGGTCAACCCCTTGCATCCCTCTACTCGACCCCGGCTTTCGTCAGAGTGCCAGATTGGCTCGCAGCTTTCGACCCCCCTTCAACCCCTGTCTCGTCTACTCTGAATAGCCGAGCGATCGTCCTTTCGCTGCCTGTTACAGAATATCGGAGAACAACCAGTTTACGCTGTTCCTTTCGTTATTCCTACTCAATTGGGCTACTATAAAAATAATTCTCTAGAAACCAGGGGTTTTAATTGAATTTAAGTGAATTCTCGTTAAAACATTAATTACTTCTTCGAGGTATTCCTGAATATCGTAAAATCTAGAATTCAGTAGAATAAGACTGATCATCTTATTCCACTGCCTTATTCTACTAGAAACTCCTTTCAACTTCAATCTTATCTCTCGCCTGATAAAAACTGTTTCTTAAATAGAATCTCCGAACTTCTTTCTTAATAAAATGTAAAATCAAAGCCAGTCGACCCTTAAGAAATTTATCAATCTCAAATCTGCGATGACTCGCTACCGATTGGTATGCGGAGAATAAGTAAGATGACATAGAAGGGCGAAATACAAGGCGGACACAGCCAGCTCGCGGCTGAAGCGCGGTATCGGAACAAGGTTCTCAATTTTTCAATATTCCCCGTACACGACTTCGAGCGTAACCGGATTACAGCTGGAGAATGGCTTTTTCGGTGGCTGTGGGGGTGGCGGCGGCGGAGGGGTTGGCGGCAGCGGCGTTCGACTGCCGACTCCGGAGCAGCCCCGAGAGGAGAGAGCTCTCGATTAATATACATATCGCGCGAGGTACGCGCGCGCTATTTCAGGCGGTGGCGCTACGATCCGCGAGAGCTCCGGCAACCCCGTGGGCTTTGAATATCAACCAATTTCCTGCCGATATTTGTGTGACGAGCACTTCACCGCCAACCGCGCGTGAGTGCAATCGCTAATACGCGCCTCCCCTTCGCCCCCCCCCCCTCCCCTTTTTGTCCTCCGAGGATTCCTTCGTCCTCTTCTACCCTGGCACGCCCTACCACCTTCGACTTATCCTCATCCAATGTATCCTCTCTATGTATGTCTTAAACTTGATATTTTAACTTGAAGTATATTTTAGAAAATCAATTCTTTAATAGTTATTTAAATATGAATAAAAAAATCTCTATGTTTCCAGGTGGCAATTTGATTTATCAACAACAACAGCAGTATGGAAATGCAGCTAGGAACAGTAGAAGTTCGCCATCCCCGAATCGACCTGCTAGCGCTTCTTCGGCGACTTCTCAGTGGCAATCGAATATATCAGTGTCGTCCGAGGCTTTCTTTCCAAGACAAGAAGCTTGGAGTTCAGAAGTATACACGAAGAGAAGTGCCACACCAACTTGGACAGAATTAGGAGTTCAACTCGATGGCAGACCACCCTGGGAAAGACAGGGTACTTGTTATCAGAAGAAAGGTTCGCCGAATTCTTGGAATGCAGATTATACTGGCAAAAGACCATCCTCGACAACTGGAGTGTCGTCATGGAATGAGATGGCTGTTGGTTATCAACAACAGAGACGTGGATCATTGCAACTCTGGCAATTCCTAGTAACGCTACTCGACGACCCAGCCAATGCACCTTGCATCGCGTGGACGGGACGGGGAATGGAGTTTAAATTAATCGAACCTGAAGAGGTAATTAAGAAAATGTACTATAACACCTTTGTTAACCCTTTTACAGCTAAAATTTTGTTAGCTGAAATTAGCGTTCTATATTTAATTTCGCCATAATTAAAGGGTTAAAAGAAATTCTCGTACCATGATATATAACAGAAATATTTTCTAACAGGTTGCGCGTAGATGGGGTGTGCAGAAGAACCGTCCTGCTATGAACTACGACAAACTCAGTCGTTCTCTCAGGTACTATTATGAAAAAGGTATAATGCAAAAAGTGGCTGGTGAACGATACGTCTACAAATTTGTCTGCGATCCGGATGCCTTGTTCAACATGGCATACGGATCAGGCGGCGCTCCAGCTATTTCTGGTGATAGCCAAAACGGTCGAGGTCAGACTATATCTGGAAAAATATCCACATCTACTGAACAAGTAGATTTAGCAAAACACACTGCGAGCGGCTACGGTGATGCCGTTCTAGCAATGTATTCCAACACAGCAGCGGGTAAGAATAAACAAAGAAAAATCAGTTCAAATATTAAAGAAACACTACAAGAAAATACATGTTCATTTTTATATTATTCTCATATTTCATTTCTAGTATACGGATCATCAAGCTTGCACCATCTGCACCAATATCTGGGAGGCAACGATGGTTTCAAAACACCACCCAGCAGATATCATACTCACTATGCTCACCAATACAACAGTACTCATCATCACCCTGGTTCAAGTTATACAGAGACCTTTTTGAACTACGGTCGCCTTTCCTCGTACGATCATCCGGTAGAGTCGAAAACTCAGGAGGCCACAAGGGTCGCGTATACCCAGGAAGCAGAAGGTACCAGCAGAGAGCGTGAAGGTTCATCGATTTTCTATGATGGGGTACAGAGAACCCAGTTACCAACTGCGCCACCCTTAAGCCAACCATCCCTTCTCGATGGAACTACCACTACTACGAAGATCGAACAAACCTCTTATGCTTGTTTAGGGGTGGGCAGCTGCGTTTGTTGAACTGGATCAGTTTCAGTGCTGCAATACTCATGCTGTTTCTTCAAAGACTCTCTAAGTGTAGACTATTATTTATTCAAGCATGTTGAGTGTGCTACTCGAGAACTCTGCTAATGTTGAATTCCAAGAACAGTTATGATGATGCTTGGATGTAATCGTAAAGGTTCTGTCTACTGAATTCAATATTCCGGATGTTTCTTGCAAACTGTACATAAGCACTTCACTCGACTTGTGGTTTAATCGGTGCGACATATCGCTAAAATCACAATCAATAGTTCTTGTAAATAGAATCGACGCGGTACGGTCGAAGGCTTGAAACAAGGAAGGAAAGCATACGCGCGTGTCATAAGAGCTCGTAAGGCTGTTTAGACTGAAGTCTATTGGAATCTATTAATATTTAATAAGATGCGGCTGCTTGTGATTATTATTGCACGCGCGAATGAAAGCGGCTTCCTACGATACTCCGATTTCTGTAAATACTAAATAAATCTGTTTCAAGAACTCCTTCGTATTAACCAGCAAGAGTTCCTTTCGGATCCCGTTCTCCCACTTCGCCTTTCTCAATTGCATTAACCCAACATCGAGAATTATTCCGAAGTGACATCACGTGTCGGTTTTACTTTTTCAGCTAGCAAGAAATATCAATGTCTAGCGAAGCGAAATACACATGCCAGCAATTTCTCATAGTCTTTTTTAAGAGACTGTCAGTGGAATGCCATCACTGCCGAATTTATGGTATTATCTCATCCCGTGCGAGGAACGCACGTGCAATCTATCATTGAGTACAACCGTCCATGCAATCTCCATGTTTCATATCGAGCCGATAAATCCTGTCGGCTTTTTCCGCCTCAGGTATTACACTAAAACGTGAAATGCAATGGGATCGGTGAACTTAGTCAAAGAGGAATTATTATCACTGTGCGACCTAGACACGCTTGTGTCTGAATGATAATCTCTATGCTCGTAGCAGCTAATGACGTAAGTCCACGAAGAGTGGAGGTCGCGTGTATTTCGGGCTCTGACACACATCCTACCAACGTGTTTATGTTGGCTTCTCTCTTCCTACCAGTCTGCTAGAATTCACCTTGTCTCTTTCTCACTCAACCAGTGGACTAGTTGGTCGATGCCGAGGATGAGGATGACTTAAGTCGATCCCCGGCGAATCGGCCAGTGCCACTCGTCGAGGATCCAAATGCCAGGAAGCTTCCCAGTGCACTCGTTGATTCGAGTGCAGAAAGACACATCCATTTATCTATTTTCTACTCTTCGTATTTAACTCGAAACTGCAAGTAGAAGTTGATCCCATCAGTCAGACAGATTGGTAAGTCTAAATAAACTAAAAGCTTTTTTGCATTGCAACTTTGTGAGCACAGAAATCATTGCGTTGTACATCCTGACAATCATAACAGTGAATCAAAAGAAAATCTAAAGATACAAAAAAATTAATTAGCAAAGAATGACAATGGATTGCCTACACTGCATGTCATTTACACTAGCTAATCCATTGTCTGGCTTGTATCGATTTCTCGCAGCTTTCGTAATTCCCGAACTACGTCAACGATGAAACGGATGTTTTTCTGTTACATACTCATTGAATCTTTAAACACCCTTGTTAACAATTCCTCGATTATAACACACAAAGATACTGTGAAATCAGATTTAGGATGAGTGAGCGTTAGAAAAAAAATTTTAATACCAACAAATTGATAGGGAATTCTATTGCAGCGGTGATCATGACAAAGACAAAGGCATCCGAGTCGGAGGATAGCGGGATGGGTTTCAAGGATAAGCAGAAAGCACTGGACACGTTAAAAGCCCTTGACGGTCGCGACATTGCTTATCAATATCACGTAATTACGAGCTTCGTCAGTCGAGCAAAGAGGACCCTGCAGATTACAAGGGACGAGGAGAAGCTTGCAAATCTACGGGCTGCTCTAAAGCTTTTCGAGGACTGGCTGGCAGACTACAGAGATAACAATAGGGGCAAGGAAAACCTGGCCTATCTACCCATAGAAACTATCAAAGCTTATTGCGTTCTAGCAAAAAAGTATGGTATCTACGAGGACGACTTTTACAAGTAAGTTTGTAATGCTCCCATCCAGCTATTTAATTTATTAAGCATTTAAAATTAGCAATAGTAATTTATGATCTACTAATATTTCTGTATGTTCTCTTTTAAAATTTATTTCTTATTGTTCTCTTCCAAGATTTAAATTTGTTTTTCCGAAGAATGTACAGAATATAATTATTAACGAAAAATCCTTTTGTTAAACTCAGGGCATACGCCGGTGTAAAAGGAGATTACAAGGCTTTGCGCTCCGTGAAGGAATCGAATAGTAAGACTACTTGGGATATCGAGAGGAACCGTAGACTTCGGGAAATCATAGAGAAAATCAAAGCCGATTACATTCAATGGTACGAGACGGATGTTGGCGATTTTCGTGGACTCCCAACGAAGGAGCACGTACGCTGTATCCTTCTGGCTTACAGTCCAGACCCGACGAAGTTGAAGAAACTTTCAGGGCAGGTAGAAGAGAAGTTCGGTTCGGATATGGAAGAAGACGAAGTGATGGAAGAGGAGCAAACGAAGAAAGCTGTCAAGAGAGATCACGAAACATCCGAGAGCGAGGAAGACGAACCTTCAAAGAAAATTTCTAAGACCCAAAAAGAGAAATGTGAAAAGGAAGAAAACGGACTAGGCTTCAAGGATCAAGAAAAGGCTTTGCAGAGTATAAAGTTGTTAGAAGAAAGGGATCTTATATATCAGTATCATGCGATTTCTGGACTCGTGAAGCGAGCTGAAAGAGTAATATCATGTACCAAGGATGAACAGAAGATCAAGAATATGAAAGAAGCAGTGGAGATCTTCGAGAAGTGGATTACGGATTACAATGTCAATGGTCGGGCCAAGGAGAACTTCAACTACTTATCCATTGACATTGTGCGGGCATTCGCACCCCTCGCGGATGTGTATAAAATTCAATACCAGGACTTCTTAACGTAAGCCATTCAAGTATTTATTTCAATCAAATCGTTTTATCAATCACACCTAAAACTAATAAAATAATTACTCCAAATTTTTTTAGAGCGTATGAAAAAGTGGAAGGAGACTATAAAAAACTGAGGGCGCTTCAAGTTCCCGATACAAATACAACGTGGGATATACAGAGGAATAGGAATCTTCGAGCAATAGTGAATGACGTAAAAGAGAAAGGCACTGCGTGGTACGAGACCGACGGACACCTGCGTGAACTCCCCAGCGAAGAACACACGCGATGTATCATGTGGGCTTTCAGTCACGATCTTCCAAAGCTTCGGAAACTTTTGCCAGACCTTCCTCAAAAGCTGATCCGTTGAATTCTTTCTTCAACGACTCAAACTACTTAAGCTACCTGTACATAACTTTTATTTTTATATTCCGTTTACTTCACACACGCTTGTACTTGTAATAATTCTAAATAAAATCTAAACAATCATTCATCTTTGTTTTTTATTCAAACATTTAAACCATCGCGCGCTTTATCAACCGTGAAGTTGTCAGGTGTTGAGTGCTACCGGTAGAGAGTGTTTCAGAGCGGCGCTAGAGGCGCTGTTGAACTGGCGCCGTGAGAAGGCCAAGATGGCGCGAGTTGCTAAAGTTTTTTGAGTGGGTTCGGCTGGCGGGCGCGCGCGGCGGATGCTGCGCTCAATCGATAGTTTTTATTGCCGTCGCGCGCGGTTCGCGAGGGTGGGTGAACCGACGGGATTGCTGGCCGCGTGTACAGGTTAGGGTTAGTGACTCGGTGACAGTGGATACGTCGTATCTCCGGCGTGCGTGCGCGCCTACGCCGGCAAGTCGAACACGAAAGCAACCGCCTCACCCCTCGCTCAGTCGCCCGATGACAGAACGCCCACGAGTAAGTTCGTGGGAACCGAGAGAATCGTGGAAGATTGTTCGCTCTAATAAATCGAGAAAGTTTCGCATACTTCGAGAAGAGCACGCGTGTAAAGGATTCTGTTTACGACTCTATCCAGCGTTGGTGCGAAGCCTCCGAATACAAGGGCCGTTGCGTCCTCCCGGAGCAGCTCTAAAAATAGAGCTTGCCGCTGCAAGGTTCGAAGACCCCCGGCGGCTTTCCAGCAGGAGGACACCGTGACAAGTGCAGCAACCGACCAATCCTCGACCGGCCGAAATTCGGCGATCGCGATGCAACACGTGACATAAGCGATCGGTCGACGTCCCTGCGCGGTATGCTACATATAAACATTGGCATCCTTCGATGCTCATTCGTATCTCTTGAACTTTGAATTCTAAATACTATCACCCTCGAATATCGTAGATTGAACGAACTAGAGCGTACCATGTGAAATAGTAAAGCTGTGATACCGGAGAAGTGGAAGGCACAGATTAGTGAAGACAAATTCGTGGAGAGGAAAGACAAATGGAACGTGTTGGGAGAACTAAGCCGCTGGGCGGTACACCGGTGGTTGCTCGGGATGGATGAACGAAAGGTCAAGTGAAGATGTCACAGACCGCGGATGCTGAGAGTGAAGCGGGCTCCATCTACGACGAGGACCGCGTCAGGAAGCTGTTTCAAGCATGCGACGGCGACGGAGATGGTTTCATCGACAGGTACGTCCACCCTTCTCTTATATTCCCTCCCTCTTTCATCTCTTTAGGTCTTACTTCTACCACCACTGTCTGGGAACACACCTGCGGTTATTCCTTGTAACATTCCTCTCTTCCTGAACTTTACCCAACGGATAATACGAGCCCTTTGCCAACTTCTTCGGGACTGTCAATATTGACTTTAGAGACGGCGAATACTTCTCTATCAATCTAGCAGACCGCAACCTTCAAAGGATGTTCCTTCAAACTTCTGTCGGTTGGGATTGCTTTAGTTTCAAAGATTTTTCTATGGTAGACGCGCTTTGCGAATTGCTAAACTTTCCGTTGATTTTAATGCACCCGTATTCGGGTTAATCCGTCGTTAGATGAATCAAGGTACCAGAGTACCGGGCGACAAAGTACGAGCGTATCCTGCTAATACGAATGATGCTAGCCGTTAAAAGGTGGGAAGACATAGCGAGGGATGAAGGATTCCTCGTGCAGAAGCAGTGCACGCGCGCTTTAATCATTAAGCCCTCGCGATTAATTAGCAGGCCTGAATGCATCGTGATGCGCCGCGGTATTAACAAGGAAAAAGGCGGTAGCGTGAGAGCTAGATAGCACCTGCTACTACTACTGCTACTGCTACGGCTCTTTCTAGCCGCGCACCCGTCCTGAATAAACCACAGAGCGCCGAGAAGATAATGCGATGCGGGGATGCGCACGTTTTTCATTAGACGCGCGAGCCGTGCTACGCTTTTCGTTCGAGGCGCGCATGGAGAACACTTTTTCCATTGCTCTTCTCTGCTCTTCTCTCTCTCCACCTTCATCCCGTCGAGCCCCTTCCTCGAAATTAGCCATCAATTTTTCAGATGCACGCGTGCCCCTCGCTGCCATCAACGCCGCCTCTACTGCCTCAATGATTTTTCGCCGGATAGCGACGCAGCAACCTTCCACGCCCTGGCAAACTACCAACGCGTTCTTAGGCACGCATGGAAATTTCGTCGTGCAAAATCACCGTTTCCAGGCTAACACGATAGTTCTCGGTATTAATGCTCGCGACGACTTTTGATAATCCCTGACGTAATGAACATTCCAAGCTGAGTCGTGGCAGCTGCATTGTCAGCCGCAGGCATTTCCACGGAGAAGCGTCATTTAAAAGACTCGATTAATCTGGAAACGGGGACACCAGCAAAATGACGCCGGCTGCTTACAATGCAGCTAGCTCCTTCCTCCCTTGCTATTCTCGTCTTGGCGTGTTTGCTCGGGGGAAAATCAAGCACCGTAAGAAAGCAACGCGCCGTGGAAAAGTCGGAATGTAGTTAGCGTTTAAGAATTCAGCATGTAGGAACTTTAATAACCGACGCCTTCAATAGATTGTAAAGGGAACACGTGGATCCTCGACGATTCTCACTAGCCATACGGTGGTAGAGCTATTAGTTGCAGATTATCCATTCGATCCGGGATATCCGAGAAAATTGAGATGGCATCGGCAAACTACCAGTTATCGCCTAGACCCGCCGCAATTCTAAATCGATAGTCGCGTGGAATCTTTGTCGGCGCAATTCATCCCGGCTATATATATATACATAACATATATATATATAAATGTATATGGACGGCGGGTAACTCTCTCGACAGAAATGAAAGTTGGAGTTGGCCCGCGTCGTGCGTGCAGGGTTTGTCGTCTCTGGAGGCATGCCGCACAGGGAAATAGGTGTGTTTGCGCGGGTGCACGCATGTGTGGGGGCCATCTCGACTAGCGGAGCGACCTGCACCCACCGCGACTATTGACATTTTAACCGCCACGTAGAAATACCCGTTCCCCTTTGCGCCATTTCTGCCCCTGCTGCGCTTTTTCGACCTTTTTTCAGTCGCCCCTAGCTTTTTTTTTAAGCCTCACTACCACCCGGAGACTTCCTTCCACGACCGCCGACTGTGCCAATATCGACGGACGCATTGTAAACGCGAGTATTACATTAGCGGAACATCGTGTTAATCTTATAATGTTAATCCACGGTTATTATAGTTGATTATTTACAGGAGAAAAGTTTTAAAATCGTATTAAATTCGTGTATCCATCACTGACTTATTCTACTCGATTCAATATGCATTAAGGCATATGAATTATTTTCACTGATTTATCCAACAGCCTCGCCATATAAAAGCAATATTTATACAGCAGGATTTCTACACTTGGCGGATTCGAACCACAGCGTGCAAATTTGTGGATTTCAATAGGAATCAGTGAGAGAAACGAGAGCGAATGATTTTTCCCTCAATTACGGGTGCTTGGGTTTTCGCGGCCATTAGTCCGACACAAACGTAGCTCGGTCGAAATGTCATTAGCACAATCGTGCCGCAAATGCATCTGTAAATAATAGTAACGAGTAAACCATAAATTCGAGTCTTGTATTCGATTGCCGGGTTGCGAGTAAAGCTTGGCAGAGAACGCACGGCCGCTGGGAAGAGGGCGGATATTAAATGCATCGTTGTTTTCGTCGACAATAGAAGAGTGAAAGAGAGAAAAAAGAGGGAAAGAAAGAGGAAGAGAGCGGCTCGCACGCTTCCACGCGCCCGGTGGTACGCGCACGCGGCGAATATTGACATTTTAAAGCCTGCCGGTGGCACAGAGAGAAAGAAAGGGTGAAGGAAAGAACGAAGGGTAGCTGGAGAGTGCGAGAGAAACCTCCTCTCTTCCTCTCTGGCGAGCTGGAGTCCGTGTCTCTTTGGGCGCACTTTGCAACCACACGACGACGTCATCGCTCGCTTAAACTGCTCCACGAAATATCACAAGCCGACAACAGGCGAGGATAGGACGCGAGAGCTGCGAGAGAGAAGACCTTTGAAAAACCCATCGTGTAATCCACGCCGATAATTAAAGCCCAGTTTATTTGTCGCAGCATCCTCGGGATTTACCTTTGTCGCGTGGGGTAATAAGATAAAGCTTTCATCCCGAGTACCATCCCGGACTGCCATCGGCAAGCTGGGAATTTAAGCCCGTTGATGCGCGAGAAATAATCGACTTTGGATACGATAATTCGCTACAGTTTGCCAATATAGGCTCCTCGAATATAATACGTATATTAATTATCATCGAACTTGATTGGATGTCTCGTTAATTAAGTGTCGATTCTTATAATATCTAAGTACACGTATTTATTCACACGTATACTTGAGTAGATTAATTACCGTGGAACGATTTATCGATTCCTCCTTTCTCACAGGATCTTTCCCTTGAAACAGAAACTCACCCTCTTTCCAGATTTAACTAGAAAGTCGTTTTACGCATTGGTGCGATAGTTAAGTAATATCTCGTGGCACGTTGCACCGAAATGGGAAGTGTGGAGAGAAAGGCGGCGGACGCACGCACGCACAAGGTGCTCTCGAGGGGTACATTTCAGGGAGCGAGGCGTGCTTTAAGCCCGGTGCGAGAAACAAGCCCCAATTTAAATTCAGCCGGAGGATGCACAATGTGCGCGCGCGAGAGCAGCGGCTTCAAAAGGACGTAAGCACGGTGTAGCGCGGCGAGCACTTATCGCCTTAGGAAACCGTACGCGTTAGTAATAGTTATTCAAACGCGGGGGCCTCTGTCTCCGGTTAACAGACAGACAGACGGCAGACCTCCTTTTTCCGGAAGGGAAAGAGAGAGGAACGCGCTGTCAGGCCAATTAAAGTCCACTGAAGGACTACTCGCCAAGTAAGTAGATGGCAAAAGCTTTTCTTAAGCGTTCGAGCTTTCTTCCTGGACAATGAACGGCGCTTTAAGCTTGCGAGACTAACGTTGGCATCGCTCCCTTTCGGCAACGTTAATTCGGTGGGCCTCTCTGCGACTTTACAGAATAGCCGGTGGATGAAAAAAAAAAAGGAGTTCTCTTGGCGGTAGGAGTTTGTAGGAGAATGAGATCAGAGAAGGTTTCGGTGTTTCTGCAGGCAGAGGAGAAGGCTACGGCGTCACCCTTCGCTGCGAGAGATCGTTCTCCCTCCAAGAGGTTCTCTCACCCTTCGGCGCTTGTACTACTCCTAAATGCTCCCCCAAAACGTTTTCTCTCTCTCTTTCTCTCTCTTTCACCCTCCCTTTTCAGTTCTTGTCTTACCTCGCGATTACCACTCCCCAAACTCGTCCCTTTGATATATCGTAGAAATAGGCAATAGGAATACGAATTCTGCTTTGTCGCTTCTTTCTATTCAACCCTCTTGCATACCATTCTACTCTGTTATCTTTCCTTCTCTCTCCTCCGCTCGCAATCGCTTTCGCGGGATCAATAAGTCGCTCGCTCGCTCGCGCGCTTGCTTGCTTGCTTGCAAACGGCTGCACTCGCCCGCACTGGGAAGCCAAGCAGCGATATAATTAGAGGTCGGATCAATCGGAGAAACGGGCAGCGCCGGTATCGGCCATCGATGTCTACCACCCTGTCGCTGAAGCACATCAAACGCGCGCGCGCGCGCATTTCACGCGCTAATTATTTTTGCGCGGAAACTGTGTGACTTCACACGCTGCTGGATAAAGCTCGTTAATGCGAGATCAACAAACTGGAGGGCAGAAATCAAGGGTTCTTGCAGAAAAAATTGATCTTGATTTTAACTACGCTCTTTTTAGTGAGAGTGATAGTATTAGATATCTTGCTAGAGACACAGCAATTGATTTTGGAATATTATAGTTCTGTCAGAGAAGTGCAATGAAAGGAAATTGGGGAGATGAAATATTTGTGTGAGCGTATGTGAGCAAAGAATTTAAATTATATATGTATAAAAGCGCAGATGGACATTGACGTTTATCTGTTGAATGATCGTAGTTATCAAATAAGTCGTTAAAGTTCTTGAGCTTTTCCCAATACCGATGTTCCCCCATTTATTCCATCATTCCAGACATAAATAACTACAGAAATATACATAGAAATACAGAAATACATAAATGTATAGATACTAGAAATCCATGAAAAGCCGAAAGTAAGGACTAAATCTAATAAATAAATAAAAGGAAATTATAGTCCCTCTATCGGGAAAACTCTCTATCTCTTTTATCCTCATCGACAGGCGACAAACCAATACTCGTAGTTCTCTCCCCAGAAATCTAAGGTAGTTCTACGAAAACAAGGGGTGTTCTAGAAATAAAGGTGAATCGGAAAGAAAGGAAACTCGGAACCCCTATTTGTCAAGTGTACCTATATAAAGTGCGAGGCACGGCAATCTGCCGAGGGCCAGAAGAGTCAATACATTTAATACCCTCTAATGAAGTACTGGTCGTCGCTCGTAAACCAAAACACACCGACACTCTTCTGCATTAAGCAATAAAGTGGAAAAGTCGCGCGCACTTGTTAGAGCTTGGGGCGTCGGTTGAATACGTGCGAGTAAGCTCAAATAGCGCGTCGGAGAGTATAACTTTACCAAGGTGGATATACTTGCGTAAGTTAGAAAGAGCCGGAGGTGCCGGTGCTTCTAGCACCGCTCTCGTTCGCATTCATTATCGGACGCTTTCGTAACCTCATTAATTCTAGTCATTCGCAAGATACTAGTTGTCCCGCTGGAAGGCACATCTCTCGAAATCCTCCTTGATAAGCTTCTCTTTCCAAGTCCTGCATTACGCATACATACTTGACTCGTTTGCTAGTGCAAGTTCCTATTCGAAATCGAACAGTCTTAAGTGCACTTAGCCTTCTCTCGGCCATCCTCCACAATTTTTCTCTTTTTCCACTCATTTTTAACCGCTCTCCTTTCTCTTCCTGTTGGATACTTTCCTACCCGGTTGGTAGTTGAGCTTTCGTCCAAGCCAGACGGACCAGCGTTTACCTTCGTCTTCCTTTTTCCAGCGTTCTGCTCCTCGTTCCAACAACCCTTCCTTCATGCTACTCTGTCTTTCATTCTTTGCCACGATTTTTCTGCATACCTGCCTCACTCTCTTCCAACGCGATGCATATGTTTTTATGTCTACATATGTGGACGCTGGGGTAGTTTCGTAAGTAAGTGCGCCGCCCGCCGGTATGAGAATGTCGCTTGTGAGGGCTTCCGAGGATCAAAGGGTTGTGATGAAAAGAGGAAAGAAAGACTTGGCATTTATAGGGAAAATCCTATTACCCAAAAGCATTCTTGCGCTAAGCGTCTGTCCTGACACGTGCTTTCTCGACGGTAATTGTGTAAATTAATACTTGTGTCCTTGCAAGGACTTTGTCGTAGTTATATTTATTATATAATATTTTTTCATAAAACATGCCTGATTTAGTTGAAGTATTTTTCATAGGATGCTGCAACCTTGCGGTATACTTTAAGGAATGTTTGAAATTCGAAGTATTTCGCAGAGAACTTCGCCAACTATTTCGGAGAAATCTTGCTGGGAGATCTGCGCATTCGCGGAGAAGAGTGTAGTCTAGGAAGAGAGTCGACGATGTCTACGATACCCTTGGGTTTCAAAGGGCGCGCGAAGGGTGGCTTCGTGTTTTATGGGAAGTGAGTCACACGCGGCACCCTCCTCGCATTTCGCTTTATTCCCGACGATTCTCTCTCTCTCGGTATTCTGCGCGCCGTAAGTTTATCTGCCTTTCTTACCAGTTTTACTTCTCTTGGTGGCTTTCCTCGCCTTTTCCTGCGCGTGCGAAGCATATCCTATACTTGCTCGTAAAGCGAGTTTCCTCCAGTCGGCTCGAATTCGAGACAGGCATAAATAAACCGAAGTTTCGTAATCCGATACTTTACTATTCGTACCGGCTCCCCTTGAATTTCGTTACTTGGTGAGTAAACGGTGAGAGTAAACATATGTTCCCGATTAACTACCGGCATCTCTGAACCCTTCACGCTTCGAGCATCCTTTCTTTTTTTTTTTACGTCGTTCTTACAGCGAGCAGTAAATATCCGGAATAGACTGCAGCGAAAGTCATGCAGCGTTCATTACAGTAATTTAAGGGTCTGCGTGACCTCTGACACGCGACTAACTGTGCACGTACCATCAGGCTCACCTGGCGTGTTCGGCCAGGAAGCGAGATGGGTATTCTTGACCTGCCCAAACCGTTGCACGCGATGGAAGAAGACACGCGTATCTACGAGCCGATGGAATTCCACTGAAATTACACCTTCGATTTTCTTCCCTTAAGATACTGTAGTAAATCGTGTATCTAATCTATCATTGACAATGAGGGCGTTTCAGATCGAGTTCTAGCTAGATAATTATCGTGATCTAGTTTTTGTCTGCTTAATTGCTACCAGTATACTCGCATGCGGGCATATATATATTGTCCTTTTAATCTCATTTACGAATCCCTTCTCTTTTAATCTGATATCAACTAATTCCTGAATTAAATACATCAAGTAATAATAACAGAAGCGTAAAATTCATCAGGAGTTTTGCTTCTTGGAAATGCGAAGTAACAGGGAATACGAAGGAAAAGGGAGTTTTAGTTTGAATAGCCGTACTGATGGGTGCGTCGAGAATCCGGGGATCAAAAACCTCGCATTTTTTCTGCTTCAACCCGGGGCGCGAGGATACGAACCCTTCCGGTTGCCAGCTATTCAGCGGGTGAAAAGCGCAAATTTTTGGAGCACCCCATTGCACTGGCACGATAAGTACGCGAGGAACCCCCAACTGAATGACTTATTATAGAGCGCATAATTAATGCAGCGCTATATCACCTTCCGTGCTGCAACTATCGATTTCATGTCGACGATATGAAATACGGCATTGTACGAATATCCTTCGCAGAGAGTCCGGGAATCCCCGACGAATCACTAGCTCACTGAGACTAGAGTTTGTCTGCTCATGAATTCCAAGCGACATTTTTCATTAAGCTCTGACCGAACGGAAAGTTACGAGATCTGCATTAATCGATGCACTCGGTGCAAGAAATGTTAATCAAACGGGGAGAGGAACGGTCGATACTCTCGTCCATCCGGTACCACTGGCGTCGAGTGGCGTAGCGCGTATAGTCCCGCATCCTGCCCGCAGCAACTTCCACGTCCGGCTTGCTTGGGAACACCCGCGCTGGCTAATCCAATCGCTCACACCGCTGGAATTACACGTATCGATTGCTAGCAACACGCGGCTGAGTAAGAGCGTGTCGGCACGCGTTTAGAGCGGACAATACATCGCATCCGAAAGCCTTGCGGGTGTGCCGGTTTGCTCGTTCGATCGTTAAAAAGCAATTCCATTGAGTCAGGGATCCGCTTCTGCCGGTATCGACTATCGTCCTCGTTTTTCTTCATAAATTGCTCTACCTCAGCCGACGAATCTCTCGCTCGTAATACTAGCTATTGAAGCGTGTAATCTTAACGATGTCGACGAGTACGCGGCAATACTCGCCCTGACGAAATCATTCCCTTCGTCCTTACGACTCTTGAAGTTCAGGGTTGAAGAGACCTCTGCACAAATAAAAAGATCGATGAATCGTGGTGACAAGGACGATATAAATTGGAAGATGGATGATCTCGAGAAAGGGGTGAATCGAGGGAGGAATCCATGCTAAACGACGACATCAACTTCCTGAATTCCTCGACTCTCATCGAATTCATCTTAGTTCGAACGGTATCGGTTACCATTCCTATATTTCCCTGGTGTATCGAGAAAAAAAAACCCAATACGAGACTGCTTTCATTGGATTCAGAAAGGCTTTCTCTTCCTCAGGGTAAAAGTTGGTCGCAGTGGAGGTCGCACTCTCCCCGAAGCGATGTTTAGCGAGTGCATTTCCAAGATTACACCAGTTAGAATTGAAGTATGAAAAGGTCGACGTAGAATGGAAAGCATGCGTCTACCTATGTCTTCCTGTCACTCGCAAATGAGCGACAACTGCTCCAACTGTTCCAACAGCATAGAAAGCAACCCTTCGCGCAAATGAGTGTGAACTTCGCCTACAGCAAGTTCTGCCACACCCATTATTATATACATGTATGAACTCTGAATAAGAAGGGAGTTAAGGATCGAAGAATCAGCAATTCGTGAGTCGATGTGAATTTATAGCCGGCCTTGCCGGAGGCATTCGATGATCTCTTTTGTATCTCGAAGCTAACGCACCTTCTCAAGCCACAACTCTATCCCTCGTCGGTTCCCTCTCGCTTTTTAATGGCGCATCCGCCGGAAAGAGTGAAAGGAGAACGGAAAATTGCCCCGAAGGAGGCGCAGCCCTTTTGTACTGCTCTCGGTTGAAGGGCGTGTATCAGACGAAATAGAGCGGAACGCGCTTAAAATGGGATACCAGTGTCGTTCTTTCAAAAGGCCAGGCTATCCCTTTCAATGCTGTATTTGTACAGTTTCCTGGCTCCTGTTTACCGCTTCCTCTTCTTGTCCTCTCTTTCTCTCTTTCTTTCTCTATCTCGTTTTCCCTCTCTGTTACAAACCTGTGCTTGGTAGATCTGCATCCTTGGCTCGTGTGCTTTCTTCGAGGGCTCGCGCCGCACGCCCTTGCCATTCCGGTGTCTGAACACGCCGCGCGTAACCTCGACCTCAAAGCTTCCGCTATACCTCTCTCGCCTCTCTATTTCTCTTGGCTGAGAGGTCAAGGTGAGTGCCCGACGGCCTGCAAACTCGCATTCCGCCTAGCCAGTCGGAACCCGCCACCCAAACTTCACCACTTTTCACCCAACAGCATCAGCATTCATCTCTATGAAGTTAGCCATTTGTCGGTTTTCGCTAATTTTTTTTTAGTTGAAATTATTCCAAAGTAACAAGTGACAAAAATGAAAAATGTATCGGAAATATATTAACAATCGAAAAATGGGTGATTAACTTTATAGAGAATTTCTTCCCTTTTAGAGAGCCATTTTAGAATAATGATGCTGTAATATTACCAATTTTATTACAATACACGCTTTCGGAATGCGAATGTAATGAAGTTGTCTCGCGGAATCGAGAATACTATCATCGCTCTTTCAACCTTTGGTTCACCGAGTACTGTTATATCGGAGATTATATCGTAGATGCCATTACCGCAAAGTACTCGAGTGTGTGCGTTGCCAGAGGATCATAGAAGAGAGAATCGAGAGGGGAGGTGGAAAGGTGTGCTTGGTTAAACATACCAGAGGAGAGTCGGTGAAGCTGAGAGGGTGACTGTTGTGGTGGGATCGGTTTCGCGCGTTTCGACAATGCCACGAGTACTTATTGGGTCGCCGCCAGTGTGTATTGTGCTGGCGAGGCTTTTGTCGGTGGTCGACGTAGCGCGGAACCTCTCGAGGGTTTTCCGATTCAACAAAGCACAGGGCGATACTCCCAGCCAGCTTGAGAGCAGGCAATGTCAGTCTGAGACGTCCACTTTCGGACTGGCAGAAGCCGGTGCGAAAAGGGGTGCGCGCTTTCCTGATCGCTGGTACGCAGTTCTCGCATTGTTAGGAACACTTCAACCAGGAAAGCAGTGAAAAGGCAAAACATTTCCCACTCCCAACTTTAAGATCTTCCCCAATTTATCCGCCTCTTTACTTGGTATTCTTCGCCTCTCGAGTTTCACTCCCTTCCACCCCCTTCTTCTTTTCTCACTGCCTATGGTACCCCTTTTTAGTAAGATATCTCCCTCGAGTTCTTTATCTGCGTCTTAGAACTTTCTCCTCTCTTACTTCGACAAGGAACCAGCAGACACTCCTTGAACTTCGTCTCTTCCTTCTTTGTGAAGTACAAGAAAACACTTCTCGTGAATACTGAAGTCCGTGTATAATACCAGTCCGTCTTATTACGTATCTCTTCGAGAGCGAGAATTGCTTGCGACAGATCTTATCGTACCAAAGGTGTAAAGTACTGTATGCAAGGGAAGAGAGAAAACTATCGCGAAATCGTTCATACCTTCCCACAAGGAAGTGGACTCTGATTTCGCAGCGATATCATAATGATCGCTTATCCGATACTCCTATTCGTCGAGTGGTAGTGTCCGCAACCGCAGAGAGGAGAGCGCACCACTCTTTGGCTAGGGCGAGACACTGGAAAACCACGGGACACCGAGGCTGACACGCATCGCGACGGATTAAGTCGCGTTCGTTTCACGCTTGCAAACTCCTCTCCTTTCTTAACTTGCCCTCTCTTTCTTCCTCTCTCTCTCTCCCCTTTGCTCTCACCACTTTTTTCTCTCGCTGCATGCCCGGGGTCCACGGTACGGCGCGTGCACCCGATGCAGTGGCATTCGCCGCACCGCTTCGACCGGACCTCCGGAAACGTATTCGAGCGGAACTTCCGATCGCGATCAGTCACTATCATAGTGTGGAGGTGCGGAGTTCACATTTCCTTATTGACTCACTGATAAAGTACGAAGAACGATGCGCTCATGGAACCTGTCAAACCGTGGGAGACTCGGACATTGAAGAGGCTTGCACTTCGCAGACTCAAACGAAGACTGTTGCGATGGTGGGTATTATCTCCTCTCGTTCTCTTTGGCTCTCGCTCTTTCCCTCACTGACTATATTTAGAGTGTCTATTCTTGGATTGGTTGGATTCAAAGAGAGCCGAGACAAACACTCGACTTACAGCGTGAAAAAACAATAACCAGCTGGAGGGTGAAATAGGAGTCATAGGAGGATAGATTTATTGGGGAACTCGGTGTGGCGCCAGACTCTTTGGATACACCTTTCATGATATATGTTTCTAGTCGATTGTGTGTGTGTGTGTGTGTGTGTGTGTGTGTGTGTGTGTGTGTGTGTGTGTGTGTGGATAGGAGCACGTGTCGAGAGGACAGTGCTCTCCTTGGTGATAAAGACGAGTCTGCGATACGAGGGTGGAGGTCACTTTCCATTCCTCGAGTAGGAATGCGAAGAACTCTAACTTCATTCGATATACTCAACAACCTTTCGATACCTTTCTCCGAAGACTTCATCGAATCCTTAAGGTAGTTGTATCAAAAAACTACAATAAAACCAGTTTTTCAGTAGACAAATTCTCCTGTTTATAAGTTAGTTTTATTTTTATATTCTCTTTGCGCAATTTTTTTCGAACCGGACAGACAAATCTTTTGAAACTTAGCCCGATTGTTTGTAAATGTCTCATTTATCATATGAAACGTTTTTTATTCACGTGACACGATTCTATCATCTCATCTTTGGACACTGATTACTCGAAAACAATGCAGACAAATAAGTAGAAATTTTAAAGACAGATGCAGTGACTATTAATTACCATTTTGTGTAAATTTCAATCTGATCTCACTATTTTCATTTCCGGTACCAACCATCTTAACAGAAGAGTCGCTTCCCATACAAACTCCCATTGAGATCTTCTCTCTCTCAATTCTCTGAAACTCCATACAATATTCCACTCATATTGAAGCTACATACTTGGGACAATGCAACTTCAATTCTCTTTAGCCCGAATGCTCGATGTAACCGAGATGCGAGAATGCGTGGGATTGGGCGGAGAGAGTGCATTGGCCGATCACTGTGCAACGATCAGAATATGTTTTCGATCGGGCAGCAACTTTTCGCGCGACAGGAACCCAACGAAGGCGGCGATGCTTTGCATAATCCATTAATATCTCCAAGGGAAGAGAGAAGGCGTCGTCTAGTCCGAGTACGTTGGGAGCCCCGCAGGCTTAATTAATCGTCGCCTGTCTCCCGGAGAGCTCTAATCTCGGTCATGCCGGGCGTATACTTTTAGGAGCGGCTCTCAAGAATGACTTATTAGAAATACATACCAGCATATAAGCCTGTTTCACCCGGAAATTACTTGATCTCTTGAACGGTCAATTTTCTAGTCGGATTAAATAAGGATTACACGTGCATGAGTTCTTCGCTCTAATGTGAGAACAGTACGGATCGCTTGGAATTGTATACAGGGTGATTCAATTGTCTTTGAATCGCCAATGATGGATATAGACCGTTTAAAATGGTATAATTATACAGTGTTGAGTAATTTTAATGTAAAGGAGTATTTACCCAGTCTTTCCCACGCACTGATATTTATTTATAATATAAAATTGTACCGATAATGGAAATAATTGGAACTCGAGTGTGAAGGGGATGATTAAAAGGCAAGTGACTCACCCTGTATAGAGTGATTCAATTGTCTTTGAATCGCCAATGATGAATATAGGCTGTTGAAAATGGTATAATTATACGGTGTTGAGTAATTTTAATATAAAGGAGTATTTACCCAATCTTTTCCACGCACTGATATTTATTTATAATATAAAATTGTACCAATAATGGAAATAATTGGAACTCGAGTGTGAAGAGGATGATTAAAAGGCAAGTGACTCACCCTGTACACTTGGGATAGTTGAGCTTCTTCGAACGACTAGTTGTTCGAACGTGGGATGTTGCACCTTTTCTCAGACTCTTCAACGCTCAGATTGGATACTATGTATGTATTTAATGTCCCGTGACGGATTTAATAAGGAAAGGTATTTAAAGGAGAAATATATATATTTTTCTATTTAACTTGCATCGCCGACTAGTTCCGCATTCATTGCAACTGGTGAATGAAATGTGTGCGTTTATCTCTACGTCTCATTAGGGGATGAATTATGTATAATGGAGTAGGATTTCGCAATGCGATGGGAGATCGCTTGTTTGTTCTAGTAAAGTGTCTAGACGCGGTAAAAGATAGAGGAAGGAGTTCGAGACTTATCGATGTAGGAAGGAATGCTAATGCATCGATCGCAACGCCTTAATCGCCGGTTGCAAAGAGATCCTATCGAGAACGGATTCTTTTTCCTTCATTTCCTCTTGTTTCCTGTCTTACCTTCCGTGCCTCTCTAATATCGTTCCGCTACAATTTGCAGCTGGAACTAGGAAAATATCCGCATACCCAATGACAGGATCGACTTATGATTTCTACTTAAACTATTTGATCGCTTTGAAGAGAGTGAATAAAATTCGTTACTACGATTCTATCGAACACTTTCGATTTAATTCGACCATTTTTTTTTTTAATGGGAAAACTGCGGACGCCTATCGAGGATAGAATTTCTCCCTGCTTCTTCCCGCACTTGTGCACGCCTCTTTTGCACACATTCGGGAAAGTGGCTGGCGAGAAGTTTCCCGGCCGTGGCGAGAGGAAAGTTTTTTCCCTGTAGAACTTACAGTTCTTTTCTTAGGTTCGATTCGCAGGTGTCGCTTGCCGTTCCAGTCGATCTCGTTTCTCCATAGTATTGCTTGCCCGAGACAGAAGTATTCCCTCGCGAGTATTGTCGAAAAAGCAATGGTTACCGTAAAACGTAAAACGTGCATTACCGGTTTCGAGTATGTCTGAGACACCAGTTGTTACTGGATTCTATCCTACTCTAACAAATTAGGCAACAGATATATTTCCACATATTCTCCATTGTATTTCTTCACTATTATTTCAATATTATTTCATGGAGTCGATATGGTATTTCAGTCAAGATTTACTGACGGTATGCCGGGAGCTGAATCTCGAGAACTCGGTGGAGGAGTTGATGAGGGAATTGGGGGCGGACGAGCACGGTCGCATTTCCTATCAAGAGTTCCTCAGGCGTCGCTTGGCGCTGCGACCGGAAATCGAGGCTCTAAGATCCGGAAAGCATAGGACCAGCCCCCATCACACACACACGCCTGAGTATCTGCCAACCAGCAGCGACAACAGTCTCGGTAAGTCTATGTTTTCACCGAGATAAAAGCATCCCCCTCTTCTTCGAACTTTGTGTAAGTGATTGCGATCTCCTGGTTTTACAGGCACTATATCCGGAAGACATGAGAGCTGGGAGTTCGACAGTGGGGCTCGTGACCTTTCACCCGAACCACACACGCTACAGAAGCTAGTCGAAGCAGCAGCCGGTGGCACCGGAAACATGTTGGATCTTGCGAACAAGGTAAGTCTTGAATGATTGAAGTTCCAGTATTTTCAGGAGTATGCTTGTCAAACTACAAAACTATATTCTTAGAAATATATATTATAAAATGATGAAATGTGAAAAAGTACTTCGACTAAAATGTTGAATTTTTTTAAACTTTAATGGAAAACAGGATAAACTTTAATTGTGATTTTAATAAGATTCAGTTTGTATATTTTATGCATGGTACTTTGATCCTTGCGCGTAATTTAGCTGTGCCTCAGATTCCGGAGGGCTCCTGTGTATCCTCGTGTAATGAGAAGCCAGGACCCCCGAGAAATAGTGTATGAGTCTTGCATACGTGAATAGATGCCGCAAGAACTCTAATTAATCTACAAGTTCAGAAGTGATCTGCGGAGAGTACGTCTGGGGCGAATTCTCCCCTCATGGAATCCAAGCTAATTAAACTGTTTCTATGATTTAACCCTGTCAATCGATCAGATTGGCAACACTTCGAAACAACTATCACTAAAGAAATCATAGAAATTTCTTGATATCAAAAATCGACGATTTATTTGAAATTATTCATTAACAAATTTCGACTACCAAATACTTCGTGGATGGAATATCTTTTTTATTCCGTGTGTGACAAGCAGTTCAACCCATTCCTGAGCCATGACAGTAACACACCCTCAGTTCGTCGGTGCTCGAGAAGGTAGAAAAAGCAGTGGAAAAAAAAAGAGAAGGGAAGGAAGAGAAAGGATTTGAAAGGGCTTCGTAGCATGGAACTCTGGCGCAGCGTGAAACTGCCAAGTGCAAATTACCCTCGAACGCCGGCAACTAGCTTCTTTCAGCGTGAAAATGCTCGGCGCTCGAGCTTCCCGGGGTTTCCTGCGCCGAGAGAGTCAGTCGATACCCGCTGGCTCCGGCTCGATTCCATGCTTCTGTGGAATTCCATCGGCAACTGCAATTAACATGGCGCCTTGGACGGCTCTTCGTTCTCCCACTGTTATATAAGAACGGTTCTCAAGATTCCCGCTGTGGTATTCCGTCTTCTCCTCATTTGCCGGAGACAGAAGACCACGGCTCTTGTTATCCTCGCTATTAAACCGCTCCACTTTTCCAGCCGATCGATCATGGAATCACGCGATCCTCTCTTTTTCATTTTCTCTCCCTTTCTCTACTTTTCTTCTCCCACTCTTACTGATCTACCGGAACTGAATTACTTTCGGCTTTCCCACTTCACCGGAAGCATAAGTCTCCTCGGGAATTCGTATACGTCGAGAGTCAATCTCTGCGAGTAATCCTAGCAAGTAACTCGCAGGGTTCTATCGTAACTAGAAGATTGCAATCGCGCGAGTCTACAAAGTGCCTGTTAAGCGTATTAACAACGCCAAGGAGGTGAAATATCAACGTGATGTACTCTTGCAGATGTACACACTCTCTCTCTCTCTCTCTCTAAGTTTAACTAAAGCCTCGACTAAACAGGTGGCGCGCGATACATTTGGATCTCGACGCGCTAGTGAACTCGGTGACCTATGATGCTTACGTTGCCAAGAGCTTGGCTGGTTTCATAATACTCCGTTTCTTCTGTCAACACAGCCTGCATAGTCCTGACACAGCAAGCTAGAGGGTCACTGAACTTCGTCCTAAAGGGTTTTGCGAGCTGTGTAACTTAATGTGAACTGGGCTGGTATATATACGGCGCTATCCTCGCCATTGGAGAGTTCAGGTGAGGTCGCTTGGCGGTGGACGAAATGGAAATAAAAGTCGACCGAATTCCGAGGGCCCCCTAAAAGAATTATCACGGCTTCTTTATTCGCTCGGAGGGCCAAGGATCTCCAGAAGAGGATGTAGATTGAAAGAGCGACCGATGGTATTTGCTTGCTACAAATGACCGTTATTGCACATGCCGCATTGCCGTGCTTGCAAGAGAAGGAGAATAAAAAAAAAGAGAGAGAAAAAAAGAACGGGAAGCTAGAGCAAACGTTTAGCCAGCTGGCCTTAGGTGACTGGCTACGAGGCTGCCAGCCAAAGCCCCCCTGAAGTACCTACTTCTCGAAGAGCAAGAAAGGGATCTTGACTCAGCTCGGCTGGAGAGAAATAAAAGTATATTATAGCAGCCTGGCTGCAGTCGACATATGGATGCAGTCTCCTGCTCCAATAACGAGAGATCGACAAGCCCAAGCAAATATCAGGGAATACGCGCCGCCATTTCTGACAACCACCCCTTGATGGGACCTTCCTCCAAACCATCATGAATTCGAAAGCCCTCGCAAATAAACTGCTACTGACGGCATCGACATTTTAATTGCTCCCAGACCCGATTTAAAGCTTGACGCACCCTTCCACTGAAGTTTCAAGTGTACTTCGTATGTAGTCATGCGTAGAGCCCTAAGAGTATCCCTGCTCTTAAATGAGATTTTCGGACTGCCCTTCTACGGATGAAACTCGTTCGCTACGCTTGGCAAAGAGTGACAAGTGCATACGAGATTTCTAAGTGAAGAGTAGGAATTCAGCTAGCCGTTTTCTACTGATTAGACTTCGTATTTACATAACTAGACGCACTAGAGATCTCTCTTTCTCTGTTTCTCACTGCAATTTTCCAGTATCTTCGCGTCCCACTCACATTTTAGGCTTCTCCTCGACGGCTACATGCTCCGCCACCACTCTTTCCAGTGGATTCCGTAACGTCGGCGCTGGCAACGAACTCCCAGACGCAGTCCGATTACACTCGGGGAGAGTTAGAATTTCCATGGAAATGGAATAGCGAAGGCAAGGACCGCCGCTGGCAATGGGCGGTAGTTAAGGGCGGGTAAACATAACGCTACTGTTAATTCCCTTCGTTACTCGGGCGGCTGCCGCCCGAGCGAGTTATGCGATGCACTCAACTCTACAGCCGTGAAATAGCCGACCAGGAGAATTAATCCAGGCGTGCACATCGTAGTTGTCAAGCACTGTCCTGAAAGAATACGATGTTTGTTCCTGGAAAGCTTTCCTGGAAAGCTTATATGAAACACGTAATTTGAAGCTTTCGTCGAGGATAGCATGAAAACTAGCTATTTGTCATTAGAGAACTGCCAGGTTATAAATGGAATTCTGTAATTTGGAGTCTGTGATTAATAAGAGTTGATTAGAGCAGTTTCATTGATAAAAGTAGAGTTATCTGTTGACGAGAAGTAGCAGTATGAATTATGAGCTGCCACTGTGCACCAGCAGGATTTAATAAGAGAAGGAAAAATGCGCGTAGGTCCATCTGTTCGTTAAACAGTCCTCTAATGAATAACGCTCCTGAAATGAGAGAGCGATTTTCACGAAGCCCCGAGTTATTTCATTTCCGACGACAATGCGCTCCTGCGCGCACCGCTTTCGCGGGTGCCAACTTCCAAAGTGCTTTCTAATTAAAAGCGGACGAGCGCTGCATTATTCGTTCTCCAGCCATATTTGCCTATATACTCTAGAACACACTCAATCCTCGACTCTCTATAAAACTGGACTTCCCAACCTTCCCAGTTGTATGAAAACAAAAGCTCGAAACTAGATTCGCGACTGAAACTTCGCAACTAAAAAGTTCAGGAAATACAAGACTACTTTGAAATGATAATTTCGACGAATCAAATATTTCTCGAATATCTTCGATGCAAAATCTACAGTAACATTTTTATCCCCTTTCCTGGCAGATGCAACGTATCGGTTGGCCTAGTTCGTGAAGAACGCTTGAAGTAGCAGCCCGGATCTTCCGGTGAAATTGAAGTATGCTTCAGTGGTCGGCTTTTCAGCGAGAACCTTCTCACACGAAGAGAGCGTTCGTTCGAGCTTGTGGCCTCTCGCGGAAAAAGGATCTTTCTAGAAAATTCTTAAGACCCTATGAATAGTCCGATAGCCTGTGGATGCATTCGCTGAGTAAAGGTACATTCGAAAGCGACTCATGTATCGGTCATTACGCTCGCACGATGAATGCGCCGATGCTAATGTGAGTGCATAGTATTCCGAGTCGACTGTCTGAAACAATGGCTTATCAAAGGCGTAATCTCAAGAAGTGAGCAGACTCCAAGAAGCTAATAACTTTGGTAGGAACATCTTGGAGGTCAAGTAGGAGAAAGCTTCGACGGAGCATTGTCCTCTCTTTCTCACTCTCTCTCGCTCTCTCTCTTTCATGGATAATCGGACAAGCATTATTTTGACGAGTATTCGATTCGCGACCCCAATAGCCTGGCTTGGTTCGCCAGTATTATCGATTGGCAAAAGCCGAGTGAAGTGAGTGGCTCGCCACTCTCTGCCAGAATTCAGATAACAATCGCCACTAAAAATCTATCGCGTTTCATTCAAAGGGTTACTCAATATGATCGAGAAAGGATATTATATCCAGGATGACTTTGGGATGATTCAAGTCGATAGACAACTGAATCGTTGGTCATAGGAAGTTTCACTATTTTTTTCAAGTGAAGCAATAGCGATCGTTATTTTCTATCGGCTTTGACCGGCTTTTCCTTCGAGATATTTACTTCCGCTCCGTCTCCCGTGTCTCGGGAGGAATTTCAAGCGGTCGGTCTTTCCTCGCCGAGACAAATTCTTCGGCTCAGCCAGCAGCAAAGCAATAAAGCTGAGAGAAAGAGAGAGAGAGTAAGCATTCGACTTCCTCTCTCTGTTATACACGTACCGTCCTCTCCTTCACCCGTTTCTCGTCACTTCGATCGTGGACGAGATATGTTCGCTTGACGCCGCATGCAAATCCATAAATGCCTGCGTCTTCCCTCTCACTTTCCCCTACCCTTTCCTTCTCTCTCTAATTCGTCCCTGCCAAGCCATCCAACTCAGAGCGATCGCAATTGCGGGATTATCGATGTGCCCGGCACTTGTCGATACGCGCATCGCAGTAGACCCCGATTCCACTTTGACGTGGGTGCGACAGCCTTGTCACGCTTCCACGAGACTCATGGGAGACGTGGACGTTGATGCAACTCATGTCCTGTACTCGACACGACCTTGTACGTCCTCCGCCATCCAAGCCAATTCCTTTAAGCGAGAGATCACATAGATCCGATTCTCGTTTGATCGATCAACTCGATACTTGATTCCTCCTAGGTATTACCTCGTTCGACTGATATTCCTCTTAACATTATCGCTCTCGTAGAGTCATGATACCCTCGTCGAATCTACGCCAAGATTCTCTTCGCTTCACAAGCTCTAATTACAAATCCCTCTACTGCATCATTGCGGTGATGGTATTTTAAGCCTGCCATTTCCTCGTGCTTTTTACTGCTCTCCGAAAAGTTATGGTCTACCAAGAGAGAGAGAGAGAGAGAGAGAGAAAGCCTTTTGATTGCCCGCTTTGGACTTCTCCGGGGACGTCACCGCGTTAATTGAGATATTAGCGAAGTTAATTAAGAAGCCGCACCCAGCCGACCCTGTCGTCTCGTGATTCAAAGGAACACAAGTGTGCTAGACGGGCTGTCGACGGTAGATCTTCTCGGAGTTTCGTTTCTATCCTGTGAACGTCTGGAATTTACTCTTAAATTCGTCTATCTTGAACCACTGCTGACTTATCAAGAGGAATTACCCGTCTTTTTCCATCGGTCGAGCTACTTATTTCACTCGAGCTTCCACCTCGGAATTAAGCGCAATCTCTTTTTTTTCTCTCTTTCTCTCTCAACAGAGTAAGAGAGAGAGAGAGTTTGCTTTCGCACTTCGACTGGAAAGACTCTCTCGCACGCCGAAGGCGGAGCGCAAACAAATTACGAGCATGACAGAAAGCGTCCCACGCGGGTGGGAAAGTGGTCCAGCGAAGGCTTGCAGTTGCATCCTCCGTCAAAGGAAGTATCTCACCAGCGATAATCCGCTATCGAGAATTCTGTTTCCTTGGAATATAAACAAGCGTGCGTGCTGATGCGAACTTCCTCTCAGCGTTTTCTGTTGGCGAACGCACGCACGCACGCACGTACAGTTCGCCATTCGAGAAAAAGCTGTGGAAGTAGCGTTATGTCAAGCAGTTGCTCGTTCGCGCGCTTTACCTTATTAATTTTAATATCGACCGACCACATTGCGACATTCCTGTACCGGACGTGTCGTAATTCTCGGGAACC
Organism: Ectemnius cavifrons; assembly: GCA_964023945.1. Lineage (NCBI taxonomy): Eukaryota > Metazoa > Arthropoda > Insecta > Hymenoptera > Crabronidae > Ectemnius > Ectemnius cavifrons. The sequence continues at coordinate 6,109,009 of OZ030382.1, forward strand.
TTGCCTCTCTTGGCACTGGTACGTACTTGTACATCTCTGTATGTGTGTAGTCGACTAGATAGAAGTGGTAGTAGTAGCGGCTAGAAGCCACCGATGTTTTCCTCTAATTATGTCAGGTACGAGTTCCCGGCGCTTGACTTTAAAGGGCGATCACTCCCGGCCGTCGAATAAAACAGTCGCTCACTCTCCTCTAACCTTCTCTTTCTCTCTCTCTCTTCTGTCTTCAGGACTCTCTCTCTCTCTCTCTATCCAGCCGGTCTTGCTCACCGGATCGGCAAACAGAGTCATTAAGGGAGTCTCGTACTTTGCGAGGCAGGTTCGACATTCCTGTTTAAATACAATAGCCTTTTGCGGTGCGAGCCACGCGATAATTGCTCCAGCCGCGTTGCTGCGTCCACTCTAGGACTCTTGCTCTAGGAGTTGCTATAGATTGCCAGTGGTAGCCGCGTGAATAAAGATCGACCCACGTGAGAATAGCGAACTCTCTCGTGCCAATCGAAGTGTAGCAATCTTGAGTATCTTGACACATTTGGAAACAGTTTCTCTATGTGTGTATGTCTATCTATGTATGTGTTACTGGCATTCCAGCAAGTCCAGACTGGAACCTGCCGCGAACTAAACCCGTGGTTTCGAGGGTTTCAATCCTCCAGAGATCCCTTTTGCTTCGAGGTGGTTAAAAAGAAAGCGATACACCAAAACTCTACATGCTATCTAGTTTCTCTCTTATCCTGCGGAACTTGCCAGGATAAGGCAAAGTGGCACTCGACCTAAAAAAAAAAGAATCTATTGATTGCCCTCGTAAAATCGGATATTTATAGCAAGAGGCACTCCTTTCTTCGATTCTATTACTGTTCAAGCTGATTCACCCGCAATGGAATTCGCCCTGTCAAGAAGACGACATCACCTATTAGCACTTTAAACACCGATGACTTCACTCCTGTCTGACCATCATCAACCAACGTCGAGTCAACTCGCCGATATATAGTCGCAACTACTTTTTACATAAAGTAGCCGATCTCGAAAGTGTTAAGGAATCGAGTTCCAACGACGGTATACAAGTGTCGTGCAATTAGTCTTAAAAAGGGATACTCATTGTCAGTCGCATCCATTTCTACAGTGAGTAGAAAGCGCAGTACTTTACAGTATGTACTTGTATCCATTATCCGAGAATCAAAGGAAAGTGGGAAGCTTGGAAGCTCGAGGGAATATATTCTCGCGAGGTTCATCGGCTTTGGCCAGCAGCAGTAGCAGTAGTTGCGCCAGTTTCGCGCCAGTTGTTCGATCGTTGTGAGTTCGGCGGAAGTGCATTAGTTTTTATCGTGAAAAAGTAAGCTTCGCTATCTGGAGCAAGTAGGATCGTGGCAAGAAGAGGGCGCAAAGAGGGGAGGGAAGAGAGGAATGAGAGAGGGAAAAAGAGGGAGGATAACGCAGAGAGCTTTGGAAGGAAGGTATGGTGTGTACGGTGTCGACTTGCCTCGGTGGGGATCGTGCGCCCTCGGCCACAACTTGCCGAGCATGCTTGGGGTGTGGGACAATCGCTCGCGCTCAGTCCATCACCGTGTGCTTCGCCGATCGTACTCTCGCGACAGGTGCTCCCGAGTCGTGCAACTCACCTGCAGCAAGGACACTTTCGAAAATATCTGAAATATCTGTCGATCACTCACTTGATCATACACTGTTACTACTCTCATTTACTTGGACGTCCTCAACAGACTTGATAATAGTCATCTGCGCATCAGAAGGAATCAAGCTTTTAAATCTAAAGGACACGAAGGAAGTGGTGCGACGTTTGTGATAGTCGAAAAGGACGAGTTCGTTTCGGTGATCATCGTTAACGAGAATTTCGACGTAGGAAGATTCGTACTTGGTAAAAGGATAATTGGCAGGAGTTTTTGGAAAGGAGGAATGCAGATGACAGTGTACTTTGATGGGATAAGATGAGTTGATAGAGGAAGGTTATTGGAATTAGAAATTGGTAGAAAAGTATAGGTTGCAGTCGAGTGGAAGACGGTCATCCCTGCTAGGACAATCGATGCCGTCGGGCCAATTACCCTAGCAAGGAGAATTATACTGCAGTAGAACAGCAGCGGGTGACCTTATCTCCTTGCATGTATAAGCTACTAGTCTACTTTAGCGAACACAACTCTCCTTCTTCGCTTTTACAAACACATACATAGATATAGAAACAGAAAAATAAAGAGGCGGTATAAGAGATTGGGAAAAGGCTTCTTCTTGCTTCGATATCATGGCGTGCGCGCTACTGGAATTCCGGTGATTGCTTTCTGCCGATAGTCGCTCCAGATAAATCCAATTTCAAGTCGGAATACACGCCGGGCGAAAAAATAAGGGTTCAATCGATACCGCTCGGCGCACAACGAGAAGAGTCTCTTTCTTCTCGATTCCCGTGACTCCCGGATTTCCATCAGTCGGGATATACACCCGGTGATTTGATGGCGTGTACGTTCCATTCGCATGCACGAGTCTTATTGAACGCAATCGACCTGTTCGAGGAAACGGAGCGTCGCCGTCGCGCTCGGGAATTTACTTATCGTCACAGTTAGAAGGACACTGACCGTTTCCAGGATTTTCATTATCCTCGTACGAGGAAACTTGGATGGATTGTAAATCCTTCCGTTAGCCAGACTCGAGAGCTTCTATTATCTCTTTATTTTATCCTGTAAAGGACGGCCTGATCCGTCACGTGCGAAGTTCATCGGCTTAATTAGGCGATGCGGCATCGCCATTAAGCGCCACCGTCTGCCGACTAATGAAACCGGCTCGGTATTCAGCGATCGCTGTGTTACCTTAACGGGTGACAATTTACATTAGCTAATGGCCCGACTTACACTCATCCGTTACCGGCACTGCCAATCGGATATCCACTGAAATCCCTACTTTGCGAAGTTTCGAACTGCACTTAACCACTGTTCGCCTGAATACCGCTTTCAGTTGAAATCAGTATAGAAAGATCGAAAGATAGGATATCCAATCATTAATAAATATAAATTCCCTACAAAACCTCGAAAGAATTCTAGCCGCACAAAGAGGATATTGAACAAGTATTCTAATTAAATTTTACGCCAGCCTAATTAAGTAACCGACAGCGAGCTTAAAACCCGTCGCATTCCCCGTTGCAAAAGCGAAGAGAGAGAAAGAGAGAAAAAGAGGCCGAGTAATACTGCCAGCGGCCAAGTTCCCTTTAATCCGCTATTATTCCTTGGAAATTGTGCCGGCTTGAAAGAATACACTAATTCCATTCTTACGAGCTGCGGAGCCACCGCCACCGTAGGTATAAAGATTATCGGGCACGATTTACTAGTAGAATATAGCGCATTCCAGAAGCGAGTGGAGCTACCGGCCGGTAGTTTACAGGTTTCGTGTAAAAATCGGTGCATCCCACGTAGAATTCTGCGTTGGCCTGCGAGCTCTCGAACAAGCTCCTCTTTTTCTCCTCTCGTTGACCACTCCTTTCTCCTGGTGGGCGCGTACCACGTTGCACGCTCCAAGTCCTTTGGCATGCTTCCAAAAAGCGACCACTGCTCCCGTCGTGGCCTGGCCACGTTCCGTACTTCCGAAAAAACAATGAGATTCATTTAATTTCCATTAGAAAAGAAGCCAAAGTAGACACGGCGGTACAGGGTGATTCAGTTGCCTTTGAATCGCTAATAATGGATATAGATCGTTGATAATGATATAATTATACAGTGTTGAGTAATTTTAATATAAAGACATTTATTTATAATCTCAAATTGTACCAATAATGGAAATAATTAGAACGTGCTTCTCAAACGTTGCATAAACTACTGTGCGTATATATATGTCTGACTAATGGTGTATCGTTTCTACTAGAAGATCGAAGGCGAATTGTAAACCATCCATCTTTGAACCGTTCCGCGGTACTGTTAACCCAAATACTCGCTTATTCGTGGTTCAAAGCACTTTGTCATCGAAGCGCATCGTACATACTTCGGATTACAGAGTGGCTTAACGAGCCTGCACGAATATACCTCTTGTTTATCATGGATATCCAATGGATTATGGCGCCAGCACATATAGTAGCAGGAGTATTGTATCCTAATGAAATTTGGTGCCTGTAAATGGTAAAAGGTTTTAATCTACTCAGAGTGACAGGTTGGGGACCATGTTGTTGAACTTGCTGAGCAGGCTTTGGTTGATAAATTGCCATGTCCGTTCACCGATATATTCATGATGTTTACGGCGTGCATCGCGCGCGCGCGCGCCATGATCAACGACGCCCGATGAGCAAGCTTCACTGACAAATAGTCATAAATCATTATTCCGCTGTTGGGCTTGTGTCGGACCATCGATAACAAGCGATTCTCACTGGCCGCCGGAGTTGCTCGAGCAAATAAATGGAGCGTTAGTCGATGATTCGAGATCTCCATCGGACGATCTAACGAGTATCTTATTTCCCAGAGCTTGCTAGTGCGATGGGATGAGTTATTCGCTGGTGATGGTAAAGAGAGGGATGCGTTAACAACGGTTAGACTAGCATTGCAACTCAATGGAATTCCTATGGTGCTCTAGGATTCCGGTCTTCTTCCTCTCGTTCTACCTTTCCGTTCTGGCTGGAGGCTCGCTCGTTTGCGCAGACGAGTGAACAGAGATTTGCTCTTACGTTCATCCTTTACTCTTCCAGTCAGACTTCCAGTTAGCCATCACTCTCTGCTCTCGTCGGGTTAGCCTTCATTTCCCAAACAGTCCTGCCACTCATCCATTTGCAGCGTCACTGGCAACTTTGCGAGCTTCTCGACCAATTTATCCACTCGTATTCTCTCTGCTCTCAGCTCCCGCCACGCTAATCCACCACTCACTCAGAATATCACCGTTATTATTTTGTCCCTGACAGCTGGACGATCGAACCCCGCGTCCTTCTTTATTAATCCACTCCTCTTGCATTATTCTAGTCCGTTCTGTATCGAGTTTCCCGCCCGTTTGCTTCCCATTGTAGTTCGTTGCCAGCGAATAAGAGAGCGCCGGTAACACAGGCGGTCCATTTCAGGGATCACTGGCGAGTTTAACGAACTAGTTCCCTCGCGTTCCAGTCGTCCCTCTTCCGCGTTCCCAGAGTTCTCGTCGTCGTGCATCCTCGCCTTCGAATCCCCTGAAAAAGTCGCTCTCTTCAGGGATCACATTGGAATTGAACGGTTGCATTGTTTTTTTCCAGCGCACTACGCCAACGCGACTCTTTCGGCTCGGCCCGTTTTCAGTACCGTTATCGATATTTCGCTGTCCTCTTTCCCTGAACTTTCGAGTCAACCAACTTATATTTGCATTTACAACAATACCCATTTAGACACACCAAATATTAGCTGGTAATGAACGTTGAAAAAAGGTTGAATGCACAGAGTAAAAAGAAATGTCAAAGGTTATGGCATTCACGTTTGACAAGAACGAAAGGGCCTCCTCTCCTTTAAATGGTCGGTGAATAAGAGTTTCGTGGGTTCATTCCGACACGCGCCGCTCAAGGAGTATACCGCTTCCTTAAGAGCATTTCAGAGCGCAATTAAACGGCCGCGAAAAAACCACCCCAGAGAAAAATACTGGCGATTTTTTTCATGGCACCCTGCTAAATGCTGCTCGGAGAGGGTTTTAATTAACAGGGCCTTTGGCCAGACTGAATGCACTCATGCTCAAAGCTCATTTTCCTCCGATCTATTTCGTAGGGTGAATTCGAAGGTAGGATAGCAGCCAGCAATGTAATAGGCAGAGCACCGTGCACGGGAATCAATTAGATTTTTTCTAGGAGGTCGCATCCATTATTAATTATATCGTTAGTGGTGAACTCAATTTCAGGGAGCGCGGCCTGGCCACGAAGCTGGTAGCGTACGGACATAATCGAGGCCGATCGTTAGAGCAAGTGGCAATTAATAAGTGAGAGATAATTAAGGCAGCTATCTAAAGTGCATCACCACGAAGAAGCAAGAGCGGAACTATCACCGCTCTCTTCGTTTAGCGAACGGCCGCGATGTCAACTTGCCGAGACTTAGAACGGACCGTTAAAAGCCCCCATAAAACTGGGAATTGAAACGTTTAGTGACATTTTATACTCAACGATGATGGGTGTCGGTATTCGCCTACTATTCGGGTCGACGTAACCATTGACCTATAAAACAATACATAAAATTATCTGCTTTCAACACGGCTTTAATCACGATTGCAAACACTCCTGCTTAATGGGATCGTTCGGCACCCATAGCAGCCATGATTACACGCCTCGCGGTAGAAAAAGAAAAAAAAAAACAGAGATACCGGCTCGTAAAACCGGCAGTAAAACGAGCGAGTTAAGAGGATCGCTTGGGCACGCGAAACTTGTGTCTCGAACCATCTAGAAATCACCAGAATTATTTTCTACTTTTCTCTCCGTGGACTTTTAATCTTTCGTCTCATAGACTTGCACTAGAAATTCAATTAGTGACTTAATCACGCTATTTATAGAGTCTGAAAGCGAGGCTGTCTGAAACCGCTTGAGGACAACCAGGAGATTTCCACTTTCACGGCTGGTAATGAATACGTGTTCACCTACCAGATGTCCGCGGGGTATTCGATTACCTGAAAATATTGGTCATCCTGCGGCACCGACACACCGTGTCCATGAATTAAGCCATCGGCGGTCGACTGGTTGTGGTTTTGCCGGTCTATTCCAGTATATACAGACTCACTAATTACTCATATAATAATCCTACCATGCTCTGTCCCTGTAACCCTCGAACCTCCCTCCGCGTGAATCATACGGTAATTACGTACGTTGCATAGCGTGCATGCCGAGGGTCATCAAGATAATCATTGATTGACATCAGTTTACATCAGTAAAATTTATATCAGTCACTAGAATTCATATTGAATAAAAATATCTAGGAAATCCAGCTTGAATTAGTCAGAATTTCACGGTTAGATCGTTCGATAGATACTTTAAGGGTTCGTCTGACCGCGACTAGCCCTTTCTACTTGCTCCCCTATTTAGTTTCATAGAGTTTCGGGTATCTTCGTCGCGTCAGCTTTCGTTTTCGTGAGTAGACAACGATACCTTTATCGGTGGCAATGCTGACCCTTTAGGTACTTAACCACTAATTAATAATGAAGATAGTAATCTCGTCGGGAATACGCGGTGCTAGAATGAGTCAACGGGCGACGAATCCACCGACGGTCATATACGTGAGAAGTATATAAATAGGAGAGGTGGTTGGTGCACGGAAACTCGCGAGACTGGACAATTCGAGGGAAAAGAGGGGCTTCGAGTCCTGCTAGTGAACATAATGCAAATGTCCCAGGATACGTTAGGCCGATGGACGATAAGTTTAATCCATTCATAGTGGCAGCAAGCAGCTGCCAGGACATATTGACCCTGGGAGCAGGACCTTTGCACTCGTCGTCCTTATTCTTGTCCTCCGGTTCCCTCCATTTTTCAAGCCCCACTCACCACGTGTAATTTAATTTATGACTTATGAAATATTTATCCTCGCTCGCGACGTGTCCTTCCACGTTCCATCTCTTGTCCTCCGAGTTTCTTCCGCGTGCTTATTCGATTCGTCCTCGTGTCCCCTGGCAGCAGAGACGTTTCGCTCCGTTATGGATTTACACTTCAAACACGCGAAGAATACACTACCGCGTCCTCTTTTACCACTGTCAGTCTGACGCAAATATTTAATTCAACGAGATAGAATCACAGGCGCGCCGCACGAAGCGCGACCATTCCACTTGTCTTATCCCGGAAATCCGATGAAATCACGGAAGAACCTGAGAATTCCTAGTCGACGGTGTTCGCGTTGCTCGTTCCACCGGTAGATTTTCACGCCTGTGTAACGGGCGCGATATAATTGGAGCGGAATCATAGTGCCTCCGAGTCAATTTCACGTGCCATTACCTCACCTGGCCACGCGAGAATTGCAAAAACGAGGGCGGAGCAGTTCGTCCTAAATGCCGGCGTGCTGTACGCCCTCGCGTTTCCAAAGAGCACGAGCAATTAAGAGGGTTTAATTAGCACGCGGCCAGCCTGATAGGAAACTACCGAAGCCAGACATTTTTGCATGTGCAACTTCGATGAGAGAATTTCATCGCTCGAGCCATAATGTTACACGATAAAACTCCCTTCGATTAATAGGATCGTTTAATTAGTTAGATATCGAAAGGACGATCTAATCTCAAGGAGTGTACTCATCAAAGCTTTTAATCAGCCGGATCTCGATAGTCCTCGGCTCGATAATTCCCATAGTCCGCTAGACTCTTCGAAAGCCAGCAGCATCCTCGCACGCGCGCTCGTAAAAACTAATTGCCAGCAACGATAAAAAGGCGCGGACGGCGGCATGTTCTCACGAGGAATCGACAAAAATCTTCCAACCCTTTCTGCTTCTTCCATAATTACAACGCGGCATGCTTTAATTAATTTATTTTACCAATGCGATTCTACCACCAACCCAACGATAGACAGTGGCTGCCCAATTAGAGAGGCTTTCTAGATCAAGCAGTTTATGCCAACAGCTGGCTCTCACAATACAATTACACCAGCGACAATCCGCGCTCGTCGGTGTTAATGGGACAACTCTCCGTTCCGCGCACCGGATAATCATTTGTCGTCGGCTTAAATATCTATTAAACCGTCCGCACGTGCGTGCAGACTCACCACTTCCATGTTGAATTCTTTGGAACTTCGTATTACTGGCGACTTGTGCCGAGTTCTCGAACATATAAACTTTTTCGTCTTTGTTGAATAATTATTAGATACGAGAATTAATGATATAATCAAAACGATAAGAACAATAAATATAGTATTCACTTTAATTTTCAATATGAAAATGTTCCTTGTAATTCGAGGTTTTATAAAAGTGGATCTAATAAAAGAACAGTTTAACTTGATCCATTAAATAAATTATCGCCTTCCTCCCGAATGCTTTCGAACCATAATTGAACGCGATACGTGGTACTTTGGACCAGTCGATATATTCCAAGTCAACGAACCTACCTGCCGCAAAATCCCCATAAGGTTTCCTGGGTACAGAACTTACGCTTGTTTAGGTCTGCTTAAACCTAAGCATTTAACGAGTAGTTAAAGGTGACTTCGAAGGGCTTCGCGAGTTAAACGACCCGGTTCCCTTAATCAGCGTCATTGCAGTATACTCTCCGACTCCTCCCCTGTACTTTTTCAGTAGGCGTACCGCTCGATCACTATGTCCGACAACTCGAAGTTTAATATTAGCTCTCTCGGCCCGAATAATATACCATATGCGCGACCCCGTTCTCCCGGTTGTTTTAATGACTCACTCGCACGATAAGCTCAGCCAGTTCTTAAATCACATGTGCACTCGACTGGCCAACGATGAAGCTTGCTTCTATTATGGATACATCGTAGCCTGGAAGCTGGATGGATTTATATCGAAGAGAGAGAATGAGATAGAGAGAACATAATAGAGATACAGAAGAGCAACGATTTACGGGAGTTGGGTGGTAAATAGGCCGCTCGAGAAATAGGTGGACCGCAATGTTTTCACAGGCGAAACTCTCAGCTTGGGTAGACTCGCCCCGCGGAATGCAGAAGGCAGAGTAGTAGAGCCAACTCGAGTGGGAAGCTCGCGGTGCTCGGAACTGAAAAAGGCAGAGAAGTGCACTCCCCATGCCGCTTTGCACTAATAAACTTGTACGCCCGGTGAATAGAACAAGATACACAGTGGCCGCGGTTCTCAACCCTGCCAGGTCCGCTTGGCTCTGACATATGTGTTGCGCGCGACCGCCTCTTAATGGAACGACCACTTAGCACGCGGAATTCAATTGGAAGCGAATGCTATCAGCGTCTGGTTTGGAGAGCTGAGAATTATGCGAAGCCTTCGCCAGATAAAAGGAATAATAGCTGGGCCTAATATCGCACCGGCGACGGCGACGGCGGCGTCGCGTACGTGTCGTCGGAGAATAAAGATAGGCGGGAACGTTTACTTTGCCCACTACCAAGCCGTTTTCCCGGTCCCGCTTTATCGCGACCCGTCGTGAACCGGAGCCAGGAATAGATCGGCGTCCCAGCCCTGGAAGTTGCACTTGTTGCCAGGATTAATTATGCGTCCGCTTGCACCCCAAGCTCTATCGAATGTGTAGGAAAATCTTGCGTTCCTTTCGTGACACGTTTCGTCATGCTTCGAAAGTATTCGCTAGCGTGACAGAATCCTTAACAATCTCAAATGGTCCTTCTTATGAGAAGTTCGTATTACAAAGATGTCACTTTCATAATTAAAGTTAAGTTAATAAAGTGAGGGTTAAATATGTTGCTGTGCCTTTAAGTATATCAAATTAGAAAAGGACAGTCTCATTTATAGCAAATAATTTTCACATTAATCTATATACATATAAAAATGAATGTTTGTCTGTATGTATGCACTATATGCGTTCCTATACCATTCCTCCGATTATAATGAAACTTTGAGTATATTTCATAGACATTTCATAAAAAAAGTATTACGATAGATACGTAAAATCAAGAAGATTATTTACACATAACCATGATGAAACCAAAAAGTTCATGGACGAATGGGAGTCCAAGAATCGAAGCCCCCAACTATTCCATGAATTGCCTATAATACAACACACTAATAATTTCAATTCAACAGTATAATAAAATGAAACCAAAAAAAGTACATATATAAAATTCAAGAAAGTCGAAAGCTGAGCTTACAATCGAATACATCCCATTCTTAGCGGTCGATTAGGGGGTGGTCGAGCTATGGCAGTCTGAGACTGTTAACCACTGACTGAGAGAGTCCGAAGGGCCGAACAGAGAAAAAAATCTCAACGTAACGCACTGAATATTGCATAGGGCTTCTGCAAAGGGAATCGAGCCCGGCACGGTAATCGGATTCCTGACGGTGTGTACTCAGCCGTCGAAGTACTACCGCTGAAAGGCTAACGAACGGCTGGGCGCGGGGAAGATCGTAGGCCACTGTGTGTTGACCGGGCCACTAATGACGGGTTAACGAGCACGCGGCACTACCACCACCCCGGCGCTGCATGCTCGTTAAACGCCGCGAAAAAAATGTAATAAGTCCTGGCCGGGAAATCTGACGCGAGCAGGGCAACGCGCCCACTCGAGCCTTTTTCATCGGCCGCTGCTGCCTAGCCTTTTCGACACCCCAAGCGACCCTCGACCCTTCAAACTGTTCCTTTCTGGACTGCATTCCATCATGTACAGTGTATAAACAAGTACTAACGTAACCGGTATTTTTGGAATAGATTTTTTTTTAAAAGAAGAGTATCTTCTTTGAGGAATGTTTTTTTTTTCTCGTAAGAAGGAATCTGCATTGTTTAAGGGAGTTTATTTTGTTTTAAAGAAAAGAGTTTCGTTCTTTAAGATAATTTACTTCAACAAGAATGAGTGTATGAATACTTTTTTTTATGTACTGTGTTATGAATGATGATATATTTTAATCTGTATTTCAAATGAGTCTATTTGGGATAAGGTTGCGAGCTTTTTCTTGCATTGATAGAGAGGGGTTCGAATTTTTAATGACATTGTCATTGATCGATTTGCATTCGAGGAAGGAGTCTGTTATTAACAAGTGCCAGTCGATGAGTGATTGATGCAGAGAGCCAGCAAAGGAACATAGTGACTCTAATGGGCGAGCAGAGTGCTTGGCCTGAATCCCATCGAAGTACACTGACAAATATACTGCGAGGCCTCTTCGCTCTTCGAATCGCTTTCCTCATCGGCTTTTGTCGCGTATACATAACACGATATCTGCCATCAGTGCCGTCATCGTCGCGTTACACGGTGTAACTGAGCGTGTCGGGGGAAGAAGCAGACGAACGCCGCTGATCCGGCGAGCAACCGCCAGTAGAAACTCTGTGGCAACGAGGAAGCCGGCAACGCCAAGATAGCCGTGTGCGAAATCGACGACGCGTGAAAAGCTATTGCGATCGATCGCCCAGTGATCCGGAACGAAGCTCGATCGACGTTAAATCGCGCTCACCGAGATCGTCGCGATCGTGTTAAGTGGTATAGGTGCGTACATGTCAGACGTGAGAGGCCCTGACTCAAGTGTCTCGCACCCTAATTTCCTTTTCCAGGGTTAAAAGTCTAAACGAAAGCTTCTTTCGATTTTCCAATTGTACGATTTTTAAATAAATCCCAAAATGGTACAATTGTAGAATGAAAACTACCTGAAGTATATGAAAGGGTCGACTCAAAATTGTAAATAGAACTTTAACTAGAGAATACGTACTTTTGTACTTTCGATCTTAAAAGAGTCAAGAATACCTTCAGTTTCGAATGGTTACGATTTGTCTGTAGTTTAGAAATGGTCCAATTCTAAACTACAGAGGTTGCAATTTATGCGCAGTCGGAGAATGAGCGCGAATTGAGGGTAGGAAATCGTGAGGCAAAGTGGCGGGTTTCACCGTGGCCGTGAACAATGGCTCCACGGAGCCAGGATACTACGTGGATCGGCTGCACCGGCAGCAACAGCAGCAACAACACTGCCAACAGGCAGCGAGGCATACGATCTCGGTACAACCATTATCCAGCCACTTCTCCACCGCGAAGGAGATACTTGAGTCGGCCAGAAGGGACGATCTGGTTTACGTGCATTGCGCCACCACCGAAGAAGAGGATGCCGAAGATGAGGAGGAGGAGCCAAGGGGCCTCACAAGATCTCGATCCTGGCTCTGCTGCCCTGGTGACCGCACCTCCGATCGCACCGTCCAGATACAAGTGCCCGCTAATACCAGGGATAAACAGCATTCCGTAAGTCCGACATCATCCTGAGATCTGCACTCCCAACTATACCCGACGTCGCTTTCCAGCCCATTTTCAATACCAATTCCACTCGATCGCCTTGCATTTCCTCTACTCACCAATCCACCTCGCATATTAGCCGGCTCTAAGAAGTGGAAGTTGCTCGACACAGAGGATTAAGTGGACACTTAATTCACTCTTGGATTAACGACGATTGCTTGTTACATCTCCAATGAAAATTAACGAGCTATCAATAAAGTTCGAAGTGTCTCTCTTCTCTGTATTTAGTTCCTCTAGCTTCTTTAGTAATCGGTAGCACTAACTGGTTGTGTCAGAGGTCATCGACAGTGCAATTGGCACCTTCGTGATGTGGAGGATCTTGGCGAAGCAATTGGCATCTCTAAATTTATTTCACATCAGCTGCAGGCTGCATGTCAGGAAAGGGAAGAAAAAGGTTTTCGCCCTCCAGGTGGTGACGAGGGTGTTTCCAGAGAAGAACAAAGAAGGGGATGATGGGATGGGAATATTCCGGAAGCTGATAATGGAGTTCCGTAATTTTTGCTGCTGTCGTATTCGATTCAAAAGCCACCAACGTAGACTACGTTGAGAGAAAGAAAGAGGATTCCCGTCTCCGAGGGACGTTTCCGTGCTCTCCTTCTCTTTCCGCCCTAGTCTTCTTCTCCCTCGCAGAATGTCCTCCGGCGCGTACTCCTTCATCGGTTTTTTCGTCTCTCCACAATCGTCCGTGAAGCACTCATTCATTTTTCATCGGGCATCACTTCTTTCTCTCTCTCTCTCTCTCTCGCCTTCATCTTCTCACCATCGTTTTCCCTTCATTCGTGCCTCCCTCATCTTGCTGCCTCCGTCGACCTTTAATTTTCATCCCCCTATCGTTCCACCAAGAGAATCGTTCGGCCTCTGCGATCACTGTCTAACTTCAAGACACTCCTTCTCTCAGTCTCACACATCCAGGAAATCGACTACCACCAGCTTCCTTTAAACTTAAATCCAGCAGAAATAGAGCCGTCGCGGATGAACACGTAAAGGAGGAGCAGAATAAGGTAGAACGGATAACCAAACGTCGGGACGATCGATTTCACGGAGTAGTCTCAAATAAACTTTGCCAGGTTCTCCGGCGTAGCGTGATCTCATTTGCCCTCTATCAATCTTGCAAGCCTCGGCTTCGCCAGATCAATCTGCAGACTCGCGCGAGGAAGCGGCGTCGGCGTCGGCGTCGGCTCGTTCGCTCCTGTACATTTTTCATGATCGAACGCGACGTGCATTGTCGAGGGAGCGTAGCGTGTTACACTTGACATTAGTCGGCTCCTGATCCTCCGGCTCCTCCTACCCTTCGTATTTGGGACGTCGGGATGCGTCGTGTCTCTTGATATCCTACGTCAAAAGTGTCTGGCGCTTAATTAAGCCGAGCGACGGAGACAGCAACGATCTCTATACTATATGTATATATATATTTGTATGTATATACATGTATATGGATAGTCCCCGCAGGGTTCGGGGAAGGAAACAACTCTCCCATCGTGAAAGGAAGTTCCGTCATCCCCCAATTGGCCGCCGGTGAAATACTCTCGCTCTCTTTCTCCACCTTCGTTGTAATCCTCTCTCGGTGGATCGAGCAAATTCTTTCACATTTTCTCGTCTCCATTCCACCAGATATGTTCTCTTTCATGCCGGTTTCGGGGGACGATGGCGGCGAGGGAGGCAATCAAGATGATTGCACGGATACACGTAGAATGGAGATCGGCGGGCCACTGAATTCCAGTGGCGAGAACAAGGAGGAAGGAATACAGGGAATGCCAACCAGCCGTGAACAGTCTCTCTTTTTCGATTCTCTCTGTGTGCATGTCACGCGTGCTCCAGTGGGACAGAGAACGGACTCTTCTTCGCTTTTTTGCTAGTAGAAGCTTCCACCGGTCTTCGCTCAGTCTGAACTAATTATCGCGAGACTGCCTTTTCGCAGGTGGCCCCACGAGGGCTTATTGTGCTCGTCGCAGATTAGCTGGGTCGTCCTCCTCCTCGTCGTCGTCGAGAGATATTGCTTAACAGAGGGAACCCTCGCCGCTTCGCGCACACAGAATAAGAAAGAGGGGTTCAACGTTTTGCAGTAGGCGCATCGCGTATAGGATAAACCCTGGCGCTCTTTTGTCCTGCCGTCACAAAAGGACCGTTTCAAACGATGGATCAACCCTTTAACCCTGCGTCTTCCTTACCCTCCCTGAACTACCTTTGGATACCGAAACGAGCTATGGATCGGTGGATTCTTATGGGAAAAAGATGAGGGAAGACGAAATTGTGAGAGGTATTCGTGTGTATGGGAAATTGAAGCTTTATTTTATAAATTGTATGAATCCTCGCGTCTCAGGGGCACGCAATGTACGATTGTATCTGGCATCGAGTTGACGGACGTCGCATGTTTATGCAGATAAAAGGGAAGCCAACTGTCGAGTTTCGTCTGCGGTGGACAGGCTACCAATTGGCCGGTGTATGTTGTCCTTTTGAATGGGAGTTTTTCGTAGGAGAGAGAAAGAGAGAGTCTCTCCTGCCAGTCTGCTGGCTCGTGCATGCATGTGAAACCGCGGCGCAGCTGTGCCTTTTATATGTTTAATGGCGCATCAACTTGCTACATACTTGCGAACCTGCATGCAACCGGTATGTCTCTTTGCCCAACTGACGCGCATCAAAGATACTTATCCTTCGAGGAGACAATTATCAATGGAACAAACACGAGGGATTGTTCATTGATAATATCAGTGGCTCTAATTTTGCATTTGTTTAATAAATAAATGATAAAACAGTCATTGCGTAGTAGGGATTGACGAGTTTTCTATACGACGTGAGTAATGAATATGTCGTTGCGTGGAGAGTATGCTCTTTCAGGTAGCTGACAGCCGTAAATCTAATAGTCTCGCTGTCCGTTCGGTCACCAGTCGAGCATTTGCAACGATCCTCCATCATGTAATATGCCTTTCTCGATGCCTCGTTCATCCACTCATCCATCTATCCATTGTCCCTTCTGGCATCGACTTTGACGCACCACTTTCCTACTATACACTTTTTTTTTTTCCCCATCCCGCTTCCATTAACCAGCATGAAACGTTCTAATATTCTAATAGTTGATTAAGCCGCTTCCCTAAAGAGCCGCTCTGCAAGCAGAGACAAATTATATCGGATTTACTCAGGAAGCAAACCGGATTGGGGTTCGTCCAGACAGGAGGGGCTGGTTTAGTAGACAAGCGAATCACGCTGCCGGAGGCCGTTACAGGATAATGGATCTATTGACCAGCGTCTGGAAGTTGCCGTCGGGCGTGGCATTAGTCCATTCATGCAAATTTCACGTTTATCTAATGCTACGGATTTCCCAGCTTCTGAGATTGCTCGTAAATATTTTCAAATAGGATTCTAACTGCGAATTCGCTTGCCGTGAAGTTCCATTAGCTGAGCGAGAACTGGCATGCTATGCTGTGCCAAATGCCCTTCTCCTTGTTGTCCAAACGATGACAAATGTTGATATTAGGAAAATATCCAGGAAAATGGGACGCGCGCGTCTCTGCGGATACACATCTGCTTTATGTGTCTGTGTGTTTGTATGTGGTTGGCTTGAATCCAGAAGGTCGATTCTCTGCTTGGCCGGAATGTGGCGGCACCCAATGGAATTGTAAAAGGCAAGCGCATTCAGGCCATATTTCAGAAGACACGCCATCCATCTTCTTGCGGACTTAGAAACTCCTCTTTGCATGTTACAACGAATATATATATATATATATATATATATTTGTCACAGTTATAACGACGCCCTCGGAAATAGTACACTTCGATTTTATATCATACACAACTATGATCATGAATAGACCAAGTCAATGCCAGCCAAGCACTAGCTTCATCATCCCTTTTGATCGCAGGAGACATGAAGTTTGCCGTGTTCTCTTTGAAGCGCATTCGCCAGAAGTGTAATACGAAGTCATTAGAGTGGCAGGAATCAGGATTCCTGTAAGGTGCACCAGTACCACTGCGTCCAAAGAGAATCTCATCAAGTATTGAAGAAGTTAGAAGAGAAATGACCTGGTTTTCCACTGGAAGATTGTTCTTTCAAAGAATACCCTTGCGAAAAGTGTAGAACTGGCACAATGTCGAGCTACATTTTTCTTCTTCTACCTTCCCTTCTTGTACGATGGCAGACTTCCTTTTCCGCAAGCATGCGATGCCTTTGCCATAATACATCATAGAGTTCGATGTGGGTCAGCGGTGCAGTATGTCTTTGTCGTCTGCTTCACGTGCATCCGGAGACTATGGCGTATTCGTGACTGCAATCGCAATCACAGGCATTTAGTAGTGCCACCCTTTGAAATACATTGTACTTGGCACGCAAACCTTCAGAGAACACCCTTGCAATCGGGATTCCATGCAGACTCTCATTCTATGCAGGACTTCGAGTATTCTACATTTATTAGACTTCCCTCTCTCACTTGTACCTTCAGTAGTGCTATTTATCGTTTGGTTACTTGGCACACGAGTTGTTCGTGACTGCGCAACCCTTTAATCTCCTTGCTCTGAAATCTCGCCGATTCTCTGTCTGATTCTTCGCGCATCATTCCTTTTCTTTTTTCCACCCGGAAAGTTTTCGAGATGAACTCTGATTGGACCGTTTTCTCGCGTGAATGATCGACGAGAAGCTATTTACTGAAGAGACAGCGATTAATGGATTCGAAGAATGCTCGTTTACTGTGATCTCTTAACGGGAATCAGTTGGAAAGTATAATAAATTTGATATTTTCTGAATTACTCAAATTAGAAATGCGAAGTTATTGAAGTCCTTGAAAGCGTCGAAATTCTCGAGGAAATTTTGGAGACGTGAGAAAGACTGTGTGTGCTCTGGAGAAGAAGGAAAACGGTCCTGATATTTGTCTTGAGGCGCTGGATCACTTCCAGCCGGCTTTTCCCGAGAATATCAAATGAGACGCACGTCAGTTAGAAGGATGTGCTCTGGGCTCTGGCACAACAGGTGCCTTGGTCTTCTTCCAAGGGTACGCTGCCGCTTTCTCGGCAAACAGACAGTAAATTCGAGAACAAACATGCACTCGAAGGATAAACGGGAGCGTAGCGATGGGAAAACATCGTCTAGTATGCAGTGAACCCTCCGTTGCAGACATTGATCTTGGAAGGTTGCACGAATAAGATAGGAGAAAGCGATTGTATTGGGATGTAAGGATTGTCCTGAATTTATCAAATCGGCGGACAAGTGTTCGTTCACGTAGACGATAATCCGGACCTTTTTACGTGACTTCACTCACTGATTCGAATCGTCGATTGTACTTCGCACCGAGCAAAGTTGAAGGTCGTACCGCTCTTACAGAAAGCCGATGCATGCCTCGCTGAATCCACTAACTTCGCAAAAGTTCAAACCTTTCGAACAAAAAGTCGACAAAGTACAAAAAGGACTGGTCGCTATTTTTTTTAGTAGTTAGATCGAGGGGTTCGCTTTTATTGAGAATTCCAATAGGCTAGCCTTTGAAGTCAATTGGTTTAAGCGGACTTTGTGAAGCGCACCGTGTAACCGATCCAGCCGATTGAAGTCCTCTTTCCAAGGGAACGCCAGGCAGAGAAAACAATGCGCTTGATTGAAAGAGGCGGAATCGTTGCATTCCACTCTTCCTACCTTGCACGCAAAACCGATCACGATTTCTCTCGTGACCAATGACAGTGGGCTTTGCGTGGGATTACATTTATTCGCTAGGTGGTTTAGGAACAAATGCGGAACCGGTGAGAGTCCATCGCAATTAAATCCACTCCTCCGCCAACTCCTCGCTCGAGGCTAACATTATCGACGTGGCTTTATCGAATTACAAGCGCCCGGCAATTTCACGTTTCCAAGGACAGAACTCCATCGTCTCGACTGTCCTTCCACTGTTTTGTCGCTTGGATATCGAGTTTTCGGGCACGGAGAAAGCCTTCGACGACGAGGCCCGGTCACTTCGCCGCAATTTCCGCTATCATTTTACGAATTCCCGAGTGAGTGGGTTCATTTGCTCGACGACACACGGTGAAATTCGACGAAATTCCATCGTCCCTGAGGACAGAAGAGCACTGGTATACGTATATAAAATCGAGAAGAGAAAATCCTCACTATGGAAGTGACCACCACAGCTTGTACCGTCTACCTTTGCTAATGGTCTCGTGAATCATTGCAAGGACCTCGCGCGGAGAACCTGTCCTTATTCCTCGAAGAACTCGTCATGTTACAATGCCATCGAAGTTCCACGAGAGTCACGCATTGTGAGCTACTTGCCATAACTCATAGTATTAAGGACACAATGTGGTCAGATGGAAAATCCGATTATAGATATGCACCTTTATTTCTGTAGTAGGAATTCCCTAAAGTCTCCCTTAGGTATCAACTTTTGCTACATGCTATCACATCGTTGCTTAAACACTTAAAGCAATACTTAAGGAATAAAAGATATCATATAGAAATGAGTGCCGAGTCACAAGTGGAGAAAGCAGGCCAGTATTTAGTGATGAGTTGGCACTTATTCGAAACGACAGACATTTTATGAGCATCAGGGCTTGCGACCACAAGTTGGTACCGGCTTGTTCCCGCAAGTACCCACATTACAACGGGGTGGTTGCATCACGCAGGGTCGTCCATCGGGGCAAGATGGAGCATCGGCACAGCTCTTCCCCGGCAAATGAATGTAATCATCAGCAGGCTCTTCTGGTCTGCACTCCACTGACAATACAGCAACAGCGATCACAAGAAGGAGCAACAGCTTCATTCTAAGTCGAAACCGCAATCCAATAAATGTTCCAATTATACCCACTTACACTAATTTCTACAAGCACTAGATTTTACCTGGTTCTGTTGAAGGAACGATGAGAGATTTCCTGGAGTAAGATGAAGTCACAACGGCGAACAACACTCGAATGACGCGGCTTGTTTCGCTTCTCCGTGTTATGCCGCTTTATCTGCTAGGCCGGTTTCGTCACGTGGGCACTGGGAATCATTAGCAACTCGTAATGACCGTCACGCGTCACGGCACCCGGGAAGGACACTCCTGACGATCTGCGAAACGCATCTGCTGATTTGTCGACGCTCTTCCTGCATAGACGCGCTAATGAGAAGCAGCGTGATATGGAACCAGAAAAATCCAGCGGTGAAATTCGTCGAGATATCACAGAAAGCAGCTTCCAATCCTCTCTCTTTCTCGAGGGAGAGGCTCCATCGTATCGTGAAATGCGAGACTTCGCTTCTCGAGTTGCCCGGAGTTGAGATGAATTCACGGTTCACGTGACTCCCGGCAGAGTTTACCAGGGGCTTTTTCTTACGGGAACGTGTAATTAGGACAAGTCGGACTGTCGATCTTTGTCAGGATCCCTGAAGTCCTTGGACGGGACCGGTTACATCATTAGTGACCGATTTAAAAAGAGGAACACGATACTTCAGACAGACACAAATAAAGCAGTGCGCACTCGGTAATTCGAGAAGTCGAGCAGAAGTTTCTGCAGCCTGCAGAAACAGGGATCATCGCCGGAAAGTCTCGTTCCGCCTATAAACCAACGGGGATTAACTTTCAAACGAGAACATTTCTATTGCGAGTTACTAGAATTGTTATTGTTGGAGGAAATGGAGCGTGGTTTCCATGGTTTTATTTTTCATTCCAAAGTGTAGTTTCCCTATTTGTACGATCAATATATCCGATGTTTTAACATGTATATTTAAAACACAACGCAATACAATCTTTGTTCCTGACATATCTGCATGCACGTCTTCTCGTTTACTCAGAGAAACTCGGAAGAGGTCAACCTCTGCATTCATATTCCTAACTGTACTCACCAGCGGAAGTCTATTCTTCTCCGTTTCTCAGGTCACCTTTTTTAATATTGCGTCCTACCAGTTATTATCTAACCAACTATCACACATTTACACCTCGCCTTAGTTTACTATTACATTCAAATGAAAATGACACATTCAACAGACATGTGATAAAGAGACAGATAATTGCAACCTGTTTGCAATCGATCAAGGATCGTCGAACTCGTCATCCAATCTGACTGCGGTTCGCTTCCGGCTTATTAGATCGATCACTACCCATTGCAAATTATAAATGGAATAGAATTTCCGATTTGATCCTATCGAATCGCTGATGCGCGTAAATATCATGCGTTGTATATTACTAATGAAATGGGCTTGGTTTTTGTTACAGTTGCACGCCGCTGCCTTGTCGTCTCTACGCTCGGAGGTGGCCGAGCTGAACGCGAGGCTGGTAGCAGCGGCCCGTGCGAGGGAAGCTGCGGAGGCTGCACTAGTACGAGCGGAGGTGCAGGCTGCCCGTGCCGAGCAGAGAGCGGAGCAACAAGCCGCAAGGCACGAGGAGAGACTGACCGAGTTGCATTCCGTCATCGCGGAGCTCGGCAGACAGCTCGAAAGGCATCGCGCTACCGTAATTGCCGAGGAGGATGAGTCCGGTAAGGGATCACCGATTCCCTCCCGCTCGTTAGGTCCAGCGAAAGAGACCCCAGGCTGATTTACGACAAGGCCAATCTCTACCTCGCTTTATCTCCGCTTCGGATTAATTTCCTCTCGAACGAACGCTACCTTTCCGGAAATGCTTTATCTCGTTATCCCTCCAAAGTATAGAAATCCTACTTGAACCGCGAATGAATTTCTTTGGATAGTCGCAGAGGTAATAGTACTTGGTATTGGTCACTCGAGGGTTGCGATATTAGAATTGGGTTGGATAGTATTATTAAGATTCGCGGGGATTATTACATTTGTTATCGTCTTGTGTTTATTGTTCGCAGAGGTTGAAACCAGCCGAGATGCGGAAGGCTCGATTACGAATCCTGTGGAAGAGAGCGAAGGCGGTGGTGACATACAAGGGGATGGCGATCGAACCCTTGGCGATGCCGATTCCAGCTGCGATGAGGAAAGCGATCATCGCGTCACCGAGGTACGCGTGAAACGTTGCCATCCCAGCTTCTTCTTCTAAGTTTCGGGGAATTAAACCAAGCTTTTATCTGCTGTGAAAACTCAATCAGAACTTCGGGGATATTGGCAGAGAATCCCTAACTCTGCCCAGTATTGTTCTTGTGTTAACGTACCATCAGTGAGATCTTTGGAACTTCTGAAAGTACGGAACTTCGAAGTTTCCCCCGCGAGAGGGATAAAATCATGTCAATTAAGGATGAAACTTTTGCTTCGCAAATCTTTTGATGGAGGAAATATACTTTGGTGCTAAAGTAGACTAGGCTTTCTTTCTAACAGACTTCTTAAGTATATGAAATATTAATTTTCAGAATCATGAAGGATATGTTTGAGAATACTATGATATTGTATAACTGCTAGCTCATATTCCCCCGTATTTACTGTGTTTATAATCAGATCTCATTAACACTATTACGTTCGCGAAACGTAACAGGAGCGCTCGTTATATCCGTTCAATAGTCAATTATAACGATGTTGTAACGAGGGTTTATACAACGGGCGTTTAAACCCTTATTAAGAGTACAATGAGGGTGATATAGGGGGATAATCCATGACGTAAATACTGCACTGTTGGACAGAACGAGCAGGAACAATTGGACAGTCCAGCGGCAGTCCCGACTCCGGAAAGAACCCAACAGGAGGAGTCCTGCCAAAGCGTCGCCGTGGCTGCACTCCAGGACGAAGTGACGGCTCTCCGGGCCGAAATCGCTAGCTTGCATGCGCAACTCTCCAATTATAAAAATCAGGCCAACAATCACAGGCATACTCCTGGCAGTGAATCATCGCGTCGAGACTTACGAGTGAGTGTGGAAACTTAAGACTTATAAAACTTCGATCAGTTTAACGCAGTGATTTCAATCCAACACGTAGGGATTTATTTAAGCGATAGTTATGTATGCTTTAACACGTACCGCGACGATGGGGGAATTGTTTGCATCGTTACACATCTTTCGGGCGTCTTTTGATCATCCGACACTTTCGCGATAATGTTTATCAACCCTTCTGATCCAGCGTTTCCCGCTTCTCCTTTCATTCCCGCAGACAAGAGGCAACACCAGCTCGCCGGAACCTTTGAGTGCACCTTGCTCGCCACTCTTGCCGCCCCTGCAGACACCGCCGACAAAGAGCGTAACGAGGGAGGAACCACCGGTTCTTAAAATGGCCGAGAGGGTGAGACTGAGAAGGACGGACGAGAGGCACATCACAGGACCCGATATTACCAACCTCGGGGTACTGTATCATTTTTGTAGCCACCCACCCCTTTTGTCTCGCGCCGAGGGCGTTTGCCGCGAGCGAAACTTCAGGAAAAGCCTTTTCCCTCAAAAGCATCCAGCCAACGATTTTTTCGAAGATTGCTTCTCCCACCCATTTCTCTACTATTCCGTCTCTTCATATCTTCTCGAATGAATAATATGAATGGGATGTTTTTAAACACTGTCATTACTTGTGTACACGATGACGGATGAAATATTGCAGGTGTGCTCGACGATGGTGGCTGAACATCTAGTGTCCGATCTTTTGGAGCAATCGAATCTCCAGGAACTTAATGGTTCCGAGAAGCAGTTCGAAGTGGAGACCGAACGATTGAACAGTCGACTTGAACACGCGCGAGCGAATAATGCTGTACTTGCGTTAACGTTGCACGAGAGCAAAGCCCAATGTGATAGGTACTTTGATCGTGTAAAAAGTAGAATTTCATCATATAAAGATGTACATTAGATTAAATCTACTCGAACGATTCCAGACTTTGCCTTCTCGTTGGAAAATATGAGTCAAATGCGACGGCATTGCGATTAGCCCTCTCATATACTGATCGGGCAATAGAAGCTTACGATGTGCTCGTAGCTCTACTTGAGAGCGAAATTGCCCTTTCATCTGATCGAAACAACATGAAGATTGTTAATAGGAGAGCGGCTGAAAATGTAGCATATCACGTCTTAAATAAACTTGAGAACGATTGCCACAATATGATGAGTGCACCGTGGGAGGACAGTATAGTCCTGCCTGATATGTGAGATTTCATTTACATCATTCCTTAATTATTCCAAGTGATCAGGTCTGATTTTAAAATGCACATATGTTGTTCCATGTAGATCGGATGTAACGTGGTGTGTCGAAGATGAACAACGCCTCAGAAGGCACATTAGCAAATTGAAGGGGGAACGGGCAATGGTCAGATCGACCGCCGTGGAATTGGAAAGCCTGCATGCCGAGCCTTTGAATTCGAAAAATACCATTTCCCTGGCAGAGGCTCGCAAGCTTGACTTGGAAACTGCAGTTCTGATGCAGGTTCATTCATTATTCTTGCCGGTCATTTCCTAGATTAAGTATTCTCACAAAACACGCATACTAAGTGTAATACGTATTAGGAATTGATGGCTATGCGAGAGGATAAGGCAGAATTACGAGCAAGAGTATTTCTCCTCGAGAAGGAGAGGGCTACGATCGAATTGAAGTTAAACGCTCGAGATACCCAGATCGCTGCACAACATGCAGCAATTGAACATCTCCAGGGTCAGCTCAGCGATACAGAGGCCTTGCTGGCAATGGCCACGAACAAAGTAAGTGAAAAATCGATAAAAAATGTTGTATCGATTGATACACTGCTTGAAATTATACATTTTCGTAGGATCGAGGTTTGAGTGACAATGAAAGCGAGGGGATGGAATCCGAATTAATAGAGGCATTAGGCAGAGAAGCCAGGCTAAAAGAACGACTACAAGAGCTGGTGTCTACCTTGGACAAGGTGAACAAGAATTCGGAATTGAGACATCAACAATCCGCCGAGCTTGTGAATGATCTCAAGAGGGCCAATGGGTAATCGAACACTCTTGTAAAAATACTCTTGTAAAAGAATCAGTTATCAAATATCCGATTCTTTTCCCAGGGCATTGGTTCAGACATTAGAAAAATCTAAGAAGAAGTACCAATCGAGACTGAAGAAACTAGAACAACAAATGCTGGGCATGGTAGAGAGGCATACAGCACAGGTATGATTTAAGCGTAAAAGAGAATTGTATGTAAAGCTATTAAAGATGAATGATGCAACACTAAATGCTCTCATATATTTTGATGCTCACTTTTATTGTTTTTATTCTACTGTACACATTTCTTTCACGCAAGAGTCTCACTTCTTTGTCGCAGTCTTTCCTCAAGCGCTTTTTCCACTAATTCATCTAAGTCATCTAGAGGTCTATATATGTTATGTACAGTTTGTGCACCAGAGAGGGTGGTGATCATCGCAACAATGACAAAAGTCACGTATCGGGTCATTGACATTCCAGCAGGCATTTTCAATCACTGTATCCGTGTTTCTTTATCACTGACTCAATTTTTCCTGATTCTCCTGCTTTGCGATTTCAAGTAGTTTTTGCTCCACTATTTCTTCCACTCGGCGCTTCTTATAGGTCTTGTAGAAGTTAACCTCACCGGCATGCCAGTTTATCATGACAAATTCCAGTGCCGCACCGGCGATGAAGAATATTGGCAATAGACTATATTCCCTGATTAAGTTGTATCCCGGCCAGTTTCGTACAAATTTCCCCGACAATCGTCTCAGTTTGTCCATCGGAGCTGCCGTACTCAATCCGCACAGGGAAGACGTAACGCTCCTTGGAAGCGCTCCGCCATTTTGTGTTACTTAACAACCAGGATGACTTCCTCGGTGGCGCCGACGCACTAGCAGTAGTTCAATAAAACATGCTTTTCGATATAGGCTGACTGCTTCAATTAACTTCAAAGACAACTCGACCTCGATGTTAATTGGCCTCAACTTTCAACAATAATTTCTAAACTCCACTTTCAGGTCAAGTCGTTAAAACAGCGGATAACTTTGCTTGAGGAAGATACAACTGGATACAAGGGCAGTTTGCCACTGCAGTCGCAGAGTTCCGGAGCCAGTGAAACATCATTATGACAATTGAGTGACGAATGCAGTTCGCTCGAGACGAATTGAACCGAGGACGAGTATTTTTCAATACCTTTTCCTATTGTCACTGCACCATCGAGACAGTCACTGAAGTTACGTATTTTTCTACATGGATAGATAGTCGAGAAGAGTGACGCTTAGCTGCTCGCTTTGTAATTAAATAGAGATGATGTACCCTGCTAGCTTAACAGATTTAACTTCAAGCTAGGCCTATCGCAGATTATACCTATCGATATTGTCGATGCAAGCAAAAAATTATTTAAGAAATTCACCCAAATATAGCGCGAGTTATAAATAATTGTTACTTAACAGTGTATGTCATATATATATATATACATATATATATATATATAGATCGTGATATTCATCGTGTACATATGTATATTGCAAGTATAAAAACAACATGCGTGATAAGTGTAAACTATGATGAAATAAATTGTGCTTTATTAAACCTATCGAAGTATCGAATCTCTGAGAATCAGCAGTCAGTCAATTGTCATAAAATATATCAGGAGTATTATTATTAAGTCTATTGCCCTTCCAGTTCACTGATTTCTGCTGCCATCACTTCTGACGCACTTTTTCCTGGTACATCAGGTTCCTCCTCTCCCGGCACTTCTACCACTTCTCCTTTGTTTGCCATTGCCTTTTGTATTTCTTCCTCCAAATGCACACATGCTTGTTCAATTTCATAGTTTTTGGATACCAGTCCTACCCACTGGGCCTCGAGGGCTCTCAGTTTCTCTCCTCCTTGAGTCTGCATGGACTTTCTCTGCCAGTTTACCTCTTGAATTTGTTTCTTTAACATTTGCACTTGCTTCTGAGCTTGGCTCACTAACTGA
Source organism: Ectemnius cavifrons (assembly GCA_964023945.1). NCBI lineage: Eukaryota > Metazoa > Arthropoda > Insecta > Hymenoptera > Crabronidae > Ectemnius > Ectemnius cavifrons. Next base: position 6,135,507 of record OZ030382.1, read on the forward strand.
ACCAAGACTTCTAAGTAAGACTTCCATGCTTCGCAACCGTAATCCATCATTAATTCCAAATTGCAAATCCTGTAATGAATTACGAAGTAATTTATATAAATTCACAGTGGTTTTATTGTAATACAAAGTTTGTATGGTACCGCGTAGCTTGGTGCTCCAATTGGGCACTGCTATTTTCTACACTCTCGTTCCATGCAGCCAGGTCGTTCATCTTACCAGGAGGCGGAGGTGGTAATTCATAACGTTTCATACTAAGCACTTCCATTGGCAAGCGATTTTGCATTCGCTCGAATTCATGCTTCATCACATCGGTTTCAAACGCTCCTATATTCAACGATGGCAACTGTTCCAGATAATTCTTCGTTGGCCTGTAGCGTCGGGTCTCCTCTTCAACCATCGCCAATGCCTTTGATATGCATTATTTCTCATAATTACAGAATTCATTTCGTATAATCAAACCGAACATATAACCTCGAGCCACTGTTCATAATACAACAGGTGAAATTCCTTACTTACCGCTTCTCTAACACCTGGCTCATCGTAACCCTGATCGATATAAGGCAATGCATCAACAATCACTTCTCCAGCCATTGTTCACTAATTATTATTATACCGCCAACTTTGTTTATGTGTCAAATCGTCGCGTCAAAATCTCGTGCTAGGAATTCGAGTTTATTCGAGTTCTACGTCGATATGACGTAGTTCCGGTAAAGCGAATATTTAATTCACGAATATTCGCGCTTATGAAGAAATACATGCGTCTTAATGCATGAAAAGGTCATATCAATAAATATTTTATAATAAAGTACTGCAGTTTTTGTAAAACTTTATAAACTTTGTAATAAATGCTCTTTAATTGCACTCACCAAGCGCTGAATTTTAGTTCGAGAGTTGTGAGAGCGCCACTAGCGATTATGTCAGAAAGCCATGTCGCCGAGCATGCGCGGCGCTAGCTTAAGCGATTTCCGCTTGCGTCCTTCTTCCTTTATGACCAGGTAAGGCGTGTAGGCTGCCTGGTTAGTTTATGTCTGATGCGTGAAAACTTGTAAAAGGCACGCGAGATGGTAAGAAACCCATCATCTTATTCGATTTCGTTCTAGTATAGAGTCTGATTAATATTTCGAGTGCAAAGTGTGACCCCGGATCGCGAAAATATGTAATCGAACGGAGAGTTGAGTGTGCCGGACCCCTGACCACGTGTAATAGATCTTCATCCAATCTCTATTTTGTTATATCGTCGAGTTCGGACCAGTTCTTTCTCACTTTTCTATATATTTATACGAATTATCCGGGAAGATTTAGTTAACAATGATGGATCTTGCATAAATTCGCTTATTAATCTGTTCGAATAATTTCGGTTCCTTGGTCCGCCATGTGCTGTGTCAGTTCTATGCTGGACTTGTGTACTGTGTGGGGGTCATACTTATTTACTTCTACTCTAACACATTTCTCTTAATCTTTACTATGAATATTGTCGTTGTTAATTATTTATATTGCTTCACAATAGATCTCTATTGTGAAATAGCCGAAATACATGGGATCCATTACAGCTTTTTTCTCAATTTTTGTTACAGTCGTTATCAACGGCGAGACCGCTTGTGACGGTCTACAGTGACAAAAATGCCCCCACGGGAGATTCGATTTCCTTGCCTGCCGTATTCAAAGCCCCCATCCGACCCGATGTCGTGAACTTCGTTCACCAGCAAGTCTCCAAGAACAGCAGACAACCATATTGCGTATCAAAGGAGGCTGGTGAGTGTTATGCTTGAAATACTTGTTCCTAACATTGTATTACTTCAAAAACACGAGAAATCTATGGGATGAAATCCTTAAAAATAGCGTGATTTTTTTAGGTCACCAAACCTCTGCTGAATCATGGGGAACCGGTCGTGCTGTCGCACGTATTCCCCGTGTTCGTGGTGGTGGTACCCATCGTTCTGGTCAGGGTGCGTTCGGTAACATGTGTAGAGGTGGACGCATGTTTGCTCCGACCAAGCCCTGGCGACGCTGGCATCGTCGCATCAATGTGAACCAGAAGCGATATGCCATTGTTTCTGCCATTGCTGCATCCGGCGTGCCTGCCCTTGTTCAATCAAAGGGTAAGATTCTGATTGGCTATTCAGAAATGATCTAGTAAACAATTTATATGAGAATGATGAACTGCTTTGGTCCGTGTTGCTGATTTGACTCTGCTTAGAAAACAAAGCGTCTTATCTGACAAAATGAAATATCATTTAGAGATGTTGCAATGTTTAATTCAGATACTCATACTCCTTTTTAAATAATTATAGGCCATATGATCCAAGAGGTACCCGAGTTCCCACTTGTGGTATCGGACAAAATCCAGGAATACAACAAGACCAAACAGGCCGTTATGTTCCTGAGGCGCATCAAGGCATGGACTGATATCCAGAAGGTAATTTATCGCTTATATACTCGGACATATTAGGCACCGTAGAATGTCCGCGCCCATGTTAATTCCATTAACTGTGGCGCTCCAATCAGGTGCTAGAGGAACTTGGTTGTCAGGCGTTCTCGTCTAGTTTATTTACTAGGAGGGGGTATGATTCACCAAACACTGTCTTCAGGAGAACTCAAAAGATCTAATGGTCTTACATTTGAATCTAACACTTTTCTTCTTTTTCAATAGGTCTACAAGTCGCAACGCTTCCGTGCTGGTAAGGGTAAGATGCGTAATCGCAGACGCATCCAACGCCGTGGACCTTTGATTGTATATGGTCAAGATCAGGTTTGTATATTATATAAAATACAAATTATCTTTGTCTGAACTCAGTGAATAATTACAAGTCTTTCTCAGGGTATTCGTAAAGCGTTCCGAAACATTCCCGGTATTGACCTGATGAACATCAACAAAATGAACCTCCTGAAACTGGCACCTGGTGGTCACGTTGGGCGCTTTGTTATCTGGACAAAATCCGCTTTCGATCAGTTGGATGCTCTTTACGGCACATGGCGCAAGGAATCCCAACTTAAGGCAGGATACAACTTGCCTTTCCCCAAGATGGCCAACACAGACTTGTCCAGGCTGTTGAAGGCTGACGAGATCCGTAAGGTCTTGAGAGCACCAAGGTACATAATACTAACATATGATACATTAAACACTCGAATTAATTTAGTTTTTCTATGATGATACTCAGGTCCGTGTTGTTGAATGACAGTGATAATACTTTAACCAATACTGATGCATACAATGTCACTTAAAAAATATCTCCAGTTGAAAACAAATGCCTAACAAGTGTATTATTTCGGTTACAGGAGGAAGGTCATACGCAGCGTGAAGAAACTTAACCCATTGACCAATACACGTGCTATGTTGCGTCTCAACCCGTATGCTGCTGTTCTTAAACGTGCAGCTATCCTTAGCGCAAGGAAACGACAGTTCGAGAAGGATCTTGTGCTCGCTGAGAAGCGTGGCGTAAGTATTCGACTACGTTTTAGCATATAAAGCATATAATTGAAGAGTCTCTCATGCCTTCGTTCATGTTACAGGTTGAGCTCCCTAAGAATTGTCCGCTCATGAAGACCAAGACCCTCCTTGAGAGGCGTAAGAAGCAGATAATGGCTGCCAAAGCAGCTAAGAAAGCAGGAGGCGTGAAGAAAGTAAAGACCGCAAAGCCCGCAAAGCCAGCAGCGACGAAAACCGAGGCAGCGAAAGCCAAGCCAGCGGCGAAGTGAACATTTTTACCAACAACAATATAGTTGTTAACCCATAATCTTTATTTGTTTCAAATAAAACTGGGAAGACAACCACAGGGCAACTGCAGTATCATTCTTCACTGTACGATCCAAGCAATCCCAGAATTAAGAAAACCACCAATTAGTCATAAGTAATTTCCTATCCTCTTATCTTTATTATCCCAAGACTTCCATTGTACTTTCTTTAATTACTATACGAATAAAATTCAATCATATATTTCTCTTAGAATTGAAATTGCGATTAATCGAGTCAGCTTAGGTAAAAGAATTTCGTGTGTCTGTGTTGTTTATAACGCCTGCGCAATTTTCGGTCGGGATTCCCCTTGGTAGTAGGGGTAGCGCGGGATTCAGGGTCAAAATTGTGCGGTGGATGCAACCACCGGACGCCAGTCGAGGACAGGCGGGCTACGAGACAAGTAGGCCTGCAATTCCATGTCGCTCTTGCTCCTCGTTCTGTACTACGGAGTTCTAGCTACTGTCTTCGGAAATGGTAAGTCCTAAATTCTTAGACCTACCAATTTCACATTTTATTATGTATAGAGGCGCTTACGTTTCTTTGACTTGGAAATAATAGAGCACCTGATTGTAGTTGCATTCGTGATCGATCAATCTAATGTAAACACCAGCACTCTGACAGAATCATACAATAAAATATAGGATTTCTGACTTTTTCAGATTTTTATTCCTAATACGTTATTATTTTACTAGTTATTATTTTAATAATTTTCCAAAAGCCGCACCCGTGTGCTATGTTGAATTCAATTTACCCAAGTAATAAATCAATTGCCAATTATTTCCAACTGTCAACCGCAATTCCTCTTCGATTTTCGATTCAATTATTTAATAATAACAGCGCGAGGTCCAGCTGATCGGCAGTTTAAACGAATCATGCCTTCACAGCGAGAGGGCACCGATAATTCTCCGTTTATCCAATAACCGCAGAGTTCGATCTTGGTAAATGTATTAACTGGCAAAATTGAAGGAGCACTCTCACGGCTTTCGGAAATTATAGTGAAATAGCCAATCAAATAGCCAAACAAATAGTATGATTTCTAAGCGATACAACTTTTTCAATTTGCAGTGCCATTAAAGACTAAAGAAAACACCGATTAAAGTGCTCACTGCCGTTGGGTAATCCAATTCCGTGCTCTATAAAACTTCTCTAGCGAAATGCGATTGAGTTGTAAACAAGTTTCACAACTCTAAATATTTTTCTCTTTATCTTCCTCGTAAGGAAATGCAGCAGGATATTCAGTAGCCTAAATGCCCCGTGATACCAGTTAATCTTGCCCAAAGTATGGGCTAACATTAGCAACTCTAATCAAGCTCGGAGCGTTTCCATCAGATCTCGTGATCGTTTACAGCTGTTAGCCTGCAGATCAGTTCATCCCTTTAATCCCATAATTCTTGATTGGTCGCCCATTCGATTCGTATACGTGTTTCCAAAAATACTGCCCATTAATTCCCTTTAACAAATATCACACTTAATTGCAAGACGTATTAAACAATTACTACTTTCGCCGTGTGTTAAACTCTTTTTGCTCGAAATTCTCTATCAGTTTTCGGACTTATTGACAGATTCGCGACACGCGGACTCTACCGAAGGACACGACCCAAAAAAAATGCCGCGATCCTTTCGTCCGGCCGTGTCCGAGTGGCTCTTTGGGATGCTAAAGGGGAAAGGAAATATCTCGCCCGAGTGCTTTCCTTTTTTAGTCGGCAAAGTTTTTGAATTAAGAGTACTCAGCAAGGCACTGCTCCCACGGGGATTACTGTTTAAGCCTCAAGATGTGAAAAGAAGACATTGCTTCCGTCTCGAAATAACAGAAACTCATTTCGAGTTTCTGGAAATGAAGTTCAAGAAACTCCACGTTCATTCGTCGAGCGTTTCTGTAATGTGAAAAATACGAGGATAATATAATAGATCGAACGATAATCCTAGGTATCTGATAAACATTCATTACGTATAATGTATGTCGGACATTTATTAAGAGTGAATGCCAAATTCAACGCCGGAGCACGCATCTACTATTCATTGCGAATTGTGATGCTTAACGTTTCTGCTGAATTACCAATTGATTTCCTCCATTGTCAATCGAGTCTCGAATTATTTTCCCTTCAATCATACATGTTATAAATTTCGAATAATATCTTTCTATATCAATAACAATTCTAGTCGATGTAAGGTCGTTGGAAAAATAATAAAATCTCCGTTAAGGGAGTGTGCGGAGAAATAGACGAGTATCAGGAACACATCAAACAGAATTTATAGCTTTGGAGTCAAGTGTGAAATATCGTTATAAATTGTGTCCCCTTGCGATCGATGCTCTCAGTGCGGAAAGAGTATCATATCCAATCCAGTACAGAAATCAAAACCTTCGCGATATCTTGTTATATATTATTTACGGATATACAAAAATAATTTCATTTGCGTCAATTGTTGATTTAAAGCGAACCACGTATATGGGTTCCATTATATAATGGGGCAAAATATGTTGTGAGATTGGGGTGGTTTTCTGATAAGGCCACCGTGGAAATCCCTTCCGTGCCAGTTTCCTGGTAAAGCTTTAGAGATGAGAGGAATAGAGAGGACTGGAGAAAGTGAGAGTGCGAGAGAAAGAGAGCGGCGGCGTGCATGAAAACCCCGGCGAGCATTGAGAGCGCGTTCTACTTGGAGAGGCGGACTAGTCTTCCCGTTAATTGCACGTTATTTTTACCCTTAAGGTACCAAGGCGACTGCCCTTTGTATATCAAAAAGCGGCGCACCCTGGCCGAGATAGTTCCTTTATTCCGCGTATCCGGAAGTCAGGGCGCCGGGAAGATCAAGAAAAAACTAGCCGACTGCCGGGTGCGATCAGAGTGCGCTTCGTGAAAATGAGCCTTTCAGTCTGAGTGGCATTGTTTCCCACCCAAGATCCTTTATCTAATTGAGGTTTGAAAGCGACGCCCGGGGCCCACGGAGAAAAGATGGAATTGAAGGAAGATTAGCCGAGATTTCTCGTGGCTTCGCCACGCGCTCCTATCACAATGGCTAGTTCAATGGGACTCGCGCTCCAACGTACCGATCGGAAACACTATAATAGATATCCCTTGGCTAATGAAAGGAATTAGAGTGCTGTAACATCCAATTGGAAGCATCGCAATCATTCTGACATTTCGGGTTTCATTAACGAAATACTACTAACTGACATCTACCATAAAGAAAAGTTTTATTTCATTAATTAACAGCAGCTTACGCGACTCCAAGCCAGTTCGAAAGTTATGCAGTCGGTCCTTCTAATTGAATAATCGTGGAACACAAGATCCTTGATTAGAGAAGGCTCGGCAAGGAGGAATCGAGAGTAATAGGGTGCCTAGAGAATTTCTCGAATACCTTTAACCCCCCGAAAGCAACTCCAATCCCTTCGCTAACGTACCGCTCAGTATTTGATCATTCAACTAATCTATTACACTTTGATCCATTCTCACCGAGGTCTTTGTCGGCCTTCAGCCCGTCGGCTGGGATTTATAAAGTTTAAGGTCGTGCTGGGATTCGTCGGTGAACTTCCACGTTCGGTGACGTACATACATGCATTAAACGGTAGGAAGAGACAGATGTCCAAGTATTCGCTTTGTGACTACGTTCATTCGTGATGCTTCATTTACCCACCTGCTCGGAGCTATTAAGAACCACCTGGCCTTTCGTAGGGTTGACAGATAAATGCTATTCTATTTATGGTAGTTGGTAAACAGTACGCTTCCTTTCTTACAGGTTTCGGCGACGAGCACGAATACAGACTGACCAAGTATTTACTGGACCATTATGATGCTGGAGTACGACCAGCTAAAAATTCCTCGCAACCCCTGACCGTTGTCTTCGGGCTCGCCCTTCATCAGATTATTGATGTTGTAAGTACTCGAGTGCGAGAACCTTTAAAAAAGCAAGCATCCATCGAACCCACCTGCATTTTCTCAGGGTGTTAGATGCGATCAAGCGAATCTTCGATGGGCGCCGATCCGTAAACTGGACTTTCCAGGCAAAAGCCTCACCCCGAAACGTCATCGCAAGTCATATATCATCGAAAATATCTTGTTAGATTCTCTCAACCGATCCATGTGATCTTCGTTTTTTTCTCTCTTTTTCTCTTTCGGGACTTTGAAGTTACGACGATTTTTTTCCAACGTCTCTCGCCTGTCAAAAAGTGACTCGAAGGCACCAGACACGCTACCTAGGGATGCTGGGAAGAATAGGGGCGGCAAGTAGTCGGAGATAACAAAGATAAATCGCTGTTGCTGTCCATAAAGCCACGCGCGAAGATGGGACATTTATATTGGCTTCGCCTATTAGGCGACATCTTTAGCTCTGATATGTTTTATTAAATCACAGTCAAACTGTATATCAATCGAGTCATTGATCTGTGATACAGCTATTATCCGGAGATGTTTTCGGGAGCCTGTAATCCATTCTATTTTACTATCTCTCAAAGTAGGACAAAGTAGGGCAAATGGGGATTTTTATTGGAAGAATCAGACTCACTTTAAATGTCATTGCAGGATGAGAAGAATCAAATTCTGACGACCAATTGTTGGGTCACGCAAGAGTGGACCGACCATCATCTGAAATGGAATGTCTCGGAATTCGCCGGGATTCACGTGATTCGAATGCCCTACAATCGTGTCTGGCGACCCGACACGATTTTGTACAACAAGTAAGTCCACGTATGAACCTTGCCTTTTTATTGGCGGGAATTTTTATGGTTTTATTTGCGCAAAGAAGACAAGCGGCTGTTTTTTTTCATTCACAGTGCAGATCCACAATACAGTTCGGCAGTGATAAACACAAATGTCATTGTTCGTTACACGGGCGAAGTGGTTTGGTTGAGCCACGGCATTTTTCGCAGCAGTTGCGATATCGATGTGGAATTCTTCCCCTTTGATGAACAACGATGCGCCATGAAATGGGCCTCTTGGACTTACGATGGGAATCAGGTAATATTTCATTATAGTTCGTCTGCTTCTTTTTTTTTTATATAATTGTTTTCGTTGAAAATAAATACGACACACGGACTTTTTCGACTTGGCGAATTAGTCCGGTTAAACGTTGATGTACACAGGGGAAACCTTCAGGAATTCGTTGGCCCACTTGCCAGGGACAACGGAAATCGATGCTCCGCATGTTTCACATATACTACATATTACAATAAAAATGCAGAACCTAGTACCGATATAAAACCGATGTACTTTTGCGATTAAGTATACAGGCTCGTATTCCTTGCGCTTTAAGTTCATATCTCTTGCTAGCATTTTCGGTCGCTCCGAGCGCTCTTATACGGATTTAGTAGTTCGTTCTCATTATATGTACTTGGGGAAAAATTCATGCGATCAAGATGATAAGACTGGCGGTGGCGGCGCCGGGAGAGATGAGAGTATGCATATGCTAATAAGCAAATGAGAGTCACTCGCTCCTGAGGGGACAGTAATTTCGTCCTGGCGAGCAAAGGCGCGTCTCTGTTAGAATAACACAGAGAGAGGGATAAATCCTGGTGGAACGAAAGGAAGATCAAAGCTGGATTTGAAACATGTTTACAATGGAAACAGTGTCCATTCGGAAACGAGACTCCGCGCTACAGTTGATAAGGAGAATAGTTTAGAGGGAGGCGCAGTTGGTCGCGTTACTGGCTAAATCGAAAATGTCGCTTCGCCAGGTTCCCAAAAATGACAGGGGGCGCGTGGGATAGAAGAGCTTCATCCGGCGCATGGAGGGAAAGAATTCAATGCGATTGCGATTTCGTCGGGTGCTCTTGACACGCTAGTGTCGAGACAGATGAGGCCAGCCATTCACGAGAGTTTTCCCATTTCCTATTTCGCGATCACGTTCAATACATTTTCCGCACTCGCACTTTTTTTCTCTCCATTCCTCTAAACTCTGGAAATGCGAAGAGGCTCGCAGAACTTCCGCCTTATCTTTATGAATTATTAAGATCCTTTGCGTTTAATAATATTTAGAATTGTTACTGGACATTTTTTTAATCGTATCTTATAAGGCAGACTTGTTTCTGTCGCTTTCGTTTCATATGTCGGTCTCAATTTCGTGGTTTCTGGTAAAAAGATATCGATGTGTGATCGGATGCTTCGCGTCACTGACGATTGTAACGCGAAGCGACGTGTAACTGGACTGAGAGATTTTTTGGCGAACGCAACAGCTGGAACTGGAAAGACAGAGCGAGCAAGGGGACATGAGCAATTATCAAACGAACGGAGAATTCCATCTGGTTGACTTCACAGCGACAAGGAATGTCAAGAACTATTCCTGCTGTCCGGAACCTTATCCGGACATCACCTATGAAATTCGACTCCGAAGACGACCTATGTTTTACATCTTTAACTTGATCCTGCCTTGCATCCTCATCAATGGAGTCGGTGAGTTCCCTCTAAAAGTTTTTCAGCATACTTCATTATTCCTTTGCTATATTAAAGCAAACTCTAATCGGAGCATGTGAATATCTACTTTTACTATCTATTCTTCGATCAAATAGTTTAAGAAAAGCAGTACCAGTTAGCGTTATCGATTCCTAGATAGGAAATTTCATTAAAGCAACTGAACCATGAAGCTCCACGTCTCCTCGAAAGGCATACACGGAATTAAGATTTTTTCTCAAAGAAATCTCCCTTTAGCTAAGACCCGAAGCCGACTTAAAATGCAAATTTAAATTAAAAGCGGCCCTCTCTAATAACGCGAGATATCCCAGCCAGACTTCCTCAATCTCTTGCTCCTTTTATCACGAGTCACAGCCATCCGGACTTGCTAGCACCAGCTGGCCTCCCTGAATTCCTATCATTCGATATTCAGCAAGGAAAACGGGCACGTGAAAAAGTTTTAGCGAATTTTCCCTGGTTTTGTTCAGCGCTGCTGGTATTCTACGTGCCATCGGAGTCCGGTGAGAAAGTCACCCTCGGAATTTCGGCCCTCTTATCGATAACTGTCTTCCTCATGACCATTCGGGAGACACTTCCGCCCACTGAAAAGACACCTTTAATAAGTGAGTACATTTCCAAAGAATTTAATTGGATCGTCAGTGTATTGTAGTGAATCTCGTCACTCGGAAATGCCAGCTCTGTATCCGGGCGTCCTTACACCACCGGTAATATCTGCAGGATACGCGCCAGCATCCCACAGAAATCTAGACAGCCGCTCATTATCCGCGCTCGCCGGAGCATGCACGCGAGCTTAATAATATCTGGAATTGACTGCAGCCGCGCGAAAGGGAGAGAAAAATAGATAGCGCGTCCCTTTGGAAATTCACGACAGTTATTCCGCTCGTTAGCTCCTCCGGCGAGTAGAACTGGCCGGCTCGTCATACATAAATAATAATAGCTCGGCGAGGGACGCGAGCGCGGTATAGCAAATGTGTGTGTCTGTGCGTGTGCGTGTATGCGCGCAGCCAGAGATACGACGGGCTATTGAAAATTCCCAGATGTGATCCCAGCGAAATTCCAGCAGGACCGATGCGGAGTACAGTGTAGCCGCGCGTTGATTGAAAATTCCCCGGTGTCCCATTCGAAATTCCTACCACATTTACTGCAAAAAGCAATGGAAACCGCGGCTGCGACTACCCCCGCCTGGAATTTCGTGTCCGACACCTGGGTGTCTTTTATGGACCGCTGACAATTAGCTCGAGCATCAGTATCGCTCAGGATTTCGAACAAACGACGAATTAACTAAAATTAATACAATTAATGTACACCATGCTTAACAATAATGCATTATTTTATGTTAGAATTTTTATTTCACCACTAAATTAATTTGGTACTTTCTTCTTACTTTATTAATAATCATTTGAAAAAAATACTTGTATTGCTATGTTAGAACTTTGCTTTAACTTATTCTATCAGAGGACTTTCATTCTAGTTAAGTTTATCGTTTATACTGACTCTGACTGACCTGTCACCTACTTCCTTTAGAAACAATCATATTAAAATTGTTCACCAGAATTAATTCTTACATTTTAGTTTCTTCTGTTTGATTCGCAGGTCTCTACTACGGGGTGAGCATATGTCTGGTGACCTTCGCTTCAGGATTAGCTGTGGTGACATTGAATCTCCACTATCGAGGGGTTCAAGGTACAAGAGTGCCCAGTATAGTGAGATCTTTAGTCCTGGACAAATTGGCGAGGATAGTCTTCCTAAGCTTTCAAGAAGACAGGAAACCGGTATTGACAATCTTAATAGGGCAATCTTGACAGTGTTAAAAGACTCGTCCCTTACAGCAGGAACCAGTGGAACCCCCTCGGAGGAAGAACAACTGTCCCTTGCATTGTAAGCCAGAGTTCTCGCAGTCGCAATCATCACCGAAGTACGTGAGCAGGCGGGATGAAGGGAACGGCACGAGTTCCAGCGTAGGTAAGTGTTTCACCCTCAAGTTCTCTCTCGAGGGTCTACTTTAGGAAAGGCCTTGGGCGAGAAAGTTTGGCCTTTCTTCCCCCTTTTAAACCGTGCGCGAGAATTCTCGTTGCGCTTTAACACCGACATAACGACACGATATACACACGACTTAAGAACAAGGTACACTTGACTCGGGTGGCGCGAAGGAGAGGCCCTGGAGCAGCGGCTCGATGATAAGACAGAAAAAACCTGGTGCAGAACTGGGCAAGGAGGGCGGCGTCTTGGAGGCTCAATGGTCCAGGGTGCTGAACAGGGTACACGCGACCATCGAGAAGAACGAGAGGCGGCTAGCCGAACAAGATCGACGAGAGAGGACCGAATTGGATTGGAAACAGGTCGCTCTAGTCAGCGATCGTGCTCTCTTCTGCGTCTTCCTGCTGACGACCATCGTCAGCACCGCCGTCATTCTGTGCGGTTCGCCACCGACGAGCGACGTGCCCAGGGACGGCTAATCCCCAGCTCGACGACGTTCATTAATATTGACGAGGACGCCCTGTATTTATAGACATCGACGTCAATTCGTGTAGTCCTGACAAATTCTCTTCAGTTGATATACCGATTTGTTGAAAGCCCTTATATGTTCGCCTCGATAGATCATTCGATATCGATCGAATTCGAGCGACAACAACCTCTGCGGCTTGCCGCATTTCTTATCTGATTTTGCACGACTTCGCTCACTCATGTAGCTCGATGTGTTAATAAAGGTAATGGGAAGGAGTGTTGGAAATATGGAAATAAAGGATTCCTGACTTCAACTATCCTGTCATCGAGATGATGTGCTTTTTAAAGGGGTGAGTTTTATTCAGTTATGTCAATTTGGCAAGTCGTATCTTTTCTAATAAGAATCACAATTTCTCGGTGATCTTAATTTAAAAATGAATTAAGGCACATTGTTTAATAAATACAATATTTTGTTGTATGGTATAAAAATCTTAGTAGTAATCAGGTACTGGTGCGCAAGCGATCTTCACAAAGTCTTCGTACTTTACATGACCATTAATGGATACATTAGCTTCCCTGAATATCTGCTCCACTTCTTTGTTACTCAGCTGCTCACCCCAGTTGAGTAACATGTGTGCCAGCTGCCGGGCAGGTATTGTGCCACTGCGGGATTTATCAGCTGCCAGAAAAGCATCTATCACTTCCTTCGGAAGGTCTTCCGCTCTAGTTTGCAAATGCATTACTTCCAAGAAGTCAGCGAAGGACATTTTACCGCCTAAAATTAAACCCACGTTGATTACAAATATTGCTGAAATGAAACAAGAAATGTAGCGTAACAAAATCCTGTAAATTTGTACCTTTGTCTTTCAAGTATTTGTTGAGCTCGGCAATAGTCGGACTCAATCCAAGTGATCTCATAATTATGGTGAGTTCATCCAACGTGCGAATGTGTCCATTCCTCGCGAATAAGTAGAAACATTCTCTGAATTCTGTGAAGAAAAATCGATTCCATTTATTTCGAACTTGGGGTCAACGACCGTCATAAGAGATCGTAAAAACGAATCGATTAGATTTGATAAAACTAAGCAGAACATACCGTCGATATCCTCCTCGCGAAAATAGCGGGCCTAGAAATAAAAATGGGAAATATTAAAGCAATAAAATAACATAAATAAAAAGTTAAAAGTAGAACAGTGCACTTAGAGCTTAAGAAAGCTAAATGTCAGTCACAAAAGTGAACTTTCTAAATTGCATGTGACAAGGTATAAAGGGTGAGTATAATTACCATGGTCCTAGAGTGTTAAAGAGACAGTTCCACGAGTTTTTGACAGTTCCCCAGTGTGTTTACGTGTCACTGTCTCACCTGAGGTTAAGGGCACAGGTATTACACAGAGGCGACGCTCCTCGCTTCGGAATACACAAGTGCTACCATCCGTGTTCGGACAGGTGAGAGAGAGAGGAGGACTGCGGTCAAAGTTAAAGTGTTCTAATACAGTGCCCCTATGGTATACATTACTTCAAAGTGGTCGGAAACTTTCTAATGTGAAAGTTCATTAGAGAACTCATCATACTTCGGATAAAAGCCATTCTCCCCCTAAGTCCAGTTTTAAAGAACTTTAGGGAAATGGAAGCGATGGGGGAGTGGAACTTCCTTTTTTAATTCTACCCTCTTTTTCAAGATTAAAATCAGAGAATGGAGTGACGAGAGCACCGGCAAGTAATGAATAAATGCGTCATTAATCATTTCCTTGGTTCATCAGGTCGAATTACTCGGCATCATTACTCATTTGATTAGTGTAGAATTCCCCCCTCCACTCACCCTCTCACCTGTCAAGAAGTCGCATCAATTATCGTTGCAAATATGATCAAAAAGCTAATAGAGAATACAATCGTTATGATTTTATAATTAACTCATAGAATTATAGACTAATTCGAATCCCTGACTCGATTCGGTAATTTAATACCACGCGCTTCTCGGCCCATGCGAGGCAATCAGTTTCGATTTCGTATGGGACACACGAAAAAGCAGGTATTGATTGACTCGGTTCGCCAATTATTGTAATGAGAGTGGCTGGCTGGCGGCGTTTGATCGTTTATTCAAACATACTCGAGCCTGCTCCCATTTACATTAAAGCTTCCGATAGTTCATTAATAGTGTAAGCGAGTTGGCAACTAATATTGTTGATAATTTTTCTAATAAATTGGAAATTGTTAGCTTCATCTAATGGCAATCGCAACATGATGATTCTTCCAGCGGATAATGAAGGACTTCGTAATAAATCGGTGAACGTGCGTGACTTCCCTTTTACAGTTAGGGTCGAAGTTATTAGAGTATGCAACCGTTCTATATCGTCCAGCATTTAATCCCGAGATTGTTTTTACTCCAATGACTCATCCTCCTTCTTCCTCCTCCTCCTTCTCTTTACTTACACAATATGTACATGCGAGTGCATGAAATCTTGTAGATCGTGTTCACTGATCTGCACGCGAAACTATTTACCGGGCGCCGAGTGTTTCTACCCTCTTTTATAGAGCACTAGCTATGTATGTACTTGTGTATATGTATACGTGTCTCTCTTGGGGAGGTCACACACTTTCATTAAAAGGATCCTTCACATGCGTGAAAACGAAATCGAAGCTCGAACTAGTGCAACTGCTACTAATAGAGTGCTTCGTAAGGTAATTACTCGCGCAGTCTGCAATCCGACTTTTCAGAAAGCAAGTGCGAGAGAGAGAGAGAAGCATAGACTGTTTTGCCAGAGGCTATAGTTAGAGAACGTAACCACAGGAGTCTGTCCTAGAATCCGAGTTACATACACTAGCCTTTCTTTTTTTCTTCCTATCTCCACCAAGAGTCAATTTCATCAGAACAACGCTTTATAATAATCAACTTCTCGTCCGATCATAGAGACCATTACTCGTTATCCTTTAACTAGAATTTATCCTATCAACATTTCCCTCCAGCTGCTTTTCTGCAAAAGCTTGCTAACCGCGAGCCATTATAAACAGATTACATCGTTATGAAAGTCGGGCGGACTATCGCGCAAGGGAGAGGTGGCAAGGAAGAGGGTGAGAGAACGGCGGAGTCGGTTTAGAAGGTGGTTCGTCCTGTCTGCTGCTCGATGGTCCTGAGCGGCGTCGGCGTCGTCGGCGGTGGTGGCAGAGGGTGCGTGAACGAGAGCGAAAAGCTGGAGGAAGAGAAACATAGTGCAATGGGGTAGCCCGTTCGGCGAACTGCGCCCCTGGCTTGGCCAAGGGGACACAACCGTGGCGGGAGGGTTGAATGAGCTTGTGTTAGAGCTTGATACCGTGGCAGGGACCCCTACGGCGCCGATCTACCCCGCCTATCAAAGCACGCGCTCGCCGCTAGCTTGCCTAGTGTTGGAGGCCGACCAGCCACGAGTCCTGAACAAGCCATCCTCGTACACAAACACATATCTATCACAAATATATATATATATATATACACATATATATATATAACAAAAGAAGGGGATGAGTGAAAGCACCCTCGCTCGTCGAAATAGAAATTCTCCCGTAAAGCGAGCACTCCGCGCGTTCTACTAGATCGAATGAAAAAATAAAAGGGGGGGGGGGATGCCTGGATATCCAATTGCACCGGGAATCCCAGGTATTCCGGTTATTGAACTTGATGCGCCTACAAGCTTCGACCTCTGGGAAATTCTCATTTTACTGCTGGCAGTGTATATGTATATATACATATATATATATATATATGTACTAAAACGAGGAGTGGATACCTCGACGGTATTACGGAATTCTCTCTCGCCCAAGGTTACCCTGAAAAACAGAGGCCCTTGACTGTTGATCCTGGTTGCTACTTTGGTCAAGGATACCGCGAGCGGTACAGAAGCGGGAGAGGTGGTGCCCAGCGGTGTATCGGCGCGTGATTCCGTCAGTAGGATTCTTTATCCATGGAGGAGCGTCATCGGGAGTCCTGTTAGAGGAGTGCTTGCTTGTTCAGGATCACGTACCTTTCGCTCCAACACCAACTAAGGTCAAGTAACAGAGGCAGAGGGGGGGTGGTGGTGGTGGTAGTGGTGGTGATGGTGGCGCGAGTAGGTGTGGGTGGGGAGGATGTCGGAGTGCGCGATCATTCGAAAGGTTGCGCAGGAGGGGATTGGAAGGGTGGAGGAAGCGAGAGGGTGGTTCGGCAGGATGGAAGACGCGGATAACGGGCAGCGGGGCGAGCGGCAAACGCTGTAAGTGGAGATGGTCGGTATAGGTCAGACCATAAGTGATATAGCGGCAGGATCGCCTTAACACCTGCAGACTATTATCAACGAAGGCTTGCACTACTCTATCCTTTATGAAGGAACGCATGTTTCATAGCGCTACGCTTCACATGGCAGGTATTGCGGGTGTCTGACTAACGAGGATCCTGTTACCACTGGATGCAGAACAGGTCAATACCGAGCGGGCGAATTTGACGAGAGCCAGCGAGAGCCAGTTCGATCTCGCGGAGGAGCCACGAGGAGGTAGAGGAATTGGCGGAGTAGAAAGCACGAGTTCGGAGTAGCCGGAGCATTAATCCCATTGACTATACGAGCGGGCTGGAGCGGGCTGGAGCGGGCGAAAGGCCTTTGGAGAGGCGAGCGAGGCAGAGGGTGCCGCACAGCTGGGTCGAACTTGGTGGTAGAGGGGGAAGTCGTTGTCCTCGGAGTCTTCGTACGCGCCGGAGTCACGAGCCGTCCCTCAGTGCGACGCGGAACGCGTTCTCGTTTGTGTCGGTGCTTCGTAACGTCGCGGACTCTACTCCACCTGGCTTCTCCCCTAGTTCTTCTTAGTTCTTCTTTTCCATTGTATTTTTCTCTACCTTCTCTCCTTGTATCGCCACTGCCTGGTAGCTTTCCAACTCTACTCTACCACTCTCCCCATTTACCCTTTCTCTCTCTCTTTCTCTCTTTCTACCTGGCAGTCTGCGTCATCCTGGCTGGTCCACTCGACTCACCACCGTCGTCGTCGTCGTCGTCCTCGTCGTCGTCCTTACTCTCCACAACGGCTTTCCTTCTTCCTCGCGCGTCACCTCTTTGTTCACGCTCGGGAACACGTTAGCGCCGCTCGCGCCCGTTGTTACCGCCGACACGTGTGCTCCCCCGCTTAACAAATCGCACATCCCGGTGATATGGTGAGCTGGGATCATCGGTGCGCGGCCAGTGCGGGATACGGTACGATGACCGGGGATCAGTGATCGCCGGCTTCACCCGGGAACCGGTCGCTGGGATAAAGATCGTCAGCCGGAAAAGACGCCCCGTCCTCTGTCCAGGACTCACGGACTTTCCTTGCTGGGTAAGTGTCAGATACACCGGAGTGAGAGCAGTGAGCGAGCACGCGCAATATTCTACCTGTAAGGCCACTTTCAGACCACTCGTACGATATACCTATGCTTTCCGAATGAAGCGTCTCTTTGTTAGTAGCATATCCTTGCTACTTGTCGAAATAGAACCACTCGAAGCTTTATATTTCCATCGAAATGAGAATCCTGAAAGGTAGAGCATTCCTGTAAGGATATGTATTGTGTACTATCCTTGGTGGACAAACTGTCTAGGATAGAACTGTCTGTACTATGTACACAAGAGAGAGTGCTCTGTATTTTTCATTCATAGGATCGTCTCACAGGGTAGCCAGTGGTCCGAGAGTAGCTCGAGTCTCTTTCTCTCCCGATTGCATCGCCGGACTCTAGACTATAGACAGACACTGTTTTTCGTCTGGCACACCAGTTTCTCTCCCTCCACGATGGCCTTTCTCTCCATCCTGTTCTATCCAGTACCATTCCACGCTCTTACCTGACCAAGCCAAGGCGAACCGAGTATATCTCTCGCAAGAGAAGCCGACGGATCGCTTGGAAAGCTAGTAATATCTAATTCACTACAGGATGAAAATCCTGTAAAACTACGATTGGTAGTAGTAGTGTTTACAGTGCACTTCGTATACATCGACGGGAGAGCGCGAACTTCCCTGGGGGATTTAAATGTCGCGTCACCTTTGATGACGCGAGCCGAGATTATCGCGGCATTTGGACCAGCGGGATGCTGTAACTCGTGGAAATCTCTGATTTCCAGGGATTCCTGCTTTCTAGTGTCAAAATAATCACGTGTATTTCTGAGTAATTCGGTGAGCAAGATCAACCATCCAATTGTACCTTCCTTCGCGAGGAAGATAAAGTTCTCGCTCTTGATATATTTATGCTGACTATTCCCGTGATCTTTATCCTTGGTGCGCGTGGATGATACTCTTTCCTGTCAGCTTTAATCTCTTCTTCGCGCGAATGTCCCATGGCGAATCTCTCTTCCGCGTACGTACACATCCAGTTACTGGCTCCAGCGGAGGCAGTGTGATTCTCTGGGCCGTTGGAAAAAAGGTGTACGGTGGAGAAAATGATCGCACTAGAACTGGCGTCCGCCTCCCTGAGAGATGCTCGCCTTCCAGATCTTGGCGTCGAGATTAACGGGGCATTATTAAGAGTTACGGTCGCTTAATGTGCCGAGCCAACGCCGAAGATTGTTGCTCTCGACGTAGTTCTCTATCTCTCTCTTTCGCTCTCTAGTGAACTCTATCTCTTAGAGCACAAGAGTACTCTCGAACTAGGAGAACGCCGCATGCGGAGATAGCAAGAGGACCTGCAATTATCTGTCCGACGGTGGTGGAGCGCTTATCCTTGTGAAAGTTACGTTAAATAATCTCGCTTGTTATTGCCCGCTCGAGTAAGTGTCGTTGCTTTCCGCCGTGGGCTGCCTTAGTCGCAATCGAAGTCATCCAGATGGAGCGGACTCGTTCGGCTGTGCGTCAACTTTCCTACGGAATTGCTCCGCGCTGAGTAGGCGTAGCGGAGGAGTTACGTGAACGACCCAACCGCTTAGACTTTTAACTTTTAACGATTGTTCCACAACATGCAATCGTAAACAAATCAACAGGCATCCGGTTCGTGGCGATTTTTTTTTTTTTTTGAAGTTGTTTAATCGGTTTATTCTATAAAATCTGAATCGGGAATTGTTTCTGATACTATACGAAGTATTTACAGTACTGCAACATCCTTTCTATGGCATTTTCTCGTTTCCAGACATGGTGTGTGAATATCGGTTATCGAGAAGCGATATCCAGCACGCATGCCACGAATCTAAGGTATCCATTATTTGGGCAAGGATTGCGTAACATTTTTACAATAACCTCGAGCACGGATTATCGAGAGAAAAAAAGTCATTGCATAATAGTTGTGTTGAGTCGACAGTTATTTGCGATCTTTCTCGATGTCTGGAGTAGCCCATTATACGAGAATATATATTCGTCAATATTGTCACTCTCTACTTTCAATTGCAAGTCATCGCTTCCCCGGTGACTCCCAAGCGAAATTTCATTCTCTCAGTCTAATCATCTCGAAATGGTCCAATCGCTGCCTGTCTGCTTAAAGATGAGCGGCAGGGTCGAAGCTCGTTTTTACGTGGATGGAATTTCCTATTCCATGGAGCATACACCGATCGACGCCAGGTCTACGTGGCTCTTCACGTTTATTTTCTATATACATACATATACGGGCTTGGATAGAGCTTGGTTCGTTTCTAGGCTGGCACTCGGCCGGTGTTACGGCATTACGCAAAGCGTGTTTCACTAGCGCGCGTTCCAGGGTAACGGTTCAGCGCGGCGCGCTCGACGGAAAATTGCCTGATCGCCAGCGAATGTGACCGATGCTCACCAGATCTTTTTTTTTTTTTTTACATCTCGACAACACATCTCGCTCAACGAAATACACTTCGTACATTTTGTGAAAACTCTTGTTTTCCATGCGTTCAAATGCTCCGAGTCCCTGAACAATCAGTTGTAGTCGCAGAGCGTTTTATTTCACCGCAAAGAGAAAGACAAGAAGGGTGAAAAAGATTTCAGCGATTCTTGAGTAATATATTATTTATTCATACATTTTTAATATCATATTTTTGAGAATACAGTTGCGAGTGGCAGTGACAGACGCCAGTTGTCCGGAATTCAGCTATGAAATTCTACATTTTTATCAACTCCCCACGGAAACATATATATATATATATATATATATATATATATTCGTGTGTGCGCTCCCGCTGATTTCATTTGATTAGAGCTTGACCCCCAGGCGGACGAAAGCTTTCCCGCACGCTTCGAGTAACATAGCTTTTTTCAAAAAGCTTGCCCGACAGGATTCGCTCGGGTACATCGGGCTTCGCGCCGCAGCCGCATTACTGGCGCCGGCCATCTCGGCTTTCAGCCTGTTACAATAAATAAGCCAGCTTTTCCATTACATCAAGCTATTCTCAGCTGCTCTCTTGAAAATTCACTTAACAAATGTATTAGCCTATTACCTTCGAAACGTTGGCTTACTCAACGTTGTGAAAATCCGCGCTATATTGACCGCTGAGATTTCAATGCTATACGCGTCGGAGGAAAGTTTAGCCGGCGGTACTCGGTGCGAGTAGAATTTTATTCACGTATGTTGGACCAGGATTGCGTGTTCACCGGATCCACCTCGTGCTGGCATTGTTCTTTCACGGAGGCGTGCACCGCGCTCGGCAACCAGCGTAAATGAGGGACACAGAGAACCATCATCGCAACTCGAGTCCACGTACGACGATTATCCCACCCTTCTTTCCCCAAGCCAGATATCACAGCGACATTTCGTGGCTGCTTTTGGTGAGCGCACAGCTTCGGAATCGCCGTGCGAAACTACCAACGGAGTGCCGTAAATTCCGTAGGAACACTGTGCTAACGCGCGGACCGAACTTGTTTTTCCGGACAAATATAAACAGGACTCGCGTGCGCTGCTCTGATAAATGGCTCGCAAGGTAGATCCGCGGTTTATAGGAAGAAAGAGATAAAGGAAAAGGAAGATAGTACGAAGGAAAAGACGGATGCCTGAGAATATTGCCAGGACATCGCGAAGGGCTGCCAGAGAAGAACGCCGCATTTTTCGTGCTTCCCGCAATACCCAGTGCAGTAGGAGCAGCAGGAGCACCAGCCGTTTCTCCACTCTTCCTCATCTTGTCTCGTCTCTAAGGGAACGGAGCGCGTCGCCCCGTTGATAGATGCTCGCTTCCTACCTCACAAAGCGAAACCGAAACTTCCCCAGCCCCTTCAATTTCCGCGGCTTAATCGTCAACCTCGAAAGCAAGCCCACTTTGTCTCCTTCCGATCCTCTTCTCTACTTCCTCTTTCTCACAGACTCTCTTGAAAAAAGGATCGGATATAGAACGGATTAAGCGTGCGAAAAGTACGCGGATGGAAGCCTTACGCGTTTCCGCCTGGAAATTATTGGGGCCAGGCGTCAAAAAGCTCCGAGGTGATGGTGAATACCTCAGTTGAAGAGGCTGTGCTCTGCCGGCATTCAGTCAGAGCCGACAGAGAGTCTGCCGAAGTGGCGAAGCTCGCACGGAGAAAAGCTGCTTCGGCTTACACGCCAAGCTGCCAATAACCAGGTCGCCGCCTCGCGATGTTGCCCGCCGCAACGCTATAGGCGAAAGCGATTGGTGGAAAGGAGAGTGCGAAAATCAACACGTTGCATTGCTGCCACACGAGAATAGATGAGCAGCGACTGCAACCTAGATATATCGTTCATCTCGTGTGTGGACCGCGAGCGGAAGTGGCGCCGGTGCAAACCGTAGCACCACACACGCGTGGTGAAAACAGAGAGAGGATCGGCGCGTCGTGACGCTTTCGTCTCGCGTTGCATCTGCTGTATCGCGAACAAACCAGGCGTGTAACGCACGGTTATTATGCGTCCGGACACGCGGGTATATCGGGCGAGTAACGCCCTTTTCAACCCCCTCGCATCACTGACAGGATCAGGATATCGCGTTGCTTAAATGCATCCCCAAGCGCTGCATTACATTCTACCGCGCACACCTTGTAATAGAGTAATTCGAGTCCATCCCTGCACTTGTCACCCAATCACTACCCAATATTCACACGATACTGTAAAACCACGAATTCTAGTGCTGGAGTGAATAAAAAGTATTCGTACTTACTCCTTTTCTTGGAATAAGTGTTCCTTTTAATTAAGAGAAACTGAATGTTCTCAAATCAGAATGTTTTTATCTTTTAATAAAATTATTATTATATAAAAATAATAATAAAAATTTAGTAAAATTGACTGTACAAAATCTGGGCGTGCGAATACTTGTTTAACCAACTGTTGATTTAATAAATCAGCACAATAAGATAATATAATGTTTAAATAACTTTAAATCACCACGATTACGGAATTTGAGATAAAAACTATATTAAGAATGAACATATCTTTGACTACTTGACGATTTTAACCAGACTACCCTTTCATCTGTCTCTCTCCAGGCAAAGGATCGATCGAAGAAGAGTTGGGCCAGCGAGCGGAGCGGATCAACCCTATCAAAGGTGGCGGGATTCCAGCAAGCCGGGGAGAGTCGGCTTCGAGGTGCAGCGGCTCGGGGGTGCGGCGCGAGGGTTGCAAAGCCCGAAAGCGCGCGCTGCAAATCAAACGAGGCAGCGAGGAGGAGGTGGAGGAGGAAGAGGAGGTCGAGGAGGTGCGGGTTCGGGGTTGAAAGGTTGAGAGCGGGCGAAAGAATCGCAGGGGGCCGAGTTGGTGCGGAAGCCGTCCGAGCCGCTGGAAGTCTCGGCGAAGAAGAGGAGGAGGCGCCGTGGAGGAAAGAGGCTTGAAAGGGAAAAGAGTGGGCAGACAAGCGGGAAAAGGAGCCGGCAAGAGGAAGAGGAGAGAGAAAGAAAGAGAGATGAGCCTTGTGGGTGAATCGCAGAGTGCGGTGGTCGGTTGTTCGCGGAAAGCCAGATAGCGCCATTAGTCGGCACTCGGGCGGAGAAGGTCGAGCCGATGCGCTCTACGATCCTGAGCGTCGACGAAGGAGGCGAAGAGGACGACGAGGAAGAGGAGGACTCTCGCGTGGGAGGGCACTACGCGGCCCTCAGGCCCGTGATGCACCCTCCGAGGACTCCAGGGCGAAGTCCACGCTCCATGCTCACCTATCAGATCCTGCTGGTACTCCTCACCTTTTTAATGATCGCAGATGCCACACCGGTCCATCCTTTGCCACCGCATCGAGGTGAGTCATCCAAATCTCACTCTTAACTAATAAACACTAAGAATTCTACCTCCCTTTATCTTCAATTCCATCCTTCGTCTGACATTCAAACTCCCTCCGGAGTATTCTACTTCTCCCACAATTTACAGTAAGCTCATTCCATTAACTGCATTAACACTGCCGGTGATTGTTTCCGAGTATCTACCTAGCGGAAGAATCGCGGCTTCCGCGGGGGAACTCCGCCACTTGATTTATACACGTGGAAAAGTCATTAGAGTGTAAAACAATGGCGTTTAATCTACAGAGGATATACAGGTCCAACCAGTTCCTTCGCTCGTGCGTCGTCGTCGTCGTCGCGACCACCGATGCAAGTTTAAAGTCTAAACGCAAGCGAGTTGTGTACTAGCGCGGTGGGAAATTGCGCGCATTCTTTCCCCTTTAGTCAGGAACCCGTTCAGCGCGGGGGACAGAAAGCCAGTGGATAATGCTGGCTTGTGCGGCAGGTCAGACAACGAAGAGGAAAAAAGGAGAAGCATTCGGGGTATTCGTAGCGCCGTTAGCGCATACGCGCTTACATATATGTATATACATATATATATATGTATATCGAACCGGTTGCATTGCCAAGCTTGTTGACTGATTTCGCGCCACACCAGGAAAATCTTTGTCGGTACAAAAGAGAGATCTCCTTGATCGGAGACTCCGCAATAAGTCAATGTCAAGGTCGTGCCAAGTACAGTTAAAGGCATTACACCTGAGAGTATTCGGTCTTGCCCCGTCTTAGGTGTAAAGTAAAGAAACCATTGAACTACAATCCTCGCTTCCCGATACTCTTCCTCTCGAGCATTATCCAATTCCGAGGTTTGTCTCGCACCGGAGTATAATACGCGTCCAACGATTCAACTATTAAACCTTCCTGTCCACACTCCACTCCTTTCTAATAATTCAGTTTGCAGGCATTAATATCAAAGCTCGTATTAGCCAGGAAAAAGCAATCACTCGTTTCACAGAGGCACAGCAACCTTGTTGGTTTCGTAACAAAAGTGGACGTGTTATTACTAGCAACAAGGAGAAACACACACATATTAAGAATTGTAACTACAAGTAGCTATTAGTACCAAGTCGGAATGATATAATGTCCAAAGCATACACACCCTGTTTCATTTAACGGATTTCCAATATACGTCCAGCGAGGCTTTTCGTCTGGCAGAGATATATTTTCGGCCGCGTATTATCACATTCTGCTTTGCATTTCACAATTCCTGTCAGATGCCAGCAGTTCTCGGGAAGGGGGAGCCAGTTGTGTGGGAAGAGACACGTACAATTCTGGGATTAATCGTGCATTCCAAAGGAAGTAGCGGTTTGTCAGTGAGTGGAGAGCGGTTGGAAAAGCTGTGGCGGGAAAGTGCGGTGGACGTAGGTGGTCGAAGCATCGATAGCATTGCAGTAATTAGATTATTGGACATACTTACGTAACCGTGCAAGCTTCGCTAGGCTCGAGCGAATGGGAAAGGTTGACCTGGCTTTGGAACTTCCAAGTACCATGAAACTGTAGCTATGGATGGAAATGTATCTCGTATGGCGAAGCGCCACCTTCCAAAAGGTAGAGGAACCCCCATCGCGCGCCTTTAACAGTCAACACGGCTCTTTGTTGGCTGGTTCGTGTCCCCCTTTGTTCTTGATCAGTACTTATGCGAAACAATGGGAACGAACCCTTGCTTCAGCCCAAATGGTACTCTAATTGTAAGCGCACCAGCGCAAAACCCACTCAAGAGTGCCGCCACAACTCTCTCTCTCTCTCCCTCTGTTTCTCTTCCTTTCTCTTTGTCGTTCACTGGGAGCTCCACGTGTCCGTTCGCCCACACACATACTCGTTTAATGTATCCGCTTCTTGGTAGATGCGCATCTTCTCTCTTACTTGAACACTCGCAGGGAGTTTGAGGAAGAGCGCAAGGAAGAGATGGAGAGAAAGAGAGTTTCCTTGCATCGGGTAGCCGAGAACCCAGCTATTCCTAAGAGGATTCCCGTGAAAGCCTGACGGATATTCCAGTCTTTTGAAAACATCCTCTCTCGGCCTCTTCGAGAAAAAGAGAGAGAGAGAGAGAGTCTACTGGAAAAGAGACGAGAGGGAGCTCTCTTCGTACCTGCGGCTGACTGTAAAAACGCCGGGCGTTTCTAGTTACACGAGTCGGCCGATTGAAATATTTAATTTCGATGCTAAGCTCGCTTTGGCCGCCAAAGGAAAAAGAGATACTCCAAAGATTTCGTGGAAAATCTAGCACCACCGAGGAAGGAATCGTGTTATTTAATCTTGTAAAATAACACCGATTACTTTCCTCATCGTCTCGTCGTAGGGGAAATTATGGATTTGAGATCGTTTCTCATGTAATATCACTTTGCCAAAGTAATTGGCTCTGCGTGCACGCATTCCCGCCGGCTTTCATTACTCGGATATTTGTAGAGCAAGCTGCAAGCTTGGTTGTAAGAGGTTTCATTGATTCGTAGGTTGCGCGCTGCAAAGTCGTCGCTTTCCTTACAAAGCCAAGAGAAGAAGCGCGCGTTCTCACCCTGCCAGTCGAAGGCGAACTACCTTTTCATCGAAAAACGAAATTCGTCTCTCTAAAACCCTTACCGGGAGAGTGAAGATGCCGTTGCTGGGACGCCGACAAGACGGTGAAAGTTCTCCTCGTACAGAACAACCTACGCACCTTTGAATTTTGCAACAACTTCTCCAGGGGATATCGAATAAAGTCACGTTACCTTACAGTTGTCCATGACTGGTTGATCCATTAGTACAGGAAAACTCTTACATCCATCCAAACAATTCTGTAATACAAAAATAAAGGATTTACCAATGCGAGAGTAGATGTGGCCGAGTTTCCTCCGATGAATAAGAGAGCCATTTCCCAGCGCGAGTTTCTACCGTACTGGGTCCCATAGATTTCTCTATATCGAGACTCTTCTCTTTGAAACAGCGAGATAAAAATAGCACTCGGAGAGTCTCTCGGCTCTGTTACCGTTAGAATAGAGGTACCCGCTTGATTCATGCACTCCCGGTGTCATTGAGGAGGCCGGAATATATCGCGCAATCCGATAGTATGTGCCAGGCGCTCCGACGCAACGGAGACCCCTGACATAAATCGCATTGTCCGCCGCGTAATGCAGGTTATGTCGCCGGCGGTAACAAACTATTCTATGAAATAACCGAATTAATGCGCCTGCCACTCCTGCCGAATAGCTAACAACACCAACAGTCCCACCAAACTTGTACGATAGATGGTCACTCGAGGATATTGCGCAATTCTATTTCTTTAAGGTGCTCGTTAATCAAGGGTCACAATCACTCTTTATACATGTGTCCTATGTATGTTGCAGGTATCACGCTCGGCTCGTACATCAGGTATTACGAAGCTGCCTCTTATGATACGGTGGCCTTGAGACAACATCGTAACCGGATGCGCCGTGATGTCTCCGGTGCACTCGACAATCAACCGTTACTCCTGCACCTTCGAGCGCTCGACAGGTAAGCCAGTCTCTCTGACTCTTCTCACTTTCTTCTCTCCTCGGATACAAAAGGTTCCTTGGATCTCAGAGAGAAGTTCTCCAATCCAAGCCCTGTTTATTTCAAGGATGACGTAATCCCACAGGAACACGTCTGTTCGACCATATTTGCATGGGCTTCTCGTAAGCACCGAAGGCTTAGCAGGGTAGTCCATAACTATTGTCTAAGAGATCACGAGGGTCTGGTAGGATTATTGCACAGTGAACAGTACCGAGCCAGTCAAGGACTCGAGTCATGTCTTAACAGTATGTTGGAGTCTGTGTGTGTATGTGTGTGGGATCGATATAGTTAGTCGGCGAGTAAGCGAGCGTGTCTATACGTAATACATAGGCTGAATCATCGACAAGGAAACCACCGATTGAAATCTTTCCACGCTCTCGCATAGTAATTGATTGCTTAAAACAACGAAAGGAGTCCAGAGAGGAGATACAAAGATATATATCCGGGGTTCCGCCAATGCCATAGGAAAAGGTGAGAGTGAGGCAAGGAGATTTAGTCTGGGTTTAGTCAGACTTGTAAGGCGTCTCTTGTATCCGCAGTAAGTGGAATCACGCTTTGCTCGCGTGCAACGAAATTCCATCGTCAGGAAACTCGCTGAGCGAGTATCAAAGTGCTCTAGCACTCGATTCGTTGTTTCTACGGTATCCCTTTGAATGGGTCAATAGGCCTCTCTCCAATTAAGGTCAAGTTCGCCCGCTCTTCTCTCCACCTGTACGCTGTGTACGCTCTGCCGGCTGTGAAAAGGGGTGCAGATGTGCCAGTGGATTAGGAGGATTCTAGGGCGAACCCTGTTGACCACTTGCTATATACATATATACAGATACACAGAGATACACATACACGCAGAAAGTTACCCCTCAGCCGTAGGGAAAGCATCCGCAGCGAAATTCCACCTTTTAACGTATCCCTGGCAGTCGCAGTTCGTTGAGAAGCATTTCATAAATATACATAAGCGCAGTGCTGATGTGCCACCGCAGTTGGTATTACCCGGCCGATGTTCAGCGAGACTCTACCCAGTAATAAAAGCTTGGACGACGTTTCCGAAAGATATATTACCGGACAACATAATCTTGTCATGTCGGTGTAATATTACAACGCTTGTATCACCGGGCACACAACACAACCTCTCGAAAATGAGATTAGTTCCTCTGGTGAACCCTTCGCGAAAATTGCACTTACCCCGGCTCACATTCCTCAAGTAGGAAAATTCCAGGGTTGGAAATCCTAGGACAGCAGCTGTTCTTTACTAGTCATTCGACGAGCGAGTTGAAGCGGGAGAAGGGATGTTTTTACGCGAGCTTTTTCTTGAGATAGAATAGTCCGTGGAAGCTTCCTTAGCGCGCCAGGTACGTTGTAAGGGTAATGAAGTGGTAGTTAAGTCGCATCCGTCGTCCCAAGGGATTTGCGGGCGAGATCTTCGCCGGAGTCTCGAATCAACCAACTACCAGACTGTAAAGTCGGACGTGTTATTCGAGATTTCGGAATAGGCAATTAGCAGTGGCCGGGTGCTATCTCTCCGGAACTCCGGCCCTCCGTCGTGTTCCGATCGAATTGTCCTCTCGCCGGCAAACTTTCTACCCGTTGGAAAATAAAGTCTAGCATCCTGGCAGTGAGAGAGGAGGACCGTTCGCTTTACGTACATCGTCGAGATAATCCTGCTCTCCGAATCCTTGCGCGGTAATAACTCCCAAGTTTTCCCTTGAGCGGAACGATGCTTTCGGACTAGTCGTTCTCTCCTCTTTATCTGCGCACCGCATCTAACCCAGGACTTACTCCGATGATGCTGGCACGCCTCTCTTCTCAATTTAAAGACGTCTTTCTCCTCAAAACGCGCGCGTCTTCTCTGGCAAATCCTTGCTTGAGTACTCGTCTGAAACACATTGCTACTCGACACGAGCCGAGAGCTTCATTCGAATATTCCCGGCAATTTTTCAACTCCCTTCTCTCCCACGGGAATCGGTTTGCTCGCCATAAGGACCAGACGAGAAGAGCCGCGGAATTTCACCGCGGGGGACAATGGAGTATGTCGCCGTGAGGTGGAATCAGGATCACGAGATGAATCCGAGACTACGTGCTCGTCACGGATTGGGTTCGCTTTAGGGTGCTAGGTGGTACTATTCGCTCCCTATTCGTGTCGATCGGCGTCGACCATCGCATTTCCGTGTCTCGTTGGCAAAATTCGCGACCATCACTATCTTATTCCTTGAGAAGATATGTCCTGCACTTTTGCATTCCATTTGCGTCTCTCTCACTCTCTCTCTTTCTCTCTCTTACCCTTTTCATCTCTGTTCGATCCTTCTCACGGTGCCGGTACATATGTAAATCGGCCGAATTCACGACAAGCAATAAAATGTAAAGCAGGCGTAGGTGGGACTTGACTGGGGCCGTGTGTCGTACCAAGCGGCTTGTCTGTCTCCGGCTGCCTCATTCCCCTTGTAGCCCGACTGTTCTTTCTTTCTCTCCCTCTCTCTCTCTCCTTTTCTCCTTCTCATTCTTCGTTCCACCGCAATCTTTGCCTATAGCTTTCTCGCTCCGAACCGATTCCATCCCTCAAGCGCCCATCCCGTCGCCAGGCAATGTTTCCAAGCCGGTGCACCCCGCACAAACTGGTAAGATAATAGTGCGCCGCGCCGAAGAAAAAGAAGTCAAGCCAGCCGATGGACCGCTCATCCTTCCAGCTTGTTTTCTCTCCGCTCGCTCTACGAGAGAAACACTTAATAGTATTGGAAGGCGCCCCGAGAAATTTCCCGATAACATTCCGTGTCCGGGCTATTGCGCGGCATGCTTGTCATGAAACATATTTTCGGGCGACGGTAACCACCGGTGTACCAGCACTTCCGGAAATGCTTCGTTCGCTTAAGGGTGGAAACGTGGTGCGCCGCGAAAATATTGAGTTTCCTAGTATCAGAGAAAGAGTCTGGATTCAGCTTTATCGGCGTTTTCCGGAGGAAGGAAGTAACCAAGACAAGGAGCAGCATAGACCGTCGGGTGTTTTTGAGTCTCTGAATCGGTGCGCCGCCGTCTCGGCGAGTTTTTCTAAAAGTTTTATGAACGAGCAGTCCGGCAAAGCAGCACGTGTTGTTACAATTTTCAAGGGAGTTTGGGATGCATGATTTATGCAAACCGGTTGTACTGCGTCTTCAGCTGGTGCTGCTAGCCACTGGTGCATTCGGTGTCCTCTGTTCCTAAGCCTTGCAAATTGAAACAGTGCCGGTGTATACAGTCTCCCTTGTTAAACGACACTGGCGACGACCCTCTTATTAATTTAGTTGAGTACCGAGAAACCTGAAGTAACCCTGGCTTCCTTGTAACTCTCTTCTTTCTCTCTCTCTTTCCTCCCTGTGGTCGTTTACGTAAAAAAGAATCTCGTATATACGCAAATCCGCTGAGACCTTGTTGTCTTCTTCCACACGGTCCTATCAATCCGTAACCCGTGTATTATGCAACCGCTTAATCCGCTGGTTTACACTGAACGCTCTTTAATCCATGTCTGTTGTTCATGAAATAATTCAATAAGACTATTGGATCATAGCTGCCAGTCGACACGCACCAATACACACAGCCACGCGAGCCTGTTAATCCAACCGGGTGGCGTGAAAGCGACAACAACGTTAGCTTGAAGTTTTTCTATTGCCATAATGGCATTCCATCATTTTACACGTCAGACCTGCTCAATAATCGAGCGTGGCGTCAGCCGATCGAACGTTTCACCGCGCGTCGGTCGCGGCCGTTCCGCGCTCTCGACGGCTGAAAAACAATGCAAAAAGGGTGGAAGCCTTCGACGCGACAAAGTCGAGCCAGGCTTATTGTTAGTTGAAAAATTCCTTTGTGCCAGGCGACTGCCCGGACCGATGGTGGCTGCTTTTGTTTTTGTACAATTGCATTCTTTCCGCGCGAAACTTCCGAATATAGGCTCATGAATAGTCTAGGCACCTCGCCGGCACACACACACACACATACACAGACACACACTGGTGAGTAGTAGCGCGCGAGCGAGCGCCCGGATCCAGTTCTCCGCATGTGGGCACAGGTTGAATTCAGCCACACGCTCACGGGGGCGGCCAATACCCCGCACATATACATGGTGTCCTATGAAAAATCTTGCTATTTTACTTTGCACTGTATTTCCCTGGCATATATCTTTCTTCACCCTTTGGATTTTGTATCTCTAAAGTCTGTGACGTTATATGTAACATCATATGTAAGAAAGAAACATTTAAAGTAGACCACTCATTTCAACTTAAGCGTTTTATATTTTATATTTATAAAATGGATTAGTGTGTTAGGAATGTATGTTAGAATAATTAGTATTATCGACTGAAGTATGCAAGATCAATGAAATATTCATAGATACATTTAAATGCTATATTAATACTGAATATTCAAGTAGTACTCCTTGCCTGACTACGACCGACCGCATTCTACTGCAGCCAGACATTCTTCAATGCATTGGACGCTCTAGTCACACGGCAGGTTGAAATCTCCTATTCGGAGACACCGTGTAGGTAGAGAGGAATGAAAGAGAGGCCAGGGAGAAAATGTGCGCTCCTTTTGAAAAATTTCTTTCAACGCCCACGAGCGCCGTGTGCGCGCGCGCGCGGACGTTGCAGCTGCCTCACGATTACTGTGGCCAGAGCGCTGCGGACCACGGTAACGCGATGAAACGACTTTTTCAAGTGGCCCCTGGACGCCCCGTTTTTCTCCGGGACGCGCATTCTCTCTCCGTTTTTCCGGTGCAATTAGTACATCCTGAATTTTTGGCAGCCCAGACACTCCGAACGCTAGAATTATCCACTTCCCGTTTGGGAACTATGAATTTTCCATGCCAGCTTGAAGTTCACTCACACTCAATCCTATGTAAACATAATACCTAAACTGTATCATATTTAACTTGTCATTCTCATATTATATCGAGGAAATGTACCAAATTATCTGAATCCACCACCGGAAATTGGAAGGCTTATTACAGTGACTATTCTACTTTTTTTATCGAACTAATGTCGACGCAAATCAATCCTAAAACTTTCTCATACTACTTTCACGAAATTGATTACTTAATAAGAGAGTTTTATAAAAGTAATTCGCCACCAATAATTATTACCCATTCAGAGAGATGAATACTTTCGAAATCATAACGATCGATCGGTTGGAAGGTGCAAAGAATAGTTACCACGGTATTTCTTAAAAAAGGCAAAAAAAACGAAAGAGAAACACAAAGAATTAACGGTTAACCATTAACGGGACAAAGTCGTGGCGTATCGGATTATGAAACTAATTGTAGCAGATGTAGTCAGTGGGGGGTGGAGTTGAACGCGGGGGTGTGAGTGGCGCGCAACAAGAATCCGCGACTAATTGTCGTACTTCCGTTTAATACCCCGCCTAATGCCGCTTCCTTCTTGGAGCTTGTGTTTCTTTATGATAATGCGGCCCGTTAAATTCTTTTTCTTCGAGACAAAGGCTAGCAACCCCTCCGGGCACGCGCGCGCGACTCTTCTTCTCCTTTTTGCCACATAGTCTCGCTAAATAGAAGAGGGTCTGAACACTTCAACGAATCCCTTTTGACGAAATGGGTATCGTTAATACGAAAGCGCAATCATCCAGCATCCCTGAGAAGAATTCATCCAGGATTAAATCTCTAGAAGTTCCTCGACAATCTTCAGATTTATCGTTCATGGCAAAACGACTTCCTCGTGAATTGTGCGTGAGTCATCTCCTTCGTTCCCAGCGGCACGTTCATCCGGGCACCTTGCTTTACCGGCACGTCGTTTTCCCTTTCAATTAACGCGCACGTACCATCCAGATAAGAAGTAAAAAGTTAATGTCCGACTTCCCGCCTTCTAATTACACGGGTTGAAGAGGTTTTAACTATTTGGGAATTGGCTCTCGCGACTATCCACAGGTTGCGCTGAATTTCATTAAGCGTAATCCATTGCAAGGCTGATTCTAGATTAGAGAGAGAAAGAGAGTAAATTTGTCAGGATTCATAGTAAAGATGTCAGCCCAATGTCAAAACTAATGCGCGAAATCACTTTTGAATCCTTTCTACCTTCTAAATTTAATATTGTTTCTCTCGACGAGTCAACTTTGTCATCGGTGTCGTTACAGTCACGATTCTACGGAATGTCATTCGCCTCGATTCGAATCGGCCTTCGCTCTGGAATCCACATCGCGCTGCTTTTCGGAGGAAACACGTTGCCAGACTAAATCGTTGACTCACGCGTGCATACATTAAGCCCGGTGTTTATGTACATTAATAAAGCACGAGAGGATTTCGGGGGGAACATTTGCTTCCCGTGAAATAAAGCTAGAGTTTCGCTAATTCGTTGAGCCCCGGCTGTCGTCGACGGTCGTTGATCCCAGCTGGGGGAAAAAAAATGCCGCACGAAACCGGGTTTCATAAACGAGCCTGAATAGACACGATTCGAGACAAGCTACCGAAGCGATTCATATGGAAAAAGGAATCTCACTCATTTTTAAGATGATATTAACTTTAATCCTTATTAATCCTTTAATCCATCAAGGATAACACTCTTACAAAAGTAAGGAAATAGGAAGTAAGACTATTTTTATCGATATAACATACGAGCAACTGTACGTAGTACGCAGTAAACAGGAATCATTGACCTCCGAGTGTCATGAGAAGTCAATCATCCGTCGAGCGACCTCGAGCAAGCAGTTCTGCCGGGGACAGCTTCTCCGAAATAGGAATAACAAGGTAGACCAGATCAAGACCATAGGTAGTCTCCACTTGCTGACACGCTCTCCGGAACTCCTGTTCATTTCCGTGAACGAGGCGCACTTCCACTGCCGGCTGTCCTCACTCTTGACTGACGTCAATGAGATTCCCTGTCATTTTTGGGATGAGACATCTTGCGTACCATTGTGCCAGATCGAGTACGTCACTCTCTCGTACGATCTTCCTCTCCTCGGTTATAGTAAAAAGTGTTACTCTCTTTCTTTCTCTCTCTCTCTCTCTTTCGTCGCCTTGAGCATAATTGCAAGGACGCGCGCACCAAGTTCTATCAGATCAACGGCTCTAATCTCGGATGACTTCTAACAAAGAAGGAGCCAAGTTCCCAGGCGTTTTGTAACATGGAACAGCACTAGACAGCACACTTCACCATTTCGCAGAGGTCTGATATTATCTGTGGCCGCGGGAGTCCCATTTGAAGTGATGGAACACTTCTCCATCGACTGTGAGAAATCCAGCTGACAGGGAACATTGTGCTCACCGACTCTGCCGCGCTGGTTATGGGAAGCCAAAGGTAGTTTCAGTTTGCGGTTTAATTGTCAAGGTTGACTAGTCATAGCCCCTTCGTACGGTATCGCGTTAGACCTACTCACGATCGTGTTGTTTCCTTGCTGTTATTAAAGAATATCCATCGTATTTCACTGTGAATCATCAACACAGTTCTTCGAGGATCCTGTTTTTAATTATAGTTCAGTGAGAACGTAGTCGAGACGTTATCCTTTTTATTTTAATGAATGTTTGGAATTGGTACTGTTGCATTTTATTTTGTCTGTTAAACCCTTTGCTCGCACCTTTGAAAACGGACCAGTCGATTTGCAAAGGGCGAGGATGAGACGTTCCCAAGGTAAATTTGCACACGGTTTCCGTCTGGAATCAGTGAGGAACCTTGCGACTCCTGGGAGCTCTCTTCATATAGAACGTTTTCAATTTTTGCCAGACATGCTTTGCTCTTGGGTGATGATTTCGTACCTGATTACCTAACCCTCGGGGCCTTCCATGGGTTCAGCAAATACTGGCAATACAAATTTGCTTCGCTTATGCGCCGGTGGTCCGGAAATTAAAAGGACGAAATGTGCCACCGCGAATATATATTCAGGAATGATTTTTTTCCTTCCTCACTGAACGCTTGATTGCCACGCCAATGTATGGAAAAATAGCAGTTGGAATTGAATTAAGGGACAATGGGATATTTTAATCTCGATCTCTGCCCTCATAACTGTCAGCGTATATTAAAACAGGAAATTACTGGAATTGTTGTTAATTCCATATTCGCGTATAAAATCGCTTGAATGATTATTTCTCGAAAATGAGAGGAAGATCGATGGATTTTTTAGTAGGACGATATTTACTCGTGCGATTTTCTTATGCCGTCGACGCAGCTCATCGGCCCCATTTACCTCCTCGAATTATGGTATTATCGGATTATCGATTTTTGTGTGCGGTAAGCCGGGCGCACTGATGTCATTATTACTTCGTGGCGTGATCGATAATTAATGAAGCCCCCGTCACCACCGCCAGATGATCTCTAGTGGCAGCTTGAGAGAATGTCGCCTGACCCAGGTCTACATCTTCCCATTGCAGGCATTGGACTTTACGATTAGTTCGGGATGAGAGCCTCTTCAGCAGTGATGCGACCTTCGAGAGCACCAGTGGACCCATCGACTTCGATCCCAAACATTCTTACAGCGGTACTGTCATGGGTAAGTCTCCTTTTAATCGCCAATCTTCCCCAAAAAAAAGATATCCATAAATTAAATAATTATACTGCAATAAAATTGTGGACCATTTCATTCAGTTATCTTAAACAAGTTTACCATTTACAAAGCTTCTTGATGAGAGTTTTACAACGAAAAGATATTATGTTTAAGATATCCATAACAAAATTTCTCGACTGGGAAAACAGCGGAAACTGGAAGACATTACGATGATTAATCACTCCTTTCGCTGAGCTAATATCTGAGTTAGTGAAATTGTTTAGTCAAAGATGAATTATTAATGTGATTCAATTCAGTCACTTTTCTCCGATAAAACAAACAAAGATACCATTTGCAATGCTCGACGAAAGTATGCATCGACAGACGCAAGATCCTGTCACAGCATCTTTTGGATCAGCTTACTAAGTAACGCCAGGGATCTAGATTGAACAAGTCCGCTTAGTGTCTCCAGTGTTTCAAAGTGGTGGGATCGCAAGGGCTTCGTTCGCGCAACGATAAAACTAGAGCGATAGGAGAAAGTGAGAGAGGAAGCTTACAAAAGGATGGTCGGAAGGATGCTGCTTCCTCGAAAGATAGGAGCGGGTCAACGACCCGCGCCAGTCTATTTGGTAGTTGACATCCTTGGAGAAGGAGACACGCGCGCGATCTGAGATCCCACTGCTTTAGCTTGGCGAATCGAGCCGGGAATCTCATTCTGATCGTCATCCCCCGTTCCCGTTGACGCTTGGAACCTTGCCAGATTCCCTATTGGCGGTGCGAGAGCAACATCTTTCTCTCTCAATAAGACAGCCATGGACCATACATATACACGTGTACACGAGCGCCACAAATGAAACGGAACTCTATAACAATGCACGCGTGTATGGATACGCGAGAATCCGTCGACGATTGGCAAGGTCGAATCAGGAACTTTTGGGATCGTCACTTAAGATTGT
The DNA here is from genome assembly GCA_964023945.1 of Ectemnius cavifrons. NCBI lineage: Eukaryota > Metazoa > Arthropoda > Insecta > Hymenoptera > Crabronidae > Ectemnius > Ectemnius cavifrons. The sequence goes on from OZ030382.1 coordinate 6,172,100, forward strand.
GGAGTAGAATTCTTTTTTCGGGATTTTTTAAAATTCGCTCTACGTACGTTATATATAAATTTTTGTATTGTCTTCGACTAATAATAATTTTTCATTTTAATATTCATCATACCCAAAAGAATTTCTTTTAAATTGCGTCAAGTTCTTCGGCTTCTAAATATAGTTAGAATTTCAAGAATTTTTAAGAAGGCAAATTTATACTACAACTAAAGAACCAGCAAAGAAGCAGTGTTCAGAACGATTTCATCATCTTGAAAACGAGGAATCTCTTGCGCGCCAAGGATGTGAACGTAAGATTACCGTAAAACTGTTCTCAGCACAGAACATCTCTCTCTTTCTCCTTTACTTTGAATTGCGAAAGGAATCGTTTGAAGTTCCGTTCTTCCGGGATTCGGCGTGAATTTAATTCCCAAGGAGACAGCTCACTGTCAATAATTTCACCAAGTGATTGTCGACAAGGAGGGGTTGGAGGGTGGATGCTCCAGTCGACTGGATGCCACGATTACCACGTAATCGTGAATTATTTGTTCGCCTGGAAACTCGTGGCTCGCTGGAGAGCCTCCGCCTCCGCTGCCTCCTCCTCCCAGTTAATACCAGTTGGCCGACGACTTTTCAATCGCTCCGCACACACGCTCAACTTGGGATTCGCGCTCTCGAGTGTTGTGCTGAATCCGACTGCGGCAGCGTTTCAACAGGAAGTTCGCGTAAGCAGATACGAGAACGCGGGGCCTCCATACACTGCTCTGAGATGGAGCTTGGTATAATTTTGTGTACCGTACCAGAGAGAGAGAGAGAGAGTTGAAGCAGGACTGGGCTGGACCGCAGACCTCTGAGAACTTGATCGGCGATGATGCTGGCAGCCACGAGCAATCAAAGTACCCTGCCGTTCCGCTGAGGAACTTCTACAGTTGCTATCCTGAAGAACAAGTAATTCTCTACGTTCAATAATGAGAAGACTTTTCTCATGGAACGCGTGAAAATTCTTGTAGAACGCTGTCTTTCATGCATTTCGTTATAAAGCCTTGACATGATTTCGACTTCAGTGGAGACAGTTGCCTTCTTTCGAGATAGTATTATTCTCTTTCAGCTGTTTCCGTGGGATAGGTTGGTACTGTGTCACTTCGTTAGTTGTCTAGCGATCGCTGTCAGCAATTATTAACTGGTTTCGAAAGGCGCATCATGCTTTTGCGGATAGAAGCAAGCGCGGTGCGCGGTATAATTGGTTGGAAACGCGCGACATCCACTCGGAAATCCGCCCTCTCTTTGTTGCACTTTATCTTTCTCTCTCTGTCTTGGTTGCTTCGTGAGATACAGGAAAACCGTGAGAACAGAATGAAGGGGCCATCCAATCAAGTAAAGGCTTCTGTTTCCAACAATAAGCCGACTTAACTCGGTGGAAGAGCGAGCGCTCTCGCTCGCGCTATCTCATCCTCCCACTGAATATGAAGTAACCCCGAGCTCTTTAATGATTCAAAGATCCACGTGCGCGCGGGAGAACGCGGATATCAGCCGACGGCATACAAATCAGAATGGCTACGAAATACTTGGTATACGCTTAACTTCGCAGCATACACGCGCTTCTCTAGCTTGGAAATTCCTCTTCAACCATTAACTGCTCTCTTTTCGAAGTGAAATACGTCAAGCTTTAATCGCGCCCGCTTTAAAGCCACCGAGAAAACGAACGGTACACACACACACACACACACACACACACACACATAGATACACATACGAAGGAGCGAGCGATGGTGGTTCAGGGAAAATTAAATCGACATTTATCGCCCACCGGGGAAACGGCGATTCGAGCAATCGGACCGCTGCAGGTCCACCGCTTCTCGATATTAATTACTTCGATTGGACATAAATACGTCGCCGATAAATCGACGCGAGTGAAAAATGAACGAACGTCACGCTCGGCTCTCCGCTTCGACTTTCTTGGAAGGAAGGACCCTGTTGGCAGTGTTGTGCTGGCAGTTGCACGGTGACATCGGACAGCGGTACCGCAATTCTGCATTTCATCGGCGTAGCAGCGTACGCCAATCACGAATCACGCTAAGGAAAGTACGAAATCGAATACGAAGTAGGTTAAAGTCACTCTCGAAATATCGTGAGAACGGATTATTAGCTGAAATTCGATGAATCACTGAAAGCCGCATGGAGAGAGCGGCAATTACAGAGCAGCTGTTTAAAAAGATTTAGTGGTCCACTAATTAATCGTGATAATGGGGAGTGGCAAACAAGGCATAGTTACACTAATAGTTAGATAATTACGGTATGCGAAAGGTAGGGTAACACCTACGCGTAATGAGAGCGAACCAACCCCAACACATTCACATACACACACACACACACATACACAGGCGTACTCTTGTCATTCGTCAACGGTCGGACACACGAGGGTGTTGGTAATTACATTGGAATGATATAACGATTAAATTAACGTGTCTTTTCGGTGAGGAAACGAAGCCGTGAACACGCGCGCATTTTTTTTTCATCGCCCAAAACCGAAAGCACCACACGTGTGTTCTCTTCTCTCGCCAGGACACTCGGCCCCCGAATTTCAGCTAGTAGGGTGTAACTCGTATCACCGATAATCCGATTAGCGATTTAACTTGCCTAATTGACGGTGTGCGCCCACGTAATTGCATATTCGACGAGCACACTCGATTTCCGAGGCTACGATAATGAAGAGGAGTAGCGTGAATCGTTGGCGGCAAGTCACTCAGAAAATCTCTGCTTCCCGGTAGCGCTGTGGTGCTCTCTCTCTTCGAGGGAGAAGGAACGAAGAGAGGGTGGAAACTCAAAGATCCCGGATACGCTTGGTCGAGCTAGAGGAAAGGATTCCTCGCACTCGCATTATTGGAATGATCGACTTTGCTCCATTGCATTGCTCACTCGAGCTTTAAATGACACAGACTTTTTCTCATGAAAAGCCCATTTTCCATTCAAAGATCAATCGTTCTATAATTCTATAAGAATCGAAGCCACTTACCCTACAATGCTGCTTCAAGCTTGTTCGCGTTAGTGTTGCACTTGCGGATTACTGTGGCAAGGATCTAAGTGCGGATTAGATTCGGCCAGATGGGAGCGAACCCCTTGAACGTGAGCTCTTTCCCCTTCAACATTAGGGGCAGGAAAAAAGCTCAGTGGTGCAGAGCTACATAAGGGTAGAAAGGAAAGAAACCCTGTACGAATCCTTGGAAAGTCCACGCGAAAGAGGAAAAATAGTCGAGTGAAAATGCTAGATAGCAAAGAAGAAGTAAAAAGAGAGAGAGAGATATAGTCAGAGTGCAATTTTTTTCTCACAAGATAGCAATTAGCATCTGGAGAAGGAGAGACGTCCGGGTCAGTTTGGGAAAGTCTTCTTTTAGGAAGCCGGCACATCCGCTCCTTTCATTAAGCCTTCGCTCGCACTCCGATCCTTAGAAGTAAGAGAAGCGCACCGCTCCGCAGAGGAGCATAATTACCGCGCAAACAAATCCGTTCTTTCCCAATAAGCGAAGTTAATTCTCGCTCTCTTTCCGAGCCGCGCCAGGTCAATTAATTGCCTCGGAGAAGGAAGAACGGTTGGACGGGCAGTCGGCCGGTAGAACTAGCGGATTGAGGGGCAACTAAAAAGGGGTGATAGAAAGAGAGAAAGAGAAAGAGAGAGAGAGAGAAGGTTGCCGAAGGGTGGACCCGCTGAACTTGCGGCAGGTTCTTCTGGCGATGGGCCAATGCGCCCGGCGTATTCATAACCGACTCTCCTTCTCCCTTCGAAGCCTTTCACACCCTCTCTCCTTTCTCTCTTTCTCTCTACTTGGAAGGTAACAAATTACGCCAGGGACAAAATGGCAGAGATAAAATGTGTACTTAACGCCCTGGTACTTTGCCTAATTAAGCTGGGATTTAAGGACTGTCCGGGAACCGCCTTGGACGGCCCCTTTGCACCTTTAAAATTATCCAGAGCAACCAAGGGAATCCGGTTGTGTCCGGTTCGATTGAAACTCGAACCAACCAGCATCTACATCACCCATATCCCCCACTGTTCTCTAGTCGACCGCCGCTCAGTCCATTTGCACCTTTGCCCCTGGAACGACTCCACCGTCAAGATTAATGACCATTTCACACGGAAGTAGTGGATTGCTTTCCGCGAGGAAAATTCAATTAGGCGTTTGGAACGCGCGCGCACCCTCGCGCCCCTTTAGAGATCGATTCGCTGTATTCCAACGGCGATGATTATAGGCGAAGTCGTGCTCCAGACTATTTATAGCGCGTGCTGTGCGCTCCGTGTGCACGCCTGGTACACATTATGAGCGTGAAGATAGGGAATGCGAGCTCGTAGGAGGGTTCAATTTATTAGTATAACCGTAGAGTGTGAAATAGGTCCTGCGGCGTCCTGGGAGCGGCAACGATCGTAAATCAGGAAATAGCCGAAGAATTCTTGCATCCTCTCTCCCCCTTTTTTTCGTCCCGGAAGTCACAGTTTGGATAAAAATGTAAATATAGTACTGTAAAAACCATTGGATTTCGTAAGCGTAATTAACACGACAGGATTTCAATGGAATTATCATCGTCCTGTTCGATCCTGCTGGGATGATTGAATGTAGACGAAGGGATTTCATAGAGAGGATGGATTTTCCAGAGCATCGATGAATCGTCAGATGTAATCCAATGGTCAATCAACAAACGAGACCATCCGGGGCAGTCCGCTAGGTTTTAGTCAGAGAGCTTACATTTCGAATCGCAATTTGCCATCGATAATCAAGAGTAGAATACTTGTTAGCGGCATTGAACGAGGCCCGGTGAGCATCGCGCAGGTTGCTTTAATCAAGCGCGGAGTTGTCGCTAATTAATTGGCAACACCCGCAGCCACGTATTTTCGCGCCACTTCTAATTTAACCTCGAACGAAAAACAGAGAGAGAGAGAGAGAAAGAGTGCAGAAGAATGAGAATGCAACTGCATTCCCATAGATTCCACCTATAGAATTCCGCTTTCAGATTTTTCCTTTCGCATTCTACATATTCGGCAATAGCAACGCTATCCACTGTCGCAAATTAAAGTCCCACGGCTGCCAATTCGCGAACTAATTAATCCAGGAATAAAGTAACGAAGTGTTCCATGTGAAATTGGCGAATATATATCCGCGGCGCATATTACACTTGCCCGGGGATCATTATCAATTAAGCAGTTGAATGGTAGGAAAAATGGAATTCGTACGGAAATGGATCAATTATTATTTCCTCTTGCGCTCATATCCTTTCTCTTTACCATCGCTGTACTATTCGATTCGTGCGAGTGCGCTAAAAGAACGAAAGAAATCTGGTAACCCTCGACCTCCACGTGGTTTAATTAATATCCGGCCCTGCTAATTATACGAAATAAGTAACCTCCGTGAGCGCGCGCGCGCCAGTCGTGCGGTGAGTACAATGCGATCTTATCGACGCCCTTTGCTCGTCGGGAATAATTGGCGCGTTGCTGCTAATTAAAAGAATCCGTGGAAAGCGGTGTTAAAAACAGCAGACTCACAGAATGAAACTAAGAATTCGTGGCTGACCAACGACAGACTTATTTCACTTAAACACGACAATTTCTATTTGGTACAATAATTCAACGAATACAAATTGCAACATAATTTTCATTCCATCGAATATGAAATATTGAATTGTAAGAGAAGGATGCATCGAAGTAGCAATTAAAATTGAATTACTCTAGCAGTGAGATCGCCGCTTCGGCTTTCCATTGTAGGGCAGAGTGCTCAAAGGGTGGACGTGGCCGATGTCGGCGATTCGAGTCAATCGAGCGCGCCGCGATCGGGCGTAATCTAATTGTTAATCAATAAAACAAGTCCAGGTTGCCATATTGGCATCGTATTTTTCGCGCTCGTCCGTGCACTGCCGTCATTGTGTCCGGGATCCGACGATTCGCTCTGGCGACCGGTCCGTTAACCGTTCGCCGACTAAATTGGATTTTTCCACTAACGAGCGCCAGAGCTTTCCTCCGGCAAAAGCGGCAGTCACTCCTACTCTCTCTCTCTTTCTTATTCTCTTCGTTTCTCTCTTCTCTCCCTTTCACAGATTCTCCCTTACCCGTCTCTCCTTCTCTTCTCCCTTTTACCTTCTTCATTCGCCCATCTCTCTTTCTCTCTTTTCCACCTACGTCCACATTGCTCACCTTTCTCGTCCTCTCTCTCTCTCTTCCACCAAAAGCCTGCTGGACCATCACCACTTTCCCACTGGCTCTTCCACCCTTCTCATGAAGCAACCCTATCGAGAGAGTGTGCCAACCAGCTACGATTCTTCTTGTGGTGTTAGTCTTTCCTTCATTCCGCTTATAGCCAACTCAACCATACACACACACACATTCAGCCTCATATACAGACACACCGACACTCATTAGTCACGCTGTCTGAAACCACTTGGAGCAGCTGTTGTCGCTAAACGCCGGAGCGAATGATTTACACGCTTTTGTCGAGAGGATGATTGGCGCGAGTATGTTTTACTTGGCGTGTTGATGTTTGCTTTGACTATCCCCGGTGTGTATTGGACAATCATTTTTACACTCTCGTACATTGCTCTTCCTAGCTTCGAAGCTTCCAATTTCTCTCTCATGAATGGCTTCCTTTCTATGTTTCTCTTGGCAACAATGAATTATGTTGAATCAACCCAATCTCAATCGGTGTTTGCTTTGAAACTAAGAGCGGGTTAATTACTTTGTACTAACTCCTGGTAGAGTTCTTCGATTGCACGGGTTACTAACATCGAGAACGCGAATTGGACGGCTTTGGCCAACGGGAAAAAGGTTCGCCCTAAACTGTCAAGAGGCTTGCGAGTGGTTGGGGGATGAAAGCTCGGCAAAAGTTTTATGGTTCTCGATAACCAACCGATTCGGCCACGAGGCGACGAGTGCGCCTCCGTTTCGAATTCTGGAGGCGTGTCATCGATCGCTCGGCCACTTTGCTTCTCTATTCCTTCCGGTGGCTAAATGCGCATGGATCTCATCGTTGAAATTCGACTTCCTTCGCCGAGTGGACTCTCTACCGTTTTCTCTGTCCATTGATATTGAATAATTTCTGACATAGAGAAAAAGAGCACCGGAGATAAAGAGGAGTGAGAAAGAGAGAGAGAGTTCAATGGAAGTCCAGCAATCGGAAAATCGTATGACCGCTCGATTTTACCACCCCAGTCATTCCACCGTCGACTTTTTCCCAATCGAATTCCTCGCTGGATTTCCTCCTGGTAAAAGCACGAAATAGAATATTGAGTGGCGAGGGAAACGCAGTGGAGAAACCACTGGTTCTTCTCTTTATCGACGAACGCTACTCTTCTCTTCTCAACTTCTTCATTGGCCTTCCTTGCGAATTAAGGTGAATTAGCTGGATTCTCTCGGTTCCCGTTGGATCCGTTCTTCGCTTTGTGAAATAGAATATTACGCCGGGTCTGATAGAAAGCTTGCTAATCGCGTCGAAAGAGATCGTCTCTCTTGTCGAGCGAATAGCTATAACGCTCGCCGCGATATTAACACTTTCGTAATACAGACATCTCTCTCTCCAATGAAAAGTTGCACCTTCCTCGAGTGGAGCAAGCAACCCACTGTGGTGTAACGTGGCGCATAATTATCGGAAAACCTTTAGCACGCTTAGCGAACAGCCGGGCCGCAGTAGGGAGAGAGCACACCGCACGATTTCTAAGCAGTCGGCCAAGTGCCATTTTCAACGGGGAAAGCTTCTCGAAAAAGAGGTGAAATGAACTTTAATTGCTCAAGGGAGAGATTTCATGTGAAAGTCACCCTTTCAAAATTCGAGATTTCATTTTATTTCACCCAGTAAACTCGTGTCAAGGGTAATTCGGATGGTTGATAACATTGGATCGACTTTGATCGTCGTTGATGGCTTCGTTTTTTTAAACGAATCTACACCTCGTTAATTGTAATCTCTCATACTCTGTCATTGTAATTAACCTGTCCTCATTTCTGGGTAGCTATTTTTTCCCCCTACTTCCAAAATAAAAAGCAGAGCCTTTGACCCGCTCTTCCTTCGTCAATGTTACCCGTTGTCACTTCGTCCCAGGGTAGCATTGATCGTCAGATACTATTGGAAGTTCGAACATTCGATCAATCTTCCTTTCCATGTCATAGCCAGTGTTTTATTAAGGCTATTAGGATTTTTTTTATTGGGTAGATAATAAAATGCGTTGCTGTATTACAGTGAAAAAAGCCGTGTTACTTTGGCGAGGACGAGTGACCCGCAGGGTGATCCTCCGTGCGCTATGAAATATGAACGGGAATCCTTCAAGCGTGTCCTGCCAAGAGAACATTGCCATTTTACAAATCCGTGTAGTGATCGTCCTTTGTGTAAAGGGCTTCATTTATAAATGATACCTTTCATATTTCAGTTGTCCTGAATTTATAATATGCGTTCCATGAGCTACTCGCGTTTACAAAGCACGTTCAGTTACATCGACACTAGTAATAAACATGCTTTCGATATTCGAATCGATTGCCTTTGCTTTTTCTATTATTAATGTTCAGGAGGTATCGTTTACGAACTAACAGAACCATTACAGCCAATCAAGGAATTCGAAAACTTAACTATATCGTTTTGCAGGCCATTTCTCTATACTGCACAAATGGACTCGTGATGCGAGTATTTGTTGGCAGAGCCAATTTGGCATCGAAAAATCGAGCGGGGTAGCTACTTTTTTAGATTGGAAAAAGTCCGTTCGAGCGTGACCGTATGTGTCGTGGTCACGCGCATATGCTCTCTTCCACAGACGCGTCACAGAAGCGTATCGGCGAGCATGGCTGAAAAGTTTTGACCGGACTGTATTATAAGGCAATAAATAGACATTCGGTAGTGCTTTTTTCAGAATGCTCGCAAACGCCACTGGAATTCGACGGGATATTTTCGATACGCTTAAATGGTAATTCCATTCGGACTCTCGTGCCGCTCCGCAGGCCCGCAGCCAAAGGTCACATCGTCCCTGGTTGGGGAAACCCTTTGTCCGATCGGATCCTTTGTTCGAGGGATATCGATTACTGTACTGGCTCACCGAATTCACCGATCCACCCTTGTATCACCTCGAGCGATTTAAAAAGTTTAATCGACCGATTGCTAATAATTCTTAAATCTGACTAACTCTTTCCAATCACAACAAGATGTTTTTAGAGTTCAAATTCAAAGTGAAGAAAAAGCTAATGTTTCTTGTTAGGTGATTGTCTTCGTCTTTTAAGGATGTTAATCTTTTAGACGACACACGCTGTCGGGACAAGTCAACTTATCGGTAGACTAAGAGCACAGCATCCCACGAACCGCTCTCGAGCATAATTAATTCAGCCCTCGAAAGCCGAGTTATGTGAGAGAGCGGTGGCGTTCCCGGGACAATCGTTGCACGGGGAATCCGCGTGGGCTTAATTGGGAAAAGCCGCTCGCTAATAATCAATGTGATCGATAAGAGGTCGCAATGGGCGGAATTACTCCCTTGCTCGCTCCTACATATTTCAAGCAACAATTTTCCTTAGTCCTCGATGGTAGCACGTGATCTTCCATTATTCGACGGAAGGTCGGCTAAAGCTTATGTATAATGTAGCGTGCGTACATTTGAACGTCCGTCTCGAGGACGTGGCCGAAAGCCACGGCAGTGGGCTGCTTTTTCCGGCGCGAATGGCTTGGAAATACTGAGCGACCTACTTTCCGACTCATTTTTCAAAGCGGCTGCGTTGCCCACCGCCGGCTAATGAGGGGAAGTATGCATCCGGAAATTATGAAGTCGTAGAAACGATGTAATTCCCGGTGAGCTGTCGTAGATATTTCTCTCTTGGTTGGTTGGCTCGAAGAGCATCCTCGGCTTTCTCCAGTCTCTCTTTTACCCCATGGCAATCTATCTATCGCTCGGCATCCCGCTCATCCCTACGGCTTGTCTCCCGGGCAATTCTCGATTCCAGAGTTTGCCTCGGAAATCCAACGTTCCACCGGAAGCGCGCCGGCGACGACGGAGGCAGAAGGTCGGAACGAAGTTAGCAGCCGCCCGACTGCCGCCTCCTCCTGCGCTTCGCTCCACCACCAGCAATCTAAATAGGCCTCCAAGCCGATTCGCGCTCTATTTCCGCGATTCCGCTCCCGATTATCAGAGGAGAGCGCACACCCGTTCACGACTACCTATTTATCACACCGGGCGAAGCCGCACCCCACTTTCTAATTGCCGGGGAAGCCAGGAAGAATGGCCGAGCGACGCGACAAGATTTCATCGCTTTTACTACCGGCAAGACTCATCGATATCTACTCTTGTAACGTGTAAATCAACGAGGAATGTTGTACAATTATTTATACACTGCTTAAGACAAATTTAGAATAAATTTTCTGTAAGAGAAAACTGTTTATTTCTAAAGAATTTGATTTTTTCTTAAGAAAGACACTTTCTATTTGGATAGAAGAGTTTTCTTCTTAATGAACCTTTTTTTAAATACTGGCAGTTTATTTTCAAATAACACTTTAATATCGACTTTTCACACTCATCGTGTCTCGGAGAAATCGGTCACCACGAAATCCAACGCCTCGGTCATTCAATAGTCATTTTTATTACACATACTCTTGCATAGATACTCTCGCAATTTGTTGCATTCACTCCCTTCCAGACACACTTTTCACGCTCTGCTCTACGTAATACAGTTTCTCCTCGCAGACATTCTAATTGTACATACTAGCAGGAATAATAAAACTATCACATTTTAAGTAAATTTAACTAATGAAAGAATCTTACGAAATTCGGCGAACTACGACGAGCTAAATCCACTTAGAAAGTACGTCGATCGGATCTTCTGTATAGTACAAGGAACCCTTCGGAGTAGTCCGGCGCATAGTTGCAGCATACCAGGACAATGCTGATTGCAGAATCAACACGCTGGCTTCATGAACAATGTTCAATTAGCTCGGGCGTGCTTACTATTTCGAAGATAAAATCATTGCCGGACAGACAGATCGGCAAACAGAGCTGGCGTTAACATGGTCCCTCGAATGTTAAAAGGGGCCAATTACCATGGGAAATCGTGAAAGAGTAGCAACGTAGATATTACCAGTCAATATGCATTTCTCGATGCGCGGAAGGAGTAAATGGTGATTGGTGAAACTAGCGGGAATAAGGAAGGAAAATGATCGAAGAACGCCAATGAGGATGGGAAGGGTCAACTACGAAGCCAATTTACTGGGACAAAAGGATAAAGGTTTCGATCTATTTCCCAGTAAATTCTTCTGATTGCTGGGTAAGCAGCCTTGCCATCATCGTATATTATGTTTCCAATAGGAGAGAATCCGTATCCGCCTCCGAACTTGCTTCTCCTCCCTAACAGACTTAACTGTCAGACGATTTTATCGGGAAATGGATCAGCTAGCCATTACTCCGACGTCCGGTCGCGGCAGGGCTTGTGCCGGGAGACATTCAAATTCCATCGGACGTGCCGCACATCTATTAACGTTACCGCCCTGAAATTCGATGGAACATATTGCCGCCGAGAGCTACTTGTTGTCCCACATCACTGGCATTTCCCTCTACAGTTATTTTGACAGGAATTTCACACTAACCATTTGCCATGATTGTAGATTGTTGAAAGCTGAGTCATCATCGAATGTACGGTACTATAAAGACACGTATGATTTCTGTTACAGAGGATGACAATGCATTGGTGCAAGGTGTCGTGACGGAAGACGGTCTCTTCGATGGAACGGTCGTCACTGGTTTCGAGGAATATTATATCGAGCCGACCAGCAGGTATTTGAATAAAGATGAGGACACGTCGCCAGCTTACCACAGCATTGCTTATCGTGCCTCGGATGTTGCTCCTCCGCGGCAGCCGTTGCCTTGTGCCAGTCATCAATTGCATCAGGGTACTCTTAGCGAATCCTTGGAACGGTGAGTGTGTGACTCTCGACAAAGTTATCCTGCAAACTCATTGTACTATCTTATTCCTTCGCATCCACTAGTCGATTCATCAAGGAGTATGTATGTTCGATGATGTACTAACGAGTCAAGTGTTTCTTACGAAAAGTACCTTTGATCTCGAGTCAATTAGTCCCAGAGAGAGAGAGAGAGAGAGAGACTCTGAGCAAGCAATCATTAGCACTTGCCAGTGGCTGCCTAAACCTTCGAAGCATTTCCTAGAGCGAGATAATTAAACGACAGTGTCGCGTCGTGCGCGAGATAAATCGCATTATGTTAATTGGAAGGGAAGCTCGATCTAACGAGACCACCTTCTCGTAGGCGTCTGTAGGTGCTGAGGTTTATTAACTCGGAGGTTCGGCCTGCTTGGAAGCCTGTCTTCCGCGTTAACGTCGTTTCCAGTTCTCTACATATTATATTCAGCCGTATGTTAATGTCATCTTGGAAAAGGAACCGGCTGCTGTCTGATAGAGATGTAAGCTCAAGGTATTTGCCAGGTGTAGAGGGATGCTTTGAGCTTTGAATCTCAAGACGCGTGGCAACCACTGCTGGTTAAAGAGAAGAGAGAGAGAGAGAGAGAGAGAGAGGTACATAATTCCAGAAGCTAATTCGTGAAACTCGGTCGTGCCGATTCGTTAGCGGGACATATAAACAATTCGTAACTAACTAACACGATTATTTAGCTCTGGTAATTGTAAACGACTCGAGGCAGCCAGTAGCAGCTATTGCCGCCTGCGCATGTCAGAAACTTATTTGGGGAAGTGGTCCGACTCGAGATAGCTATGGCGAAATAGAGTGTGCACAGCCGCGGATATAGGCGAATGCTTCCATACCCAGCGTATCTGTATCACCCTAATAGATATAGCAACTGGAACTATAAGTTGTACTTCACTCGTTAGCCGAAACGCGATAAAGTTCGCCGAGCTCCGAGCCCTTATCTCGAGTCGAAGTATGCATTACACTGGGAACGCGATATATATATATCCTGAGCCATTATCGCTCCGGGGTAAACTTTTTGCCCGAGTCCTATAAGATCCACTCGATATCGAATGGGGCACCAGGATTCCCATACGTCACATCTTCCTTCCTAGTTCCATGAAAGACTAAAGGCGAACCACTGGTGAAATGCCTAATTGGCCGAAAGCAAAACTTGCTCTTTTCCATGTATGAATCTACCTTTTCAAACAACCTGTGCTTTCTCGTTGCAGGCGTGTTACTTACAATAAAAGCTCTCAGGTATTCTACGAGCCGCTGCTCGGCGAAAGGGTTGCCCTCTATTCCAAGGAAAACAATGCGCGAGTCTTGACTTTTGAAAGGGATAACACCGTGGGAAATGCACACGCCGCCCCGTAAGTAATTCCTTTTGCCGTCGAAACTTTTTCTAGCCGCTCGTATACCAGCCGGGTATTCTGTCAGCCTCGCACTCAGTTCTCCGAGATGGAAACCTGGCGTGTCGTTCTGCTTATTTGATGCAATGAATGACCGAGAGGAAAATACATAATATATATATACATATATATATAAGGAAAATAGAAGAAGGCGACAATGGTCTTATTATTCACAGGCGGAAAAACGACGACCATATAACGCGGCACTTGCACAAGCGTGCAACGGTGGATCCACGGAAAACGACGTGCATGCTCTACCTGCAGGCGGATCATCAGTTTTTTGCGAGATACGGCACGGAGGAAGCTTGCATCGAGGTGATGACGCGGCATGTGCAAAGAGTCAACTCTATTTACAAGCACACCGGTAAGCCCGCGATCAACAACCTTTCTTCACCCGAGCAGACTTTATCCCCTCGTACACTGACCCCTCTCACCCCCTCTCGGCGTCGCCACCGAGATATTTGCATGGCGATACCGCGGATTTCCACCTTTAATACTTTGACACTCCTCGACTTTTCCCTTTTCTGTCGTTGCTCAAGAGAAATACGTAAATATCGTAATAAACTTTGTTGGTTCTATTGTAATCGATTTAGTAGTCTCCTTTGATCAAGTAAGGACTCTATTATCAAGGAGCTAGTGTTTCGAGATTCCCTATCAATTTGCATAGCTGCCGTTGGGATCGAGCATTATAAACCAATATCACGGATGCGTTAACAGAACAAGCCGTACTCTAATCGACGTTAATGCCTGTTGTACGATTTCCTTGCAACTGGAAGGATCGATCGAAGGTTTACCCATCGCTCGATCGAGCTTCGCCAAGGCATCTTTTGAGATGCAAATTTTTTCGCGGCCCTCCCATCAGCCACATCCGCTGCCAGAGGATTGGACCGGGCGCGCTGACGAGATCGATTATCCCGATTGATTCTTAATTCCGATCGGGTGTGTGTTTCTCGGGTAGAGGGATCGATCGAGAGTTACCCGGTAGCCGTGAGAACGGAGATAAGAGGGACGAGCTCGTCTTCCATTGGAATGGATTGAATCTAATGCGCTCTAGCAGCCGCAGTCGCTCCATTCTAAACAGTTTGTTTAAGAAATTGAAGTAGTGCTAGACATTTGTTAGAAAGTCGAAAATTTATATAAGAATATGTAAGTATAAAATGAGCAAAATGGAAGTTGCACAGCAATAAACTCTCTAATTCATATATACTATTATTATAGTTTCATCATATTTAATATGACTAAAATTCAAAATTAATCCGAGAAATAATCTCTCTACAGAGAATAATACACTCTGCATTATTATTGACAGATACACTTTCGTCCTGAAACTTCACCGTTCTCCGCTCACGCGCCGTTAAATGCGAAACAGACTGTAATCCTGGCAACAGAACGAATGTCGCCTCCGATATTGATGGGCGGTGCTCTCTCGCGCCCGCACAGCGGGGGAAATGGTCGAGCGATCAAATACGAATTTAATTATCTGTAATCCCATACGTTTTTATTCGCCGGCTCCCCGGAGTACTGCTCTCCAGTCGGGCGCGTGCACGCTCCTCGACACGCTGCTATTGCGCCAATCTCGGGCGCGGCTCGGAAAAAGCCGCAAATATCGATGTCCCAACGTGAAATTCGCGAAACGGCCCGGCTGCCCGTGGCAGCTAATTGTCAATCCAGCCGCGATTGGGAAAGCGCATAAAAATGGCCGGTCGCGCTTCCACTTGTTCGATATATATATATATATATATGTATGTATGTATGTATAGGAGTCCACGTCACTCTGCATGTGACCGTATGTCTTTGCAGATTTCAATCAGGATGGTCGTCCGGATAATATCAGCTTTATGATCAAACGCGTGAAGGTTCACAGTGAAGATGCCTTGAGAGATCCGAATTATCGCTTCCCAGGGAATTACGGGGTGGAGAAGTATCTCGAGCTCTTTTCAGGTAAGATAAAAATAATGGCAATATTTATTGTAGAATTAAATAATAATTTTGTTATTATACTATTACTATCTTCGAGCCTATTCAAATACAAGATAAATCTAGAAAAAATTTGGAACTGAAATCTAAAAGTTTGACTTGATAAAAGAAAGACTTCGGTTTACTTCGGTCTCACGGTCAATAAAGAAAGGAGTCAATCGTCCTGATAAGGAGGCCAAGTTCACCCTCTCATTTCTCTACGATGTGACCTTTTTGCTCGCAGAAGAGGATTACGACGCATTCTGCCTGGCTTACATGTTCACGTATCGTGACTTCGAGATGGGAACTTTAGGCTTGGCGTGGACCGGCGACCTGAAAAACGCCGGCGGCGTTTGTGAGAAGAACGGAGTAAGTAAAGCCCGGAGGACCGCGCCGGCCTTTGTCAATAATCGCGAAAAGTAGCCGGCAGGAATTAGCGAGGATTTCACTGCTTCCTGCTACGCTACTGCTGGCTCATTCCGTACTTTTTTTTTTTCCTCAAGCCGGGGATTTCCGGCGGTAACTACCGTGAGAATTATATGCCGGGCTCGGCCGATTTCCAGGCATTACATTCGCCCTCTAGCCAGTATTATTAAAATGGAACAGTCGCCCCGGAATTGTATCGCTCGCAGGGATCGCCCGGGTATTCGCGATACTTAATTGAGATTGGCCGGGCGAGATACGCAAAACGGGCGAGCAACTCTTATTACCCGAGTCGTTAAGCGCATAAAAGTTGGTCTAATGGCCCGGAATAAATGTTTGCTCGAGTAATCGCTACAAATGCACACGTAACCCCCTACGAATTTCGGGGAACCGGCGATTATTATATCAAGAGTGCATGAGTTAAAGTCACATTGAATTCCTTTATATTCCAGCACTACCGTGGGAGTATGAAGTCGCTGAACACTGGAATAGTGACTCTACTGAATTACGGCAAGCACGTACCGCCAGCAGTCTCTCACGTCACTTTGGCCCACGAGATCGGTCACAACTTTGGCTCGCCGGTAAGTTTCGCTCAAAGTGCGCCTTACGCATGGTAATTCTCTCTCACTGCAAAGTGCGCCACATACACTTATGCACGTACACACGTCTCTCGCCAAGCTAAAAGCTCTCTCCAGGAACGTGGTACTCTGGCGTTGCTCATTACGACGATCCAGTGTTCGCGCTTTAATAATGAAAGCGGAAAAACGGCGGCAGAGAGATGCGGCCTGGGAATTGGTTCGGCCGAATGGGCAAGTGGAAACGGCCCGTAATAAGCCAGACAAACAGACAGACAGAAAGAGAGCGAGAGAGAGAAAGGGAGTAGCGAAAGCGTTCGATATTGCCGCTTCCACTTATAAATCCGATCATCGCTAACAATCGCCGATCGGTATTACCGAAGACACAATAAGCTCGATGCGTGCATCGATGTATTCCAGTGTAATTAACATTTCAGCGAGTACAATGTGTTTAAGTATAAACGAGAGATGGTTGGGTGAATTGATGCTGCCGCATGAACTGATAGTTCAGGAATTACTTGGGCGCGAGAGCGTGCGCCCGGTGCGTCGCTGGACCGCGCGAACAAAAAGCCGCGGATAAATGTAGGTCGGCAAAAAATTTGCGGTCCACTGTGCGTTCACGCGCTTCAGGATTTTCAAGCGTCGAACCGCACTACCTGCAGTGCGATAGAAATAGAGCGAGAGAGAAATAGAGAGAGTAGCGTTTAGACACGAATGGTGACTAACTGTGACCTATTTTCCTCGAGTTCCCTGCTACTGATATAATTGATGACAACAAAGTGCACGACAAAGCGACGTGAATTGCCCTGAAACAAAGGTGAAGGAGCGTGAATCTATTGCGATCTATCCACAAGACAGCCATACTTTATTTCAACGTCTCTTTGAAACCGCTAGGAACGCAACTGGCCTCCCACTCGCTTTCCGTACAATGCAAAAGGCAATGAATAATACATTCTCAACGGGCCAATTATCTTGCTCGTATTTGAGAAAAAGCTCATATTTAATTAGACCGCTCGTGAAACGCGCATTAAATCTATTCCGGCACGCGGGGCGAAAAAGATAGCTTAAGCCTCGGGGAAAAGCACTCTCGGCGAGTGGAAGAAAACTACGGGACGCGCTTGAAATCTCGCTCCAGTAATCCCGGTGACCATTCCTCTTTCTCCATATCTACATTTTTAATTTCAGAATCATCAGTTGCTCGCTCGTAATCTCAAATCGGCGCGCAGGCATACATGTACATATGCAATGTCCCATGAGTTTTAGAATGCTTCCTTTTTTTGTCCGAATGAACACCTTTCTCATTAAGTCGGCGAAATGACATTTTTCCAATTAAAGCTCGATCGAGGCTACACCGGCAGTTGAACAGTGCTCGTCGCTTTCCCACTTGACGCGGCTTAATTAAATTGCCGAGGGAAAGTGAATCCGATTTCGAGAGGGTGCTCATCACAGCGGGCTTCCTTATTCCCTGAAGTGTCGATATGCGCGAATAATAAACGGGCCGTGGGTACTCTTCTTTCTTGCAGCACGATCCGGAACAATGCACACCCGGCGGAGAGGACGGCAACTTTATTATGTTTGCTCGCGCTACCAGTGGCGACAAGCGCAACAATAATCGTTTCAGTCCTTGCAGCCTGAGTGCCATAAATCCTGTTCTAAATAGCAAGGCTCGTTCCCCGAAAGGCTGCTTCACCGGTGAGTTTTCAGATCGTTCTCCCTTTGCCATTCCCGGGAGCCTTCAAGCACGTAATTATGTTCATTAGAGATTTCCTTACTTCTCTCACTTTGTCCCACGCTCGGCGACCCATTAATTATAATTGCGTCGGGGTTCGGTTGGTCGAAATAGACCGAGAAAAAGTCGGGTTTGAGACGCTCTTTTAGAATAAGTCTCAGTGAGCCGATCAAAGACTTCAAAAACGAGATTCACGCGAGCGTCGAATTCTTGACACGGAAATCTAGAAATTCCAAAGGAGGATCGTGGAAAAATATTAGAATACTCGCGTGCTCTCATTTCACCTTCAGCTTTTAAAGGCAGTAGGCGTCGATAATTATACATGTGTCGCCGGTTCCAGAGCCACAGATATCACTCTGCGGAAATGGAGTTGTCGAGGATGGTGAAGAATGCGATTGCGGCTGGGAAGAAGACTGCAGGGATTCCTGTTGTTTCCCACAACGCCGTTATCCACCTGCCGAGGAAACCCCGTGCACCCTCACACCGAAAGCAGTGTGCAGTCCTAGTCAAGTACGTAAACCACAGCGTCCTTTAATTATTCAAGAGATATCACCAAACAAAAGTAAAGTCTTTGAGCATGGAAGAACCGCAGGGATAAACAGAGGAAATATTTTATAATTTTCAGGGTCCTTGTTGCACTACAGAATGTAACTTAAGATTCGGAGATAAGTGTAGAGATGACAATGGTTGCCGTGATGCAAGCTTTTGCGACGGTCGATCGCCTCATTGCCCTCCTTCCGTTAATAAACCTAATAAGACAATCTGCAACCGCGAACTGGTATGCTTCATGGGAGTAAGTATGAAATATTCAGATGGTTGGAAATTAACAGAATACTTTACATAAGATCGCAAATCATTGTGTTTGTTACAGGAATGTACCGGTAGCATATGCCTTGCTTATGGCCTAGAATCCTGCCAGTGCCTCCCAGGACCTAATGATGCTCCTACAAAAGCCTGCGAGTTGTGCTGCAGACTTCCTGGTGAAAATCAACCATGCTTGTATGTGTTCTTATCTTGAAATCGTAATTTGATTATGTTTACAGAATTTAAATAGTGTAAATTAAATATTACAATTTTAGATCATCCTTCGATTGGAATTCGCCGCCTTACGATATCCCCAATATGTTCTCTAAGCCAGGAACCCCGTGCAATGATTACAATGGTTATTGCGACGTGTTCCAGAAATGTCGCGAGGTAATCTGAATTTGATTAAAAAGTATTGGTGAAGATGTTCCTAAAATATTTCTGCCATTTCCTTAATACTTCATATATTTTGCAGGTCGATCCAAGTGGTCCATTGGCAACATTGAGGAAACTCTTATTATCAGATGAGAGTCTCGCTACGTTCCGAAGATGGATCGCTGAGCATTGGTACGCCGCGGCACTTATCGTCCTAGGAGCGATATCCTTACTGGTATGATTTTTTTTTCGCATTATGACTGTGCTCTTTTTTCTCACGTTTTTTCAATTTCATTTGGTGATATTTGATTTCATTTGGGAAAACGATTTTTATATTAGACGCGACGAAGGAATAAGGATGATAAGAAGTGTCCTAGGAGTAAGTTTATGACCCGAAAGTAGATCAACCAAGCCAATTTTCCTGGTGCAATGTAGGATCGCCCTTGAAATATCTAACTGTTGAATCTTATCCGGCTTGAGACATGGCTCGCAAGCTCTTGAAAATTCCTTATAAAACCTTGCTATTATCAACCCATAGTACAAGTTATATCGCAAAATGTATAAGTACCAAATGACCGTAAATAAGTGTACCCGGTAGTGCTCGAAAATACTGTGTACCAAGTTATATGAGAGACATATGTGAAAGTTAAAGAAACTATTGGCAATATAGGTGGCGAGCATGAGATTACTGGGCAAGCGGCCGGATCTGAAGCTCAAGTCGGTCACGATAATACACAGTTCAACGACGGAAACCGTACGTCTACCACCGGAAGGGACGGAGGGAGTAACAGTGCATCCGCCGGCGGTTCGCGCGAAGCTACCCCTCAGCAGGAAAGTACGGGAGAAACGTCGGCACCGAAAGCATAAAGATTCCCACACCACCGCCCCAGACAAGACAAGCAAGGTATTTAAAACTTCTTCGAGTCGCGTTAACGTTGTATCTTATCCTGACAAATCTTTACACGTATTACAATCGCAAATCAATTCTTTGTCGCAGGAACCCGCGAAGAAGAAGAAGCAGCCGCAACCACAGACGAAGAGGACATTGACCGTTCCTGTGGAAGACTTTGCTAGAAAGAGGTCGGCTGAGGCTACAACAGGAATGGTCCAAGAAAATAAAAGGAAGAAGGTCCCATCGAGTCGTGACAAGCCGAATTCCAGTAGCAATGCAGCCAGTGGTAGGGATGAGAAAAGAAAGCGGAAGAAGCAGCATAAAAAAGAGGTGATCGACTACTCCGCGATGCAGACTGAGAAAGACAACGAGCCAAATGCGGATGCGAAGAGTAAAGTCCGTTCCTGGCTGCTAGCATCATCGCAGTGTAGGCCGGAAACTATTAGGTCGAGCATGGCAAGCTTACCCAAGAGTAAATCTACTCCAGTGGGCTTAACATCCAGTGGAGGTGTAAGATTACCAGTAGCTAGACAAATAGCCGCTGCCCGAAGAACCACGGAACCGAGGGAGACAAAAAATTCTCCGAGTTCTCTGGCTCGAAAGGAACGCGCTAGACTACAAGTCGTCTTTAAGCCACCGTTCAGATTCAGTGTAAAGCTCCGGAAGTCTGATAAGGTGGCACAAGTGCCAGCACCTGCTCCTACCACAGCACACGCTAATAGATCCACGAAATTACCAAGGACAGGAGTCCTCTTAAGGACAGCCAAAAGGAAAGACAGAGTGAGAATAGGCAGAGCAAGGCAGATAGCACCTACAGGAATTGGAAATGATGCTACGGACTTGCCAGAGCCAGCCAACTCTGATCTTCACACGGTACCCTCGGATTTGGAGGTCCTTCTCTCCGAAAGCGAGTTCCTCTTCTCGGACACGTGACCTCGGCGAATTGATCGAACGAGGAGACTCGCCTCGTTCGTGGCTACCCTGCCGCATCTGCATCGCTACGACTTATAGAAAGGTAGAAGTCGCGATGAAGATTTTAGTATCGTTCTCTCGGTAGAACGAGTGTACGGTGCACTTGCGAAAACCCGTCCGATCGAGCTGCGTGGGAGTAACGGAGGAGGAATTCGTCGAAACGTGTAGACGAACAAGTACCACTTTTGTGAAGAAAAGTGGTCTTTGGAGGGTTGGATGTTTTTTAATTACTATATCAAATGAACTGTCTGTTGGACGTTTTACATAGGAATCGATGTAACTCTAGGCGAGCTTCTTCCGTTCACTCAGCTGGAAGTTATTTTTCTACGGGTATGTGTAACGAAGAAGGCGCATACACATATTGCGTACGCTTTAGCCCTGTCCGTGTCTTCCTAGGAATAAGTCCGCGGCCTGCCATCCGCATTGTAAAACGGAAGAATGTTATTACTCGCGCGACATTCGGGTGTTCTGAGATATCAGTGCTAGCTAGAACCATCCACGCCAAGTTTTTTCTTCTTCCAAAGAAAAGGGGCCAAATTCAATATAAAGTGCTGTTACAAATCTGCGAGATATGAAATGCAGAATTCGAGGCACAAGAAGGAAACAATAACGCGAACCTGCCTGTTTACCAGAAGTGACCTGGTATCCGAGACTTCCAGATCAAATCCATACATCCTCTCCCAAGAGTTGAAACTTTTCCAACAAAATCCTATTCTTCCTGCCTCTGAAATGTATGCTTATGACAAGCTCCTTTGAAGATTGGGTGACTGGATACCAGGCATGCTACATATACGTACTGCCCATGTTTCGATACTGTTTAACAAGCGGTACGCCTCCCGATTCATTTGTGATTGCAGCTTTATCTTTGAAAAATCTTCGCTAATTAACGCGAAACTCGAGTTCATATCGCGACGTATCGCTGTGTCGTGCCTACCACAGTCCATTGTTCGGCACTCGAAAAAGGGATTTCAGAGTGGAAAGAAACTTTCGTGCTTTTCTCTGGCAATGATAGTCGTGAGAAAAAGAGCAGGGCAACAGGCAATTTGTTCACTTTTTAGAGCCTGACCGTCTGCAAATCGAATCGATTCTACCGAAAACCTTTTACAAATTTCTTTTACAGCTATTAATACTGACAAATTCTTCGAATCTAGTGAGCAGTCTCTCTTCTCTCTCTCTCACTCTCCGCAATAGTAAATGCAGCGAGCAAGACAGGCTAATCATAGTTAACTGCCCGAAACTTGCAGGAAAGACGAGTAGCGCATGTTCTAGATGAGATTAATTAAAAGATCCGTCTTTGTACCGTTAAACATCGCATACCTATGTTACATGATACGTTAACGCTTCTTTGCCTGCACGTACTGTTACTCTAATGTACTATTTCTCATGGTTCCTATTGCCGGCAATTCCTAATCACGATGGAAGCCTTGCCGGGTCGTTTGCATTTCCAGTAAATCCGTAAGTAATAATGATACACGTTGTACTACTTATATTTTTGAGACTGTACAAAGATACTACCGATTATTAACCGGGCCAGACGTGCCGACCAGTTTCGTGACTGTTCACTTTTCGCGACGCAAGATCGTTTTTGCATTACGGGGATATATCAAAAAAATCGCGCGAGCAGTTCCCTCTATTTTTCAGGCGGTGCTATTAGCCAGAATAGTTATGTGGTCAATCGTTTTCATTCCCGCTATACAATTCCTATGCATTCTTGGTCGCGTCTGCCAAATTATTATTGCTAAGTTCCTCAGACCATCAAAATATCCTTCCGGTTAAATATTTTGCGTAAATCTGACTGATTCAATTCTCTTCAATTTGCATTCCACAATTTTAACTAAACCGACACCGATGTTTTCGCCGAAAGTACTGTTGAACAGTACAGCATCTTTTCAAAGAGGATAGGGCAAATTAGCATCACTTTCTCGCCTACCATCGACGGTGAGGAATCAAAGGATTGATGCGAAATCCTATGACAATACGATATTAAAGGAGAACTACAATTTGCCCGACCTCGATCTACTAGTACTTTCTTGTTGATTGTTAGAGATACGTGCAAAAGGATCCGCTTGTGTGTATACATATGTGCGAACATGTACTTAAATTATAAGAATATGTGATTTTACTTTTAAGGACGACATCTGTGTTAAAACCCTTTAAGAGCTCGAATGGTTAGGAGCCAGTGGCCATGGTTGTGCCTCATTAGTGGAAAGTTCGCTGAAAGATCGTTAAGCGCGTCTCTTTAGCCGCCGCCATTCGTTCGACGAGCACTCTCTTTTAATATTACCTCACGTCGTGCTCCACGATTAAACTCCAGGCAGAACTTCCGTCCCGTCCTATTTGCACTTCCGCCCACAAACTTTTGCGTTCGCCCGCAGGAGCTTCTGTATCAAACATCCTGGCAAACTTGGAACTCTTGGAAGGCGACAAGCGACAAGATTCAAGTGCCTTCTGATTTCGTTCTCTCGCTCCCCTTCGTCCCCTCTACCCCTTTCTTCGTATTCCCGTGCCTATTGTGATAATTAGGAGTACATTCCGGGAAACTCGGCATTTTAGCTCCGACTGTGTAACAATTTACACTTAGAGAACGGAGAACAGCCAATCAGTAACGAGCCAAGGCTGCAGATAAGCGCTCAGCGATTCTCGAACTACGCTATTTCGAATTTCAAATTGATTTCCAAGCGTGTGCTCTGCCATCACGGTAGCTATATACCGTGGTTGAGATTAATGATAGAGTTTCTTTCAAGCCCTTCCCCTTCACCGGGACACTCTTGTTAATCTCATTTGTTTCTTCTAGCCAAACTTAATTTCCCTCGATTAATTAGAAGTACAGTGACTGACCGAACCGGGACCCAGTCACGCCGGGAAAGCTA
Source organism: Ectemnius cavifrons (assembly GCA_964023945.1). Classification (NCBI taxonomy): domain Eukaryota; kingdom Metazoa; phylum Arthropoda; class Insecta; order Hymenoptera; family Crabronidae; genus Ectemnius; species Ectemnius cavifrons. Next base: position 6,195,994 of record OZ030382.1, read on the forward strand.
ATTGCTCCTACTTATAGTCATTCCTAACACACTCGGGTGCTCTATCTTCCACTATTTTAATCCCTTCTTCAGTGAAAGGTTTCCACGCGCCTACGACTTTTTACGAGTCCGCACTTGGAGACTCGAGCCGATCCATGAAAGGAAATGTAGAGCAGCTTACCGGATATCTTCTTGCTAGAAGTTCTCTCTGTCTACGAGCGCTGGAAAATGATTAATTCTTGCGCGTAAGCACTAGTGGACCGTATTTAGCGATAAATGTGAAGCAAACGGTAGAGAAGGGGTTAAACGTGGAGAATGTTGCTCGAGGACTGCCTCGCATACCAAGGAAAATCGGATGGACCTGAATCGAGGACTTTTCGATTTTTCGGCCAAATGGTTGCGCCTGAGGCAAGACTGTTACTTAATTTATCACGTACTTATAACCGATATAAAATGGGGCTGCTGTATTTTTACACGGACTTTGTACAAATAATGAGAATTGCGGCGGTGGAACGTCCCCCGCGATGTATTGTATATAACTGTATACCAATAAATAGACCTAGAAACGTACGAGAGATGTCTCGCATTTTTAATCGTATCCTGAATAAGAGTAATATGATATAAGAATAAAGCGAATTTTTGGGAAATAATAGTGGCTGGTAATACTGGGCGCATTTATCATCGATGTCCTTTATGATCTCGCCAGCATGGGAATCACAGTGTCCCTTGCATTAATCTTGATTATGTTAGCCCTTTCTCGATTAGAATAAGCTTGCACCTCGAGAATGCCCAAGGCGTGTTGGACTTTATTTTGCGCGATTGTTTCGCGCAGCTCCCGGCCGTAATGCATTTCTGAAAATCCGAAATCCGCTTAAACTTGGAATCATTAGTCAAGCTTACCCGGTTGAAAATTCATGCATAATGATTTACTGCTTTCTTGTCGCGCTATATCCTTCTGCCTTTCTTTCTCTTCCTCGGCGTTTCTCTCCTCGGCGTAGTACTTGGCAAACGCCGCATCGATTTCGTTTTCCTTCGCTTTCCTTTCGACGGCAGCTTTATGGGACCGCTCCTTTTTGTTAAAAGGCCATGATTAATCGAAGAGTTCGTCTAGTTTTAGAAGCGTCATATTACCATGTCACTTAAAAGTTCCCTTGCAACCCGATTTTTCTTCAAAATTGACCTCGCCGCCTCCTCGGCTACTTCGCTGTCTTTTTGAGCGATGTATAAATCATGGCACATTTGCTCGCGCTCTTGTTTCTTCTTTTCCTCAGCCGATATCTTTTCAGCGATTCTGCGTGATACTTCTTCTCTTGCTGCACTTAAATCGCTCTAGAAAAATAATTTAATTTTTATAAAGCCTTCCGCGAAATTAGTAAAGACACTGACTTTCTTTTCTGCAGCCTGTCGTGCTTGCAACTCCTTCTCTGCGATCATCTTTGCAATATTCTCATGCTCCTGTCTAAGAAGTTCCATTCTTTTCTCTTTCCAAATTTGCTGAGCTTTGCGAAAGGCTTCCTCCTCCGCTCGCAATAATGCTGCAGTCTCTCTTTTACGTATTTCTTGTTGAAGGTTTTCTTCTTCCACTCTATTGGCAACTTCTTCCATTATCTTACGATCACGTTGCTTTTCCTCAGCCTCCTCACGAATCCTCATACGTTTATCAATTATCTGATTTTGCAAGTCTCTCCGGTAATCAAGTTTCCTCTGAATAGCTTCCGCCTGCTTTCTCTCGTTATATTGATCATCGCTGTACCATTGATTAACTAGGTCGACATTGCGAGATTCTTCACGCACCTTCTCGTCGATCACTTGAGAGCGAATTTTCTCCAGCTCACAATTTGAAGGATTGTAAGCTGGACTGCTCTTGCTCGACGCAAGCCATTTCTTTACTTCTTCTCCTAATCAGATATATTCATTTACGTGGCTTAAGAATTATATGTTGCAACTTCCAAGAACGAAGTAAAAAGGCTTACTTACTTTTACGACGTGATAATTCTTCCGCTAGTAAATATGTTTGTCGGATTTCATTAAGTCTTTCGTCTGCAACATTATGGGATTGTAGAAGTGCTTCTGCCTTCAATGCAGCCCTTCGTTGTTCATGCGAACATCTTTGTAATCGTTTCTGGTCTGACCTTTTTACCATGGCATCTCGTCGTAATTCGAGTTCAAACGTTTTCTTTTCTTTAGCTTTCTCATCGTTATCGTCGTCATCCTCTTTGTTAATAAGCATTATTCAATAGCTAAATATAAACCCAAACAACTCATCTAAGCTGATAGAAGAATAACAAAAATATATCTGTGTTCTGTGTTCAGATCGATGGATGAAGATTGATTGTACGAATAGTTGAGGGCTGTTTGGATAAAAAATTGTTCTCTAGCATTCCTCTGGTTGGCATATATTTATTATATACACACAACTCATTGATATAAAAGTATTTACAATTGGTATAATTGAGAGTAGGGCAGAGTAAGTAAAAGTAAATGTTTCAATAGTCTGCCGCATTGCTGGCCAAATAGTCGCGGCGGCCAATATTGGATGCCTGCTTGTTTTGGATAGCTTCCAGTTTCGGACACTCGGTAATTCTGTGACCAAGACCACCACAGTAACTGCAACCACGCTCGTCTAGGAGAGAGATAAAAAAAATCGGAATTAGAGTAGGTCAGGAAATATAGAGTAAAAAATGCTGTTGTTAACCTACCTCCCAGGTTGAGATATTTCTCGTTCTCTGAACAAAGTTCGAGAAGGAATGGTGGCACTTTCTGTTTCGCTTCCATGAGCAGGTGCTTCAAATCCAGTAACACTGATTCGTCATTAGCCTTATTGATAAATGTTGTCGCTATTCCAGTTCGCCCAGAGCGACCAGTTCTTCCGATTCTATGTACTGTATAAAAATAGGATAATTTTTATTTAATATATTCACGTTATTTGTAAAGTACCGATAAACCTACCATAATTTTCTACGTCGTCAGGCATGTCATAATTTATCACATGTTGCACGTCGGCAAAATCTAAACCCTTTGAAGCAACATCTGTTGCAACCAGTACGTCTTTACGACCGGCACGGAAAGCTTCCACAGACCGAGACCGTTCTTCCTGATCTGTGTATCGAAATTTATAAGTACATCACGTTCAAATGGGAAAATATTACTTAGCGGCTTATGGTTTTGAAAAAATTCTACCTTTTCCACCATGAATAGCTACAGCCTCCACGCCTTTCAGCAAAAGGTACTCGTGAATTGCATCTACGTCTTGTTTCTTCTCCGCGAATATCAATACCGGTGGTGGTGTTTTTTGCAAACATTCCAGGAGGTATACAATTTTAGCTTCTTGTTTAACATACTCTACTTCTTGCACAACATTCATAGAAGCGGCGCCAGCACGACCAACATTTATTGTTACAGGTTTGACTAAAGCCGACCGTGCGAAATTCTGAATTTTCTTTGGCATAGTAGCCGAGAACAATAACGTCTGTCTCTGACCCTAGAATAAACAGACTGTGTTATTAAGATTCCAAAGCATTTCCAACTTTCCATTTTTTAACTCATACCCTAAAGAAGGAAAATATTGTTCGAACGTCCTCTTCAAACCCCATGTCTATCATACGATCAGCTTCATCCATACAAAGATATCGGCAGACACTTAGTTTCACCATCTTTTTATCTAACATATCCATGAGTCTCCCTGGAGTTGCAACCATTATATGTACACCCCTAAAAAAATAACACGTGTCAAAGAGAAGAAATCAATTGTTAGCTCTAGTACATTATACAATTTATCCAGTATTTACTTATTTATGATTTCTAATGATTCTGATACTGGTACTCCTCCAATAGCCAAACAACTTCTGATTTCAGGACAACTAGCTTGTCTTAAACTATTGGTATAATGTCGAATAATGTCATATGTCTGTTTTGCCAACTCTCGCGATGGACATATGACTAATCCTGTAAAAAATAAACTCATTAAAATAAACGAATGCATCCCATAATTCCTATTTCAACTACTATATTTACCATATGGGCCTTCATTTCTAACAAAAGGCATCGCTACTTCCTGCTCCAAACAGAACATAATAAGAGGTAACACGAATACAAGTGTTTTACCACTGCCAGTGAATGCAATACCTATCATATCTCGTCCTGATAGTCTGAAATAGCCAATGAAATAATTAGTAACAAGATTGATATCTTAGCTGTACTATTGCAAAAATAAACTAACACAGTAGGAATTCCTTGGACTTGAATGGGGGTGGGTTTTACTATCCCCTTTTCATCTAATCCATTTAATATGCCTCTATGGAACTTCATTTCTTTAAAGCTCTTCAAAGGTGGTGGAACATCGTCACCTTCCACTAGAATCCTAAGCTTCCTTCTTATCCTTTCGTGCCTTGCCTCACCAAGAGTTAGCACGAGCCTGGGTGGTTTCCAACTAGTCTTTATTGGATCTTCGTACTGTATTCCTTTAGCTAACTCAGCTACACCCATTAAAGCTTTGTTTTCTGCTACACTCTCCAAAATCTTCTCTTCCTCTTTTAACTGCTTCTCCATGGCACTTTCCTTTTTGGCTGTAATTGTTTATTCAGCATTTATTTATGTGTTTAAACGAGTTATGATTTATATCCGATAGTTCTTTTTACCCTCAGCCAATTTCTTGAGTTCGGTGTGCTGGTCAAGCAGGGAAATATTGGACTTCCTTCCCCAAACTTGACCATCATCATCTTCTCCATCGTCTCGCTCATTTTCACTACTACTCTTTCCAAATCCAGCAGCACTCTCATCCTTGAGTTGACCCAATTTGCCAAGTTTGACTAACTGTTGTTTCTTTCGTTCTTTGACTGGTACGTAGGGGACATAATCATCGTCAGTATCTAATGGATGTTCTTTTTCGTCTCCTCTTCTATATCTCTGATTTAGTAAAATGCTATTAATTGTAAGTCCTACGTAATTGTCATTTTTCAAGGATTTAACGTTGAGTACCTTTCGGGAAGAATTATCTGCATCCTTACTCATGGTTAACAAAATTCTAGTATTGCAAAATCACAACTAAAACATTATAATTCTCGTAATTTATGTCTGAATTCCCAAAATTTCTAAAAACGTAAACGAACGTAAACGAACGTAAACATCAAAACATAAACACATTGAACTGTATTGTACTGTTCGGTGTGAAGTTGTTCAGCGGCGATTTGTGGAAGTAACGGTTCGAGATTTCGATTCTCGAAGTGCACGAGGGAGCCTTTCCGGGGCTCGCACGCTCTTCCGGTTAAGATCGCGGCGTAAGAGCATCGACGTCGGTGAGTTCACCGCAATTCGGATCGAAAATCATCTGGTTTGGTGTGATGTGATCCGTGTGGAACATTCCAGATTATATGTCCTATTGCTTGCTCATAATCAAGTCTAATATTATTTTCCGATATAAGTGATAGTCTTAGAAATTTTGAGATCCTAAGTTTCGTAGCGGCGTGACGGCCATCGCACTTCCAGTGATAGCTGGCGATGGCGCCCAGTCGGTTTTGTTTATGTGCCAGAATTGAATTCGTCATCCTAATTGGCGGGGCGAATTTTGTTGCAGGGACAAGATGAAGTATAACCGATTAGTGACTTCCTCGCGGAGGAAAAACCGCAAGAGGCATTTCACTGCGCCTTCCCACATCCGTAGGAGGCTCATGTCAGCACCTCTCTCCAAGGAGCTTCGCCAAAAGTACAATGTTCGCTCGATGCCCATTCGCAAGGATGACGAAGTTCAGGTAAAAACTAGTGCATTTCATCGAATCTTCTTTCATTGACCAATGCTGAAACTATCGGCATCGAAAGCACTCAATGTGATTGGTGATTCGTATACAACATGTGGCTCTTTGCACGCGCAGGTTGTACGCGGACACTACAAAGGACAACACGTGGGCAAAGTAGTGCAAGTGTACAGGAAAAAGTTCGTCATCTACATCGAAAGGATTCAACGTGAGAAGGCCAATACCGCAAACGTGTATGTCGGTATTGACCCCTCCAAGGTAAAAATCTTTGGTCCTATTCGTTGCACTTGCATTTTATCTTTAGTTTACGTTCTATAAGCTTCGAATGATGATTTAAACCATTCACGTAGATTCAGATGTACAGGGTGATTTTGAAGCTGCTCCCAGGGTTTTCCTGGGAAACGGCCGATTAGTCTCACTGGTTCTGAATGATGCAGAGAAATTGGCACTGACTTTCACACATTTCTTCATCATACGTATTTACAAACTTGGACATGGTTTTCAATGTTGTTTTTTGTTTATAGACGGTCATTGTTAAACTGAAAATGGACAAGGATCGCAAGAAGATTATTGACAGGAGGAGCAAGGGCAGATTGGCAGCATTAGGCAAGGATAAGGGCAAATACACCGAAGATACCGCAGCCGCCATGGAAACGTCGTAATTTAGACCGCGATCTGTTTATGTATTTGAATAAAACATCAAAACAAATTTTTTACGTAATCATCATATATTTATTTAGGAAAACCGAGTCCTCAGTATCCTTAGATACACAATCTCTTTATTTACATATATCTAAATCCTTGTTACAAAGATGTAATACATTTTTATCTTACATACACATAATACATATCAACAGTTGTAAGTACATGTACTTATTTTTTTTTATACAGGTCAATACTATAATTTAATATTGCTTCTTGTCTAACATGACGGTAAAAAGTCACGGAATGTGAATAAGAATTAGCATATTGCAATTTTAGTCTTGGCTACCTCTGTCCAATGATCGAATCAATGGCGTGCCCGATAATAATCAAAATGGCTTATTTTTTTTACTGCCTCGCAGCAGCAAGGATTCTCAAAATGTGTAAGAATAAGTTGATAATATCTAAATAAATGTTAATTGTCGCCAGGATATATTCCTCTGGCGAGAGGACGCGCATCACAAGGTGTGTGTCAAAGACTATGAACATGCAGAATAGTCCGGCACCACCAATGCTTAAGACCAATTCCAAAGTGCTGCTTTGGAAGAATATTTGCATTAAACCGCCAAGTAACAAGATCCACAAACCCGCAAATAATCTGCAAAGAAATAATATAATAGAAAACCTTGTATAGGAAACATAATAATTCATAATGAGTATGCGACATACCCAAAGCCCAGGAATGAAAAATCTTTCTTGGATTGGAATGTATAAGCTGTCAAACCTATCAATACAGTCAGTGTTATTGCTAAAGCTTCCAAAACTAAAGCAGTATCATATGTTGATACAACAACTCCAACGGTATACGCTTGTACCAATGTCTATAAAACATAAGGATATTAGACTCAATTTAATGATTTGCTCTGATCCACAAAAGTAATACTCACAAATACTGCTAAAAGGATCAAGTTTAAGGGATGTTCCCTTCTCTTAAAATGTAAGGCAATCAAAATGCCAAATGTCAAAAGGAATGATGAAAGTAGTGTCCATGGACTGCAACATTAAATGTCAGTCATGCGTAAAGTAAGTCAAATAGTTAGCAGCTTTAACGGTATTATAAAATCTTACTTTTCTTGAACGAATAATTTGACTGGCTCAACGGCCATGAAAACTGCAGCCACAGCACATGTTAAAAGTAACTGGATACTTAGCAGACCATATACCTTTCTCAGGAAACCTAGCACGTAACCAAAAAGCATAAACAAGTTGTTTACATTGTTAGTTCAAACTTTCGATATGTATTTAATTAATTACCCATCCGAATGTTGATGTCTGCATTTTGGACGTTATTGTTGTATGCAAAATCATTTTGTATGTTGTGGGTATTTTCCTCTTTTCCGCCGTTCTCAACATCCTCCTGAGCGAACATCAACGGTACGGTTGCCATTATGTTGAGCACTAAGATTTCATCCACGAGAAAACTAGAACAAGAAACACGAAATCCTTACGATTTATTATGTCACGCGACTTTTGCAAGTAATACTTAGCACTGTTCGTCGTAATCTTACTTGGACAGAACTTCTCATCGATCTGTCAATGCATTTATGCCCAACGCTTCGCGCAGTTACGTCGCTCACTCCGCTTTTCCCTCACCACAAAATTTTGTCCAGTATCCAGGCTTGGCTACGTGTATTACTGTTCGATTGCGAGGTAAAAGTGACTATCAAGGCTTTATATTATTTCAACTGTTTCTTGGTTTTGATTGTTGCAAGAACTGAGGACGAAACTTTCTCCCATATGGAATACGCTGAACGCGCCAACACAAATACGCTGCGGCAAATATGCGCATCGTATTCGGAATTAAAACATAGGTTTCGGATAATCGCTCTCGCATGTCAAATTATATCAATACTTTTATTTCAGGTTCCTTGCGTTACTTTTACATCTTAATTAAGTATAACTGTGATTGGAAATATATATTCTTGTGTAGTTTCTGCGTGATTGCTATATATATATATAGTATATTAGGTTTAACTAACAGATTATTTTGATATCTATTAGAATACATAAGTGTCCAGTTGCCCTTATTGACAGTGGAGCGAGCCTTTATCAGGCATGATAGTTTAGGACGAGAGATATTTCTTGTTTTTCCATTACAACACCCATCAAAGGAGCACATATCATTGGAGCAACTCATCTGTCCACTCCCAAAATAGAGCGGCTAAAGACTGCTCCACTTTCGGTTTTACTTAATTGTGATCCTCTTCGCTTCAGTTCTGATTTTCCTTCTCTTTCTGTCGAAGACGGAGCTTCATCCTCTCTTTTTTCTGGAATTTTGCATCTCCTGGGAAACTAACTGGATCGATACTCTGTTGGTATGCAATCGGATCGATCGGATCAGTGGTTTCATTCAGCTGTTGCTTAGATTCATCCTTTTTATCATCCTTCTCATCGGGACAATCACGCGGCTTGTATGGCTCCGGTTTTGGTAGTCTCTTTCCGTAACGCTAAAGCAGACGATACATTCGCAGTTAAACTGAATTATAAAATATTTAATGTATTGTCATCACGCTTACGGGTTTTTTAATAATCGGCCTTCCGTATATATCCTTTTCATAGGGTGGCTTCCTTTCAACTGGCTCTCTGGGCATCTTTGGTTTTGCTAGAGCTATTACTGTTGGCGATGCGGTTGCTCCCAATGCTCCCTTTCTCACCCCGAAAGGATTACGTTTACTAACTTTATCACTACGATCTTTCGCTTTCGCGAGAGTATCCAACCGGGGTGAGCCTATTAAACCGAAAGAACAAAATCTATATTGCACGTTTTGAAAAACATAAATGAACGAAACGCATACCTCCGAAATTTAATGCATTTTGAGAAGTCTCGAACGGATGATCTTTGCAAGGAGGAGGTTCGTATCTCCACGCATTCTGCCTTCTTTTTCTCCTCTCTTCTTTCTTCTTTTCTTCTTCGCTTATTTGTTTATCTTCGCTGTCACCGGCGCCTCCTTCCGGCTTGGGTGTTTCCTTATCACTGGAAACACTGATTTCACTTTGCCCCAGTGTTGTACCTTCACTTTTCGGTCTTTTTCCCTGTGCTGCCTTGTTTTCTTCTAATTGGTCTCCTTTTTGCTCACTATAAGCTTCTTTCCCTCGTCTTTCAAGCTCCTCTATAATTTGTTTCTTCCAGTTCTCGGCTGTTTCATCGCTTCTATCTTTCAGTTTTTTATAAGGAGGCAAGGATAACAAGTAAAGCCAGTCCTTAAGCTGCGAAAGACACGAGATTGGAGTAGTCTATTATTAATTCTAATCCGCGAGTGAAACAGTTTCTTGACCATAGTACCTTATACGTGAGTGCAGTTTTTCTCGTGCCAAAAGGCGTGAATAATTTTTCCCGCTCTTCTTCGGTCAACAATTGCGGACATTCAATCAATTTCTTCGATAGTGCCAATGCTTTCTCGCGCTCTGTAGTTACGTGAGACATTGCACCCTTTGAGACTTGATCGGTATAAGGTTTGCATTCCTCGGGATGTTTCACTTCTTTTGGTTGACTCAGTTGGTGTATTCGTACCGTTGCCTCATACTTCAATACGTCCTCGCTAATAGGTGGTGCTACTTCTCGACAAGGTTTAGGGAATCGGATAATCGGCCATGCTAGTCTCATCAATCTTCTCGAGGCTTTATGATTCAGTGCTGCCTCAGATATTATCCATTCACGACAAAAAGCACTTGCATCTGGTCTCTTAGGATTCCGAGCGAGTTTCTCTATTCTCCTCTTTAACTTGTACAACGGCTTTGAATGCCGGACCTACAGGAACAGCGCAATTATACATTTTCCCGAAATATCTTATACATCAAGTAAATAGAAAACGAACAATAGGCTCAGGTTCGGGAAGTATTTTTGGTAGAGCATTTTTTTCTGCCCAGGTATCGAAACGGGCCCAATCTTCGGGTGTCTTCAAGCTGCCCTTTAACTTCAGAATCCTCTTCGGTCTGTAACGAAGTAATAATTAACATATATTTTAGGTAAATCTGGTATATACTGTTACAATAGAGTTAATTACTGTAATATTAATTCCTTGGGCTTGCGCGGTCTGCGCTTTTCCTGCTTCTTCCTTACTCTACCAAATCCTTTGTTCTTCTTTTGCCGCTTATTGCCATACTTGTTCCTAGTTTTCTGGGTTGTGGCGGAGGGTGCAGTTCTTGGTGGCATCTTTGATGTTATTTATTATCTGTTCTAGTTAAACATTTTCTTGACTTTATGTTTCCTATTTTATGTGCATAGTTTCGCAGGTTATTCTTCTGTTGGATGATGGAGAAATCGGTAGAAATGGTTAGTCTATTGGGTCTATTGTGGGCATTGTAGCTGCCATGGTTTACAGGTGTAGTTGCCAGTGTTGGAACTATTTGTTATGTAGTTTAATTGCTACATATCACCGGAATTTAAAGGGGGACATTTTTCGGTTCTTCACGCCATGATGGAAGGAGAATGAATGTCAGGACACTCTTGAAGTGTCAATCCTCATTTGTTTGCAGTAACGGCTAATTGCCACTCAGTGAAAGTATCGATAAATTATTATAGTTCAATATAAAAAAAATCTGGTATCTTTCTAACCCATTTTTATTCTCTGTTTTAGTTTTTGATATGAATACATATGCATATTAATGATCGCAGTTATAATATTAATTCCATTTGTAGCCCGTCATCGTTGATGCTGGAGAGGGGTCATATTTCTTGATTGTGCGAAAATAGTCGTCGTAATTTTGGAATTGATTCCCTTGCATTTCCGATTGATTCTGTTTCGGCCGAGATAAATCCAACAGGCGTTTCGAACAACGTTTATTTCTTGCTGCAGTTATGCGTGCATAGGTGTCCAGGAGGAATTTCTTTCTGTTAGGCATCTGAGCATCCCTCGAGTGTTGGTTGCTATTTATGAGTCTCCGTTTACCAGATTTATCTGGTTAATGAAAGAAAGCGATGAATTTCGTATGAAAAATTAGGTTTACCATTTCCTATGGCATTTACTTTAGCATACCCATAGAAGAAGGAACATTTCTCAAATTCGAAGGGTCGGACATTATCGCCGAAGAGTTCAAAGCTGATGTTCGTCTTGGTTGTGCAAGTTTATTTATTCGATCACTAATTTCGTAAGATAGAGCACCCGGCTTTACCTAAATTGTTTCAATGAAGCATAAATATGTTTTTGACGACATAATCTTTTCTACTGAATTACACATTCAATTTTATACATACCTTAAATGCATTATAATTTTTCGGTGGGTCAATACGCTCTTTCGGTTTAGCTAATTGCTCAAATCGCGGAACATCTTCGGGGAGAACATCGGGGTTCATATCTGTGCTCGATGAGTAATTCATTCAGACTGCCTGATATTTTACAATAGCTTTCCAAAATTAATTTGTAATGGTTCACGGAAAATTTTGAAATTGTTTGATCGAAATTAAAGGGGTTAGTGTGTGATGTCGGGACTTGAAGTTCCTCCGAACTTCAGTGAAGTGATATTGTTTTTACTGGAGTTCCGAATATTGGGAAGAAACAAGCAGGCGTATTATACAATAAATCGTATATTTAATTCGATTGGTGTTTACAAAAATATAAGTGGACGGCATAAAGTACATTTAAAATTATTACATAATTACCCTTAGCATTGTATTGTATAGTTTAAAAACGGACGGATTTCTCATACTGATATCTTAGATCCTAGCCTACTATAAAAACACTGTTGTCCAAATTCTTATAAAAATTGCATATCTCATTACTCTCAGTCATGTATACTATGAAGGTATTATATTACTTTGAACACAGATCTTCAGTTAGAGATTTTTGCATTTGAATACCAACTAGGCCATCGCGACCTACCATGTAAATCATTAAAATATGATGTATTCCTCGAGATTCATTAATATTAAAAACTACGGCATTATCGTAAAGAGTTAGCTAAGGCACTTTTATCTACTGAATATAATCGTAAGTATAATCGTAACTATCGTAGCCAATATCGAGTGTTCAATGGCCGATGCACCTGCATTGCAGTCAACGATTCTTCTGGCTCGCATAAAATCATGGCCTAAATAAGCGCTGAATTCCCGTTTTTCTGCCGGCACCACGACTAGTTGTTGCGTAGCATCTTGGAAGATCAGATCACTAAACGGTGGATTGCTAAAGAACATACTAAAGCTGAATTCATCTTGCTCCTTCCGACCGTAGAATTGCTGCGCGTAAATGAACAAATTTATATACGCGTTCATTTGTGTTTCGTTATAGCCGTAATAGCCTCCGCGAGTAACAACAGCATTGGATGAAACTTTTCCTAGATTGCAGTTTATATAATCAGTCGTAGGTCGTCGAGTACCATCTGGACAGAGTAATTCGAAATCCTTTGTGAAGGTATTTCGGGCCCAAGTTTCCCTACGCTTTCCATCAGTATTTTCTGCGACTGTAGTATGTTTGACAAAAGCTACATCACCACCTCCTTCCACCAGACATCTAAATGCACCCGTGTATCCAAAGTAGTCTTCCGACGCGTCTCTTCGGCAATATCGGAAGCTTGCACCATGGCATAGGTCGCACATATTGTCATATGGTACACCTATAATAATGGTAAAAAAAACAATCTATTGCTGTTCAATTTTAAGAAAATTAACAGAGGAATAAATGGGAGAGCGAATTACCTGTATTATATTCTGTGCTCAGTGCTCCGGGTACACAGGATTTTGAAAAGTATTCAGCAGCAGCTCTAACTGAATCACAGCCATAGCCTCTGATCCAACTATTTGAGATCAGGTAAGCTAAAGGATATACCCATCCAGCTGCCATATTAATACCTGTATGGCAGGTATATTTATTTTTTAGGTATGTCAGATCAGTATTGTCGTCTTCTTCTTTTGCTACTGCGACGACGTAGTATTCCGGTGTACCAAGGTTGTAAACTTCGGATATGAAAGGTACTAATTCGAAGCGTAAACCAGCAGTATAAACATCACTTGCGTCAAGAACAGTCACATCGGCAATACCGCTTTGTATTGCTTGCATGCAATTAATTTGACTATGTCCCTTATGACAGATCAATTCTGGCTTCAGTAGTTGCGCTTTTAATGCTATCTGAAATTATATACAAATTCCAATTAGTTTGTGTATAATGTAAACAGATTACACTTATTCTTATTGTTAGCTTACTCTCATCTTGATACATTTCTCCATTTCGGCATCAGATGTTACGCACAGTGCCATTCTATTTACCGGACAGTGGCGTACATCTAATATCGGCTCGAGCGATCTCCCCAAATAGCCTTTGTAAGTTTGATCCTTTTCAGAAATCTGTACAAAGTCACGTGCAGTATCCTGAAACAGAATTTTTACTCGTTAAATATTCGAAACCGAATAAATAAATACTTAAAAAAGAATCAAATCACTTACCGAAAATATGAGATTATGATGAATTCCATATCTTGGCGCTGATTCGAATATATTAAACGTTTCGATGGGCTGTATATTAGTTGCATCAGCTGTATTAAAATAATTGTAGGAATCATTGTATGGCTTGTCCCATGAGTTTAACCCATTATTTCCACCGCCAAAACTGCGCTCAAATCCATTACGATTTTCATAATTCTCAGTACTGTATTCCGGATTACTGAAACCCGGTCGGTTTTCCAGACGATTATTAGAAAATTCTGTTGAATTCATTCTTGGATCGTTGCGATTAAGTACTTTCACGGCCTTTTCTAAGAATCTTTGGTATAACTTTCGTGTTTGCACGTTCGTTGCGGATGATGTTACCACAGCGCGAGATGGAATAGTACCCCAGTTGCATGATTTATAATCATCCACAGGTCTACGAGTCCCATCACGACACAGTAGCTCGAACTGTTCTTTTTTCACAGCATCTATGATACAATCATAATAGCATATAGTTGGAAATCAATTAAGTTCCTTCTATTTATAAGAATAGTATCTTAGGAATATTACTGAAGTCGAATGATGTTGATGTCATTTCTTCGACCACTGTGTGCACTAGAAAAGCTATTTGTCCTGCTTCAACCAAACATCTAAAAGCACCTTCGTATCCTGCATATGGATCAGACATAGTACATCTACCTCCAGGTATTTTTCCTATACATAACTTACAAAGCTGGTCAGAGTTGTCTCCTATAATTAAACATACATAATATTAAGTATTTACAAAATAAAGTATATTAAAAGAATTTTGTTGCTGCATTACCTAGTGGATTATACTTGTCAGTTAAAGAATTTACTGCACAGCTTGGGCCAAAGAATTGTATAGTGGATTTCACATGATTATTGCAATCCATAATTTCCATTCCTCCTTGTTTCATGAGCTAAAGATATAGGTATGCAATTGTAATTAAACCGTTATAATTCAAGGTATATAAATATTGGCAAAGAATTAAACCGACGTGATAGATTGGTATGACCCATCCTGCAAGTGTTCCTACTCCAGCAAAGCAAGCTTTCTTTCCTCTGAGATCGTGCAATGTTTGCACATCTTGCAAAGATCCTTTTTTAATAACAGCAACAGCATATTGATAATTTACTCCATATTCATATATCTCTTGCATAAGTGGTATCAAGCTGTGGTATCTTCCTGCTATGAAAACTTCCCCTGCATCTAAAGTAGTTATCTGTGCTTTCTCTTGATCCAATAGTGCCATACATTCTTCTTTGTTGGAAGCTTGTTTGCAGTTCAGTGAGATATATGAGTATCCAAAGAATGCAATTTCTCGATCAACTGCTCTTGCAAATGCATTGCATTTATCCTGTTCGGCTTCTGACACAGTGCACCATGTAACAGTATTGTTAAGATTTTGTCCTGTCGATAATAAATATTTCATTTATTGCACAATAACAAAAATTGATTAGAAAATTATTTAAAACGAATCCAAGCATTGTTATTTGAATCACTTAGCACAGCCCTGTGACGTGCCCATGAGTCAATCGGACTTGTATACAAATGGAGCAAGGCTCACGCCCATCTCATTACGAGAGCGCCGATACATTGTTAACAGAGTCTTGTTTTTGGAGACTAAAGTTTCTTTAAATCCCGAAAGTGGTGAAAGAATAAAATTCCATTCTTAATTTATTCTAAACTGAATGTATTTCGAAGAAATCGCAAAGTTAATTGCAAAGTAACGGTTAGAGCAGTACAATCTACCAGTCGTAACTTTCCCCAGTAGAAATTTTCGGACATTTTACACTATGCAAATTGTATTGTTCACAGTGGGTCACACTTATATTGCATAATTAATAATTTCACAGGTTTGTGCACAGTGATGAATCTTCGTAGTACAAGCGTGGATTCGTATATAAATTCACAGAAACTTTAGGTACCGTTTACGATCGGGCAGAAGAAACCGCACAATATCAGGAGGCTGGCGGTGCAAATTGTGGCCCGCATTTTTGCTGACAAACTTATCTCACGTAAACATAAGTTGGCGCGGTGAAATTACAGGCAACACCCATATAGGTATCAACTACAACCGAATGAACCTTAAAAAAACTTTACTATACCGTCAAGTTCCATAGCACTGCGATCGCGTGTGAATCGCCCCCCACCGTGCTACAACACAGAAGCACATATATATCTGCCCTTCCCCAGCCACCAAGCCGTTCACCGAATTCCCATACAAACGATACGACTATGTGACAGATCAGTCTCTAAAAGACTTGGTGAAATTCTGAATTCGATGTGCCATAATTGAGAAATGATTCGGTCATCACGTTTAAGTAATGAACACTCTTAATATGTACGAAACAAGAATCGACCTGCATTGGTCTATAACATGCACGAAACATCAGAAGGCATGTGTGTTTGGAGCAAGTCACGTATTCCATTCTTTCTGGCCGACCGTAACTGTTTCATGAATGAAAAGAAATACTGTTATATTGAATCGTGACTTAATGTGTGGTCAATTCGATCTAAGAGGAATCAAGATGACTCGGAATGCAGCAACGATGTTGTCAATCGCAGAATTCTAATTTGCCTTGTGCAGACCCTGGATTTCTAGTACGTGAATTCACGCATACCTACACACAAGTAGGGTGAACTGGGGCATCGTGTGAGCGGTAATATTTAGATATACCAATCATACCATAGTAATAAAGAGTTCAATAACACTCGATGAGGAAGAAAACTAATTCGCTCGATGAGAATCTTATACTGTATCCAACATAGAATACCTGATCATCATACTTAGCAGTATGGAACTCATGCGAAAAAACCTGAGATTTAAATATCTTTTTGCTTGTATTATAATGACTTTTATTATAACTACATGCCTGATAAGCATTGCTCCCATAAGCATAGGTAAGATCTCAATTTAAGAATCTTTTAGAGTCAGCATGTAGTTACCAATTTATAATATTATGTTTCAGATGAATGTAAGTGTGATATTTCTACTCAGTCAAGTCAGTACAAAAGTATCAAACAAGAAGTTAGCAATGACAAGTTGTCTAAGAAGACTCTACATCATTTAGCTATACTTGTGCCATTTAGAGATAGATTTGAGGAGTTACTCATATTTGCTCCACACATGCAGCAATTTTTAGATAAGCAGAATATAAATTACCACATATTTATACTCAACCAGGTAGTTTAGTTAATATTTTATAGAGAGGATATTTTGTTTGATAATTGTGACATCACAAAAGTTAAAATAACATGTTTTTAGGTTGATAGGTATAGATTTAACCGAGCCTCATTGATAAACGTCGGTTTCCTTGAAGTTAAGAAAGAATTCGATTACATAGCAATGCACGATGTAGATTTGTTGCCTATGAACGATGAACTATTGTACTCTTACCCGAGTAAGGGCCCTTATCACATATCTTCGCCAGAATTACATCCACGGTATCATTACCCCACATTCGTTGGGGGAATTTTATTAATCAAAAGGTACTACTTTAAAGCTTCACAGTAATATACAAATATCTGCTTGAACATTGCAGAATTATGCCAAGTATTTTGCAGAGAACATTTTATGCAAGTTAATGGTATGTCTAACAAATACTGGGGTTGGGGATTAGAAGATGATGAATTTTACGTGAGATTAAAAGAAGCAGGTTTGAGTATTACAAGGCCACAAAATGTAACTACTGGAACACACAATACATTCAAGTAAATTTTCTTTATATAATCATATATTGAATCAACCATTTTTTATAATCAGCAATATTATTGATATCCACGTTTTAGGCATATTCACGATAGAAACCACAGGAAACGTGACATGATGAAGTGTTACAATCAACGTGAAGTTACTAGAAAACGCGATCGTCAAACTGGCTTAGACAATGTTTCGTACAAGATACTAGGTACAATTAATATGACCATTGGAAATACATCATTGACCGTCCTTAATATTTCACTGATGTGTGATAAGACAAGTACACCTTGGTGCGAATGTGATAAATTGATCGCATCGAGAGATGGGAGATCGAAGGAGAAGAAGAAGGTGAATAACAAGTCAGCCACAGGACTGTAATTACACTAATGTCAGTCATATTCAAATGAAAGGAATACATTCACGTAATTTATAGTATCAACTCGAAACTTATAGCAATCTTCCATTTTGTATGTATTCAGCTTAAAAAATAAATTGTTCTATGGAAGTTTGTTACATAAGTCAGGAGATATTCCTTTTAGTCGGCTTTCTCCATCCAAACTAACATATCCGTACCGTCGACCAAATAAAAACAAGGTCCTATTTCTAGTCGTAAAAAATAAGTGGTTTCTATTCTAACAAGGTAAACCAAGTGGGTTGTACACATGATTTCACATTTTTACTTGTGCAAAAACTTTTAGCCTTAACTTTTGATCACAGAAATCAGAAGTAGAAAAGTGAACTTGAAACTCGATGTATATTTCGCAACAATTTAATACTGTAATTCGCTAGATAGATCCATCTTTATCGTACATGTATGTATAATGATTATGTTCTGAAAGTTTTGTACATATATTTACACTTTGCTTCTTGATGCAGAATGATATTGCATAATAAATAGTTTTTCGAGGGCTATCATACAATTGTAGGAAAAAAGCTAACAATAACACTTTCTTTGTGTCGAGTTTGTAGAAAATTTACTATATTCAGAATGGTGGTAAAAAACCATGGCTACATAACTGCGTTCAGTTGCAAAATGAAATGTTCTCTGAGTTCGTTCGTGCTAAAATCTTCACCGTCATTGTTCTCATTAAAAATGTCTTGCACTGTTCCAGTTACTGTCTCTACACCAGCGGTAGTTTTCTTTGTTGGATGGATTGGTGGTTTTGTGTCGTTTACATTAGCCTCTGCATCCATCTTTTCAGTCGGCTCCCTCTCAGTATTTTCGGTCTTAATATCGCGACTGGATACGCTTTGGACTTTTTCCACAACACTTTGGTTGTAATATGAATATTCTGTAGGTGGAAGCATTTTCCGTATTGCTGTTAATGGTGGCAATGGAAATCCATATGATAACAATTTATCATATCCAGCTTTACCACACGTTTTTCGAATCTCCACAGCCATAGTCAAATCCTTTTCAGAATAGTCTTGTTTAGTACTGTCAGCAAACATCTCATTGAATTTACTCATTTTTTCATCTAGAAGTTTTTTCCTTCTCATGATGGTCTGCATGTTCAACATTTTTCTCCTATATGTATTAGTATTTTTCTCCGATCTCTCGAGAAATTTCGATGCCTTCTCCAGTTTCCAATTCAGTTCTTTTATCCTACTGTCTTTTTGTTTTATTTGTGCTTCAAGTTTCCGTTTCTGTTGAGATTCTAATGTTACAGTCTTCATTAATTTTTTATTGATCTCTTCGAAGTAAGTGATTCTGTTCGATAAATCATCAATTAATCTTTGTTTTGTCTCCAGACTTTTCTTAGAGTATGGTGGTACCTGCACCATAGTTGACCGAGTACTTATTTTTTGAAGCACTGCATCATCATCCTTCGCATTTTTATTTCTCGTATTATTCTCTAGTTCTTTACAAATAATCAACTGTTCTGTAAGCTGTGCAATTACTTTCTCTTGCATTTCTAATCTCTCTACCAAAGACTCATAGTCTTGTGGAATTGATTTGCTTTTCGCTGTCAGGGGTGACATCGTATCACGTATATTGAAATGTAAATGATCACTTATGTTTGAATTTCTATGGTCTTCGTCACACGATATACTAGAATGTCTATGGGCAGCAAATGGGTAATTGGAAATTGGTTCTAGATTAATTGATTCGCTATTTAATATTTTGCTTGAAGTTGTAGATTCATATTTCAATTTATGATCACTGATATATGATTCCTTTGGATTCATTGGAGAATATACTGTTATAGTCGAAGTAACAAATTCATCGTTCTCTTTGCTGGGATAAGCGGATGTACCTTTCTCCGATATAATCGCATTGTGGGATAACTCATCCATAATCTCAATGACATCACTAGGATCACCAGTGACTTTGATTGTAAACTTTGCTGGTCTCTCTGTTATTTTATTGCTATCCGTATCTTGTAGATTAGATGAGGATATTGACATATCATTTCTATCCTCAATATCTAACCCTGTGTCAGATGAGTCAGAATTAGTTGTATTAAATTCCTGGTCAGAGGTACTTTTAATTGACTTCTTGATCGACTTCATAATTTCTTCCCTTGTTCTTCGTTTCCTTTTCATGGCTGCTTTCATGTTTGGTATGACATGCACTTCGTCTTTAGTAAAATTGTCTTCTATATCTTCGGAGAAATGTTTTTCTTCCTTAATAACTGTTGGAATCGTCGACTCATTAGGGACTAGATAAGCGTCTATTTTTGTTGACATTTTAAGAGATGCATTATTCGGTGACATAGTTTTATATGATTGTCCCTTCTCATCCCCACTCTCAGCCCCGAAAATAATTTTCAAATTCTCCTCTTTATTCGCAGATACATTCCCAATTTCATTTCTCTTCGTAGTATCATTATTAGGTTTAATATTGGAGCCCGCAGTGCCACCAAGCAGTGTTACTTTATCTTCTGTTGTTTTCAGAGTAGTAGTTTTTTCTACCTTCGGATAATTTCCATCTTCCGACGAACCTCCATCACATATTTGTTTGAGCCTTTCCTCTATCTCGTCATAGCTATCATTTAGTATAGTGTGTTCAACACTTTCAGATTTTACCTCTTCTTTTACAGTTGTTCCGGCAGTTTCGGTTACTTCCAAATCTTGGGTTTTTGCTAATGTTACCACATCGGCTTTATTACTTGGTTTAATAGAATCACTGTTATCCTGTACAATAGCACCCAAATCTTCGTCACTATCCGACAATACAATTATTTCTGCTTGCATGTTGGAATCACTTTTTTCATGTAATTTATTAATTGTCTTTTCTACTTTGTTCTCCATGGTTTTCAGAAACGAGTCACATGTATTGTCTTGAATAGGTTCCACAGATTGTTGTTGCGAGAGCTCCATACCACGAAAATTTGGGCTATCCTCTTCAGAGTTTCCTGTGGACGAATGTTTCGCTTGTTTCACGAGTTTTTCTATTGAAAAATCATCTGAGAAGAGGTAATTTCTTGTATCAACGGATCTCTTGACTTTCTTTCTCACAGATTTTCGATAAGAGGTTTTATGAAATATAGTAGGGACCGCGTTCTTTTTCAGTCTAATTCTGCCACTTTGAGTTACAGCCCACTGTTGTGGATCGAAATGAATGTGACAAAGAAAAGAATTCTTCGATGGTATCCAGTCTGCTCTAGCAACAAGCTCTTGCCAAATTTTTCTTTGAGTCGTATTACGAGGAAAACATTTCATAATATAACCCTTTTCACTACGATTGCTGCAGCCTACTGCTGCACAACCTGGCATAGTCACACATCCAACAGCAGTTGTGATGTCTGTAAAGTATAAGATTCAAAGATTCATTTTTAAGCTGGATAACGCTTATCAAGAAAGTAAAGCTGAGTGTAATTGCAATAGCGGATTCTGATAAAAGAGTATATTCGGCCATCATCCTCTTTTATTACCCGAACCTAATCAATTCATAAATATAGGTCTTTAGCTTGAAAGCCAAGAACATTGATAGAATGCTTTAGATTTTACGACACGGCTGAAGAAAACTCGAAGTGGCAGCTAGAAAAGTCTGTACAGATTTATTCGTGATTTACTCTTACCGGGTTCGTCATGGAGCAAACATTGCTCCGTATACAACGCTCTAAGTATTCAGAGTTTGCCATTCACGTATTATGGATTTGCCAGCGTTAAATAAACGTTATTAATACAGGAACATATAGAACATTGTAGGCATGTGAAAAGTTTCTTTGTAAAACTACCGATGGTGCACAGTGTTGCAAGGAACTCGCAGTACACTTGGGATCCGGAACAACAGTCTTATCTTTGCTTTATTATCTCGTATAAAATCACGTTTAAAAAACTTAAACACTGGATCCACTGGATCCCACTTATTGCTTTTATACATCGAAAATAATTCCGATGCGAAAGCATATATTTTGCTCGATAGGTTCGCTCAAGTTCAATCAGGTTCGTCAGGTTTCGCATCAACGCCAAAAATTCTATATATAGCACACGCGACTACGTTCACATAGAACCGGAAATATGCGCTTCATAAAAGCTTTATGTCGTATTGCATTGGAGTGGCGGTATCAAGAAGCACTAATGCACCTTCGTAATTAATGTTTATCTCTATTTAGGATTTGTCCCAATACCTGCATGAAGTGTACAAAGAAGAATCCTTCGAATCAATCTATTGAAATCTATCGTCCCAATTATTTCTCTTGTTGAAACGAGGCTGAAATCGTTGGAGAAGGGTTATCGTTATGAACAGGTTGAGCACAACTGCTCGTGCGAGCACGTGTTGTGTACTTTCCAAAATAAAGCGCCTGGCGAATGTCTGGCAACTTCGTTTGGCGTTTCAATTCGTATTCATGCACATAAAAAGTGGCTAACATAGAGAACAAAGTTACACGCGTCAATGAATCGAATGTCTTCTAATGCATTCGTTGTTTCTCCATTGACAAGCGATACGAATTCGTTGCACCGTTTCATGCACTCTCGTGGCGATGAGATAGCCCACGCCACTTATCGCTAGGTCACTTTAGAGATTTCAAAGAGAGAAACTTAACAAGATTTCTAAGCTAACTGGAATACACAATGTCTTCGGACGACGAAGGAATCACCTGGGAAGTGGTGAACAACACTGTTGCCAAGAGGATGGTCGATTCGTCGTTGGTGCACAAATTGGTGGCAAAAAGGAAATTAAAAAGAAGAACTAGAATTCTTAATTGTATGATAAAGAAGATGCGTGTGCAGAACTACAGTCAGTATATAAAGATGAAGACCTCCGTTCTAAGGAACATTCCAAATGACACTGACTCGGATGACAATGGGAGCTTCACGGACGAGGATTATGAGAAGATATACAAATCAGAGGATTCTATAAGAAAGTATCTTATGGATACTTCTAAAAGGAATATAGAATTGTCCTACATGGAGGATTCGGATGAGGACTACATATCTTTATCCCAGTCTAAAACAAATAGGATTCAGCATCCATTAGGCTGGCATAGGGTGCTCAAGAAAAAGAGCAGATCAAATCAACTTCATAGCAATGCAGGCATGTCTAAGATTGTTCAGACCCAAAAAGCAATTAGGCACATTAAAAAAGAGCCAGAAGAGAATTCTATTGTGAGAAAGATGAAAAAAGTAACAAAGAAAAGTATTGACAAAAAGTCAATTAGCATACAAAAATCTATTAAAGAGCTGTTTATTGCTAAAAAATTATGCAATGATAATGATGTAGTAAGGAGTGAGAATAATGCAGAAGATATATCAGATGCAAATGTTCCCAGCCAGTGTGATTCAATGGACAATGTTTTATTATATAAAAGAGTCACAAATGCTGCTAGCAAAAAACCTGAATCCAGAAGTGTAGATGACAATAAGATTGTTAAAACTATTACCAGATATAGTTCGCAACACAATGATTCCCAAGAGAACATAGTAAATGGATTACTATTAACTGATATTATAAAACAAGAGAGCTCAACAGAGAAAAAACCTGATGAACATGATTCACAACAAAGTGATTCCCAAGACAACATCACAAATGGAGAACTATTAAGTGATAGCATTGAACAAGAGATCTCAACACAGAGAAAATCTGATGAGTGTACTACAGACAAGAGGTCTGACAAAAAAAGAAAAGAATCCTGCAAGCAAAGAGAAGGAAGTTCTGCTGAAAAGAAAGGAGATAACTCTATTGTAAAAGAAACTAATGAAAATAATAAAGAAAATGTAGAGAAACATGTTTCCAAGGCTAATAAGAACGAAACTGCGGTGAATGTAAAGAAGAATCTTATGGGCGCATTTAACAATTTCAGTGTTATATCCGGCCATAAAGTTTCTGAGCTTAGTGACAGCAATGCAAATGAAAGCATTGACATAAGCAAATCTCAGCTTCGTATGTCTGATATAAGTCCTCTTTGTAGAAGTACACCTGTATCATTTCAGAGAACAGCATCCAAGGTAAACCCTGTTTCTGAAAATCAACCAAAAGATTCTGGGATAGATGAAGATTCCCAGGAAGATTCCTCTGAGAATGGCAAAGCCAAAGACGAGATACACAAAAGAATTCTATTGGATGCTATTCAGAATGATAGAATCTCTGAATCATCCGAGAGTAACAACAGTAGTGATTTAACAGATCAGCCAACTATGGTAATTGATGAAGATGGATTGGATCAAGAAACTGGTGATGAGGATGGAAAGGAATTAGAAAAAACATTAATCATTAATGATTCTCAAGTTAATGATGAAGAAGAGACACACAAACAGAAGCATCAACCAAAAGTTACATGCACTGAAATTGTAAATCAAAAGTATAAGATTATAACTGCAAAACCGCAAGATGAAATCAAGATGTCAAAAGATGCGCCGGAGAAGGAATACGACCATGACCTGGAGATTAATGATGATGATAGTGAAACTGAGACTCAGGTGTTACATACTAAGGAAGAAGAAAGGCCTGACAATGAGGATAGTGAAAATCCAGATGAAACAATGTCTGCCACTAGTAAAAAAAGATTACAACAGTTCAAAAGATTGAATTTAACTGCTGACTCAAATTCCAGTGAAGATGAGGATTATACTGCGTGTAAATCCCAAAAAGTTTCATTGAGTACAGTTGAACATAATGAGGAAGAAGAAAGGCCTGACAATGAGGAGGATAGTGAAAATCCAGATGAAACAATGTCTGCCACTAGTAAAAAAAGATTACAACAGTTCAAAAGATTGAATTTAACTGCTGACTCAAATTCCAGTGAAGATGAGGATTATACTGCGTGTAAATCTCAAAAAGTTTCACTGAGTATAGTTGAACATAATGAGGAAGAAGAAATGCCTGACAATGAGGAGGATAGTGAAAATCCAGATGAAACAATGTCTGCCACTAGTAACAAAAGATTACAACAGTTCAAAAGATTAAATTTAACTGCTGACTCAAATTCCAGTGAAGATGAGGATTATACTGCGTGTAAAACACAAAAGGCTTCCTTGAGTACAGTTGAACATACTGAGGAAGAAGAAAGGCCTGACAATGAGGAAGATAGTGAAAATCCAGATGAAACAATGTCTGCCACTAGTAAAAAAAGATTACAACAGTTCAAAAGATTGGATTTAACTGCTGACTCAAATTCCAGTGAAGATGAGGATTATACTGCGTGTAAAACCCAAAAGGCTTCCCTGAGTACAGTTGAACATGCTGAGGAACAAGAAAGGCCTGACAATGAGGAGGATAGTGAAAATCCAGATGAAACAATGTCTGCCACTAGTAAAAAAAGATTGCAACAACTCAAGAGATTGAATTTAACTGGTGACTCAAGTTCCAGTGAAGATGAGGATTATACTATGTGTAAATCCCAAAAAGTATCAGTGAGTACAGTTGCAAAAGATGAAACTGATGATGATAGTGATGAGGAAGAAAGCATTTGTATTACTAAATCACAAAATTTGAAAGATCAATGTGAATCTGTGAAGAGTACTCCAAAGAAGCATAAAAGGTCTCAAATAATGGAGTCGTGTTCGGAGAATAATGCCGAAAATAAAGCAAAGGATGACGAAGAAAATCAAAGTATTTTAAGCATAATACAAGATGAGAAGAGTTTTAGCTTTAGTGAGAGTGATGGGGAAGTTAATGCCTTACGAGAAACTAATTCAACATTCACACACAAATCGCATATGTCAATGTTTGAAAGAAGTACACTGTCAAAAGTGGACAAGCATACACAGAAGGAGATTGCAAATGCTTCAAAAGTCGCAGTTGGTGTTGGTCAAACACAAACTGATATTCATATACCACCCAAAGTCATTCTAAAACGACCAAACAATGTATGAATTTTTGTTTTTTTTAGTTATTGTATTACTCTAGAATTTTACTATTTATAAACCTTGACTCTTATAGTTACAGGAATATGCCGAGCAAGAAGTTTTGAGGGCTGATGAACTATTCACCCCTTTCCCAATCAAAGATTTATCTGATAATGAGATCTTTATCATTGATATTCCTAAAAAGGTGGGTCTTCAACTGTAAGACTGAGTTCAGCGGTATATTACTTATTCAGATCAATCAATTTCTTATGTGCTTTTTCTAGCTATTAAACTTGGACCTAATAGGTCAAAAGATAGTTCTAACAAAAAACAAACTAAATCTGGGAAAGCAAAAATACAAAGTAACGCATAAAGATGTGGAATCAGTAACTTGTGTCTTGAGTACTGGTGATGTTGATAAACCACACAAGGCTGGTATGTTTTAACTTACATTATTTGATTTTAATAATTGATACATGCATGTTACTTACATATTGTTGTAATGTATATTTTTGTTTAGTTCAATTAAAGCCTGCGGCGGTAGTTATTACACAAGCAAAATTAGATGAAGAATCTTCAACCACAAAGTCATCTAAAGTCGATGAATTGAAAACTACCAAAAACTTACCATCGAAATCTGGTTCGGTATCTACACATGTTAAAAAGGGAAGTAATCACAAATCAATCAAACAACCCTTACAAACGGATCATTTCATTAAGCCTCCGAAAAAGAGAAAATTGAATGACTTTGAATCGCTTGCAGTACCGCACAAAGAGGGGCAGAAACGGAAGAGGCTAGTAGTATGTGATGATGATAATTCGAGCTAGTTTGTACCGCACCGCTAATATAATTGTAAACTTGTTAATATATGACCTGACAAATGTATATACTATATATAGTTGATATAAAACAGAATTTGTATTATGTTGCCATTAATGAAATATAGTGCTACTTATTTTAATTAGTTCGATCATTCTCTATTACACAGTGCAAGAAATTTTAAACAAATATCTCTTTAAAGAATCAACACAAGGGTTGAGATTTAAGATTCCACTACATATCTTCTTCAATACTTAGGGCACTCTTATCCTTGTTTGGATTGCGAGTAATCTAGGTCAAGGACGTTAGCGAAAGGGTTAACTCATTAAGTAGGCCAACTGAATGGAAGTGGGGGGGCGAATTGCTCTTATCATTTATTTTTAACTTACTCATTTTCCATTTATGGAGAAGAGAATTTCAGAGGAGCACCTATACACTCGTGTACCTTTGTTCGATGTCTGTTTATAAATTGTGCCGCTTAACTCAAAGAGTTAATACAATTGTCCCAGTTCGTGAAACACGTTTAAAACCGGCAATGTAGGTGTACAGAAATTTGTGAGTCGTGAAATAAATAGATTGATCGTGCTTATCCGTTTCCCATTTAATCTAGACACACCTCACTCGGACACTTAAATGAATTACGTCAGTTCTATTTGGACGGTAAAAGGAGATGATTTGTCACGTATCGGGCTAAATCACGTTCACTGCAAGCCTGAAAAACTTTCAGTGACGCTCATCAATGGTTATCCTGGAATTTCAATTCATTAGCACTGGAATGATGCAAAAATTCCTTCACGAGTGAGTGCTCGCTCGAAAAATATTTCAGGGATTTGTAGTCGCAGAGTTTGGAAATGAATCATCGAATTGGATCAATATGGTCGAGTGGCAGGTTCAATGTTAGTCGAGTATCTGTTCAATATTTGCGTTGGTCATCGCGATGCGAAACACGAATGTCCGGATCCCCAGCCGAAAGTCATTGGAGTCGAAATTTGCAAAAATGTCATATTATTCCAGCCACGCATTTGCACAGATCTCAAATTTGTCTGTCGAGGCTGTGTCTGCCTCGTAGATCTCATTATCATCACACGTGCTTCTGACAGAATAATAATGCCCGAATTTGCAGTAAAGCAGGAAATACCATTTATGTAATCTCGTCACACACATTACCTAAATTGTCCTTTACTCATAATGTTTACAATTCTTTCTTACTTTAGAGATAACAGATAGAACTAAAAATGTATTTTAATGTAACACAAGACAGTGGGTTTCCCTGACTCTTATCATTAAAAAGCCAAGATCAAAAATACCAGCAGAGTATTACTCGCATCAGCCGGATAAGTCTCGACTTTATCGCGTCACAGTAAACATATGCGAAACTTTTACTGTGCCTATTAAACATTCTGCAAATAATAATGCTGTAATGAGTGCATGTTTTCAAGAGTCCGAAATTGAAAAAGATCCTCGAATGTTAAAATATTAGCTTCATTGTTGATTGTCT
The DNA here is from genome assembly GCA_964023945.1 of Ectemnius cavifrons. Classification (NCBI taxonomy): domain Eukaryota; kingdom Metazoa; phylum Arthropoda; class Insecta; order Hymenoptera; family Crabronidae; genus Ectemnius; species Ectemnius cavifrons. The sequence goes on from OZ030382.1 coordinate 6,224,061, forward strand.
AGAACAAATTCGCCTGGTTCAAAGAAAAAGATTGAAAATACTACCAGGACAAGTTCGCAGGAAGATTTTTTTTCCCTATTGAAATTGGATACAATACTAGAGTAGAGTATACCGGCGAATTGAGACATCGGTGTCTGCACGATATGCCGTGCACACAACTATCGTTCCAGGAAAGGCAATTGCGTTTCGCGCCGGTCTTCCTCTTACTCTCGGTATAAAACGTTTCGCATCGCCCTTGAGCGACTCAGTGCTCGAGCGAGCATCGCTTTTCAAGTGCGGCTGGACACTATCTCTGAATACACACCCTGTAACAAAATTCGTAAGTGATACGATTCACCGGCTCGCACAGGATGAAGCCAATCTTCCTGTTGCTATTTTGCCTCGCCGGTTGCGCGTTTGCCAATCCTGCTTCATCGAACGATCCGGAAGTCGTTGCACCTACCGGTCGAATTCGTGGTTCTATTATTAAATCGAGACTCGGCAAGGATATCTATTCTTTCCGAGGTGTCAGATACGGCAATCCGCCCGTTGGGCAACAACGATTCCAGGTAAGTTTGTCGTGGTAATTAATTCACATGTACAATGGGTAAAAAAAGGTATTGGCATACCCTTGTTTAAAAAAAGGAAACTATCCCAAGAAAAATATATTTCTATTTAGAGAAAAGAATTTTTTGTTTTCAAAATGATTGGGTATGCGAGTCTTTTTTGCACATACCCACCAGTGAAGAAAGTGTTCTCTTCGAAACCAACAAAAAGTCGTAATAAAAATAAGCGATTAAGTAGCATTAGAGAAAAGTTTTCTACTTTGTAAAGGTATTGTACACTTACGTAAATATGGCCAATTATGCAAATTTCGGTCATATTGCAATCATCAGTATCAGTTTCGCACGACGCTTCCCATTATTCTGGCGAGAGTCAGGTAATAAGGCTTTCCGTTTCACTAATAACGTGCCGAGGCCAAGCGCACAGTACCACCGACTTCTTATTGTATTAGGTGCAAAGATCTATAGGTACTGTGCGATTCACGATTCGTAATATACATTGAATGGTAACTGGATACATAGTATGTGTATATCATTAACGATACCTAATGAATTACTCATTCCATAAACTTACAACAGATTGCTACTCCAGCTACCGACTGGGATGATGATGTGTTCGACGCGAGCGAAGAGGGGCCTGCGTGCATTAACTTGTACGGATTGGAAAAGAACATGTCTGAGGACTGTCTGCGCTTAAATGTTTATTCGACAAAAGTTAGTACTTGTCCTTGATAACACATTGTTACTTATACAGTATATAATCACCTCATTATCTTTGGATAATCATAATTTCCATGAAAATGTATTATTATTTATTTGTGCCCTTAATTGTCACACTTGTGACATTGCAACGTAATAGTAATAAATGTACTTTTTTGTACAGCTACCAAAACAGGACGATGAAGTAAAGCGTCCTGTTCTGGTGTTCTTCCACCCAGGAGGGTTTTATGATTTATCAGGTCAAAGCTTCAATTTCGGCCCACAATACTTATTGGATCATGATCTCGTCTTAGTTACCGTCAACTATCGTTTGGGATCATTAGGTATCACTGTTTAAACTGTAAACTGAAAGCAATCTTGTACGGAACATAAAAATAATTTTTCATTTATAGGATTCCTTAGCACAGGGGATTCTCTCGCACCAGGGAACTTGGGTTTGAAAGATCAAGTCTTCGCTCTGCGATGGATAAAGAGAAATATCGCTGCATTCGGGGGTGATCCGGATGCCGTTACTATCAGTGGTTACAGCGCCGGTGCTTTAAGTGTGGTGCTGCATATGATATCGCCAATGTCAAAGGATTTATTCCACAGAGCGATTGCAATGAGTGGATCGTTCTTGTCGAATGTACCTTATCCAACTGAGCAAAAACACCTGGCGAGAAGACAAGCCGAACTGTTGGATTGCCCGACCGATACTACGGGATCGATGCTTATCTGTTTGAACTCTAAACCCATGGAAAACTTTACCAACACTGCGGGGAAGTTCTTTGTAAGAGTTCGAATTCTTAGGAATAACAATGATTTTTTTTAGAAACTAGTGCTATTAAATCTATTTTTCATAGGACTGGTATTGGAATCCTGTTTTACTTTGGAGCCCGGTCGTTGAGCCCGAAATCCAGGGTGTCGAACGGTTCATTCCCGCTCAACCTTATGATTTAATTAGGCAAGGGAAATTCCATCAGGTTCCATTAATTACTGGTATTACCGAAGACGAATTCGGTGTAGTACTTGCTGGTAAGCACTGGAGGCTTAATAGAAATTTAATTGATATAGGAAAACAGGAAAATGAAGTATGATTTCTTTCGATAGAATTCGAGAAACGGCATCGACTCGGCAATGACACAATGTACCAGGAATTGAATGACGACTGGGATCGACTTGCGCCGATAAGCTTTCAGTATGAGCGCGGGACAAACAGATCTCGATACATTAGTCAGGAATTGCGGAAATTTTACTTTGGCGACCAACCTATTAGTCACAACAATTCGAAAGGCATTGCAGATGTAAGTATATCGATAAATCATATCTCATTAGATATTCCTTAATCATTATCCAGATTATTTTCATTTATAATTTCTTTCACTCTATGTATCTTTGGGTCATTGAGTTATGTAAAAGATCTTTCAATCTCTCGCAAGAAACACTACATTTCTTGCACAGCTACTTTACGACAGAGATTAGCATATATGATTATGCATGAATACAGTCCTGCCTTTTTCTACAGCTATACGCAGACAGTCTGATCATTTTCATGGTGCACCGCGGCGCTCGATTGGTAGCAGCAAACTCGAAACAACCAGTATACCTTTACAAATTTACATACCAAGGGCGTTATAGCATCGCCAAGTGGAATGAAACCTCTAATTATGGTAGACAAAACTTATTCTACAGATATTACAAATATACATTATGATTTTTCAAATTAAAAATCATGCTCAACTTTTTAGGAGTGGTGCACCACGATGATCTGCAGTATTTATACTTTATGAAGACTTTCTTCCCGTACTTTGAGGCGGATGCACCCGAAATTGAAATGGTAAAACGATACACCGCTATGTGGGCCAGCTTCGTTGAAAACGGTGAACCCATACCAGAGTGCAACGATCTCTTTAAAAATGTTACTTGGGATAGATATGTTCCTGAGAAGGATAACTATTTAGAGATTACTCTAGAATCAAGTATGAAGACTGGCGTGTTTCCGGAGAGAATGGCACTCTTTGACAGACTGTTTCCACTTACTCCATTACCCGAAACTACAAAGTCTTGAAGACTGGAATATAAATTTCTATTTCTTCGATTACTTTAATACTCGATAGTTTTTATGTACGCTTTACTAATCAGTTTTTCATGAAAATAAAAAGCAATAAAATGTATGAAGAAATATTCCTTTAATCTCTCAATCTTCGATCACCAAAAACAAGATGTATGCTTAATTTATCTTAGTCTAAGCTACTCTACCTGTAAAAAATGCACGAGTGTATGGGATAATCGCTAGCAGTGAAATGGATAAACTTAGAATCATAAATATGTAAGTAACAGGATGTGTAATTCTCGACGAAAGTTTTTAGGGCTTCGGATCGGTCGGCTGAAGCTTCGCTAAGCCTTCGCTAAGTTCCCAGAACTTTCTGCCTTTTGCGGGATCCTGAACACTGCGCGACAAGGTGTGCTCCTGCAAAATACATAATTCAGGTCAAGCGAGAAGTTCAGCGCAGCTGATAATAGTTTGCTTGACAAAGTAATTAATTTCATTAAAGCCAAGAATTATTTTGCTCCTTGTAAAATATCTTCTTGTCTCTTACTCGGCAGTCCATGAAGTATTTGCCACTGACTCCGTTCAGTTCTTCGGACACGGCAAGGTGAATGGTTGTTTGCGCACCCTGCTCAGGAGTCTTGCAGAATGTTCTCAGGATGAAGTTGACCAACCAGGAGAATGGTACCGGTACATTCTTCCAGATACCGGTACTCATTAGGCCAGGATGAAGGCAGTTAGCAGTAACGCCAGTTCCTTCCAGACGGCGTGCCAACTCCAAGGTGAATACGATGTTCGCGTACTTCGATACGTAATAAAGGTAGGCGGGGAAAGTCAACGTAGGATTGGCGTTATTCAGGTTCAAGGTTGCCAGTCGATACAATTCCGATGCGACGACAACGACTCGACTTGGTTTCGATCGTTTCAATAAATCTGACATTGTGATACAAAAATATCTATTACATTTTTTTCTCTCAAATTATGTCTTTTTACTGAGTTTTCTATGCGTTTACTTACCGATAAGTAAATGAGTGAGCAAAAATGGCCCGTAATGATTGGTCCCCATGGTCAATTCTATACCATCCTCGGTCACTGCCTTCTTGAACACCTCGGCTGTGCCAGCATTGTGAATGAGGACATCCAACCTGGACTCCTCCCTATTGATTTGCTCTGCGAATTCCCTGATGGATGCCAGTGAGGATAGGTCCAATTTGCGTGTGATAATGTTACTATTGCCGGACTCCTTGATCAGCTCGTCTACATAAATCCATACATACATGCGTGTGAAACGTGCAATCAGTGCAGGGGCAATCGGAAGTTACGGATAATTAATAGCAGTGTTACTGTCTAGTAAGTTTCTTTATATTCGATGACACAAATACACAAATGCAAATAGTTTCAATATTTGTAAAAAGGTAAAGTTCATATATGAAGACACATGCGGTTGGTAAGAAATATGTGTGATACATTGAGCGACACTTTCTAGATTTCTAGAAGAATGAAAAAACGGCACCTTTCAGTTGGTTCGCTGCATCGAGATTTCTGCAGGCCATGATCAATCTGGAACCCCGCTTAGCCAGTTCTCTTGCTGTCTCTTTCCCGATGCCGGAAGTGCATCCAGTGATAATGACGGTCTTCCCTTCCATCCTGGCTTTACTCTTACAGATGCCGAGGGTATATTGGTTGTAAAAACGTACTGCCAGCAAGAACAGAACTCCACCGAGAAACGAGGCAGTGGCCAAGTAACATACCAGCGGACAAGCCACAATGTGTCCAATCATGATCTAGTGGTGGGGTGCAATAAAGCAGCAATGGAATTTATCGTGACACAATGAAATGCAGATTGCAGTGGATTTAGCATTAGTTTTTAGACTACCGCAGCTGCAATTAGCTTGTTACTATGAAGATTACAAATACAGAGCGTAGGTCACTCCGGACGATCTTGACTAGGTGCATTGTGTCGCAAGGATGTACCGACTTAGCAAAAAGCAGCTTACTGGTTTACAGTTCTTAGAACGTCAACGATACTCACATGTCAGTGGTGTACGAATCACTTGTTTTAGTGCAATAATTAGATCATTATTTCCGATACTGGAACGGCCATTTGTACCATTTAAATGTTATGTCATGTCGGTGAAGCATATTAATTAACGGATTTATGAATAAATATCAATCGTTACGTACATATTTCTTACCGAGGAATATGAATCCAGAGTGTTCTGTTACACTTAACTGACGGAAGGAATTTCAACGAGTCAGAAAAATTTGCTTATAGCGTGGCTCCTTGAAATTTCAAAGGTGTTCTAACGGCGGTCGATGACCTTGCGCGGAGCTCGTTACGGACCGGCTCTCTACCTGACGGTATGGGACGCATCCTACCTACTTGAACGCAGTGAGTGCGACGTCACGAAGAAATATTTTTCTGCATCTGTCTCTTGCTAGGAAGAGCGAGGTGCAAGACAATGCCCCGAATTCATAAAAGTCATAATTAAACGAGTAGCTAAATGCCTAACTGTCTTCCTCAATTAATTTGCATCGGAACAATGAGGAAGACTTCGCTGCGTTAGAATGGGCAGTGCTTTTGCCTTGCTAAAGTATTCGAATCTGTGAGATGCGCTTTTTTGAGAACTTATCTATTTTGTGGTTCAAAATTTTCGAATCACTTTCCGCGTCCGATACAGCGAGGACGTCAAGGTAAACTGGTTCCGGGACAGGCGGAGTCCCTTAAATTACTGTGGATACAAGTATCGCGAGAGACGACTTATATCTTGACCGTAGAATGAATAAAGAGGGACAATAAGTATTTTTTTCAGCGTCACTGGATCTGATCTAAATCTCATATCATGATTCCTATTAGACTAATTAATTTCCCTCTGACGTCAACTACCTTCCAAGAATCACGGATCTTAGATCTTGAGTAGTAGAAAATTATATAAAATGATGTTTGAACCGTGATTCTTTAATGGTCAGAGTGATTGTTTCTTATGCTCATCGACCCATTCTACCTTGCAAGTAACGATCTAATGTCTACCATGAATCGCAAGACTCACGTAAAGTCTATAACTACAAAAAACAGGCATTATTTTCGATTACATTGCAATGGGTCGTTGTGTTCTTTAAGCAACAAGTGCATACAACGTAAATGTACAGCAATGAAAAAGGTTGCAATGAGAAACGTTGAACAACGTAATAATATTCGAAAGTACAATTGGTACACGTGACATTAGGTAGAGCAATTTGGGCAAGGATGTACCCAAGTAACGGTACTACACAAAGCGCATCATCAGAAAGGTAAGTTCATTGGTCCCACATGCAACCGTTGTGAAACGTATTAGAATTGCACCTTCGATACATTAAAGAAAAAAAAGTGAATGTATTCGAGACTCAACAGACAATAACATATTCATCCAGAAACATAAAAATACCCAATGTGAATGATCGATGAATATTACTGCGAAAAAGAATGTAATAATTTTCATTGGACTATCATGACCTTTGACAACGAGTAGCACACGGAGCAATGTAGTGAAGGTCAAACATATATTAATCGTAGATTATCGATCAGTTGAAGTGTAAGGGCGGTATTGCAGTACAAAGTGCAACATACAAATAATAGCTAGAGTTCCACTTACTTCGTGTTATGATAGTTTCATTCAGTGTAGTCAGAGTCCTATGAGTTTACGCCTGGTCTCTACGGGAGTTGGTGTGCTACTGACATTGCGGTACCTGTGTGACCATGCAAGCAGGTATTTCCCCCTCACGCGTATCTCTCAACCAGACGGTATGGGATGATGAGAAAGCAAAAATCATCAATCTCTCATCTCGAAGAAACTCCAACCGTTTGCGATAAAAAAAAACAGAAACTCGTAAAAGCCTGTGATGCTTGATCGCACTTTTATTTCCTAACAGACAAAGTCGAATATTTTCGCGAAAAATAGGATGGATTAATCTTTGGCGATGCTTAATTTAGACTTCGACTTAGCAGGAGTACTTTCATGTGATTCCGAATCGACGGAGTTCTCGAGGACTCTTGTCGTGAGATCGAGTATCCGGAGATCTACTTGCTCCATCGTGTTCTCCAGGCAGATGATCTTGTGATTTAGTGATGAGATAATGTCATTTTTCTCTTGAAGCTCTTCTCTTAACTGTTCGAACACTTGATAGGATACGCTGTTCTCTTCTTCCTTGGGCGATTCCGTAGACGTGTCCTCAGCGGCGGTGGAGTCGGCAAGTGGTGCCACAGGGCCTTCGGTCGAATGCACAATAAATCTCATTTTTCCTAGTGAAAGACTTTGAAAGTCCATTCGGCTGGCTTCCCAAAGAATTAACGATGAACTTACGCGAACTTTCGAGAGCCGTTGCTGGCTTAAAGAAGTACGATAGGATGTTAAGGAGGAGGAGCCAGCTCAAAAGACATTTTATGAAAGAACAGATCGCTGCCCTCATTCGTGAAAGTACGGGAGTCCTAACGGCCTCTATTTGACTATCGGATTCCTCATTTCCACTCGATTCCACCGTAGAATTCATTTGATCCTCGGAGTGATCGGCCTCAGGCTCAATCCGCTCGGAGCTGTCTACGCTTTGGAAATACATATGCGATTATATTAGCGTTAATCGCATATAATTGTTCCGAAATACTTCTTGGTCGTGTTACCTTCCCCGATTACTGTGGGATTTTTCTCATCGGTCCCAGGAGAACCGTTGCGCTCGCTGTTCCTAGCGATTTTATTTTTTAACTCGAGCAGTAATTGCTCGATCGCTCCGGGTTGGGAGTTCGCTAATTGCTGTATCTTGTCGGCGCTCAGTCGCATATCGATTTTCGAGAGGACCTTCCGATTTAGTAGGTTCCAATTGCTGATCTTCGAGTTGACGTTATTCGCCGGCGCATAATTGTGCAGGTCCACGTACCGCGGGTAGTAGACCTTTAGAACCTCGGCCATGAGGACTGGATAATCACCAGTCACGGAGGATGAGTCTCTAAGCGTTCTAAGGTTCTGAGACAATAATCATCGAATGCAATAGGTACCAGCATTAGAGAAGTCCCTCGTCAAATTTCTCCTCGGCTTGGAACACGAGATATTGGCGATCCAAGCGTGGATGTCGTCCAAATGGTCGTCTCTCTCATTCTCATTAGCCATTTTCTGTCGGAAACTGCATATGCCTAGAAGTATTTCTAACAACTTGATCGATCCACCAAGTTAATCATATGCATTAACCCTTTTTCTTCTAGGAGACTCCGTTAAATCCTCTTGCAGTACTTTTAGTAAACCGTTTTAAGTGCACTCGGTGTATTTCCTTGTGGAATCCTTTGAGTCATCAACCAGGCACATGATAATCCTGCTGCTCGAGGAGGATTCTTGAGAGTAATCGCACATAGTACATACAGCGATCCATCAAAAAGCAAAGAATGCTTCTCTTGTTTTCTGATCAATATATTCCAAACTTCATATAGTTCAAAAGTGATGGTAATAAAGAAATCTGCCTGTACTACCGTAGTTTCTCACCAGCTGGTGACTTTGCGTTAATACATCCCTAGCGAAAGAGGCATCCTGAGTCAGTCTGCCTGCGGCAGCTTCACGATATTTAATAACCTGTATTGTTGCAAAGTAATTGTCATGGCTACGGAACGTTACAGCTTTTCATTAACAACTTTTAGGTAAGTGCGCCGCATTTTCCATATTCCTTTGCTGTAGGAAATGAGCTCTGATCATTTCTAGTTTTTACCCTATAATTTACTCGATCTCTAAATCACTTCCACCCGTATAACCTTATGCCGAATGAATGCCGTTGTTCTATTCCAATTATCAATGAAGATACGAATTTACGATCGCATATCTATTTCGATATGCATTCCTTCGCTCCCGTTATTCATAAACATACATTTAGTACATAATTCGATCGAAAAATTCACCGGCTTCTCATAGTGCACAATGACTTGCTAGAACTCCATTGAGTTTCCACTGACAGTACGCCAAAGTATCATGGAAACAATTCTAATCAATTGTAGAACTTTTAAAAATCTCGATTATTCACATATACATGCGTAAGATTCAATATGCTACAATCGAATAATGAAAATACTTTTGTTACGCAGCCCTTCTGGCAAGTTGGTCCAGATTGAATATGCTCTGGCAGCAGTGGCCGCCGGTGCTCCCAGTGTGGGTATCAAGGCCTCGAATGGAGTAGTACTCGCCACAGAGAATAAACATAAGTCTATACTCTACGACGAGCATAGTGTGAGCAAGGTTGAGATGGTCACAAAGCACATTGGTATGGTGTACAGCGGTATGGGTCCGGATTATAGATTATTAGTGAAGCAAGCAAGGAAAATGGCACAGCAATATTTGCTGGTATATCGGGAACCCATACCGACTGCGCAGTTGGTGCAACGCGTTGCTATGCTCATGCAAGAGTACACGCAGTCGGGGTAGGTGCTTCATTCTAGGAGAATATATGTTTGCCGGCTGTTGAAACTTTTATATTGGATTTTTTTATATTGTGTTCGTATTGCAGAGGTGTCAGGCCTTTTGGAGTATCGTTATTGATTTGCGGATGGGATAATGGCAAGCCTTTCTTGTATCAATGCGATCCTTCCGGTGCTTACTTCCCATGGAAAGCAACCGCCATGGGTAAGAACTTTATCAATGGCAAGACATTCCTTGAGAAAAGGTATAGCGAAGATCTGGAGTTGGATGACGCTGTGCATACAGCTATTTTGACACTGAAAGAAGGCTTCGAAGGTCAAATGACTGCCGACAACATAGAAGTCGGGATATGCGATGCCAATGGATTTAGAAGATTGGACCCCTCTAATGTCAAGGATTACCTTGCCAACATCCCCTAATTTTAATCAATTTTTGTACAATAATACTGTCTGGTTCATAATACCTAAACGAATAAAACTAGATTCTTATTACATATTGTTCATATTAATTACCGATCCTTCTATATCAATGAGCCTATCATTTTAAGGCAAAAATATTAATTACAAGAATTTGCACTCTTCTTTTCCACAAATTATCCTTTTTCTATCGAATTATCCTGTTGTACTTGAAATACTGATAGAATCAATCATTCAAATTTAGCGCGCATGAACTTTGCATAATTGGCGCCACTGCGCACGTCCCAAGCGGCCGCCAGAGTGCGTTTAGGTGGTCGTCGCAGTCGCAGTGTGTCCGTGCGCGAAACGCAAATTCCTCGAAGAATTGAACGGTGCTTTCGCAGTCGTCGTGCACGCGTTTCCCGGCTTTCTTTCGTCTCCCGTGACCGTGTGTGTACCCTTCGCACTTGTGCTTGGAATTGCTTGACGACTTACAAAGCGACCCAGACTAATTGCTCGGCAAGTTTCATCGGCGAATGCGCAGTAAGTTACCCGGCACTTTTCTTCCCTTACTTTTCCCGCGATCTTAAACTCACCGGCGGCTGATTTTATGTGCACTGCAAGCATGCTCCAGAATATTCATGGTAATATTGCGAGCATGCCTAAGACAGAATCAAACATTTTCCGTTCGCTCACTGTGGCCTGAATTCTCTGCCATTGTCTACCGATCAAAAAATTGTTTACGTAACGGTCGCCTGTTGATCGGTGGTCGCCCCTGTTTACATGGGGCGGCCATTACACCCACATGATACGAGCTCGTGAACTTTCTCATGTTAATACTTCTTCGAAAGCTTATTGAACTGTATCGATTAATCGGGCAAGTTTAACACATTCATTAGACGTATTATAATAGTTGTTAGTCTATTGCGAAATATGAAATCACATCTCGACCATGGCATTGATATATTCAACGCAGGCATTTGTCGAGCGATTCTGGTATTGTTCATTACGCCAGCGACGCTTTAATTTGCATTTGTGTATGTTACGTATTATGTATTGTATGTTGCTTGCTACATATGTAAGAAAGGAATGTCTCGCTGCTATTGTTTTTTTCTAGCCAAGCTTAGCCTCTCTCTTCTAAATCTAATACTAGCAAGTCCTATTTTAACTCGCCCAGTTTCAGGAATTACGAACAACAATAGCTTTTTGTATTACATAAAATATGTTTGAAGACATGTTAGACTGGATTAAATCGTTTACACGATTTTCAGTACAATGGCGAATGCAAGGTTTTGCGACTGAATTCCTTTCATCAATACTAAGTCTACGACTGTTTACATACCCGTCGATGGCAATACTTTTCTTTTACATTGATTTTAATCACCAGTAATTATTACCAGACCACTTTAACGGGCAATCTCGAAATACTCGGTGCTCTCGAAGCAAGGATGATAATAATAACAATAATTCTAAGCGGCCAATCCAGGCTAATCCTGTATCTTTCCGGAGACGTTTCCCAGCATCCCATCCTACTCTCGTAACTCGCTTTCGCCAATAAACGGAATCCGGGCGCATTCGGCATGAACAATGCCGGATTTTAATATGACGCATCCGCAGACGCGTTTTCCACGAGCGGAGCGGGTATAAGGCTTTCATTTACCGGCACTCGAACACACTGTTTCCACTTTATGTACTCGAACCACCACCGCTCTATTTCTGCCTCTGTCATTCTCTCTCTCTCCATCCTCCTCCCTTTATCTCCGTTTCTCTCGGTGGACAATTGTGTCGGGGGAAGCGAGACAACGAATAGAAAGCGGTTGGTCGAAGGGAGAGCGAGAGATCAGGGATTGAAGGAGGCACCCCGGGTATCAGTGCGCCGGTTGCACAGTTTGCAATTTTAATGCCGGTATTACAAGGGACTAGTCTCTCTCTCTCTCTCTCCTCTCTCTCTCTCTCCTTTCTACTATCTCTGTCTCTCTCAGCCTCGCTCGTCGCGTCATTGTGAAAGCGCTGAATTTACATTTCCGCATTGGCGATGCCCTTTATTAAAAATGCTGAAAAGCCATCGAGCGACTCGGTATCTTGTTCCTGACGCGGCTACTCCTGCTCCTTTGGCCCGTTGACCTTCTCTTATCATCGTCTGAGTTCCTCAGATTCTATAGCTTTTTTTCCCTTTTCTCTTTCAATATCGTCTACTTCTTCAAGGAGCATCCTTGATGTCACTCTTCTTCGGATTAATTTATTAAGGATCAAGCACTTTGGGTCTTCATCCATATTTTCGTTAGTCCGCCATGAATTTTTAGCTAGTAGAAAAGAGTTTCGAAAGGCCTAGGAAAATAGTCCATTAAGTAAATAATGATGTAAAGAAATGCCTTGTGGCTGACTACATTTGCTTTCGAAAGTTGGTTCAGTGTAAAACTGGAAAAACTAATTTTTCGAGCCCAGCCATAATTAGCACGGCCACTTCTTGCGGAGTGGTGAGAAGCGGGGAGGAGGTTCGGGCACTTTTTACTTTTATATTCGTGAACAGATAGCTCCCGGGGATTCGTGACTTTAAAATTCATGACGGGAGAGGGTCCGTTTTGATCTCTGCTTACAGAAACACGCGTGAATTAAATATCCACCGCGTGGGAGAGCATTTAATTCGATCGTGCTCAAGCATCTTTGTTGCATTAGCGAAATTCTTTGAACTAGTTTGAAGCGATCCTACATTTACGCTAACATCATTGTTTACAACGTCATCGATAAATGTTACAATCATCAATAACTATCCAAATTTACTGATAATCCAGCAAATACTGACTACTATCAATTTACTCGCAATATTTTATCATAGTTATAGACGCTTGCAAAATTGGAAGCCAGCTACTAGTATAATTGAAATTAGCTGTGTATACCTTGCCAGATCACAAAGTCCTGGTATTCCATTGAATTTTAGTGGCAGAGCCATGCGAAAAGTACTGCGAGGGAAGTTTTAGCCCCCCGGTAATTGCCCGTACTAATTCCACGTGGGGCCGAGTGGGGAGCATCTGTCGCAAAACTGGACTTTTCGCGCAAGTCTAATTACCGCGCCGTTTACCCTCGGCCATCCCCCCTCTGGTCCTCAGGAGTCCAGGGGATGTAGAAGCCGAGTTCTTTTTTATCAGAGCCCTGCCAGCTTGCCCGTAGAGGAGACTCTTTCTCTCCCGCTTTATGCCGGCACATGATACGCGAGTGAAATTACACGCGGGCTAATTACATGTTAGGTATGCACCTCGCGATTTCCTCTGTCGCTATTAAAATAAGGAAAATTCCACCCGTGTTCTTTCTACTCGATGGAGAGAGAACTTGAGTTTCGTGTACCTAGGCATGATCCTCCACACCGTCTCCTCTACCGTTTAGTTATAAAAGTGTGAAAATTTTATTGAAACGTCTTCCACGTCGTAGCGCGTCGAGACGCTGATGAATAATGCATCGGGCGACCATAGATTTTCTTTGGTACACAGTATGAAAGACGGATTGAGTCTTTTGTGGATTGTGGAAGTATCGTAGTTTCTTGATATAACGTAATTAGCTGCTAGGTTATTAAGAAGCCATTTAGTCGCGTTGAGACTGGCTTTTTGGTTGGTAGTAGCAGCGATTAAGTAACTTGCCGAACTATTCACCTGCTATTTGTAACTGAGAAGGCCGCTTTAGCCGATGCTGTGGTTGGTTCGATAATAGTCGTTATAAGTTCCCTCGTTACAGTTATATCCACGTTATCCGATATTCCAGGCGTATGCTTGACGCATGAACTTTGTGTCGTGACCGCCGCCGCCGTTTCGCTCGGCTCGCTCATTGGATTAGGTATACCGTGTACCAGGTAATTAGTATGACGCTTGCTACTCGCACGCGTACTCAGTGGCCGGATGCTGGGTGAAAATGAATCGGTTAATGAGAAGTTCCCAATTTTTTTGCAACCGCTGGGGTCATTAGAGCGCTAGGAAGGACCGAGCTAGTGGTGTTCCTGGCTTTCAATCATCGGTTCCAATCTCATGTTTCTCCCGTCCGTCTTCGTAGGACTCTCTCAATCGTAGCTCGGGTGGGTGCAAAAAAAAGAAGAAGCGCAAAGTCACGTTAAAGCGTCCGCTAGGGTTTTAGTTGGTTTCGGGGAAAAAAGAGGACCAACCACAAGACAAGCAATTTGGTCGGACATTTCCACCGAGCGTCTCCTTTGGATGTCTTTCTCCCCCCCTTTTTTCACAGGGAAAGCAGTGAGTGAAGCACAGACATGATGAAACAAGATGACAAACTTGCAAGTGATATATTTACAAGATGTTCGGTGGGTACAACCTTTTTGGAGTGTACAGTCGCCGCAGGTGGTTGTGCTTGACGACGTAATTAGGCTTTAATTAGTCTCGGAGTTATCGTCGTACCGTGGAACGACAGTGCGGCCCTCTCTCGGAAGTTCGCAACTCCGAAATTACTCGAATGGAAAGCGAGTCTAGCCGCATTGGATTTCACTCTTTTCCTGAATTCGGAATTTCCCAAGCTTGACAAATTGATGGGACACACCGGTCATGCCGATATATATGATTTCGGATCGAGTGGTGGATGCGTTGCTCGCTTTACGCTAGTAGAATTAGACCGATCTATATATATATATATGGCGATGCTAATGAGAGAAGTTATAAAATTACGAGGCTAACCCGAGTAATCAATGACGTGTCGGTAGCAGTGTAGACAGGCGAGTTATGTGTGCAAATACTCGGCAGTCGGGTCGATCTGTGTCGTGCTTGGGACAGCGGAGCTCGGCCGAGCGATCAAAGCATCCTGGAGCTTAACAACCCGCTTGGCTATATATGACGTCGATCGCTTCGCTTTCCCGTCGTAGCGAGTAAGCTCCGATGAGCAGCTTTTTCCATGGCGGCTTCAGCAAGTCCCCCGCTGGAAAAGCTCTTCGTCCCTCCTCTGCGCAGAACCTGCCAGGGAGGAGGAATCTGGGATCCTCTCGCTTGCGTGTTCGGTCCACCGTGACACGGGTAAAATTAGATCGACGGCCGATCTATCTTCTCGCACCATTCTTCTAGCCTTGATGCCTTCTTTCTTTCCGTGTCCTCTCGCCGCCGATTTCGTGAGAGCCGTATCTTCCCTGTCGATATTCCTCTTCGATGAAAGCGGATTCTTTAATTAACACCCTTCTACCACGATCCTATCATCAAATGAGAAATCAGAATGATCGGGAGACGAATGATCCTGCCTCGATGGAGATATCAAATTTCTCTGATAGATATTTGATTGACTGACACTGATACTTCTCTAATTAGCAGTGGTACATTGTTGACCTTCGTATCAATGTTTCTCATAATCACAATTCTCACTGTCTTTCAAACCTTCCAGTTTCATGTCATCAGATATCCTTCGTATATTTAAACATAAACTACATTGACAAATATAAGCTTGCCAGTGGTAAGTAATAATTTCATACACGCAAACCTCGTCGGAGGACAGGATGTAACATCAGTACTATCGATTATCCGAGTTCCCCGTGCATCCTGCCGACTCTCTGAAGGGCCAGGCTCGAGTTACTCTGTGTGTAGCGATGCCAGCAGCACTTTCTACGCGCTCACGAATACTGAAGTCGTCGTCCCGCATCCTTCCCCTGCTTCGCTCCGAATGCTTCGTTACGAGGGAGGGGGGGAGGGATAAAAAAAAGTTCATGGTGCACTCGTGCTCTTCTCGAGTGTGCTTGCGATCCTGGATGATAGTTGGAGGGGTAGACGAGTCTTGCGCGCATTGTTAGGAGGACTGGTTTTAATTTTGCCGTCTGGGCTCGCACGCTTCGGGGGTTGGTCGTCTTCGTCCTCGGAAACATAACTCCGTCCAAGGATACAATGAGCGGCGGGCATCGTGGAATGTAATTAAGCCGGAGAGCCACTGACGGAAGACGGCTAATGTCAAATTATGGCCTTACTCCTCCGCCTCAGGCTTTTACTCTTCTCTAGTCTCTCTCTCTCTCTCTCTTACCACTCTCTCATCGTCTCTCTGTCCGATGAGCTTACATATACCCGCAGCTCTCTTCCTCTTCCATTCTGTCTTTCATCGCCACTTTCGGTACCTCGTTCGTCATACTGATTTATTTGACACCAGCCTATATCCTTCTCCTACCATTTTGCGGCTCTTCCATCCGTTGGCTTAGCACTCTGCGCGGCCGGGCCCACACCTACACCTTGAGTGCTGGGTTACAGCTTCCGGCTGGTGGGTTACATCCTCTGCGAGTGGGTGCTCCGTGGTTTCGATCGGATCCCTCTCACGGATGAGGATAGGACACTCGATAATACACTCGGTCTGTGCGGTTACCCTATTACAGGATCGGGCACGAGTTGCGTGCTTGAGGATGGGAAGGTGCTTTTTGAAATTGCAAATGAGAGCTTAGGACTTCCGGTGAGGAAAGGGGGACGCATTTAAATGAGTGGGAACGCATTAGCGACTCCATTGGAAATCTCTTAATTATTACTACAACTTGGCGAGTCTTTAAAGCCTCTCTTTGTCAGGTATCCGAAGCGTTCAATTAAAAGCTCGATAGGAAAGGACATGCTATAGTACCTCGCGCATTATTACTGCTGCGATATGCTGCGTCGGTGAAATGACGGTTAGGCTTTGAGTGCCGATAATGATGATTGTGTTATCCATTCTCGATCCAGCGGTTGCATTATCGGGAACGAATCGGCCTCGAAGTGTGTTGCGCCCGTCCCCGTAAGATTAATGAAAATGCTCGCGTATAGAAGAGCGAGGAGCGATCTCTCGAATGGAGCGATCGACCAAGCCGAATATCCCCGATTACGGCGAGCGGCCGATTGTACGCGCCATTGCGCTCCGCGCGCTTGAAACATTCATCAAAGCGAAGATTAACGCTCTGATTTTACCTCAGCTCCGATGTGCATGGACTCGCGCGCTCTATGAATTATTCTCTTGAAACTGCCACCGGCAGGAGGAGGAGGAGGAGGAGTGCCGCGATGTGTGTCAGTCGCGTCCTGCAACATTCAGCGCCGCGTTTTTACCTCGAGCGTACAATTTTTACGATCCCCATCCTTTATGGGTTTTATCCGTCCCAGAGTAGAAGGTAGATCTATTCCAGGCTAACTGTGCGCGTCTTATTAATCGCAGGGTACAAGCCGGATATAAAGTATAAAGCAGTGCAGGCTTGGAACGCGCAAGCAGGTTGAATTACAGCGGGTTCCGCCGGAAAGTCCAAGCAACAGAGAGGAGGAGGAGGATGCCATGGTCCTCCTGGAGAGAGAGAGAGAGAGAGTGTGCGTTGCCAGTATTCATATAGGAGAGAGGGCAGCCGGAATGAATGGAGGACGAGGATCCTGCCTAGGACTATTGCCAAAGTTTTGAGATATAGGCATACTTGTTTTTGCAAAAGCTCGCTGGCAACCACCACCGTTCCCTGCAGTCAGCCCCCTTCCTTCTCTCTCTCTCTCTCTCACTCTCTACAGAATCCCTCCTACCACCCGGCTCAGAAACATTTTCCTTTTTATTCCGCCGGCCAAGGGGTGAGCTACCAGAGAAAAAGTAATTGCGTTCGTGGGTAATGAAAACTCCCTCGAACACATACTCTCGGCTCCAAAAAATATGGCAACGATACCAGCAGCGTGAAAATACAAGGAAAATAATCATCTCGAGACAGTGCTATTACTTTCAATTAGCAACTTGTGTCGATTGCTTGTAAAAAAAAAGAAATGTGGCGCACGGAGAAGCTGTGTTTAGCGCAATAAAATAGTCGGAGTGCTCCTGTTTAAATGGGCCAACTAGGAAATTAGGGATGCGATTTTGGGGCTGTGGTATCGGTGTGATAGGCGAGTTTGTCAAGGCTTGTACCCGGTAGAAGCTACATTGCGGTTAGCCTGTGCTTCCTGCGGCACCGCTCCATTATCTCCTTTCCGCACATAGGATAGGAACGAGAGAGAGAGAGAAGGAGAAAGGGGGAGAGATGGAAGGCTTGCTGTCGGTATGGCTCGCGTACCAGCGATTAGTTTGCCACTTTATCGTTTAAAGCCCGAGCTAGCTGCAGCTCAAGCCCAACCCAAATGACGGGGTGAAAGGTCGGCGATGGTAAGTCGAGCCCTTCAGTAACTCGAGCTGTCATTAAAACCACCGGTTGCCACTCGTCCGCACCCCATCGTCCGCCCACTCTAATATCAGTCCTTCGGCCCTTAATGCGCTCTCGCGGCAATTGCCCGCACGAAACACTCCACCCTGTTTCTGTCCTATGTCGATTCCTTCATCACTTCTATCAGAGAAGTACTTGTGTTAGAAAATCTGATGTATTTGGAAGAGTATGAGCATGGAAGAGGTAAGGTGAAAATTATAACAGGGTGTTTGAATACCTTAAATTTCAGCCATGAAATATCCTCTAATTATTTGCCTCTAATATTATTACATAGTTAACACTTTTAATACGGGGATATTTAATGGAGTATGTTAATTACAACCGACGAGATTTTATTAATTATTGCATTAATTGTGCAAATAAATAGTTTACAGTACTAGCCAAAGAGTTAACACGGATTCCTGAAATCTACATACGAAACCAAAAATTTACCAAATGGATTATCAAGTATCCTTACCGATATTTTGGTTTGAGCTAAGGTATGGTCACGTGGCGATTCTCAAGCTAAACGAAGTGTTTCTCACCGACTAAGACTGTTGAGTGGGAGAGAGCCTTACAGGAAGACAGTTAACGAGTCAGACGAGCGCACTCGTCGTCGGAGCGTGAAGTCGAGCGGCTTAAAATCCATACGGGAAATCTGAAGGCGAGCGCGAAAAGCAATGCACGCATTAGTGAAGGGCGTCAGAACAGAGAGCAAGAGAGAGAGAGGAGCCAGGACAAGGCAGAGCAGGGCGCTTAGACAAGAGAATATCTGATTTCAGTCAGCCGGGCGTCAGAAGGGTCTCAACTCGCGCTCGACTAAGACAATGGGGATTCGAGCCGAAGACAATGCCGGCTGCTACGTTAACACGCGTGAAAGCTCTGCTCCTATGCTTCGTAAAATGCGCCGCACACCTACGCTACACTTGCTCTTTCTCGCCTGCAAGCTCGATTCGCAATCTCCACGCGATATCATGCAACCCCCTTGCTTTTCACCTGACTGCCTAGCCCTTCGTTCGAGCAGGGACGCCTTCATTTCGTGTTACATCTCGGCCATTTGTCTCGATCTCTGTAAGTAGGGTTAACAGCACGTGTGTTTATTTATTAAGACAGTTGTCGTTTTGTAGTACTTTTTTTTTCAATACTCCTTGAAATTTTTACAAGGCGTGCTGCTGATTATTAAGTATTCATTCGTAAAGTTTTAACTCGATTGATTGGTCTAGCATAGTAAACTCTTTCGATTAAAAACTTTGTTTGCACGCTGCCAGTAGTTTTAGTATCAAAATGGATGACATTCGATAGAAATATTACAGGGTTATAAGAGAGTATAGTTTGAATACTAAATCAAGTGTTTAAAGTTCCTATGATAAATAGAGCACTGAAAAGTGAAAATCAGTAATGGTAGTTAATTGAAAGAAATTCTAGAGACTCTAAAACTAATATTTATAATATTCACCGAGTTCTACCATAACTGAAAAATCTATTTTCTATTATCGACTTGCCGAGACTCGGTAGGAATCGAGATATCAGAAGGAATATTCTGAGATTCGCATTCCTCGATGAAAAATACATACAACTGACAGGAAGAGAGTAGTTGAAAGAGCAGCGGCTGAAGGTGGAGGTGGTGGGGAGTAAGGCGATCTTTCAGAGTAACCGCGGTTAGAGGGAAAGAGTTAAATGCTGTTTTACAGGCGCTTAAAGGTACCTTTTAAGGCAGTAGTATCCATTCACATAGCCGGTGGCTGGCGCGATGTGTACCCGGAGTTCGTCGCCGGGCCTGAGAGGGTGAGAAAATCCCTTTTCCAACGCGCGAAATGCTCCTAGAACCCGCTCATTTCAATGGAGCCACTCGCGATTCGCAAAATACAAGCCTCCCTCGGCGAGACGTAAGTGGACTTTAAAGCTCTTGCGTCCCCATACCAGGTGAATATATATATGGCTGCTAGTAGTGAATGTACTTCCTCGCACCAATCGACACGTCGCATGATCCTCCAAAATTTCGTTATACATACAAGGAATCTTGTCACGTGATACGAAATACTAGTTAGAAGTGGATTATATGCTTGGTTTAATGATCCATTGGAGTATCGAGAAGTTTTCGATTTTCGCCAACTGGTAGCGGTGGGAGAAAAATGACTGGAAACCGGTTCATCCAGCGAGGAAGCAAATCCAACGAGTGGCACGAGGATGGAATCTCATTGGGCTATGGGCTCCGGGCTATGGAAGGTGGCTCCATGCACGCGCTGCACATGCTGCTCAGATTTATTCCGTTTGTACGAGCGCAACCCTCTCTCGCTCTTTCCATCCCTCTTTTCCCTCTGTCACAGGCGCGCGCTCACTCTCTCTCCCTTTTTTCTTTTTCCATGCTATCGGGAAATATTTCGAAAAATATGGCAGGCCGACGCACGTCTGCATGACTGCATTCGCTGGGAGCTCGCGTACGTACAATAGTAATGGGGAAAAAATCTCGGCGCAGCTAGCAACAAGTAACGTCTCTTCTCACTCTCCGGGTACCCCGACTCGGATTATTCTCGAGCCAGCATGGCGGATAAAACTTTTTCCCCGCATGATAATCTCTGGAAGATGCTTCTCCGACGAGAAAGGATTCAGTTCCCGTAGCCATCTCCGGGAAAAGACAAGGCTTTCTAGTTAGGTAAATGGCTCTCAGTTCTATGCTGGTCGACGATTTACTAGATCTCGGTAAAAATGTCGATGGAAAGATATCACGGTTTCCGAAATGTTTAAGATTGGTAGTCGGTCAATTGTCAAGGGTAATTCGAGCTGATTGCAATTGATACCCGTGCGAATTCGGGGTGGGTTTTCCGGCGGGATCGAAGGGTAACAAAGAAAGAGATCCAATCGGGGGGAAACAATTTGCAGGCGGGTCCGATCGTGACGTTCACTGTTCGATCATCCCTTATGGGGCTGGCTGAGGGCCGACCCCCGTAATTGACTAAAGTTTCTGTCTCCGCCACCCACCCTTCCATCCCCCTCTCCTCTTTTCTATTTTCTCGTCTAGCCTTCGTTCATCCGACTAGTGTCACGATGCAGGGGATTAATTTCCTGCGGTCCGGAAGCTGCCCTCTTTATGGCGTCCGACACCTAGCAAGCATTCTTAATCAGCTCGCCAAGCTTTCATCCAACCTACCCTCCACAGGGATAGGGTCGACCAGACTTTACCTCGATCCACCCTTAAATTTTACCCTCCAGTTGGAATGCACCCCGGCAAATTACATGGAATAAATGAAAATCATATTTATAGGAGAATCATAGGAAACCCCGTCTGGAAAGCATCCCATACAGTCGCATTTGGTACCCAGGTGCATTCTGGCTATCCTTTCTCTTAGGAATCCCACGCTCTTGCTAAATTACAAATTGCAAAGTTCCTCGAACTCCGCTCTACTATTCTTCTCCAGTCAGCTCTAAATTTACTAGCTAGAAGTTTTTTTTAGTTTTCGAGCACATAGCTGATGGCAAGTGTATCGAGAAGTGACGAGTAACTTAGCTGGAAAGTCCTGGGGTGTTCTTAAGGTTCGTCCGAGTTGTTGCTATACACTTGCATCGGATATCAAGCTAGTTTCTAAGAGAAGAGTAAAGTGGAAGAGTAAAAAGTGGACGAAAGATGTCTGGCATTAGGCAATCGCACTGCTCTCCGTGATTAGTTGAATTGGACTAAGTGAGTCGCCGCTTGAAATTGCAGCATAGCTAATTGGAGGGTTAACAAGTGGAGAAGAGAGAGAGAGAGAGAGAGAGAAAGGGCGCGTGAACGAACTGCTTCTGTACGAAAGTCCCGACACGGAATTAGTCGGAAGCTCGAGAGAGTTCGAGTTTCCTTTGGCATGTCGCAAAACCGATCCCGCCCGAGGAACTTTGATCACGAGCATCGATTGCTGCCTCACCACTTCACGAACTACATGCCTCCAATTGTGACAGTTCTCCTAACAGTTCTCTCGCTCTTCTAACCTTCCAATCTCTCATCTGTCCTTTCTATCGTTCTCTGTCGCAAAGAATTTATCTCTGACGAACCTTCCTATTATTTATTATAACTTCACAATTTTTGCAAGCTTTTGGAATATTTAAAAAAGTTCTTTCTGTTTCCCTGTTGTGCGCACATGCTCGTTTATTGCACACCGCTGGCATCGGTGCGTAGAATTTCGGAGAGAATTCCTGCCGACAAAGAACTTCTATGTTACATATTTTTGTTGGCGAAAATAAAAAGTAAAGTCCTTGCATAAGGTGGTAGCGCGCGCCATTACTCCTCGCTGATGCGATCCTGCCTTCCTTTATGACGGTAAGATTACTCTGGAATTACTTCCTCCCAAGAGTACAATTTCGAGGAGTCACGATCTCGTTTTCTGAATTACCGAAAATTTGTGAACTCCTTCTCGCAAATGATTCCCATGACATTGTTGTTATCTAATGATTTTATGAGGCGGATGCAGGGTCGCGCTAGGGTTAAACGAGTTCATATGTAATTCGGTAGCACCGTTAATTATGAGTGTGGAAGTGTGCAAATGCACTTAGCGGTGCACCTGAATGTAAGACACCGTTAGCAAGTGGATCGAGATTGCGTTGCCTCTTAACGGGAGAAGGAAGTGGAGAGAGAGAGAGAGAGAAGGAACGCGCAAGGACACGCGCTCAACGGCTAATCAGATTATTTTACGTGGAGCCACTTAACTCGATTATTTTAACGTGACACAATGTCAGGACCTGCTACCTCGTAATTGCGGTTAATTAGGGTAAGCAGGACAATAGGTCCTGCCCTGACTATCGATGAAAAGTTTAGATTGAACAAGTTTATACCTCAATCGAATAACAATTCTTTTCATTACCAATATATTCTTCACAGAAATCGAAATTCTATTTTTTCTAATTCATATTTATTAATTAGAATTGATTAATATTCTAATATTAGAAATAATAACGAGAAAAATCCATGATAATATTTAGCTTTGCTTTGTATTTCACGAAGGATCGTTTTACTCGAAGCATGGTGGTCTCTTCGCGCCATATCTTCTCCCGTCGAGGTGTTCTTTACGAGGTTGGCGAATGGCAATGATAATGGGTCGCGAGGACCGGCGAAGTTTACGACTTGCTTCCAAGTTCTCTGACAGTGTGGTAGAGGCACTGCTGCCGTAATAGAGAGGGACTACTTGAAAGGCAGGCCACCAGTTAACACTAGCGCCCTCGCATACATGCATACCGCGATGTTAATGGAGAACTGTCACGAAATACGAGGAGCAGCAATCTTGTGCTACTACTCCTGACGCGATATTAGTTGGAACTTTATCAATTATCGCGCCTGACATTGCTGCATCGGCAAAATAAAATAAGACAGTGGGATTGATGATGCTGAAGGGAAATTTGTGTTACGTTGGTTCGTAACTTTGAGAATATTACGGAATGATGAAAAACTATGTTATTTGACAGAGTTAAAAGATCATCCGAGAATGATAATACATGCTCCGGATATTGAACTAATTAAATAACGAAGTGTAACAGAACTCGATGTTCTGATTTAATGAGATGTGAAAGTCAATGTTCGCATAACAGGGTTTAGTAATTAAAAAAGGTACGAAAATTTTGCACTATGTGAAAACTATACTACCTAAGAAATCGAACTTAAACGAACTTTCACACCCGATTATCATTCTACCAAACATCCAACTTACAATATAAAAAACAGAATAAAAAGAACATCAATTCACTCATACCAAAATCAAAAATTTTCTAAATTCACGCGTATTCACACAGACTCCTTCGACGCGATAAATGGCAGAGCGCGAGTGCGAGGACTGTTAATCGCACTGCGTAATATCTGGACATAATACGTTCGTTGGTGGCTGGGCTCGAGCCTTTCCTGAGATATATGACGAGCGATTCCGCGTGCGGAGTGCTGCTGAAGTTTATCGCCGCCCCTTCCGTGTCGGGCGGCTCTCGTCGATGACAGAAAAACCAGTGGCATGAGAATTTATAAGGGATGGAGAGGGGGTTGGTGAGTAGTACCGGCGAAGCTCTTTCTCTCTTTCCCCGTATCCCATCGCCTCTGTTCTCAAGGACCCGTTCTCTGTTCTTGTCACACGGAGGCCACCCCGGCCAGTTGTGATTTATCTTGACGAGGTCTCCGTTAACCCTTGATGGGAAGCGACGGGAATTAATACGATAAGCTGCAAACCCCGCACGGGGAAAAAAAGGCAGCAAGGAGAAGTCCTGGGGACAAGTCTCGCCAAGTCATTACCGTGGTTTCCCTAGGAGCTCCAACCAGCTCCTTTAATATCAACCGTAGCAAATTCTCATTGAATTTGCAAAGCTCATTCACCGTCTTGAATAGGCAGAGTCATAGTAGAAAATTGCGAAAGAAATTATTCTCTTTGTACACTGTTTGAGAAACTGTTTGAGAAACTGTCTCTCATTTCTTGCTGTGTGTGGTGTGTCCACCTGGAGTTCGCTTGGATTCCCGATACACGACAGCCACGCGCGTTTTAATCCGGCTCATGACTAATCCAGTCGGGAGAAACTTGGCGAAACTTCATCATCCTCGCTGGAGGAGACAGATAGAGAGGGAAGTCGAGAGAGAGAGAGAGGGAAGTCGAGAGAGTTTTAGCTCGAAGTACTTTCGATGCAGCTGCGAAAAGGGGGCCGTTGCCGACGATGGTGGTGGAATTGTCTCCTTACTTTCCAGCCGGGAGGAGACTGCTTCGATTAACTGGCGGCGTCTCTGGTCGGATCCATTGTTTATGGATGCCTTAAATCTCGGCGGGATAAAGGCCTCGGCAATGAAATTCGTCGAGTCGAGATTTCGTTCGTGCTTCCGCATTCGATTTCCACCCTTAGCTGCTCCCTGCTGTCGCCGACGACAACGACGATGCTGTTGCCTTTAATTCCAGGGTTGCGTTAATTCGGTGATCGCCTTGATACGTTCCGGGGCGTCCTAGCGCGTTCAATCTGACGATCTTGTTAAATTCGAGATGGCGCATTGTCGGGGCTGTTGCCGGAGAACCCTCAAGTCCCGATAGAACGCGTAAAACTCCTCGATGGGAGATGCGACGAGGTGGAGCGTCGCGTATTAACATGTTCCTTGGTAAGCTGACGCCTACGAAGCTTGGTTCCCTCTCTACGATGAGAGGAAAAGAGAAGGAGGGAAGGAGAGAAAGGGAGCGTCGTGTCCTCAGCTTTCAAGAGTCCTTCAACTCCCGCGAAAATAACGCGATAGTGGCAGAAATGCTGAGGCCTGGCCTCCTTTGAGTGGCGAGCGCGTTTTAGGGGGCCTAAAAGTCCTTGACGCGTTGGTACCCAAGGGTGCTCCCATCCGTCACTTAAAACCTGTGCACACCCACTCGCCCAGACTTTCTTACACGAAGCTCTTTTTCCTTCGGCTAAAGAGCGAGCTTCGATTATCAGGAAAAAATCGAAAATTCCTACTACGTATACTTATTTTCATATACATCGATTTTCTCAAATTCTAGTAAAGTATAATCTTCCGCGAGTTGTTATAATATCGCGTAATCAAATTCAATGCATATTAAACTATAAAAACCTATTTAGAATGGGACACTATTTATTTCTACAATTGTGAAAATCCAGCGTTTCTATATGGAACAATTAAATTGACAATCTGTTAACTATATCGAAAGTATACGATTATCACAAATTTCTACGCATACTTATTTTCATACGCATCGATTTTCTCAAATTCTAGTAAAGTATAATCTTCCGCGAGTTGTTATAATATCGCATAATCGAATTCAATGCATATTAAACTATAAAAACCTATTTAGAATGGGACACTATTTATTTCTACAATTGTGAAAATCCAACGTTTCTGTATGGAACAGTTAAATTGACAATCTGTTAACTATATCGAAAGTATACGATTATCACAAATTTCTACGCATACTTATTTTCATATGCATCGATTTTCTCAAATTCTAGTAAAGTATAATCTTCCGCGAGTTGTTATAATATCGCATAATCGAATTCAATGCATATTAAACTATAAAAACCTATTTAGAATGGGACACTATTTATTTCTACAATTGTGAAAATCCAGCGTTTCTATATGCAACAGTTAAATTGACAATCTGTTAACTATATCGAAAGTATACGATTATCACAAATTTCTACGCATACTTATTTTCATATGCATCGATTTTCTCAAATTCTAGTAAAGTATAATCTTCCGCGAGTTGTTATAATATCGCATAATCGAATTCAATGCATATTAAACTATAAAAACCTATTTAGAATGGGACACTATTTATTTCTACAATTGTGAAAATCCAACGTTTCTGTATGGAACAGTTAAATTGACAATCTGTTAACTATATCGAAAGTATACGATTATCACAAAGTTCTACGCATACTTATTTTCATATGCATCGATTTTCTCAAATTCTAGTAAAGTATAATCTTCCGCGAGTTGTTATAATATCGCATAATCGAATTCAATGCATATTAAACTATAAAAATCTATTTAGAATGGGACACTATTTATTTCTACAATTGTGAAAATCCAACGTTTCTGTATGGAACAGTTAAATTGACAATCTGTTAACTATATCGAAGGTATACGATTATCACAAATTTCTTGGATCGCAGGGGTATCGGTCCGGGCTGCCGGCTTCAGTAACCAAGCAGAATAACAGGCGGACTATTGGGAGCTCGCGCGGCGGACTGAGCAAACTACTCGCTGTAAATGAGTCAGTAGGTTTGAATGGATCCGAGGCGAACTTCCCGAGTGCACGGAGTTAAGTAATATTCCAAACAGCGCGATTCTCTCGGTTGCCGGCTGCTGGCGTTGCTGCTCGTCGGTTGAATGTAAGCGTGTATATATATGTATATATATATATGCATGTGTATAAAGCGTCTCAGCCTCTTCGTCGGCGGTACACGGTTTCGAAGAATGGGATCGTCACGCGGGGATGGATTATAAGACAGGCGAGCGGTAGTATAATGAAATCTGTTGCTTCGTTAGAAACGGGTTACGTTAATGCCTCTTCCGCCTCCTCTCTTCTTTTTTAATCCAGAGAATACGCTACGTATTTTAGGGGATCACTTTCTGTCGAGAAACCTTCCGTTCTCTCTCTTCTAACTCTTCAACTAGTCTTCTGAATACTTTTCTACTTTACAATCCCTCGGGTTTGCGGGATTCTTTTTATTATTATTTTTAATCTAGGACTCCTTTTTTGCAAGCATTAGAAGAACGAGTGGCGAAAGAGACTTTTTTACGATTGACCGGCTTTACGAGGCCAGCGAGCAAAGGGTGATCGAATTTGACTATCTTCATTATGATCGAGTGCGTGCTCGAAGTAGTTAGCTTCGAGCTTCCAATGACGACGGAGAGGGGGAAGGGGAGGGGGGGGGGCGCAAATGGTAACGATCGGGGGCATTGCCGATCGTCGAGCGCTTTGGAAAACCCTCGAGTTCGCCGAGAGCGCTGGGCAAACCTTTGCATTGCCGCTCCTGGGTCGAGAGACAGTCGGACGCAGGAAGCTTCCACCTCACTCGAAATGGCAATACGTGTGTACGTGTGCGTCGATATGTGCGAATTGCCATTCAATCAAACAATTCCGCACAATGGATGTAGACACTTGTCCTTCCGGGACACGGTTCCTTTGCCAGTAACCCCTATTTGCTGACTTTGTCAGCCATCCTTCAGTGGCTGACTGGACTCTTCGCATCCCTGAATTTCACCGCACGGCGCCGTCGCCCTTCAACCTTCTCGACACATGTCCTCAAAAGCCTTGTGATAAATTTCGCACGAAAAAACCTGACAGAGTATTAGTGGAATTCTTCTCATTATACACCGTAAAGCCAACAGTACTATTTACGATGCTATCGAATCACCGTCCCTGTTCCAAGTCATGGACTTAATTACCGTTATAATTAAGGTTGCGTCGTTCTGGGATTTTTCCTGTGCAATTTGGCCGCGCAGTAAACGAGCGAGCCCTAAGAATTTATCAGACAAGCTACACTGAAACAAGTAGCTCCAACTAATTGTAATTCTTCCTTCATTTTCAATTGCGAAAAACAGTTTTGTTCGCTAGCTTTTCCTTCGTACGTGATCACTTTGTTAGTGTCTGAAAAAGAGGGAGAAGTAATGTGAGTTTGCGGATCAGTCAAGTGAAATTTAGCCGTCGTTTGCGCGTTGAATCAGTGCTGCCTGTTATCTGCCGGTAGTAAGCGTAAGCGGTGAACAGATCGGCGCGAAGATCGGTTGCGAACAAAGGGCGCCGGTAGCCAATTAGAACACGGCTGACTGCTTACGAAGGGAGAGCCTCCTATCGGGCCCTATTATTTATCAATCGTTGAACATTGTGCGTGCGCCACAAATCGAGATATAATTCCTGGGGGATGACAGAGCTTCGAGCCGAAGAGAAAACGCTCCGAGCAGCGAGCAGTAACGCTCTCCTATCTTTCCGCGTGGAAGAACGCGACGAAGGAAACGCGTTAGCCGCTACTTAGCCTAACGAGAATATAATCGATGATGTACTGCCGGTTGGGTTAATCATGCGCGAAGATAAAACCTTCCTCTTTATCTCTGAGGCGATGTCTCTGCCAAGCTACTCCGAGAATCTAACCCTCGTCGACTTCTCGGCAATGCCAGCATCCCTCAGGATCAACGAACACGACGGACCGTTGGGAATGCTCATTATATCTCTAGAAAAATTTGCCTGCCCTACCGTTTTATTAAATGAGTTATTAATTACTATAATCAAAACTCGATATTTATATCTGCATTTTTTAAGTTTTGCTTTAAGTAAAGTACGAGGAAAGGAGCAGATTTTTATGATTAAGATTGACGCGGAGAAAGAAAAAAGGGAGACGTGTAAGTTTTCTTAAGCGAGTTTTACCGGCGATTTTACGATGTCTTCGAGTACAAAATACTTCCGACTTCCACTTCCTCGCAGCTGTGCGGTTTTGTCCTCGGCTTCACTCTCTAGCACGGAGAATACTTACGGCGCAACCGAGCTTGTTTGCACTTCGTGGGCTTAACGGAAATAGTTTCCCCGATGGCGTTTTCCCCTGCTCGCACGAGCACGCACTACTAGATTAGGCACGCGCTCGCGGCCTTCGACTTTCCTTGGGGCGCGTTTTCTTCGATGCCAATCAATTGATTCCGCGTGCAGACTCGTCTGGCTCGTAGCTATCCGAGGAGTCTCTAGCGTTCCATTTTCCGGTATGTTTCCGAGGCGCCGTCGGATCGACGACATTACCGTTGGAAATCAATGTCGGAGTCCGTCTCTCTTTTCCTTCGTATCACACAGACGAAAACGCATTTCCCCAATACAGATATTCGTAGCTTCAATCTCGTTTATGGATTTGCGCTGGAAAAGTGAAAGAGAGGCGGCGAAGAGAGGGTGGTGGGCGCCGAAAATTATTGACGGTACAAAGCGACAGAGTGTCACGTGGCCACGCAAGTTATTTGTTCCTGGCATAGCTCCAACACGAGGATGCCCGTTGCGCTCTCGCTCACGGACTTACGGCCTCTCTGAAGCTGGCGTCATTGCCATTTGTTCTGTCGCCTCTATTCCCTGCTCTCCCTTTCCCATTCCCTCCATTCGCTTCCACTAGCTATCTTGAAAAACTGCCGTTGAAATATGTTATTGCTCGAAGAATTCACCGTCCCTCTCCAATAAAGCTTGTCGAGCCTGACAGAAAGACGATCCTTTCCTCGCATTCACTCATAAGATTCGTTTCGTTCTCTATCTCGAGTTTCTCACATTCGCCGAGAAGTTTGAAATCGTACTGTTAAATGTTTCGATTCCAGCTACGCTTTCAACGGGTGTGTCTGGATAGCATAGCTCGAGGCGAGCAAGCCGACGACGAGGACGACGACGATCCTTAGGACGTCTGCAAAATTTTGCGAGACAGGACGGGATTGTGTCGGACGTCGGCGCGCGTTTCTAGGTCGCGGACGCATTCTTATTTCAAGGAAACGCGGGATTACGGGGTCGTCTGCATCCATCCGTCGTCGTCCCTTTTGAATAGTGGTGCAATTGTGTTGCGTCCTCGATTCATACGCGCATCCTCCACTAGTCTATCCTTCTAACTCTTCTCGCTTGGTGGTTCAAAGAATTTAACGAGGTCCAAGGACACCGATCTAACAGAGAGGAATAGAAGATTTCGTTGGAGAGGCTTGCGTCTCGTACGTGTAGTTATTCCTGGACCGGTAATTCACGGCCGCTATCTGTTGGCCGGAGGAGATCTAATAGGTGTACTAGGAGAGAGGAGTACGTGCTAACCGGATGGCCGGGCATCGGCTGATTATGGATTACCTCGACGCCGGATGACATTCACTGGCGGAGATAGGCTGCGACTAGATGTCCGGGCACATGTAATATCCACGGCAAGGGCCGAGTCACTCTCCTAGTGTAGCGATGTGTACGCCTGTAAGCTCTTCTCAGCACCCGATAGATTCCACTAGTGCGCTACTAACAGGCAAACCGCGCCCCTACGCCTCATTTCTCTCTGTGACAGGTGCTAGACTTGCTTCTTAGGAGAACCCATCCCGTCACACGCTTTTCCTTCGGCCTCTTGGAAAGTGCTGCTAAATTAACCGCGCGAACTAAGCCGCCCATTTGTTCCGGTGATCGTTAATGTCAATGCTTCGTGTTCCTGGTGTAAGAGAACCCCTTGAAACACTTTCGTGTCTGGTGTTACTTGTAATCGTATAAGTATACGTAATTGTTGGTTACACTGATCCTAGCGAATGATACTGTTAATTATAGATAGTTTAACCAGTGATATTTGAATAGGCTCTGTTTAATTAAATTGTTACTGGTAGATGATGGGTTCGATAGATATCACCCGGTTTCCAGATTATGCACGACAGATTGGCTTCGATTTTGCACATGACGTGCTGGCGATCGCCGCTCGTGATATACCACCACTGCGAACGCATCGACCTGCAAGCGTCTATCGATTGCTCTCCTGCAACAATGCAACGTGTCCTGGACCGCTCACAATAAGCCGGAAGTCTATCGCTAAGCGTCACGGATGTCTGCACGGGGGGCGGACAAGAAGCTCGGGAAAAGAATATAGCTCCTCTCCTGGGAGAATAGTCGGAGACTGACGTTCCAGATTCCAGACTGCATTTTAATGGTTCGCCCTTTTCAATTGTCCCGATAATCCAGCTTGATGGCCCGAGTGATTAGTGGCAGGAAATATTTTCATACTTCCACCGAGTCTCTTCGTTACAATTTCGTCGACTTCCTCATGGTAAATTGTGTACGTGATATTTTCACGACCCTCTTTCCTAAGCTTCTCTCGCTCTTTTTTTTTCTTCTTTTTTTTTTATTTCGGGAGAGGAAAAAGTGTATCGATCTGCTAACGAGAAGTGCGGAATGGGCGTTGCAGGATTTCGATGCGGCCATGCACACACTTCTGCACGCTGAGAGAGAGAAAGAGAGAGAGAGAGAGAGGGAAAAGCAGAGAAGAGAGAATAAGACAGAGAGATTGGTCTCGCAGCCTTAATTAAGCCGGGACGCCAAAATCGATAGGCCCTTTAAAAATTTCCTTTCTCCGACGGCCGAATAATTGGTGCCATTCTTCTTTAATTCAATTACATCGCTCGCGAGGCCGGTAACGAGCCGTATTAAAAAAATGCTTGAATAATTCAGAGCCCCGGCACCTTTCACGCTAGCTCGCTCGCTCGCTAGCTAGCTCTCTTTTACTAACACCAATGCTTTTCACGCCCGAATTTTGTCCAGTGACAATAGCCGCTCGCCCTGATCCTCACTATCGACCACCACCACCACCACCACCACCCCCTTCTTCCTACGTTCTTTTTCAACGCCACCTAATAGGTGTACCGAGAAAATAATTCAGACACGCGCCACTGAAATTAGCGGCTGTTAATCGAAATGGAATTAGCGAATTGCGGGATTATCGGCTCATTCCTGAAGTGATACGATGTTGATTTCATCAACTCATGCGTAAGCACCGGATAAGTGATACTCCGATTCGTAGTATTCCAGATGCTAATAATGTTTTACCATTTTATTCTGATTGAATTAATTCAATATTTTAACTCGCATATATAATTATGTGGGTAAAGTAGTTTTATGCTTTTTAACACTAAACTGTTA
Source organism: Ectemnius cavifrons (assembly GCA_964023945.1). Lineage (NCBI taxonomy): Eukaryota > Metazoa > Arthropoda > Insecta > Hymenoptera > Crabronidae > Ectemnius > Ectemnius cavifrons. The sequence continues at coordinate 6,256,375 of OZ030382.1, forward strand.
TTTGACATTGTCTTTTGACCCGTTATGAAGTAAACGTTGATTTTTAGAAAGAAATTCTTAATTTAATTATACAAAAAAACGATTTTAAAGTAAATTTTGAAAGAGGTTATTTGACCGCGTTTGGTACATTTAGTATTAAATAGATATTTACTTGATCGAAGATATTCGATTCCTCATTGAATATTTTGATTAGCGTGAATATATAGGAGGCGTGTGTATATTAATTCTAATATATATAGTACGAAGGTAGTTGTAATGCAAGGATCAGGACACAGGAATTTGCGGCTGGTTAAGCTGACCATCGGGTTAATCGGGCATACTCGAAGGCCGTCTGGAGCAGTTGTGTTGCTGTTTGCCACGCGATTATCGAACCGGCCGACTCGGCTGCCGGATGGCCGCGATTGCTCATAGCAATCGAAAGATTGCGAGAAAAGCCCTGCCAAGAAAGCGAACTATCGACGAAAGGAAGCCAGCCAGGCCAGCCGCCTGGCGTTGACTTCGCGAATGGGAATACGGGTCACCGGGTAGCTATATTCCACGGAGAAATAATACCCCGTCCATTCTTGGCCGATCCAGTTGAACTCTGATACGAAACTTACCACTGTAACTAGTCTACCAATCAAGCGTATATTGCTAACTATTCGTTCAGTTCCACGCGAATTTTTTTCTAGTTCTATTATAAAAAGTAGAAGAATCGATTTTTAAAATACAGATCAATCGGGTCTGAAAGAAATTCGTGAAAAGAACGCTCAGATTTGGCAGACTTAAAGTCAGTGTTTATATCGGGCGATTGGTTCCAATAGATAGGAAACAAGCAGGGAACTCCTGGGAATGAAAGAAGTCGAAGGATTGTCGTAATTTAAGACACTCCGACGGCAAGAATTAGAATCGTATATCTTCCGTAAGGCGTAAAGCATTTCTTCCGACGGATCCTAATGGAAAGTAGGCGCTTTAGTAGCGGATTAATCTTCCACTATAGTCGCCTGATATCTTCGCTCTTGCACTTGGCATGCTAACGTTTCCTTCGAGTGGACACGTACGCTCTTTATGATCCTGTGTTCCAATCGATGGACGAGTCTCGTTTCGAGGAGAGAGAGAGAGATACGCAGGATATTAGGGCCACCGTGCGGAATAAAAGTATCAGGTGAACGTGCGTAAATGAACGGGAGGGTAGAGTTTCGCTGACACGACAAGTTGGATAGCGTTCAATGCCAATTTAAGGATCCTCTCTGACGCACCCGAGTAACTCTGCGCGCAGTCTCTATGTGTGTCGACGAGTGCGAACGAGCTAGTGAGCAGCGGAAGTGCAAATTGGTGGAGAGTGTTTCAAAGCGGAAAGCATCGAGCACCGAGATATATTCGATGCGCGAACGATAGCACCTGCCAGACAGAGTGTTCGCGATGTTGAGTTAGCCGATGTCCCAACCACGCCTTCTGGAATTGGAACCGATCTCTTCGCCGAATATTAATAAATAAATAAGGCCGAGGTTAACCAGTTGAATCTGGCAGTCGCATGTAAAAAGGAAACATCGACTTGGTTGTGAAAAGTAGCACGCACCACCAATGAAGTAACCACGAGTAAAATTATATCTGTCGGTGATGCGTGGGTTTCTTATACTTATCTGAAATTTGTCAAGCTTTCAGAATCAATGACAAAAAATAATATTGAATTCATATTCAAGTACATTTAAAGAGGCGAAGGAAAGAACAAAAAGAGAAACGTGCAGCTTTTTAGTTAATTATCAAAAGGTCTATTCATTAGAGATCGGCACTCATCATCATTCATTTTCCTAGATAGAAAAAAGTAGAGAGTTCGGCATAAAGAAGAGGCGTTCAATTTTTACCGGGAGAAATGTTTGGATACAATTTTATGCCGGCGTGGAGGGTCGTCGTGGCGCAGGTGCTCGTTTTTCTCAAGTGGTCCGTATCCGGCCTAACTTATATTAACTTCCCGCCCCCTCCCTGCCTTTCCACCTCCGGGCGAAGTGCACTCGCGGACGGTCGAAGCTTTTCGCTAGATTAATTTCAGAAGGCAGCCGATATAAATTTCTTCGCTCTATGAAGCAAACCAAGCGAGCTACGATGATCGCAAGCACTCATAAACCAACGTTACGTAACAATTTAAGAACGCAATATCCTCTTCCGTGGACCTTGCTAATAATGGTCCCTCAAGTTTAAGGATAAACTAAGGTACTTCCTGTCCCGAATATTTTCCAGGTCGCATTAAATTCTTATAATGATTGCATCGACTGATTTTCGTGTGGAAGATGTAGAAACTAATTCTACGTAGATCAAATTCTGCCAAGTTTATTAAGATACTTAACCTGATTTCGAAGGCTTGTGGTAATGTTAGTAGTTTATGGGCGGCACTCCAAAATGTAGACAGGTGATACCAAAGGCAGAGAACTCGTTTGCTAATCATCGTTTTGCTGGTATGAATACCCACAAGTATCCTTAGGCGAAAGATCGTGAAAGGGACGTTTGCTATTAGTTTGGAGTTCACTCGCTTATGAACACCACTCTCCTATTCTACTGGCGCGCTTGTTGTATTGCTGTACTACTTGGAAGTACAAGCGAAGGTTACGAGTATAATTTACAAGTATTATGTGATAGTTCTCGCGAAATTAGGAATATTGTTTGTAAATCCTTCATTTGCACGGAAACAAAGTGATTTCTTTCAAAAAGAATTCGATTAGTTGAAAAAGAAAATCTGATTCTGATGAAATGAAGCAATGTTTTATTCTACTGGCGTGCTTGTTGTATTGTTGCACTACTTGGAAGTACAAGCGAAGGTTGCGAGTATAATTTACAAGTATTATTATATGATAGTTGTGGTAAAATTAGAAATATCGTTGGTAAATGGTTCATTCGCACGGAAACAAAGGGATTTTCTCTGAAAAAGAATTCGACCAGTTGAACAAGAAAATCTGATTCCGATGAAATGGAGCAATGGAAGATGTGGCGGTTGGCTGGATTGGTCGGTGCGATTATTTGGGTTTCATGTCCCTCCGCTTTTTCCAACTTTCAGGCTCCTTCGTGCGGTGACGTTTTTTTCCACGGCGATGACCTCTGCCGCTCTCTCCCTGGCGAATTACACGCTTGTCGGGCGCAGCGTGCGCGAGAACACCGGCTCTCACGATTTTTCCTCCGGCGAACGAGGCCCTCGCTTGCACGACTGCTCTTGGACCCCCTCAATCGTTTGCCTTGGATTTATGGCGAGCGTGAAACTGATCGCAGAAAAATATCTGCGCGCCTACCAAAACTCGAATATCCTGAATTATATTAATGTCGAATTAAAATTCACCTACTTTGCAATCTGCGAATCTACCACGTGAAATTCTACTCCTGCAATCCAAGGATTTGGCAGGCTTACCATCATGAAAGAGATTTCCAGTTAAAGAGGTCGAAGTTTTCCAAGTGTCAGGAGGATGCGTCCTCATATCCTGGAGATTCTCCAAGCCGCTGATACGTGTGGGTGACTTAACGCGTGGAATTGCATACCACTCACTCTCAAAGACGCCGCAAGCACATTTAATTTGGGGCGGACGTGCATCGTTGTTGCGCTTTCCGCTTCTGATAGAAGCGAACTCGGAGGGTGCGCAGGAAAAACTTGAAGTTAGACGGGCGAGGGTGGGCGCGCGCGAGGAATTCTGGGTAGAAAAGGGAGCGGCATCGCGAGATTAAAGACGTCTGGAGGAGACAATCTTTTAAAATAACCACGTCGCCCGCATATAATTCGCGTGGAGGCCGGAAGGAATGTAGCGGCGCTTCTCTCTCGTCTTGCAGCATCCGCTCTCGCGGTCCCGGGATTAAAATGCCGGTGCCGGATGGTTCGGTCGCGAGGAGTATCTCGAGCAGAAAAAAAGAAACATAGAAAGAGTCGAGCACGAACCTTGAATAAAAATGACTTTTTTTTCTCTCCTGCCACGCTGTATCCGTCGCTATCAGGCGAAACTTGTTGTTCGCGTGTTCTCCGCCGCTTAAAATCATGCTGCTCCGTCATTATGACAAAAGCGCGCTTTTCGACGGACACTATGCGCGCACGTCCCAGATAACTTTCTGTTTCCTGGAACCGAAAAACTTTCTCCCTTTTTTTCTACGACAGCCGTCGTAAATTCGCCCGGCGTCACGCCGAGTGATACGAATGTTTTTTTTCCCCCCAATTCCATCGGTAACACTGCTTTTTTTCACTTGATACAGCACTGGTTTACTTTCCAATGTGCAAACGATAATATCACCTTATTCATTTCGTCACTGTCACCATTAACTGTACTAGAATTAATTCAACTAGTATTTTTAGGTTAACACGACTCGTTAAAGTATCTAGATCGCGTGTATTCAAATGTAACGGCACGCTAATGAACATTACTACTGGCTTGTGGAAAGGAAGGAAGTCCAGGATGGAAGTAAGGCTAGATGGTAAAAACGATGCGGTTCTTTGAGTAGCATTCACGGAGAGAGAGAGAGAGAGAGAGAGAGGGAGAATCTAGAAATTTTCATTAGCCGCGACTGTAATTTCCCAGCCAGTGCTAACTATAGGGTATCTCGAAATGGGCCCTTAGCGCCGTAACCCATTTTTCGCGTCGCCAGGCGTATCTTGTCCCTCTTTTCTTCCACCCTTTTTCCAGTCCTGTGAAGCCTCTCTCTTTTTTTTTTTCCTTTCCTTGCCGCCGCTCCGTCATCCACCTCCTCGTTGCATTCGCTCGACCATTACGCTCGCCATTCACGGATCGAAACGCGGGAGGGGGAACGAGAAGAGTAATTAACTTCATCTCACTTCCTCACAGAAAAAGAACGAGCTAGCAAGCGAGGAAAGAGGAGGAGAAGCCAGAGGAGAGTCGCATTGTGCGAATGGCAAGGGTGGGAAAATAACGCGCGGTGCCGAGCGAACTTATTTTCATTAGTAACAACGAAATAGGCCGCGGTCTAGCGAATGAGCAGCGGTGTCTGTCGACATCCAGCAAGCTGACCTAAATACGAGAAAGAGAGGGAGAGAGAGGGTGCGCACTGTGTGTTAGCAACCTGTAGTTTCTCGCCCGAAGAATTAAGCCGCGCCAGGATTATCATCTTATCCATATTAATCTCGCTGACGGTGGAAAGCGATTTCCGAGAACGAGGGAATGAGAAATATGGACATATGTATCGCTCGCTGGCCATGAATTCCAAGAGCTTTCTCTCGAACTAGAAGCTTTCGACTTGCGAGTAACACGCTGCCTACTCCAACTTCTTACGGTGCTCCATTATAAAGCAATAATAACGGAACGTCACTGATTTCCTTCGGACGCAACTGTTGCCTCAATAAAACCACGCGCGATAGTACACTCCAGCGAACTAACTCCGAAACGCTTCTCCACCCCTGCTCTCCTCCATTTTCCAAGCTAAAGCTCTTTTTACGGTTCCGCAAACTCCGCTCGGACCTGCCAACTGTTCCCAAGCTGTACTTTGGTAGCACGTCCGCTCGCATACGAGCCCATTCTCCTAACAAATCCGCGCAGCAGCCTCCTCTCCAGCTTAATACTAATATTCCAAACTAACTAAGTGGATATCTCTCAAAAAGGATATTAATTTCATAACAACAGACTTCTCGATTTTACATAGAAAGAAATTACATTGACAAAGTTAATACCATTATATTCCTTCAATATAATTACACTTTATTTCAACGTTGGTAATCAGTGGAAGGTAAAAGCTCGTTTTAATGAAACCACGAATTTAAATGAAACATGCAAAACCAGTAGTAAATCAAAAAGGAAGCTTCCTGCTAGAGGGCGGACAGAGTCTGCGTATTATCCTCGCGCGCCACTTTCTCAATCCAGGCTAGCGCACGACTCTCATCCGCGTGGAAGCAATGTAAGCTCGTTCTACGAAGAGGCAAGCCGCGAAACAGACATGTTCTACCTTAGCCAGCTATACTGCATACTTTGAATCTCCTCGACAGCTGCACGTTGCAGTACACGTCGCCATCTTCTATCCTACCGTTGACTCCTCCATCTCGAATGTTCTATACTGGTAAGTTGGTGTGTGTGTGTGTGTGTGTGTGTGTATGTATGTTGAAGAAGAGAATCCAGGTTGTATAGGTTGGCTAGGAGAAAGCCTGGCCAAGGTGGTTTACGGCGAGTTGCGCCTCAGGTATAGTAGATGCATGTTTATTGCTGCATTAGTGCCGCAGCACCCGTTGGATAAAGCCTTGGCTAGGATTCATCCCTCCAAGGTTTACCAAGGGATTTCCTACCCTCCCGCAAAATATCCCTTGTACCAGGGATCCGCTACTCCTGTTTTCGCATTACCAACCGCGTCTGCCAATCCCACTCGCCTATGTGTCTGCGTATGTGTGTGTGTATACTTCTCACACGTGGATTTCGTGGAAAGGAGTCTGTTGAATCTTGAGATTGTAAATCGAAGATGAAGGCGAGGAAGAGAAATGATCGCGTTGAGAGGATGCAATAAAGCGAACGTTGATTTGTTGTATCGATGATTTGAAATGATAGAGTTATGAAATGATATGTAGGAAATCGAGAGAGAGAGAGAGAGTGAGAGAGTATTGATAAATTTCGTTGGAATGTAAATGATGTTTAACATCATTCTCGAGTGCTTCTGCTTTCGATGGGTTCTAGTAGCAGTCTACTTGTTCAATGTAACATCGGCTGTATGATGGAAATTAGTTTAGAAGCCTTTTCACTTGCCATTTTATCGATAAACATTCAATAACCATTACCATCTCTATCTATCTCTCTTTTTCTCTTTCGTCCTTGCCTCTACTGTCGCCCGAAAAGCGCACGTGACTGACATTAAACCGATTCATTAAAGGGCCCACCGAGCGGTTCATCGAGAGCGCTTTTACTTTAGCTCTCTCGTGCGGCTTTCCAACGAGTACGTACTCAGTTTTCGACAAATAGCCGGCTTAATTTCGAAAGCACTGCCCGTTTCCGTGTACGCGTTGCGATGGGAGGAGAGAAGGGTTGTAGCCAACCGCTCGTAAATTCCAACCAACGCCAGTGGAACACATACATATGTAGACGACTGCTCTTTCATTGTCGCAACATCATTGCAACAAGCATCGAATGAAATTTCAAGATAAACGTAGTTAGCGTTCGATCGAAATATTCTCCTACCCCTTCAATTTCTCAAGGCAGAATATTCTTGTTAGTGAGCGAGATATTCTTGTAAATCGTGTTGCTAGTTCCGCCAAGTGGAAAGGCAAGGCAATTTCCGGGTCAGAAAAGCGAGAGCAGCGCGCTTACCGCGGTGAATGCATCAACGCCAATTATAAATGTAGCGTGTCATTATGACTTAGTATTTTCGCTGCATCCAGTGCGGCATTCTAGAACGAGAAGCGAGTATATTCCACTACTAATAATATACTCTAGAGACTTCAGTAAGATGTCGAGGCATGGTACATCTTTTCCATTGAGACATCGGTTGGTGAAGTACGCTAGGGAAAAGCCTGTTTATTTTCGTACGACAGGAATCTCCGCGATCTCGATTGGCGCCCTGACATTTCCGGTCAAGTCGAAATGCACGTCAGAGTAACATGCATGAGAGAGGGAGGAGAGAACGGTCCGTTGGGTATATTAATCCGTAATGGCGAAACGATTAGTCAGACCTCCCAACGGAGGCCCCTTCCGAGAGAGCGCAGTGCGCTGACAGTCGCACGCGCGACCTGCACATGATTAATAATCATAGCCCGGCCGTCGTTATCGGCGCGAATGTTATCGCTGTCTTCCGCCGGGCGTGTGCTGCCCTGTGCACTTTTGCGCGAATGCACACACCCTACTCCCACTTCGAGCACCAACTGCAACGCGCATACACACACATACATACACCAGCCACTCACAGTCGCAAACTAATCCCAAGCGAGAGCGAATTCCTACCGGGCACTATGGCCTCGACGTTGCTCCGGCTAGTTGGACGAATTCCACTATCATCATACCAGACGCTTTCATCCCGAGCATCTCCGCACCTGACCTCCTACATCCCCCATTGCAATTTATAGGCGGCTGCGTTAAAAGGTTTTTAGTGGTAGTAAGTCGTTATTTGAAAAGGTTATAGTTTTAATGTAATAACATTGATGAATCAGTAAGTGTTTAATTCTTTAAATTATATAATCCTTTTATTTCAACATCAGAAATAATTCCTGAAAATAGATGCTTAATAAGTACTTATATATTTCAATTAAACATTACTTTCTTCAATTCCAAACTATAACACTCTTAATACATGGTTTAACACAAACCCGAGCACTTCGTAGAATGCTAATTTCCAAGGATTTCAAACAGTACTCTGAACCTTCGGAATCACTTGGAAACCACGAAGCAACCTGTGTGGCGAAACAGGTGGCGGAAGAGGAACGGGTTAAAAGTTGCGAGCGGAAATTCCTTTTTTCCATAAGAGGGGGGGGCGGCGCGGTTCGTGAGTCGTTGATGCGTGCGACATGGATGCTGGTTACCAGCGCGTAGGAGCGTCGACGAGGATGAGGATGCGACACGTGTGCGAGCCGCATCGTTCCCCTATCACGTATCTCGGCAGCGCGCCGCCAAGGGGATGAATTATACTCGTTGTCTCGTGCACTCTGCACAACCCCCGCCGACACTGACACCGGACTCGTCCTGTCCGCTGGCTGCTGCTGCTGGTCGCCACCCTCTGCCGCTGACACTGTCATCCATAACACGCTTGCCAGCAGAGAGCTATCCACGCTGAGTTGACGCATGCACTCGCTGCTCTTTTTTTCGTGGCGAGCGCCTCTTACTAACACTCACGCGTTTTCAGTATCGTTGAGAATATACGCATGTGAATATGTGAGAAGAGGTTGGATGATCGATGCTTCCTTTAGCTGTTTTTATCGGTTGGAAACTGGCTTCACGCGTCTTTCGAAAAGTACCGCTTACCACCACTTGGGAGACTGGTGAGAAAAGTTATTGATTTGTTGTTCGAATGAATAATGGTTCAGTTTGAAATTTCGTATTGTTTATGCTTGTAATATTTATCATTGTTGAATAAGAAAAAGGTTTTAGGTTTTTTGTCTTGTATAACATCCCTAAAGGGATAAGGGATGATTCTCAAGGATTCACTGGAATCGAATTTGAGTGGGTTAACAATAAATGGTCGAATGCAGTTATTCAAAGCTTTGTCTCGAAGATTGTTTCGATATAATGGGAAACGTTTACTGGTAGGAACGGAGCGCGAAGCTCGCAGGTCGGAAATAATATTGCTGATTAAACGGCAGACAGCGAAGGATAAAGAGACGCAGTGCGGAAAGCGAGATGGAAATCCTTGAAGGGCAGACTGTGTGGGCGCAGAGAACACCGGAGAGGGTGAGATGCCGGTCGAACGCGCAGTCGAGAGCCAGGAATATCTGAGCTCCGGTGCGCTAATTAATTGGTCCGTAAATTAGCAGGCAACAATGCTTCGCTAGTCTCCGCATCCCAGCACAGGCGAATCACGGTATTGCCGGCACGCGTTACGAACGCTACCGGCCAACGTAAGAATATGCGTGATCTATGCGGTATTCCAACCAACCCTCGCGTTCACCGCCGAATCACCCCTGCCGTTTCACTATTCAACTTGAACCTTTCTTTGCACCACCGATAACACCCTCTAACTTGCTGCTAACTTTCCTGGTAATAATACGTTTTACCATGTGAATTTACCTGATGTTTATTGGCTTTACCAATGAGTGCAATATTGGCATTTGTATTTCTCATTGTTTGTAATAATCTCTGGCAGGAAAAAGCTTTCTTAATTTTGTCAACAATTCCCAAGGTTTTAGTAAGGAAAAGAAAAAATGTAAGTTAGAGATAAGTATTCTTATGCGATGGTAAGCTTGAGAAATACTCTGATAAATCCATGACAAACAATAGGGAAAGAATAGAGGGAGCCTTTTCTTCCCGTGTCAGCAAGAATTCTCGATTAGATTCCTCGATGCCTCGGGGCTCAAGGTAGTGTGTACCTGTCGCAAGGAAGCAGCTCGTGAAGGGTCGCGAAACGAGTACACCTGTTGCGACAACAGCAGCACTCTTAAGTCACAATCACATTTGACTACCTAACTTTTCAACAAGACTCGGAACATCTTTTCTACTAAAGATACAATAGAATTTACTCCCAAAATGATGGAGACGAATTTTTTCACTCAATTTATCTGACGTGAATGATGTTGCACATTGACTTTAAAGATTACTCAATTTATCATTGTTGCCTGATATGGACGAAGCTTCACACGATTATAGGTGGATATCGGTGAACGTTGCACCGAAGAATAATGTATGCGATATAACGCTGTTCTTCCGAGAAAATTTCAGATGAATAAGACCCTACCATTCACTCGCCTGTAACTTTTGACAGCTTTCTCAGGTAGACTTTGTTCTTTCTTGGCTGGTGTTTTATATTTTCTTGAGAATCGACTTTGTTTTCTTGATATTCCTACGTTGCTTACATGCATTCACTTTTACATTCGTGTTTGGATGACAATTTCAATTATAATTAGTAAATAATCTCATTTTAAATCTAAGATCAATGAAAGCTTCGCCTTCTTTTATTTATATTTGAACGACAGTTGTTTGAATGGTAACATTTCGATCATAATACCCAATTTCTTCTCTTCGCTGGAGTTTTAAATTTAGACTGTCAGGATCAGTTAAAAGCCAACGTCCTTGTCAAAGTGCAGTGGCGCTGGCTCGAATATCAGTCGATAAGAGTGGCGCGATATATCGCGAGCGTTTTGTCGCGGCGGTGGCGGCGGCGGCAGCGGCGCGCTCTATTGACTGGAAATACGATAAACGGCTTGCCACGTAGCCGCTCGTAGCAGGAGCGACGGGTATACATGGGAGATGCGATGAACATTTAATCGCGGTTAACCTGATCGCTCCGAGTGTCATTCATAAAAATTGAGCCGTGAATCGTGGATAGCCGGAAGAAAAAGATCGCTGAAAGAGCGATTGCTCTATCGCTCAACTACCGCTCGTTTATACGCCAACTAGATCAGCTACGTTCGATCTCCGACACATCAGATCATAATCGATCCTGTTATTATTTAAGAGCGTTCTCAACACTGAATCAACTTCGTGCTTGGAATGAGACTTGGATCGAGCAATTCGAGCTATTATAGATATACCTTCACCGACAAAGGGTAGCTTGGGAACGATGGAAAACGCGACAGAAGCTCCTTGACTCGACTCGACTCGCGTCTGCCAGCGACGATCGTTGTCTGGCCATTAGCGAGCACTGCCGGCGCACCTTTTTCTCCCTTTTGCCGCATCTGCCCGTCGTTTTTCGCACAGCAATAGCGCGATGCGAAAGCTCGCCACCACTGCTTCAACCGACAGAGAGAGAGAGAGAGAAAGAGAGGGAGAGAGAGAAAAAGAGAGAAGGGGAGACAGCTTTTTCCTGGTTGCCGCACGCAATTCGTCCCACTGGGATAATGATTTCTCGCATTTCCACAAGCCAGAGGCGCTTCGTTGATCGTTTGACGAATGTATTACTCTCCGGAATGTTCATACACGTCCGACGAAAAAGGGTCCTCTCGCTTCTCTTCTCCTCTTCGAGAAGTGGGAGAAAGAGAGAGATTACTGAGAGGAAGGAAGTTACCGGGAGAAATGTTTGGCACTCGGAAACTCTAACAATTTGATGGGATTAGATGGAGCAGGGTAAAACCGATCGAGCTAATCTCTCGCGCGCGCGCGCGCCATCTCTACGAAGGGGTGGATTTGCATTCTCGGGAATTCGTTTTGGTCGATACACACAGGGCGCACATAGGCGCGGGCAAAAAGGCGAGTGGGATCGAGCGAGTTTCGAGCCGGGGGTTGAAACCAGCTTGTTTCCCCCCCCCGCATAAAAATGTCGCCTCTCGGCATCGACAAATCCGCGTGCTATCGTTTAACCCCAAACGCTCTCACCCTCGAATTTTAGTTCTCTGGTGTTCGCTCGCCGATAGATAATAATTCAACGCTGTATTTCGACGCGCTCTCGATATCTCTCGGTTAGTTGTTTAAAATATCGCAGCTACACTCACTCCTCATTCCCGCACTTTTTAATCTTTCATCTTGACGTCTCTGCGTCTACCGTTTCATTCTCCGTGTTGCGTTGGACGTGTGTTCGTGCGCTGATTTCTCTGCGCCGTGAGATGCCGTCTCCGCTGCCGCTAAATCTGTACCGTGACGGAAATTTTTCTAGTTCGAGACTTTCACAATTTTTCCTTCGATCTCGTTGATGCTCGCAATACGGCGCCTTCGAGGAATGCCACGCCCGAATGACAAATATGTAATATAGTATTTTTCTTCTTCGTTTCTTTGGACTTTTGAAACGATGTCTTTACTTATTGATCAGGCATTGCTTCTGAATATTTCCTCGATGAAATTCATAGTGATAATAAAAGGAATTCTTGAAGAGAGAAGTGTAGAAAGGAACATCGTTCACGGTTTATTCATTTAGCCACGATCTTCGACGAACGTTCCGAGATAAAGCACGAGACTTCGCCATTTCCCTGCTCCGGCAATTGGAAAGGCGGGAGCTATAAGTTGTCGTCCGCATTAAAATTCCTTGCACGCTGCTGGCCAGGTGCAGGTGCTCACCGTATCTTGATTATAGCAAGGATTATTGGCCCTCTTGTTTCGATTCGTTACTCCGCTTGAATTACAAGGCAGACGGTACATTCTACTTGAAGGGAATCACGTTTTCAAACGGTTAATTTACTTAATGAATTAAGTATAATTGTAATAATTAAATCGAATTTGTTTTACGGTTTATTCAATATTCTTTGAGACAATTTAGAATCTATCAATGTGATTTTCTTATTTATCTTTCGCGATCATTTATAGGAAATCGATAATTCTTTGATGATCGCAAGTGGAGCAATGTTAGCTAGCTGGGTTTCCTTGTTTCCTGGCGAGGGAAGCCCCGGAATTACAGGGAATCAATACATACCGGCGGCATGTACCGGCCGCATTCAAGGATCGCGTACACAGGAGCGTAAACGTCTTACTCCGGCGAAATATCGAATTGTGCTCGAGGTCCGAAATTCGCGAGCTGCTTCCGCCGACCAATAATCTCATCTCTCGAATCAGGTTGCATGCGGTTTCAGAATCTACTCTGTTTTCGGTATCCCCACATTTCGCAGGAATTATTTCAGAATAATATTCCGGTAAATCCAAAAACATGGAAATTCTGATCAAGATATACATTTGATTCAATTTCACCGATCTTTTTGATAACAAAGATTTCAGGATAACCTTGAAATTCGATAGATTAGTATTCCTACTGTTTCTTATAATGAAATCCTTGATGAAGATTACTAATAGAATAATCATAGTGAGTGAAACACTGGTGGCAATCGAGGGATCGAGGTACAATGAGTGTTTCTAGCCCTCGACGTACTGCGGCAGCAGTAATCGAAGGGTGGTTCACCTCGCAGCCTATTTCACTGAACTAATTCTCCAGCACCCAAGGGAAAAGCCAAGCGCTTTAAATTGGAATTAGACCTCTCGACACTAAAACAGCTTGCCGAGATAGAGAGAGAGAAAGAGAGAGAGACGCGCGTGTAAGCGAGCAAGCAAGCATGGCCCTCGTAGAAACTATTTTTTAAACGGCAATCGTCACGTTTCATTCACGAGTGAGCCGGTTGATCGTTTAATCGACGAAATAAAGGTATAGCCAGGTTCATCGTGGTGGGATTCTTGTTCAGGGAAAAACTTTTATCCTGCTCGTCCTCTTGCTTTCTCTCTTCTACTATACTTCTATCTCGCTCGACGTTCCACTTGGAAGCCTCGAATTGTAGCGGAGGCCCCCATTGTTCCTCGGCAAGGATGCTCCTCGACGTATTGATTAGTGCTCGACAAATTTCATCCGTAGCCTGCTAGCTAGGTAGTTTAAACCTAGCCTACTCTCTCCTTTACCTGCAAGCTTTCTCCTCTTCGACTGTGTATCAAAAACACTCATTCTCTTTCTTTCTCTTTCTCTCTATCTTCGCAATCTGTCCTCTGCGAGAATCGAGAATCCACTGGTTTTCTCTATAAAACAATACATCCGTACTATCGGTGCAATCGATAACAATGTAACGTTCATCTTTTGCCACGATTCTACAGGCAACTGGGAAATATCGAGTAGCAAATGTATTGGCGCATAGATTTACAGTGCTAATTACTTCACTGGTAAGCCGGCAGAGAAGTCAGTTGGAAGGGGGTTGTTTCGTTTAAACCATTGGCTTTTTCCCGAGGAATGAATCAGTGCGATTCAGTTGCAATTGCCGATTTCCATTGGTGAATACAGTTGCATTGGGAAATCCGATATACTTATACCTCTCTTTAAACTGTGTTTTTGTCCTGAAACACGATGTACCAGCTCGATTAACCGGCGCCTGGTCCCGACAATCCGACGCCGACGCCTGAGCAAAAAACCTTACGTGTACGGTGTTCAGCCGTCGGTAGAACTAGATTCTGGAGGAACTATCGGTTGGCTGAGGCTGCTGTTGTATTATTTGCAGCTACGAAGACTGCGTAGCTCCGATTAACCCCCTTCACTGTTGTGGACACGGCTTCGAAGTTCGAACTGTATACTGCTGGGCTATCGGGGTTTTACTGGAGCCATTTGTTTCCATCAAAATAGCTAGCACTCTCTCTCGTCTCTCTCGTCTCTCTTTCTCTTTTTTTCTCGTTCATTCTAGCTCTGCTTCAGCAGTGAGGGACGCGTTGAAATTCTTGTTATTACGGCAACAGTAATGAACGGGTGAACCTGGAAGTATCGGAACACTGGGAATATTTCCACTTCGATACAGGGAATACTAATTAGTCGATGCAAAGTGGAAGAAAGGCCGCGATAGCAATTACAATTAGGCAGAGAGTGTTAACGAGAACTTGGGAATCGCACTCTGCTCCTCGATCCAATGGATATTTACTGTTTTTCATCGAAGAGGAAGTGAATTGTCCAGTCAGGAATCGCGTGACAGGAGGGGAGTTGCTTCACGTTTTGTTTCACGTAGCGTGTACACTGCGTCAATTGCGCGTGATGAAACTCAAACTGCATACGTAATCCGAGCGAGAGCGAGTAGTACTACCCTTCGCTGGCTTGATTGCGTTGAATCAATTTTAACGCACCTCCACCGAAATTAATAGACTGTCCATCTTTCGCAGTGGATTCTGATTATCCTGGCAGCTAGTAAACGGCATAAATATCTCCGCACGCCCGTCTAATGATATTCGGTTATTGGCAGATTATTGGTAAAATTAGAACGACGATAATAATGCCTTGCTTCGATTATTAATCCTCTGCTGTGAAATATTTTCAATCCAGTAGGGATTCTCTCTCTCTCTTCCCTTCGAGAATCAGACAATCTGTGCGAGATATCGGGCACAGGATATATATCACGCGCGTTTTGTGAAAGGATCACCAAGCTTATTGCCGACGGGATGCATTCTAAATAGGACGGATCCATTGGCGAGCAGCGCATTTAGCACCGCTGGCGAATTACCTTCATCCACCATAGCCTCATGGTGATTAGGGTATTGGTCTGGCACGCGTGTATTCACAATCCGACCTGTCGATTGAAAACTGACTACGCGCCCCTATGCTCATTATCCTTCTCCCACCCATTTCCCTTACTCCTCATTAGTAGGTAGCGCATCAAAAATGTCCACTACTGCTTCACCAATCTAGCCAATTAAACAATCGAGTGTAAATATCAGATGAAAATTACAGCAAAGCTTTGAGTTCTTTCCTTGATCCTCATTAGCAAGTAGCGCATTAAAAATATTTAGTAATACTCTATCAAACTTGGAAATCTGTCCAATTAAACAATCGAGTGTAAATACCAAGTGGAAATTCCGATAGACTTTCCAGCTCTTTCCTTGTTCCTCATTAACACGTAGCGCATTAAAAATATTCACTAATACTTTATTAAACTTCGAAATCTATCCAATTAAACAATCAACTGTAAATATCAGATGAAAATTACAACAAAGCTTCCACCTCTTTCCTTCTTCCTCATTAGCAACTAGCGGATGAAAAATCTCCACTAATACTTCATCAAACTTCGAAATCTACCCAATTAAACAATCGAGTTGTAAATACCAAGTGGAAACTCCGATAGAGCCACTAACCGCTGTTATTTCAATCCAGCGTGGTGCTAGTTAATTCGTAACTAAATGTGTCCGTTGCTGGTCACGTATCGTCAGTCACGTGCAACGATTTCAGGGTAAAAGCAAGAGCGAGCGAGCAAGCGAGCAAGAGAGAGAGAATACCATCCGTAAATCAGCGGGGTGCTCGAATTCTCGCGGTGCTGGCGATTAGCGAGGTTGTATGTGTGTGGGCCGGGATCTCTCTGACATAGCAGGCATCCACCCACACCTTCCACATCATACGTATGTGTGGGGGAGGTGTGGCGGGGGGTGGACTGGGTGGTCGCGACGTCGGTGGTGGCGACGTCGACGTCGTCGTCGTCGTCGGTGGCGGCGGCCGGTGCCACCGGTTGCCACTTTGCGGCGAGCGCACGCGTACTGACGCAACGTTATATCACTCGGGCATCACTTTTGCATAGCGGCAAAGGGAGCCTTGCTCTCTCCCAGCTATGCTTCTCCGCTCGCTCTCTGCCTCAGCGAGAAAGAGCGTCGTCGAGAAGAGGAGAGACGAAGAGAGAGCTTACCGATCCGGCCTCCTCTCCATGTGGCGGGCTGCGCTAGCCGGTGGGGGAAGAGCTCTGCCGTCGCGGCGCGGCACGGCGCCGAGTCGCGAATACCCTCGCCGAGGATATCCCGCTCAGTCGCAAGCCGTACCTCGCCGCGAACAATTATCACACCAACCGTGCTTTTTCATCCCCACTCTATCTCTGTCTCACACTCTCTTTCATACACACACAGATACACACATATATACAGAGACACATTTGCTCTTACTCTCTTTTTCTCTTTCTCTGCATGAGACTCGATAGAGTCCGCTCGGCGTAATCTAGAGTCACTCCGATTGACTCTGACTCTTGATCCGGGATCGACGCACACCAGGAACTGAGTGTTACCCTGTTTTTTTTTCTTTTCATTCGACGTATGGTCCGCCTGCCGTGGGACTTTTTGTCACTCTCTCTGTCTCTCGTTCGTGAGGTACTCTTGTGACTGGTGTGTTACTTTCCAACGAGGCATCCAGTTCAGCTTCCTCCAGCCGCAGTAGCGCCAAGGCTCACCAGTATCTGACGGAGATTCGGCGCGTTGGGAACGTTGGGATAAACTCTACAGCCGACATCAACCGACTCCTCCTGCTGTCTGTCACACACATCTCTTCTATCTTTCTCTGTGGATTTGAGCTCGCAGCCTTCTTTATAAGCAGCTTGGAAATATGAGGTGATTAGCGAATCCTGTCTCTCTCCAGGGGTAAATCCCAAACGCGCGTCTCTCTCTCTCTCTCTCTCTGAGGCCTGGGCCGGTAGCCTTCGCTCGCACACCGGCCTCTGTGTGTGTATGTGTATGTGTGAGAGAGAGAAAGTGCGAGCGAACACGATTGGATGCTGTGTGTTAATGATGATAGAGTAATAGGATAACTGTACAGTCAGGATCTGATCTGCTTTCGGTGCGGACGCTTTCCGAGAGCAAAACCAGATCCCGTAGCTGTCAAGTGATGCGCTCTTGTCGCTTGGTGACGAGAGAGATCCCTGGTTTACAGCTGGCTTCAATTGTACTAGACGATTGCTGCTTTGCGGCTACCGTGACCAATCTAATAAAGCTAGCCGTCCGGCTCGGTGGCTAATCGGGGTCGTAGTCGATGCTTTGTCGAATAGCGTCATCAGCAGCTTTGACGCACAGTCGAAAGACAATTAGCTTGTGCGGTAACCTGGCCTTTCAGACCAGCAACTGATCATACTGCTCGTACTATATTCTCAGAGGGGGGATGATACGCGTTTACTTCCGGCCTAAGCTCTCTCGTCCTTCACCCGGAAAAGGAAATTGAAGAGTATCGGCACACCGCCAACATGTGTATGTGTGTGTGTGTGTGTATGTGCCAAAATCAATAAGTTCGAAGGGTTTACGGGGAGAGAAGGCCGGCGGTACACGCGAAACCTTCCGGCCAAGTCGCGAGCAGATATTCCGGCGGCGTTCCAGTTTGAAACTATGAATCAAATATCGCATCCCATACACCACCCTACTTCCTTCCCACTATTACCATCTTCGATGGTGTGTGTGTGTGTGTGTGTAGACTGTGGCTGGAAAATGCGGGTAGAAACGTTTTGTCGATTGCTCGAGCATTCTCATCGAATTTTCACCGACCAAAAGGAACCAGGCTGACTTGAGTGGTGCCTGACGCGTGCCACTGGTCAGACGTGTGCCATTGAAATCAAATAAACCTACTTTATCACTGCTATTCTCTTGGAGTTCATTTTTTTTACACGTGTTTAATTTAGAAGAGACTAGTTTTTATTGGATTCATTGGGTGAAGAATATTTTTAATGATTTGATCAATCAAGGAATTCGGTATATCGTCTAGAGAAATATTGGTTGCGATCAGTTGACTATTGAATCACGTGTATGCCAACTCAATCAGCTCGTTGCCGCCGCTACCGCTACCGCCGCCACTTTGAATAACAATGCGCCGTCGCTCTTCAATTTTCAATTATTTTCGCGATCCGGCTTATCCGGTCAGAGCGTGTCTATCACGCGCCAGTGCTCTTGCTGCTGCTGCTGCTGCTGCTGCTACTGCTGCTACTGCTGCTACTGGAAGAGAACAAAAGTTGAAGGGGAACTACACCGCCGGCGAAAAAAAGGAACGAACGGATACGCGGATAAGACTGGCCGGAGAACAATGCACGAATTTCGCCGGTTATCTTGGCCGCAGAAATTGCTCGGTTTTATTTGCTCCTCGCTCTCTTTTCTTTCTCTTTTTTTTTTCTTCTCCGCTTTATGGCCGAGCATCCGCCCGGCTGACTGGCTGGCTAGCCGCGGATTTTCGCCCTAGCTAGTAATTTGCAATTATCGATTGCACTCACTTGGCTAACAGCAGCATGGTAGATCGCCGCTTCGAATGCTGAGCGTGAAACGTCGAACTGGCAAATCGTGGCCAAATTAGGTCAGTGTTGCCCGCATCGCCGAAAGTCGATAAGCGATAGGTCGAACCCTGTGTTCCGATCACGATGGTCCGATCTATGATTAATAGAAACATCGATAACACAGCTGTCGTTCATGACAATCACCAGAAACACTGACTGATTCATAAAAATCATCCTTACAACCCGCAAACGGATGTCTGACCAGTCGTATACTTATACTACTTGGAGTTCTACCGCTTGGAATATAGTAACACTTTACTATCGATTTCATCATATTTAAACATATCTTAACGAAATTTTATTCCTCTACATTGATTCGTGAAATATTCCTCGATGATTTTGTTGTTTTAATTCAGTGGTTAAAGATGGTATTTTAATTTGAGGCAGCTGTCGACAGCAGGTACTTTAAACGGGCGTAATTCCACCAAATTGTACTACCCAGCTACGTCATGGCCAATTTTTCTCCTATCCTTATCGTATCATCACTATTGCAGCAGAGAATAGAAAGGCTCGAGATAAAGCGAGCGAACGGTTAAAAAGCTGCTATTAGATGAGAAGTCTTCGGTGAAGATAGCGTACTTGGAAAACTGGATGAGACGTATCGAGCTTCGCGATAAACATGAACTTCCTGAATATCGTCGAACAATAATAAAGGTAACGAGAGAACTACCGTTCTATCCAGCTGATATGACATCAGAAATGAGCGAAACGCACGTTTCACTGTCCTTAATTCGACAGATATCCTCCGACGTAGAACACTAACGAGATTCAAAGCGTACCATTCGCCGGAACCCAGCTTGAATCCTGTGCTGCGCAAATCCCGTTAAAGCCAGACACACGATGAACTACACCGCTCGAGTTTGGACAATTAACCCTTTGCCACTGCTGCTTCTTTCCCTGTGGGATACGCTATCGCTCGCCAGTACCTTCGTACCTTTGACCTGACACAGACTGTATTAACTCTTCGACAGTGAATACGTCCTATAGTAATTCAACAGGACCTTTCACTCCAGTTGATTTGTCATTACAATTTTACTTGATAAATTTTCACTGTACAGGGTGATTCACTTGCCTTTGAATCGCCAATGATGGATATAGGCCGTTGAAAATACTATAATTATATGGTGTTGAGTAGTTTTAATATAACGGAGTATTTACCAAGTCTTTTTCACGCCCGGCATTTATTTATAATATCGAATTGTACCAATAATGGAAATAATTGGAACTCGAGTGTGAAGGGAATGATTAAAAGGCAGGTGAGCCTGTATATTCAGTGAATTATCGAATTTATCGAAGTACATTTTTATCCAGCAATATACATTCAACTGAGTATTTTTCATGGCGGATTAAACGAGTGCTTTCAAAGCTATAACAAAATAGCCTGGTACTGTGAAATGTGCAGTGATACATTATAGCCAGTGGGAAGGCCGTGAATTTATAGAGTAGCGCAGGACCACCCTCCGGGGAGAGGTGATCCTTTGGGAAAGAGTTCGTTCGAACTTCCTCGCAGGTCTGATGAATTGAGGACCACCGATAGTTCGGCCTTGAAACTTTCAATCTCGCAGTGTTTCAATATTAATCCAATAACACGAGATCGATCGAGTAATTATCGTAAAATCGAGGCTATCAGCAACCATCTACATCCATTACTCAATTGTCCTGAATTAATCCAACCGTTTCTCTACCACTCTGTCACAGGGAGCTATTGTTAGCACGTATTGCCGCAGCTAAAAGTCAAAATTCCGTTGGCTCCGACAAAGTTCCTCTCGCACTTTGAATTAGGCTATTCGAATTAGAGAAACGCTAATTCCCAGCAACAAGTTTTCGCACAGCACACGCTTTGCATTCTAGAAGACGTGCGAGTTAGATGGAAATAACGTGCGAAGCCATATCGTGCGTGCTAGATAAAGTAGTGTATATATATATATATATATATATATATACGGAAGTGTAGGCGGCTTCCGGAACTGCGAGTAGTTGAGGTAGAAAAAGCTTCTAATTTCCCAAGGGTGGGTGGGTTTCCGGTGACGGTTTCTCTCTACGATGAGAAGATCTCGCGAGTTGGGAATCCCAATTCTCACGGTGCATCTTAGCATTCCTTGAGTTCGCTACCATTTCATCACACACACACACACACACGCACACTAACACACCCGCGTCACACTAACATATTTAGTTAGTCTCTATTTAGCGGATAAACTCGTTGGGATTTCAAAGCGACGGAAGATGCTGGGATCTCCTGCGGTGTATGAGAGCGGTTTGTTGCGTCGGTTGCGCGATAATTCGATTAGTCGGTGTGGAAAAATGCGAACGTCCTGGGGATCAAAGGGTCTCGCTTAATCCCCCGTAATAGAATTGTGGCCGCCGTGCATACTAGCATCACCACAGCACACACAGAGGCACTCCTAAGGCATCCTCCGAGCGTTACACACATCCACACATGCACGGAGACTCTCCCGTTATATTGCGTAACAATATCGATGACGCCCTCATTAGTGCGATGCTTCGGTCCAAACAACGTTAGAGCTTCTACCAGCTTCAAAAGCAGCGCTCACCTTCTTTCCATAAAAGCGTTTGCGTCCTATCGAACACACACGCATACAGAATGATGTGGTAGACTTGGAATCATGTAAGTAGAATTGGAATCAGCTTTTTGCCATCGGATTCTTCGAAATACTGATATTTGCGTGATTGTTTGAGAAATGCAAAATCGGGGAAATGTTAGTTATGCATCTCAATGAAACTGTTTTATTTTTAATTCTGAATTATATGGTAACTGAATTTATTAATGGCTGGCTATGATTATTAGGATAAATGCTTGTTAGTTTAAATTAATATAATTTAAATAATAAAAGTAAGAATTGAAATTAAGCGTCTTACCACGACGGCGACTTTTGTTATTGAAATTCTATGAATTTAAACTAACAAGCATTTATCCCAATAATCATAGCCCACTTTTTATAAATTCAGTTTACAGAAGTTTGTTACGAGATAAGTTAATATATCTACCATATAATTACGAATAAAACAAAAACAAACAATTATGCAAATCTTGGTATTTCCGATAATTCCATGATAAAAAGCTGATTCCAAGTCTATCGCATCAGCCTGTAACACACTTTTATAACTGTATTGTCTGAAAGGTGTGAAATCGTGTTCGAACGATTTTCCAATTTGACCAGCGGCGGCGGCAGCGGCAACCACCGCGTGATTTATATGCTTCCCAGCGATATATTACAAACAGTCGGCTCTCGCTCGTGAGGAGATACTGTCGGCAAACAGAGACTATTGAATCAAGGAGCGTACGCTTGTTTTGGCGCTGTCGAGAATTTCGAGAGCGATCGCCACCGAGCTTTGCTCTTGCCGTCTGTTTTCATAGCACTCCGCGGCGAAGCGATGCCGAGGGCAACGGTGGCACGCATATAGTTTTCCGATACTTTCGGTGGCCATCGAGCTAGTTGGATTGCAAAGAGGGAAAGAGGAAGAGAGAATGTCCGCCGTCGATATTGCACCTCGATATACATAATAAACGCTAGCGCGCAGGCCACTTCGCCGATCAAGAAAAACGAGCGCACGTGTTTAAGGGATGAAAACAGGCTGGCCTTGCTCGCCGGCTTCTCTATTGAGAACAGCCGGTTAAATTCGTTTGCCTTGTTATAATTTAATTAAGAAGTCCCAGCCGCGTGTAAATATCTTAAAACCGAGGGTAGTGTAATATTTGTGCAACACTAGAACGACATTATTCTTGCGCGCTTGTTCGTTTTCTCGCAAGGTAAAGCTCTTTTTCTTTGATATCTGTGAAATTGTAAAATTGACTTTGCAAGAGAAGAGTGTAAGACTAACGAATGTCGACAGGGTTTGCTTCGTCCCTACTCATAAGGTGCCGCTAGTTTTCGTTCTTCGCTCGTTCGTAAGCGAGTGGAGTGTTTTGTGTGCGATCTTAGCAACTTCTCCAGCCCCGTAAAGTCATCTTTTGAGTTTGCGAAACTCCCTTTGTAAATACGTCGTGCTCGCTGCGAAACTTAACTTGTTTCCTCAAGCCGCGACGGAATCCTACCCGTCAGCAAGCTCTCTCCTCTCTCGGCCTCTCCATTTCCTCCCCTCTCTCCAAGGAATCAAGGCTTTCCAGCATTCTTGGGAAAACTGCGGATTCAATATTTGGACTGCGCGTACTACTTGCGGTGCTTGCTTCCCACTGAATTACACTGACGTCTCGTTTCAACATTAAATGAGACAATCAAAGGCAAGTGGCTGAACGAACATCAGATAATTTTTAAAATCATTAAATTCATTTACGAATCAATTATAATTTAATAGAATTTAATTTTATTCATCATTCCACTTGACAAGTATCTCTCTGAACTTTGTTATCCCAACTAATGCGCAAATCCTTTGTATTAAGATCACATAAAGCGAAAGGAATTGCCAGGCTCGCGTATAGTCTGCATTTCCCGGGCTGCTAGCCAGGAGGCTCCTTCTGTTCCATTAGGAAAATGGAAAGCACTTCGGGAAATCTATTGGAAGGCGTATTTAGTCTCTCGCGTAAAAGATGCGCCAAGCATACTCGTTTATCCTGCACCACTTCGAACTTCCCTAGAAACCTGCTACTTCCAATGTATGTGTATCTACGTTCACATATATGTGTGTGTGTTAGTGTGTTGCTACTGTCGAAGAACGCGAGCGCGTTACAGAATTGGAAATCGTGTCTCGAAAAATCGGGGCAACTCTTGCCGCATGTTTGAAGTGCGCCCGAGCATCCCGGTAAACTGGAGCATTCGTGAGCTATCAATATCCATGAGCTATCGGGCGCGGATTCCCCTTCATCCGGATTCATATATTTCCCAGGGATTTGTCTATTCGCATGCTAACCACACAGCTCCTCGCAAAATATTCGAAGGAATCGATCTGTATCTTACTTATCTCTTACGTATTACAGTGTTTCTCAAAGTCGAGACTTGAAATCCGCGTGTCTGACTATGTAGTATATTCTACTTAAGCCGGTTGGACTACTTGCAGCTGGTGTTATCCTTTCTTATTATTTCTTTTATCTTGAATGTTTACTTTATAAATATTGTAGATATATAAGCGGAAGAGTAGGAAGATTGTGGAGGTTCTAAGAGATCGGGAATAGCTAAGGGGAAGATCCGGGGTAGCTAGTTATTTCGAATCCAATCAACTCTTCGGCAGACGAAGCGGCAGAACAAACCAGATGTTAGCTAAATCTGTACCGTACGTGCGATTTTGGCTCGTTCACTCGGTTCCTTGTTTCGCCTTTCTTCCCCACCTATCCTCCGTTCTAAACTGGCGAGCGTGTCCGCTTCGTCACGGATTGTCAAACACCTGATTATCGCTTTATGCGGCAGCTCGTGGCAGCAAGGATTCATGCTAAGTGTCGTCGTCGTCGTCGTCGTCGTCGTTGTCGCTGGCTTTTACGCAACAATTTCGCGGAGTGATGTACTTTCGAACTGGTTTAACCGGCGCTCGACAATTCCAGCATTAAATCATAGTGGATCGCATGCGATAAAGCGAGCAACCTAATACTCGGTCATAATATCATAAATCATCTGGCAATAATTGCGATCTTGGTTCTGTCCTGAGGAAAGAAGCGAGCGATACTTCATCGGTAATATTCGTGCGAGGCAGACAGCGGCGGTAAGCGCCTCGACGCCTGTTTTATTTACTGCCGGACAAGCTCGCTAACGTGTCCCCGACGAGTGTCGCCGAGACGTCGGCTCGTCAATCCGATGAGAGAGCTCCGTTGCCTGGCGCGCGCTCTCAAAAGTCTGGCCGTGAGAAGAAGATGCGAAAGAGAGAGCACCGAATTGCGAGCGAGCGCCCGTGCTTAGGAAGGAAGGAATTTGCGACGAGATTTATCTGGCCCCGGTTCCCCCGGTTATTTCTACGGTCGCCGCGCTAAATAGTCCACGACCACGCGTTTTCATCAGCCGCAAACGAGAAACACGCGCCCGCATACGCAGCTTGCCATTGCCAAGCGTCTGTTCAACGACAAACTTTCAACCTCAAAGGACTCGTAAAGATTATACGGAAACCTTGTAACCCTTTCGAAGTTGCGACCCTGTGAACGCATAGAAAAAGTCACCTTTTTCACGAGCAAAAGGGTTAATCTTCCACCGCGATGGTTTGATGAAAGTTTGTTGTGATGTCGAGATTTAAAACTTAGCTTTGCTTTAGTTTTCATTATAAAGAGAGTGCAGTGTTTGTAATATATTATTCGAGGCTTGTAAAAGACATGTTAATCAAAGTTTAAGATTGAATGGGTTAAGAATTGGAGTAACTATAGCATTAAATTATCAGGAATTCTCGAGTGTAAAGGAATTTGTGTGGAGTACGGTTGTGGACTACTCGACAGGGTTCATGATTAAGGACATTGTAGTAATATGAAGTTATAAGTGCACGAGTTTCCATTGGGGACAAAGGTACGCTTTGTCATCGCACGTGGGTGCAAGCGAGTGAGTCCACCCTGATTAATGGCAACACGCTGCCATAAGCGCGCTGAGTGATCTGGCGTGCGTGCGAAACCCACGTATTCCTGGCGGCATGTCAACTGATCGCCAGCGTGTACTCCCGCTATTCAGGAAAAGCCATCCTCGTGAATGTCCAACCGCATTATTGCGGTTGGCCCATTCGCAATCCCGCAGACGCTCTCCCATTATGAACCACATAGCTTCGCCTGTGTTACAACCCTTACGTTATACCCAGCCTCTTCTTCCTGCTCGATTGAATCTTCTGTTTTATAATTACTGCTAACTTAATTCGAAACTAGTATTTGTATTTCTTTGAACGGTTATTGGCATTGTTTTTAAAATGGTAATTTTTTATTCAGGAGAAAGCATGTTTTATGAGATAAAATTGTTATGAATGTTTGAGAATTATTGGAGAACTGTCGTGTTAAATTTCAGTGATTCGAGATTACTCGTAATTGGACGATTCAGTATTCCCGCTCGTATTTATGGAGGCTTCGCGGATTTCCCTAAACCGAACGTACCACTCTCTCTCTCTCGGCTTCTCTCTGCTCTCGCTATGTTTAGTATTATACAAACGAGCATACCAGTACCGAAACACCGATGTCTCCCTGCTGACCCGCGTCATCTGGCTAAACTTGGAACTTCGACTTTCGGCACGTCTGAGTTCTACGCCAAACTGATATTTTAGATCGTGTTTCTTCAGCGACTTTATGTAATATTTTATACATAATTCTACAGTTACCAAGTCTCGAAATCCAGAACGGGTGTCTGATGAGAATCGAAATTATTAATATACTCGGCACGGTAGCAAGAGAAATGGAGTGATCACGGGAATCACGGAATTAGAACGTTTTCATGAAGCACACCCGTCGTTTCGAATAAGAGATTGCGATCTCTGCGGGGTATAATGTCGGGACATATATCCGTCGAAGTCAGGATCGAATCGCTAATGAGAAATGAGAGCAGCGTGATAATATCTCCTCAGCACCGAGTCTACCAGAGAGACTCACTATTCGACGCAACTGGATTTCACGTCATTTTATTCGTTTGATATTTATAAATGCGCAAGGTCGCCGACCGAGCTTCCAATCCTTACCGAATACTCTTGTTCCAATTTCTACTTCGTACCAGAGCGCCGCTTAAATTACAAAATCTTTTACGTCCGTTTTAGTGTAGAAATTTGTCATACGCCGTTAATGCGCCGGATCCCTTTCAGAATGGAATGAATTAGTGTCTCGAGAGACATAAACGTTTCGTGGGATGGCGAACGATGTAAGCCGGTGACACATCCATTCGCAGTATCCAAGAGAGACACCAAAGCCTCATAAAAATCTTTTATCGATCCTATATATTTATCGAACTGTTCGGCTTGTCTAAACACCAATAAATTTGCCACGTTTACAGCGCCACCCGCTTCGACTTTCCAGCTCCAGTAAAAGAACTTTTGCCACCCGTTGACTTTTTCATTGAAGATTTCATTACGAAAGAAGTGAACGAGATTTCTTACTAATTATTTACCTTGAGGTAAGAAGGGAACATGTGAGCACTGACACAGAATTTTGAGACCTTTTCAAATTATAATAAAACCAGTTTTTAAATAGGAAAATTCAATTTGCAATTAAGCTTATGCTATGTCACATCTGCTTTTATAAGTTAGTTTTATTTCTATACTATTTATCACGTTATTTCTACAAATGAACAAATTTTCTTTTCAATCTCTGCTCAAATACTCTCGAACCGGACAGACGAAGCTTTTGAAACTTAATCTGATTATTCGTAAATGTCTCATTTACCGCAGAAAATGTTTTTTATTCATGTATCATTAAGCCCATGCAAAAGAATGGGTTTTTCGATATTGATTACTCGAAAACTGTCCATATAAATAAGTTGAAACTTTGAAGAGAGCTGCACTCACCATTAACTACCATTCTCTATAAATTTCAATCCCATCTCATTATTTTCATTTTCGGCATCAACCTCCTTAAGTAACTTCGAAATACCTCGATGTAAACAGTCGAGGGTTTTCATACTTCAGCTTTTACTTGTCAAGCCACAGAATTTAGCAAACGTTCCCTGTAATGGTCCTTGACGTTGGTTACTTGCTTGGATAACGATGCTTTTATTGGTAACAGTTATAACCGTAGGAGGGATTCTGTTAATCCTGGCGTCGTTGATACGATGATACATATTCGTGGCTTGGTAAAGCCTGCTTTACGAGGAGAGCGAACGTTTGGCCCACCGATTTTCCAACCAACAAATCACACTGGGCTTGATTCCCGGACTGATTGTCAGCGGCACTAACAGTCTCGCGGGTACTAAAAACGAAAGGATTGAATTTAAGCTCGACACTCGAGCAACCTATTTCCTTCAACGAGTGTTTGCGTCTATGTCGACGAGGAAATAGGGGAGGTTCGTTAGTAGAAGCGATTAATAATCGCACGGGTAATCTAAGCGAAGGAGAGACGTCGTGAAAACAGTCGTAGATCGAATCTCTTCGGTGGTCCACTAAGAGAGAGACACAGAGGAAGGAAGCAAAGTCTGCGTGAGAGTTGTCCACTCTGTAAGTATGCACTCCGTTGAAAAAGAGAGAGGTCTGCGGTGAGCCGTGAAGCGAGAAGGTATGCGAAAGCCAATAGATTTGCAAAGGGAAGGCTTGTGCTCTGACACGAATCGTTTGTACGAATCACTCGGCCGATGCGATGGAAGCCGTCCAAACGGAATCCCTACACTTTGTGGTTCGCGAATTTCGCGGGGCGTCAGCCAATCGAACCAATCGCTCGTCGATCCTCGTCGCGCGCGCGCGCGCGCGGCCAACAGGTTCGGCCTCTTCGAGTGGCAATGTTTATTCGAAAGCTTTGCTTACGCTCGCTCGATTCTCCGATTCAACCTTGGTCAAAAGCCAAGATTTACAATCGCGTTGCTATATTTTGCGAGTTCACCTTCGTCCTTCTAAATCCACCAACTACTTTCGCCTCCTTCCTTCAAATTCACGTGGATATCCTT
Source organism: Ectemnius cavifrons (assembly GCA_964023945.1). Lineage (NCBI taxonomy): Eukaryota > Metazoa > Arthropoda > Insecta > Hymenoptera > Crabronidae > Ectemnius > Ectemnius cavifrons. The sequence continues at coordinate 6,284,872 of OZ030382.1, forward strand.
CGAAGATCCTACTAACAAAATCATGCAACTCACGTACAGGAATAACTTCATATTCTAAACTTTCCCCGACGAACCAATTGCATATCATAGATATGGAATCGTAAAATCGACCAAATTGTAGTCTCACCGAGAGAAACAAATCTATCGTGGCTAGAGCGGGGATGTTGATACGCGGAGGGTAAAATATAGAGGGTGGTTCACATGGGCGTGTGGGTAGACCGAAGAGAAGGGAATGGAAGGAAAAAACCTGGAAAAAGGAGAATCGAGAGAGGAGGAATGCCGGGACTCTTCGGTTGCGTAGCTTTCTCATTATCCCGATTGTTCCACGATGGGTAGCGCTCGACAATGGGCGACACAGTTTTTTTCGTAGTTCGTAGCTCGGAAGAAAGAAAGGATTCCTCTTCTCTCTCTCTCTTTCTCTTTCTCTCTGTCCTTCCGCGCCCATTCCTCCTTCATGGAGCTTCTTTCTCGCTTTATACTGATCTACCTTTCTCCATCATCCTATCTTCGTCATCGTTGTCTGCTCCGCGCCTGTTTTTTCCTTCGCGACTCGCGCATCTCTCTCTCTCTCTCTCTTCAACCTTCGAGCGACTGTATTTCCAATTGCGGCCCGGAACGCAGGGAGAACGGCCGCACAAAGAGCCGATAGTAGGTCATCGGTTGTATACGCGCTCATTTGCCACCCCCATCGTGCTTCCACTAATCTCCGCCATCGCAGGCACCTGCTTTTTTTTCTCTCTCTCTCTCTCTTTCTCTCTTTCCCTCTATGCTTGTATATCAAGTTTCGCTGCCAGTCCTGTCGTTGTGTAAAATCATACCGCGCACTACGTATCGCAACCCTTTTTTTTTTATCGAACGACAGGATCAGAAATTCAAGTGCGAGAAAATCCGATGGTGAAAAGAATGCGATTGTCATATAGTATACTTGAATCGGTATGCTTGCCTGTTTTATTCTACTGGTAGATCCAATGAAGATTTCATAGAACGAATGACTCCTCCTGAAACGAAATGGCGCCTGGCGTGTACGGCTCGATGAAGCACAAAGCGCTCGTGAATTCGTAATCCAAAGTTCTTTTCACGAGAGTCGTCGTGGTGTGTACTTGTCGAAGGAGCGACACTCTCTTCAACGCAGATTACCAAAGAGCCGTGGAAAAATCAACTTGCGTGTATTCTCTTCCTTTCGTTCGCTTCGAGCGTTCCTTCCAAAGAAAACTTCTCAGGTGTTCTTTTTAGACTTCACTGCGAGGAGAGACTTAACTTTTATCTCGAAGACGAAAAATTCTTGTTGCACTCGCGCTGGCATGCTTGGCTCTATCAGACGAGGATAATTTCGTTCGCCGAGGGGCGTAAAAGCTTGGATGTGTCGCGTGTTGCAAATTCTCATTTAGCCTCTCCGCTCGTTCGTAGACATGCATCGGCCCCAAACTCTTCGCTCGCTCGCTAGCTCGCCTCGTGTTCATCCAATGGAAAAGTTACGTGCTCGCAAACATGTCGCCGTAAGGGAATTCTTAAGTGAAAGCCGAAGTTTCCGGCCCCATCGACGGTCTGCCTTATGGAATGAGCCTCCTCGACCTTATTTACTATCTCGCAGCACGTACGAGGAGAGAAAAGCTTGCTAAAGCTATGATCAACTAATCAAAGTTCATTTTAATTGGCTATTTAATTTTCATATTAAGTAGAAGCTTATTTCAAAGTTAATAAGCTTCCACTTCATTGTTTATATTAAAAATCAAAGAAAATGTTGTATTGGAATTATTAGCAGTAACGAAACCGAGACTTTCTAAGCTTTCGGTGCTGTCTCCCTTGTGTTACATAATACTACAGTAATTTGATATCGTGTGGCACTGTTCTCGGCTGCAAGCGGCCACCAGGAGAGCCCCTTTGTCCTATAGATTTAAGAAAAGCCGTCGGATCTTATCTCGGGAAATTTATACGGCTTCTCTCTCTCCCTCGGTCTCTCCTCTTAGCTCTCTCGCACGATATTTTGTGTGGGTTCGCGAGCAAATCGATATGGCACTCTCTATCGCCCGGTAGAATCGTCGATCATATTTCAAGCAGAACGAGTAACGCACGCGTGACTACCGAAATTGTTAAAATCCATCAAAAGTGAATATGAAATATTATTCATCGTTATATTTTCTAGGGAGAATTTTCTATTGAAAATTGCCAAGTTTCTTAAAGTTTGGAAATCTTAACTCTGAAAGAAGAAATCTTTGAAATGAGAATAGTCATGGATTTAACAGGATTATAACGCGGATAACCGTAAATATTTGGCGAACTCTCAAAGTCTGAATTCAATTTGGCTGGAATCTGAATATTCGGCTGTCCTTGTGACATTTTCCTTGCGCTACTGTCGCGCGGCGGGGGGAGAGGGAGTGTATTCTTTACAAGGCAGACATTCCCAACGAATTGCCGCATTATATCTGGCCGCTCGCTGGCGCGGCATGGCCCTTCTCGTTTCTGGAGCGAACTTCGCTCGTTTTTCCCGGAGAAAAAACTACTTGGCCTTCCAGTGGAATTGGCAAGCAGGCCATACACCTCTTGAAATACACACAGTATAATTAAAGCGAACCATTATCGCAACAAACTGATAGCGAAACTCTTTCCCGAAACCATCTACTTTTTAACTCACTTGGAAAAACTAGGCATGTCAATTCGTCGCGTATATTGTTTTTTTAATCTTCTTTCCTCTCGCTTAATGAAACAATTTCCTGGAATTGAATCATTGTTGTGTTCCAATTGGTCAGTTGGAGGGCTCATGGCGAGGAGAATGCAATGGGGGAAAACGTATTATTGTGTGCAGTGGTGTGTATATATTTTTCGAGGGGACATTTTTACTAACCAGTACCCGTTATATCCCGTTTATTTAACGGCTTAAATACGCAGCTTCGAATTAAAAGAGGAACATTGTTCCGTCGCACGGGAACAACCGAGAATCGTGGGTGGCCGAGGGATGAAGCGGGGAGGAAACATTGTGGCCTGGTCGTTTAAACTTTGGCCGAACAACATAGCCACGATTTAAATACCTACGCGCGGTGCACTCTCGTCGATGCTTTAACCCATTTAAAGCTCGTGTCGTTTAAAGGTTACCAGACTGCTTCGTTGATTACTAGAACGCTAGGCCAACGTCACCACATTTCCTAGCCTTAATAGATTTTCTCGCTTTGCAAGTTGAAACAGCGGAAAAATACATCAACATCGAGTCAAGGAGTAATTACAATGAACAAATAATCTGGAACTGGACAAGACCAGCTTTATTCATCGATTTACTATTACTAATTCGTATGTATTTGAAGAGAATGTCGCGTACATCCAGTTCACTCGACCTAGTTCGATTTGTACGCCACATTCAGATTTCGAGATTCCTGTTAGCCATTTTTCCGGCGATTCTGTTGTACTCCAACATTTTTCCCGGCCACCTCGAAGTACACCCTGCAGACGTATTCTTCTATGACCACGAATCACCGATAGAGCAAACCACGGTGCACAGGGAATAAAACAAAAAGCTGTTGTTTCCAATTGTACTCGAAGATCGGCTCGATTACTTGGCATCGATATACCGCTTGTTTCCACGGAATAATGCTAGATCAACTCGGCCACGACTTAAAGATCGAATGATACTCCTTGGTTTCCAATAACGATAGAGAAAGAGAGGGAGAGAAAGAGAGAGAGTGATTTGATACCGATCAAGTATCATCCGATGTTTTGTAGGTATTCGATCCAATTTTCGAAACTTCTACCTAGTCGCCAGGGATTCGCTGCTCGACCCTAACTGAATTACTCGGATTCTATCAACTCTGTCGTAACTTGAGTTATAGTGTTGGAAAAGGATGGTTTATTAGATGTCTCAGGTGGCAATGTGACTCCAGAGATACGTTAAATTGCCAGTGATTTAATACATTGAGGAATACGCTGCTAGGAGAATGATGCTAGTCAAAACCTCTTATAAATATCTCTTTAATCGCGTCAGCAAATAACCGGTTAAACGTCAGTCATTAGCATTTGGTAGAGGAAGTTAGCGAGACTGACACTTACTTTTTTCTCAGGTATATGCTTTGTGTTTTTCCTACGATCGTAGACTTTTTCATTGAGAGCTCGTCGAGTGCACTTGTTCAATGTCACTAGTGTGTTGCGAAGGCTAGCGTGAGTATACGCGAAGCCATTAATCAGTGGTGGACTATAGCGCTCTAAATTGCATTTGAAGAAAATTGCATTTCCCCCCTGGCGACAGCGATAAAACCGCCGAACAGGATTACCGCACTTTATAGAACGCGCGACAGACTCGTCTAAACAAGTCTTGTGTAAGATCGTTCGCATAGCAAGTTTCAATTGATATCTAACAGCTAATACAAACTTTGTATCTCATTTTATTGAATTCTTACGTTTCAGACGCTTAAACACTTTAGAGTTTTCCTAAGTGATGATATTTAGTCGACGCATTACTAATTAGTCATAACAACAAAATTCCAGAATAGGATTACTGTATTTTATACAATGCGTGTTAAGTTTGTGTAAACAAGTCTTGTGTAAGATCGTATAGCAAGGTTCAATTGATATCCAAGAGCTAGTACAAACTTTGTATATCATTTTACTGAATTCTTACGTTTCAGACGCTTAAACACTCTAGAGTTTTCCTAAGTGATGATATTTAGTCGACGCATTACTAATTAGTCATAACAATAAAATCGACGAGTAGGATTACTGTCTTTTATACAACGCGTGATAAGTTCGTCTAAACAAGTCTTGTGCAAGTTCGTATAGCAAGTTCCAATTGACATGCAAAAGCTAATTGAAACTTTATATCCCATTTTACTCATTTCGAAAGTTCTAGCCACTCTCTGATTATCTTAGAGTGCCGTTCTTCAAAGTGACGATCTTTAGTCGGCGCATTACCAATTAGTTAATAGCTATTAAAGACGAGCTCGATAAATCTCGAGTTGACGCTAATTACTCCCGTTGGCGAGCATAAATCGAGAGACGTCGCATTTTTTTTTCCTCCTCCTGCTCTTTGGTTTTAATGGTGCGTGAATGTGTGTACCGCCAGCTAAATTTGTTCCTTAATTACGAGATGGAACAATGTCCACGATGTTGTTTCGCATCCTTTCCTTTTCCAGTGCGTCCTTTTCACCGGTATGTTGTTCCCCCTTGTAAACCCGTGCTTCCGACTTCGAGAGATTAAATGCTAATCGGGGCGCCGGCCTTTCAAATATTCGCCAGACAAAGCACTAAGCCACCAACAACCCTTTCCACTTCGCCACAGTTTTCGCGGTGCATTGCCATTTTAAATGAAAACAGCAACACTCGCCTCTCAGTAATTCTGGCGAGTGTTACACTATTTTAGAGTAAAAAATCTCCCAGGAATATCTTAGGAGTTTCTGTGGTTTCCGGCGAGTGCAGAAGCGCGCTAAAAGATTGTTGGCGTTTTATATCTATCGTCGGAGGCGAAGCAGGCTCGTCTTGAAACACAGCCGGCCGAGAGAGCTGCTTCCGCAATAGCAAAGGGAACTGAACGATCGATCTTACACTGTGACGTATACGTCTTCCCTTGCGCTGATGAATCTCCCGGATATTTCCTGCGCCGCGCGCCGCCAATCCTCCAGAGTGTTCCTTTAACGTGACTGGTGTAAAAGTGGAACGATGAAAATCCACGAATTCTATAATAATTCCAGGGAAATTTATATGGGAAATTTCATCGTGGTAAATCTGCTTGAATTTTCAGTATATTAAATATTAACATAGAGAGAGAGAGAATATTGCATTAGAGGGAGTTAACTGAAACCGATGAATTCAGGGTTGAATAAAATGTGAATCAATAGATGGTATTGCGGTAGCTTCAAGCTCATTGAAATTACCTTTCGTGTAACATCGACACGAAGAGTAGAAAGAGAAAAGAGCCGCTGAAAGAGAATACTAACAATCCACACTGAAATTTATACGACAAACTCAGTCGTGGGAAATCCGATTGAATTTAACTATATTAAATATTAACATAAACAGGGAATATTGAATTAATACAATACTGAATCATAATTCATAATCCAATGGATTCAAGACCGAATAAAATGCGAACATCAAAACCGTGTCCTGAAAATTCTAATCTCATCAAACTTATCTTTCATACATCTTCGACACGAAGAGTAGATAGAAAAAGGGGTATCGAAACAACTAACAAATCTATCATAATTTGTCGCAGTGCATCCCAACATAATTTCATCTTTATTACATAAGATTCTCGAGCATTGAATTTCAGGTGTACATTACGAAGTAGAGGAAATAGCATATTCAAGGCGCGACTTATGCCAAACATTTCTCTTCATCAGGTACTCTACCAGCGACCGATATAAATCTCATGTACTTCCTTCTTGGCGTTCGCACGTACTACGTGATTTTGTTGGTTTTGTTGGTTTTTGTCGCTCGTGTTATGACACACCGCTCGTATCTCCGCCCTGTGCTGTTTCACCTTTGCCTGCACTTTCCACTTCGGGCATTCATCCGGCTCTATTCATCTTCTTATACGATTCATAAACTAGTCTCCCGAGCGACACTACGCCATTCACGTTCTCCCGTCCGAGATGCTCATGTAAATTGAATCTCTCGTGGAAGTATCCTCGATCTTTTTTTTTTTTAAACTCATTCTCGCATTATATTCAGAATCGTTCTCAGTGATACATATGCCCGTCGATCTAAGGAACGCGCGTTTTTCAGTGACTTCTACTCGAGCCAAAGAAAGCTAAGTTCTTTCAAGAGCAAAAACCAGACGAGATAAATTGCGGAGCGTCGAATGACTTTTTCTTTTTTTCTTGCCAAGCTAATTTAGGAGAGCAATAAGATTCAAATTGGTCATTCTAAACTGTAACTTTATTTTCCATTACACGAATCCATTTTAAACAGACTTATTTGCATAACGCTGTGCCCTCTTGAGTCGCCGACAGATATCACCTCGTATTTACATTTCAAATCTCCGCCAAGCGTAAGGATTCATGTTTACTGTATAAGAATTAGGATTTCGTGAATTCCTTCTTCATTTCTACCACGATATTTTATTTACTAGAAAGTGTAATTATAAGAACCAGGTGGATATGATAATAAATAATCTTGATTTCTAAATACATGAACGATTTCATGGCTATTTCGACATTGGACATTTTATTAGAGAAATGGTCGGCTCACCTTAATTCCCGAGGTGGCCGACAGCAAATCCGATTTTCATGCTGACCCGACGCGATATCCATAATTAACACCGCGTGACGATTAATGGGAGAACTGCGAGGCGGTATACGGTGGCGTTTAATTCGGCCCCGATTTCAATGGTGCGATAAATAAGTCGGATTTATTGATGTATTCATCAGGCCGATAATAACGAGGCGCAGCGCGCCGCCCGTGGCCGCTTAGCATCCCGATCAATTAGTACGAAGGGGACGCCGTGAACGGTTAAGCAACGCGAGCACATTATATCGCTGGCCAGTGGTTGGATCACCCGAATAATAATAATCGAATCCATCCAATGTCAATCGTACTTGATAAACCTCACTTTAATCAAGTATAACGCGATAGAGTGACGCACCTATTCATTAAATGGATTTTTTTATTATTCGAAATGTTCTTACGGTAAGCAATAAATCGATAAAGTGAAATTAATATAATTGAACAATAATATCTCGATATTTGCAAATTATCTTATTAGATGTTTAGGAAACAATATTATTAAATGACTCACTATGAGTGCAAATAATAATAATCGAATTCACCCAATCATAATGAACGTACTTCACTTTAATCAGGTATGATTGATGCGATAAAGTACCTCGACTATCCATTAGATATAATATCTCACATACGAATTGTTTTTACATCGATCAATATATTACATTATTACATTACACAAATTCTTTGTCAGCCAACTATCATTTCCTCGATATTACAATTAAGACTGTCACGATTATCCGTTAGGAATGGTGTAAAGATGAAAAGGTAGAGTCGAAGTTTCATCGTCAGCATGTGGAAACGGATGACAAAGGCTGTCGTCGAGGTATAAAGCGAGAGTCGTAAAGGGCGACGTAGAAAAGTGATGGAGCAGTGATCGGTGGGAGCAGTGGGGCGGCGATTGCATAGGAGTTACGCGGTGCCGCGTGACAGGCCGTTTCTCGGGTGGAGAATGTTGGAAAATGGCAAACGTTGGATTTACGACTTCCTAGTCGAGCCAGATAGAGAGAAAGTTCGCAGCACGTAGGAGCTCGTCTAGGCCGAAGCCTGCACTCCGTAGTTCGCTCTGACCATACCGTTTATAGTCAGCGTTGAGCGCCGGTCACTCTGCATTGCCACGATTTATCTGAATGCTTGGAACATCGTGGCGACATATCGTTCCTTTCCGGCCTCGTTCTCTCTCACGCAACCCTCACACCTCACCAATCCAATCACGATTCTCCAACTTTCTCAATTCAATTGCTCGATTCATTCATATCAAATCGATCAACATTGTCCTTAACCCTTTAACATTAAACGACTCGTTAGTAGACTAAGAACAGTGTTATTGCATGCATTAACTGGTTCTACCAGTTGGTCGACGAAGAAATAGTAAAGGAAAGATATCTCATTTTTAATATCCTTCTATAAACACGTTTGAGAAGATATTTCGATATTGTACATTACATTTAATGTACATTGGCAGAGGCATTTCAAGTGGGTGGAATTACACTTTTGATCGGAGCAAGGTCTTAATCCTCGGAAGCGAGGCTCTGGAGAAGCAAGCAGCCACTCAAACGGTTTTAAGGGAACATTTAACGAGGGATCGATCGCCCATTTCATTTTTAGCATCCGAAGCAAGCTCTGCTAATGGGATAGCCGGGCGGAAGCAGGTCGATGCACTGAAATTATCAATAATATGGTTTGCCGCCATCTGTACGTGGAGTGAAACTCCGACCCGGATCGCATACGAAAGCAGCTCTTATTTTTAACCGCTCATACTCGCCGTCCTCGACGTCCTCTTCATCGTCAGCCGTTCTCTTTCTCCCACTCTCTTTCTCTCTCTCTTTCTCTCTTTCTCTTTCTCGTTTGCTCTCTCCTTCTCGCTCCTATTTACTTAGGCGAGCACTTTCATTTAGTAATTGCGGCAAATACACTTTGATCGGCGCGCGTACTAGACGCTGCCGAGTTAACTCTCGCGGACGGACAGCCGGCATTTAAAGCGTACTTTATCGGTCACTCGCTCGCTCGAAATTGGAAGCGAAATTCCGCATGAATCGCTACGTGATTTTACTTCACATGTCAGACTGGCTTGGAGAACTTTGCTAGAACTAGATTTTCTTTAATGGAATTTCTTTAATCGTTGCCAAAGTGATTTGGAAGGAAGGTGCGTCAAGGATTGTGATGCGATGTGAATGGTGAAAGAAAGAAATATATGAAGATCGATTTTTTCGAAGGCCAACACGAAAATCTAGGACCACTCAGGGTGTAACCCAGATTTCTGAGTGGCGGCCACGCCAACCGGAAGACGAGCACTCGCGAAATTCCCTCGCACCGCTGCTATCGCAAGAGATCCCTTTCTGCTTTTGCGCTTCTTCTTCTTCTTCTTCTTCTTTTTTTCTTCTTCTTTCTCTACTTTCTGTCCGCTTTTTCAGCTTTCGCCATACTCCGGCTTGAAGTCTCGAGGATCCACGGTTTCGCGACGGGATCAAGTGATGGTCCAAGAAACCACTTCTCCCTCCTCTCGCCTCTAATTACATTATATGAGAACAAATTACACGCAGAACCTCTTAAATTTCTCAGTGTCACGGTACTCGAACGAAGATGATTTTCCTATTATTTAAAATATTTATAAAGAAATACTAAATTCTCTCTTTGATACTTTCTGATCCATGTAACGAAGAGATAGTTCCGGGCGACAGTTCATTTTTTCCTTGCGCAGCATCCGACTACCCACGTAGCACGTATTTACCGGGCATTGTTCTCGGCGCATTGAATGCAAGCCTCGACTGCAAGCAAGTAAGCAACCAAGCACTCGAATTTCTTCGTGCCATGTAAGCGTAATTTTAGATTCTCTAGAATCGGCCGCCTCACTCTCTCCCTATTTCTCTCTCTACATTCACTCGTTTGCTGCCTCGAGATGCGGGTCTCCACATTACTCGATTCCCTTCGACCTATGAGTAAAACTCACCGCTTATTATTCATCGAGATCATCTTTGCAATTTTCGCAAGCAAAGTTCTCGTAAAAGTCTCGTAATGTTTGCCTCGATGTAAACACGATGAGAATGCATATTGGATAATCTGTTTCCGGTAGAAAGAGGGTGAATGAGAATTATCGTATAAAACGTTGATTTTGTAATCAATAATATAAAAATTAATACTAACAGTGAACAACCATTTTTCCTTCTGTTATAACAGATAGCATGTCTAAAAATAGTCAACTCTAAAAAAAAAAGCACTCCACTGATAAGGCCTTGTCGGCATACATGAATAAAATTCAATCAGTAGACTTCTACTCTTTGTGAAACATGAAATATAGCCAGAAAAATAGTTCGATTTATATGGATAAGGTCGGGAAAAAATTGGGTGAGGGAGAAGCTCAATAAAGGCCGTTTCAGTGGCCGCAGAGAGAGGGAGTGGTGGTGGCTGATGGTACGCAAGAGATGGCATCGTCAGAGGTCGAGCGATATCCGTTCTTTCGATCCAATAAGCGAGTCCCGAACGACTATGAAACAAACATCCTAATGAACTTAGGATGGCGTTGTGCAAAAGCTGCTCTCGGAAGCTCGGATGTTCACTCAATCTTCTTTCTTTGCTTTTTCTTTCCTTCCAATATAGAATGTTTTATAATAGTGTTAAATAATTGACTATTTTTTGCTGAATTCAAATACGCATTCTCATTTATATGTAGAAACACATAATTTATTTATTTAACGCCCATTGCTTTTTCCGCTGCGAGCGATAAACACAAGTATCGTCGGAATTTGCGTCACTAAAATATTGGGATAAATGCTGTATTTAACGTTTGCTTTAACGAAATGCAAGGAAAGAAAGCATTATTTGACAAAGCTTTTAACATGTTATTGTGTTATCAAGTTTGTCGAGTATGATGAAGAAAAGTTGTTTCTCTCTGCGTTAATTGTGGACGTTGCTGGGACATAATGTTAACAAATGTTTTCATTCATCTATAATTCATTTGGAATACCGGATATAAAACATATAGGGATGTCAGAATATTTACTGTATAGAAAGTATAGTATATTAACATAATAAGTTCATCCTAATGATAAAACTACGTATTAAATAACTTAATTAGAGTCAATTATAGTCAAACTAATAGCATGGAGGGAGAAAGAAACGCCTGATTAACCCCTCCACAGAACAACCCCTAACTTAAAATCTTTCTAATTACTCCCCCACCATCTAAAATACTCACGAAACCATTCCTACCTAGAAGCATATCAAACTACATTCCTTAAGAATTAATCGATTACTTTCGAAGAAACGAAGAAATCGAGAGGAAAACCGTGGAACGGAACTCTCGCCGAGAACAAGGAACTTTATTAATTCTTAGCTTCCAAATTGAATTACTCTCGAATTAATTAGCCCGATTAAAGAGTGGAAGTTACTCGGGGGTTGGTGGTGCCGGCTACCGTCGAATTGATATTAATCCCTTATTGATCGCAAGCCTGAGAAATCCACCGAACCAATTCACTCTCGAGCTTCCGCGATATTCACATCCCTTAGCAGCAAGCATTGCTATAATTATTGATATAATACAGTTAGGCGAGATGTGCGCCTCATTACTCGTCATCCAATTAAATAATAGCTTGCCGCTCGATCTAGGAGTACATCCTTGCCGGTTGCAGCATCCCCCGTAGTGCGAGTGAATTCGAGGGCAGGTCGTCGAGCACTTGTACCCGGAGCAGTTCATTCCCGTCCGTGCGATTTCTAATTAATCCGCTGCGACCTTTAATTACACCGTTAGCTAATGAATAATGGCGCAGCGTTGAATTGGGAAAAATAATGACTTCCTCCTTTCTTTCAGGGCGTCTTGCAAAGTCGCCCGCGATTGCGAGAAGGGGTGGGTGGGGGGTGTGCGCGGGGGTGGCGGCGGCGGTGGTGGTGGATAAAGGGAGTCGCGAGAAAAGGAGGGTCGCGCAGAGAAAGAGAGAGAGGGAGAATCGGTCGCGCGCATTATAGGAGGAAAGGCCGTAGGGGAAGGGCTGACCCCGTTCGAATCGCGGCATTGTTAATCGAAATGCACATTTTCCATCCCCGCCTCACACACCCGCTAACGACACCGCCCTGTCAATGTGAGCGAGACTTAACGCGTTGAACCGCGGCCAAGGGGCCGGAAGTCGGCTTGGAAGCTTACCAAAAGAAGCTCTCGGCGCGCCGGGAAGAAGAGGGTTGGTTGGAAAAGCCTTGGAAACAAGCCTGGGGTGCGCTCGTGGGAGACGCTGGACCAAACACACTCACAGACACAGAAAGAGACAAAGAGAGAGAGAGGGAGAGAAAGAAAGAGAGAGCCACGCAGCCACAGAGCCTGCCTGGCGCCCGCGCAACCCCATTTCGCGATGACGAGGAAATAAAAACAAAGGGCTCGGCTAACGGCGGGGCGAGGTACCGGCCGAAATTTGCATGGCAAATGGTCCAGTTTGCTCTTTTTCTCTGCGGAGTGCGGCTCGTATAAACGCCACTTTCCAACCCCTTAAGTTTTCGGGCATTGTTCGCTCGATGGAACGATTTCCCTTTACCCACCATTAATTCCCACCCCTTTGACCGGCTGTTTGTGGATCGTAATAGGATAATTATCGTGTCGAGTCCCGGCGATCACCTGCCACGTAATATAGTACTTTGTTGCGGGTTTAGGGCGTCGAACGCGGGACAGTTTACTTGCTCGTATACGGTTAGGAAGAAGCTGTCCCGGCAACTGTGCGCTTCAATTTTTCACCGGCTCATTATTTATTCCTTAGTTAGCTTTATACGCGCTATTAGACCCTTGTCTCTCTCTTTTTTTTTTGCTTGCCCACCTCTTCTCTCCCTTCCAAAGCCGCTCAACGGCTGAAGCTCGACCTTCAAACTTTCATGCACATTCAGCCTTAGCCCGATTTGCATTTATAAGGCAGCAGCGTTGCACGTCTGTGTTGCATCAAAAACTCAATTTCCCCGAGCAGGGATTTTTCCTTGCCGAGCGATATCAGGCATCGTGTACGGCGCGAACCGCATGAAAGCTAATCGCTTCCCTTGATGCAGTGGCTTAATGGGAATTCAGAAACGTTCCTCCCCGCACCACTCCCGGCATCCCCTGCCTCGTTGCGCCACCCTGCGAGAGCTCTAAGAGCGCGGATATCTTGAGGGTCCTTAACCCCGATTCTCTTTAGCTGGACTTAGTAGCAGCAACAGTCGATGCCGCGAGAGACTCGATTCTCCTTCGCGATCCAATGCGCCACTACCAATTCAATCTCTTTACTTGCAAAAACAGGGTGAATCTTTAAGAGCTAGTTACAAAAATAATCATCCATGCATCTGTGAATTCAGATCACTTCTTTCTTAAGATAATTGCTGCGCTGTATCCATTTTTTTAGGATTTATTTGCGATTTTTATGATGAGTAGAGAAGGTTGCTAATTAATTATTTATAGAGTATGAATGTGATGAATTAATACGGTTTCGATATAAAAAAAAGCAACAGGTTTATAGACGAGTATTATGATATGAATACTAGAAAAAGTGTTCAAAATTATTGAGGGCTTTGTTAAAGAGACGTGCTCTTATTTTTTTATGAAACTGCAATTGCAGCGTTGTCACCATTACCGTGTCACTCAATTTATATTGAATAAGTGTATTCATATATATAACAGTCCCACGTTCGAAGGTTTGAAATGTACAAACTTAGCTAAAAGTTTTTATTACAAACCATCACAGTATGACAACAATGTTAATTCATTCTCATCAATCATTGTCTCATTCATAATGAGTTAATAGGATGTTAATTAGCGCTGATTGTTCTATCTAATTTCGCTCGAGATTCTAATTGAATCAACACATAACTCACGAAGAATTGCGATTCTTCAGTTTTTCCCGTAACATATCTGTTTAATACTTGAATACTACAAAGTGCAAGAACTATTTTAATGAATTTTTACATCCATAGCTTTAATTTTACTCCATCAAAAACCACTAATTAACGCCTAATTGTCTAATACAATATTAATTAAGCCACAACATTTACTCTATCTAATTTCGCTGGAGATTCCAATTGAGTCTGCAAGCAACGCACGAAGAATTGCGATTCTTCAGTTTTTCCCGTAACATATCTGTTTAATACTTGAATACTAAAAAATGCAACAACTATTCTAATGAATTTTTACATCCATAGCTTTAATTTTACTCCATCAAAAACCACTAATTAACGCCTAGTTGTCTAATACAATATTAATTAAGCCACAACATTTACTCTATCTAATTTCGCTGGAGATTCCAATTGAGTCTGCGAGCAACGCACGAAGAAATGTACGCGATTCGCTAGGTTTCCAGCGACATATCTGGTCAGCGGTCCGGAAAGCTGGGAGCTCGGAAAAATAATCGCGGCATCGCAAAAATACATGGTGAAAGGCGGGACAGGCAGCGACTGGCTCCAACAGGGAGGCGGCGGCGGCACGGCAGCCGATCACCGTCGAGCGACGGTAACGAACATATTGGTAGCAAATCGGCCCAGGACACAGCCGCTCCGCACCGCGCACGCTTGTGTAACCTTCGCTCGCTTTAAATTGTCTCGTAGCTCGCACTCGCGCGCAGCAGCCTGTACCCGTGGCGCCGTGAAAGCGTTATCCCGTGATTTGTGCACGCGGACTACTCTCTTTCAGTCTGCGAACTAGATCGGTCTACGGTTGAATTAGTCAGCTCGACATGGACGGATAGCTGCCTGTTAGATATGCATTGCATATTCGATTTAATTAATTGGATGACCTGCCAACGACTATGAAATGCGTATATCCTATTGAAATAATCGAAGAGTTGAGAGCGAAATAGTAAGTAGTATGGTTGCCTTAGAGTTTTGCCTTCAACATTTGTTAAAGCTAGTTTTTAAAGTGGGTAGAATCAGTAATTTATTTAAGAATATTTATATTTCTTCTTCGAGTAAATGCTTTTCTTAAAAGAGAAATTATCTTGTTTTTAAATTTACTTACAAATAAGATATGTACGATTATTTCTGAGTAACTATGTATTCAGGTAGCGTGGGAAAAAGATGAACGTATTAAATCGATTATAGTGAACGATGAAGAAGTAGATTGTCGGGGGTTGTCCGGGCAATTTAACCGAAAGTTACAAATCGGAAGGAGTGGTCGGGTCGCGGTACCTGGACTTCGATTATCCTAACTCGTGAATTATTCAGACTGCGAGTGTGCTCGCGTGTGTGGTAATTGTTGCAAAAGACTGGAGTGGCTCACGCTGGCTGGAGTGTATGCAGATTCCTATATATGAGAGATGGGAAAGTTTCAAGTGGCTTGGAGAGAATCAGAAAAGAGGGAAAAGAGGCGTAGTATACTGCAGCCGATATAGGGAATGTTGCAGTGCTGCCGCGGCAGTTTGTTGCCAGGGAACAGTGAATTTTTTAAGGGGGCAGTTTTTATTAAACTAGAATGAAACTCTATCTCGAATCCAACGGCGTCACTCCATTCATTATTCATCGAGCGAACTGTTTTTCGCCCGACGCGTTTCCTTCACGCTAGTAGCTAGGAAGAGAAATTCGCCGTTAACGGGAGAGCGGAAACTCTGCCAGGGCAACGCCAGACGTCGTCTACAAGCGGCTAAAAGAAGAACGATAGTTTCTCCAAGCAGTTTTTACCGATACTCGTTGAGCCGTGCGCGCATTGCCGGAGGTGGGCGTCCGATCGAAAATGGGCCGAATGTATCGCGCGTTTGTTTTCCGGGAGCTGGAAATGGGTTGCGCACTCGGGGGCGAAGCGGGCTATCAGTCAGAAATTGGCAGGCGAGCGTGCGGTTATCGAGTTCGAGTCGAATTCTCACTCAGCTTTCGTAGAACCGGGTAAATCAGTGAAGCGTAAACGTGCGACAGAGCGCATCCACCTTCTTCTCTCGATGTAACAGGAGGTACAACGTCACCGTCGGATCCAGTAGTCGCGCAGCCAAGCTAAACTCAGTGACACGATGGCTTAACTGTGTTAAGAGGAAGGTTAATAGTGTTTCGATGGTGGATTGGTACTTGTAAATATCAATCCAGAGTGGTAGACTTCAGAGATCGACGATGGCTTACGATGAGCGAACGACAATGAAAGGGAGAGGGTTTATTCGAGTAGTAATCAGCAGAAAATATCCTGAATATTCTTCCACGATTGGATCGAATGAAATACGAGTAACACTCCCGAGAAAGCATTCCAGTTGAAATTCGATCGAGAAAATTATCAGTTGAAGTACCTCCTTATAGAATACTTATTGATAAATTACTACCAATTTATATAAAACTGCTGTCGCTCGAATTGGTCGTATAAACGGGACAGTGAAATAAAAGGGAAGGCCAGGAAAGGAAAGAGGCTTGGGATCATCCCCAATTAACCCAAATACGCTCACTCGCTTATTCACATTCGTATCGCAGAATTTTCGACTTGCGAGAGTCGTTCTTGCCTTCGCAGTCTAAACAGGAAACCAGCCGAATAAACCCAGATGCAAATTCCCAACGAAGGGCAACTCTAGCTACCATCAGGAAAATTCACTTCCTCTCTCCCTCTCCTCCCTCTCTCTCTTTCTCTGAATGACAGACAATTTGTTTGACTTTTCCAACCTTACAAAGATTATATAAACCAGGAGAACTATTACCCATTGTGTAATCGTCAACATATAATCTTTGAAAATGTATGTCGAACTCCTCGAAAGCTTTCAACACACGCTCATTGCAACGCACTACTTTCGAGTCGAACGATAGCTATCATTAGTGAGGGCAGAGTTCGAAGGTCCTCGATCGAGAGGATCCCATTATTCAGTGAGTAATAGAACATGTGAACCGGAAGACAAGCAAATCGGACAATAGGCGAGCAGTAATAGCGCGGAGTGAAATGAGAGCTAGGTAGCGGAAGGAATGTTGAGTCAGCGTAACGTCGTTCCCCAATTACTTTCGGAAGTCAGCTATCCGTAGTCGGTGGCGCATGTGTCGAACCTTAACAACGACGAGTAACGCTCTAGAAAGAAAAAAAAGGGGGGGGAGGGTTTCTGGATAGCACGCAGTCGATAATAAAGCGCGAGAAATCGCGAATCTCGGCCCTTATCGAACCTGTGCACAATGCCCGGGCACAATGGTGACGATCGATGACAATAGATTTCGCCATTTTCTCTAATCCGAGAGAGCAAGAGGGAGAGAGACTATTCGTGCCGGCCGACAGAAGCCTCTGCTCTCGAAACTTTTTTTTTTCCACCCTCTTTCTCTCTTTCTCTCTTTCTCTCTCTCTCTTTCCCCTTAGCCGGGCAGCCGATATTCCTGCTAATTAGCGAGGCCTCTGTTTCCAGAGCGGATGCCACGATACTGTCGCCAACCACCAGCGCCGTCATCCGAGCATAGGTCCCCCCTTTTTTTTTTTCCACGCGAAATGTCGATGCTCTATACCCGCACACACTTTGCGGAGTAAATGGGCCGCCCTTTTCGAGGCCAGAAATTTATTCCAGCTCGCAAGTTTAGATGGTCGCCGTCGCCGCACCCTCTCTGCGCTACACCCTTCTTGCTCGACGAGTAAATATGCTAGGAACTAGGGCAGATTTTGTAAAAATTGGGGAAAAAGCTGACATTCTCCCGACAAATTCGACTTTAATACCACGCGGCACACGGCTCGCTTGCTGCGAATTTTCCTGCTGGATTTATGTTCGCCTTCTAAACAACTGTTGGCACAACACGTGGCTGAATTATACATGTACCCGGTGCTCCTCCTTTATATTCATAACGTCTCCGGTGCGCGCACGCACGCGCGCGGACATAGAAAAAGTTTCCAGTATACTTGTTTCCAAGTGATATAACAGTGCGTATGCGTGGTACATTTGCATAAGTGCTGGTTGTGTAGTTACATATCGCTGGGATCTTTTTTCGCTCTTATTGAAGTTGCACGAGTGCTCGATGAAGCGTGTGATTGAGACGCGCGATTATGCACCGTCAATTTGTGAATCCAGCATATATTGAAGCTTCGATTTGGTGAGCGAGAGAGAGCGTGCATGGTATAACGGGAAAAGGCAGTCACTGGCTCTCGAGCGAAGCATCGACGTGTGTTAGGTGTCGATGCGATGATCGCGCTAGTAAAGCACCTTTGAGTGCCATTATCCGCAGATTGATGGGAATTCCAATCAGACACGGTCTGGTTGCTCTGATATGAAGATCCACGCACCAACGTGTCGACAAGAGTTTTCGGAATCAAAGCATCCTCTCTCTCGCATCTACTTTAACAGTCCCATCTAGTTCCTTTCTTTCTCTCGCATGGTAATTTAACAGGAAACGAAGTCTTTCGCTGACTAGTCGTTGATTTTGCCGTAGAATTTTTGCCGAACTCCAGAGAAATTCCCTGGTAATCAGTGAATATCGACGAAGGCAAATGAGGGACGAATGTCGGCACAGTCCGAATCAAACTCTTCAATCCTGCTGATGTTCCAAGTGATTTTTGCCAAGCACAGAGTGCGCGCTCTGTGTACATAGTGCGGGATCAGAGGGTGGTGGAAGATCGTAGGAAGTATGTGAGAAAAGGGGGAGAGGGAACAAGGCTTCATTAAAAGTACAGCATTCCACTTGAAAAGGTAGCAGATGTACTCGGGAATTTGCTGTCTCTTTCGTCGCTGTTGGTTGCCGCCAATGCCTCCGGCGATGCTTTTAACAAGCAGTCGTCCGACAACTAGGATGTGATGACGATGACGATGACGACGAGGACGAATTGCAATGAAACGGAAAACTATCGGCGTCCGGCGCGTCACGACGGATGCATAATTACAGTATTGCTATCTTGGAGCATACCACGCGATAATTATCTTGTTGGTAATTTTATTGATCTGACGCGAAGGATGCCGTGCTCCATTTCCCTTTCACGAGGATTCCTCGCTCTTGAGTTCGTCGGCTCTCCTGCATCGATGAGCTATTTCATCTGGGTCGCTGGCGTGCCGCCGGATCGTGCAATCATTTCTCCTCTTCTTTCAACGGCTGATCAACGATTCAGCCTTCCTGATAATACCTTTATTGTGACGCACTGAATATAACAATCGGAACGAGCAATTTCCCTGTTATCCGGGGGTGATTCGGGCCACGTGCAACCTTTCTCTAATTGTTCCCGTAATTGTACCAGCAGCTATCCTAGTAAAACGTGCTGTGCTGCACACTCAGCAGAGAACAGCAAATGTTTTCTTGACGGTGAAACAATTAATAAGTAGGTTCGTTTTTGCGAGATATGGCTTCGTACTGCCGTTCCGCTCTGTTCTCGCAAGGAAACAAAAGCGTGGGAGAGATCAAATTACAGCGGTGGGTCAAAACAATTTGTGCAGTAAGAACATGGATATAAACAGGACTGTAATTTACTCAGCTTTGATTACAGTGACACATATTTTATAGTCACGACATAGTAACATAATATTCATTAGCATTTTCTGAACTTTAACAGTAATAAAAAAAACAATAAGAATTAAATCAAAAAGCGGTCGGTCCACATGCCTGACTACGATTTCACAGTTGAAAACACAAGAAATCATTTCTAAATTTTCTCCAGAACTAATTACTTCACAGTGATTATTTCAGATTTTTAAACAAAAGCTGACAGCCAGACAGACTGTCGGATATACCTAAATTATTATAATTACTCTAAAATCTCAACTGTAGTACTGTAATTCTTTTAATTCTCATATTCTCACGAATACTTTAGTCTCCCACTGCATCTGGCAGACAAAAAGCTTGTCTCCCACATTTCGGAGGGTTTCCTTAGTGTACGCGCTAACTCAGCATAATATAAAACATTCCATTCGACGATCATCTGCCTATTTATCTTGCTCAGCCGGCAGCACCAGCCTATAATAATGATACGTGGAACCCTGCGTTTGCTTACACGTGTAAGAACCCCCAAGTTCCCTCGGCTCTCCTCGCCTTGTTTAAAAGCCGACGGGGAAAGAAAGGTAGCGCTGACAGGGAACTCTGCCAGAAGTAGAAGTACGATAGAACGTAGAAAATATGAACGAATGGGCTCGGCGCACCTGAAGCAGGAGGGTTGCTGGGAACGAGGTGAAGATGGGGTAAAACGAAATGGGCGGAATTGAAAGGGACACCGTAAACGGGAAGGACGAATTCACACATAGGGAATGTTGCTAGTAACTACGTACCAGTAGAATAAGTGCGTGCGTGAAAAGGGTTGCAACTACTGGCGAGTAAAAGGGGAGTAGATTATAAAGATATATTCATATCAAGCTTTTGCCTTGCATTTGTTGCAAGATTACAGGTCTGGTTTTTTTATCTGGTAAAAGATAACCCTGTAGAAATTCTGACATTAAACAATGTAGCATTGCAAAGGACAAACTCACACAAGGGGAATAATGTTGCTAGTAATAAGTGCGTGCGTGAAAAGGGTTGCAACTACTGGCGAGTAAAAGGGGAGTAGATTATAAAGATATGTTCATATCAAGCTTCCATTGTATTTGTTGCAATTATTATAGCTCTTGTTTTTTTATCTGGCAAAAGATAACCCTGTAGAAATTCTGACATTAAACAATCTAGCATTGTGAAGGACAAACTCACACAAGGGGAATAATGTTGCTAGTAATAAGTGCGTGCGTGAAAAGGGTTGCAACTACTGGCGAGTAAAAGGGGAGTAGATTATAAAGATATATTCATATCAAGCTTTTGCCTTGCATTTGTTGCAAGATTACAGGTCTGGTTTTTTTATCTGGTAAAACATAACCCTGTAGAAATTCTGACATTAAACAATCTAGCATTGTGAAGGACAAATACATAGGGAATGTTGCTAGTAATAAGGGTTGCAACTACCGGCGAGAAAAAGGGATGAAGATATAACATTATAAACCTTACTTCTTTTTTATCTAACAAAAAGCCTGTATGAACTTCTGACACCAAATAATCTAGCATTGTGAAATAGCGTTAGAGGGGTTGAAATAGACGGGGAATAAAAATCCGTCGTATTATATCAGACTGGCACGCGACGGTGGGCCGATATTAAAAGCGGCTTGGATTGACGAGGCATCCAGATTCCAGGCGGCATTAAGCAACATTCTCTGGCGGGGTTGTTTGTCAGTGTGAGGATAGCCTGAGGCTTGGAAGTAGCGGGCGGAAGGGGTTGAGGAAGAGGGTAAAAGAGTCTGGTGGGAGTCCATTAACGAGTGCCGTTTTCATACCTCCTCTATGCCACCCTCATCCTCTCGGTCACCCACCGAGCACCCCCATTTCTCGCCGGCGCTCCTATCCGCCCTCTCTCGCTCCTCCACTCGGCCGCTGCCGCCGCCGCCGCCGCCGCTCTCTCTCGCTCTTTCTCACGTTTTCCCGCTGAAAGAGCAGCTAGCAGCACAATAGATCGTTCATTACCGATACCGAGCGGCCGAGGAGCTAGGAAGCAGAAAGATAATAATAACGCGCGCAAGAAAGATCGTCGAAGGCGCGGCTCGACGCTCTCCCTCATTCTCTCTCTCTCCCTCTCTGTTCGCTTTTTTTTACTTCTTTTTCTCTGTTTGCCAGCCGATGCAAATGAGCGCCTCTTTGCAAATGCGAGCTCCTCTTTCTTTTTTCTTTTTCTTTTTTTTTTGCAACGGTGGTTTCATCAAATTTCTAAGCTTGATGAGTGGCTCTGGTTTGTGTTCAGGAAGGTGTCGGGACCGTGAAGAAGAAGAGCGGAAGTGACGGTGACGAAAGAAGAGAGAGCAGACGCGACCACCACCGATGGCGGCCGCGAGCTTTCCGCCAAACTTCTCGAACGTCGGCATTCTGGAAAACTGGTAAGTGACTACATAACACAGCTTGTCAAGCCTTGGAATTATTACTGGAAGCCTCTTAAAAGTCTCGAAAGCTTTGTAGAGGCTCCAACCATCCACCGCGGCTCTCGAGACTACACGAGAGGATCGTGCAGACGCCTCGCTATGGTTTCCATACTCTCCTGGAATCCGCTTCGTTTTCGTCTATCCTCGAATGGACAATTTTTATTACTCGCACTCTCACGAAATTATTTCAGGTATCTGGCAATACTTGTCATATCTGCAATCCGCTTCGTTCTCGACTTTCTCCGGTAGGAGAATTTTTACTCGCATCACGTAGAAATCATTTGGAATATCTCACAATGTTAGTGATATCGCCAATAAATACAGTGCGGTTATCATATCCAATTACAGGATATGAGTTACCTTGTGTCGGAGGTCAGTCAAGAAGGGAATGAACATTAATTAACGATCGAAAATTCATTCCGGATCGCAAGGATAACAAGCATTGCGCTATCCTGGAAAACGGCGTTATTAGGTTAATCACGTGAAATCGGCACTCGCTTTTTCCCCTCGCTTTTACGGGGAAGCCTCCGATGCATTAACCCCGGCACGAGCTTCGTCTGGTATATGTAAATGCGAGTGTACACACGCGGCCCTGCCAATTTTACATTCGCCAGCGGAGTTTTGCGCGTTTTCGCATTAATGAAGTGGGTTTTTCCACAGAAACGTTTTTTGATTTCGATGACGGCCATTGTCATCATCGTGCACTCCCACCGCTCGATCCTCTCGGATTTTTCGTAATCTCCGGCATATTCGTTTACCGTGTCTTGCCAATTTCGGAAATGGACGCCGGGCGCCTGGTAACTTTTGTATTAACAGTCGGGCAACATGCGTGTACACGTGAAAGACGAAAGAGAGTAATATCACGGATTTCTCCGTTCCACTTTCAACTGGGAGCTTCTATTTCGACGTAGTGGCGGTCGCGTACATTCAATACCCCCTTTTTTTTTCATACAACATTCCAGAAAGGTATTAGACTGATGGTAGAGGATTTTTACAACAGACATAGTTTTGTCAAATATTAATATCAAAACTGACTTAAATAATGGAACATCTTGAATTCTCAACGTGTCATAAACATATTTTCAATTCAATCATCATCGATTTAATTTTTGTTAAAAAAATTAGTTTCTATTCTTCTTGAAAATAAAATCGAGCTTTGCAAGCGTCGTTTTGATCTCTCGCGTGAAACTGCAGAAAGGAGCTTGGTATTACGAGGAAATAGAGGGTCGAATCGAACGATTTCTCAGCATTACCAAAAAGTGGATCGAACCTAATGACGATACATATAGCAGAGGCGTCCGCACGTACCAGTGAACCCGTACCACCCGTTGAAAGCTTCGTTGGATCCTGAAAGTCCCAGTCGTTAGTGCATGAACCAGTTACATTTCCACTTAGATTTCCTCTTAATGGATTTCGAGAAATAGTCGTAGCAGTTTTGTATTCGAATAACTGGAATTATTCGGTAACAAAATCTTGTATGGTGAATATAAATGCTTACCAAGAAACTATTTGTAGATTAGCTTCGTTTTAGGTACCACTGCAGGATAAAATTCTGCTAAAGTATTGAAAACGTTTGAACCTTTTCAGGATTCTTATATTGAATTTAATCTACGTATTTAATTAGAATCGTATAATATCTTTTTAGTAGAACATCTTCTTACATCGAAATCATAGTAACCCGTTAACGTGGATTCTAGTTTACCAAGGCTCGAGTGGAATGTGCTTTTCCCGTGAAAATCAGAGGATCTCTCTGCCGAAAAAGTGGAAAAGCGGGTTACATCTCCGCCGAGAGGATACTCGGAGAAGGGGAAAACAGATGGAGCGTGACGACTCCTCGCGAGGAATCATTGCCGAGTTCACTCGTGAAACTATTCCCGACGTGTCTGGCGGATGTTTTTACGAGCTTCTCTTTTTAAGGGAAGTTTCCGGTATATTTGGGATAGACAAATTCCCGGGTATTGCCTCGTTCGATTTTCAATATCGCCGCTACTCGTAGATAAGGATGACTTGCTGCAGTTTTACCATTCCTATTGGAAAACATGCAGCCGGTAGAATGTTGGTGCACGCATTCTTTGAACCATCGAAATACTTTATTCGATAAAATATTCCCCTTAAATCTCAGTCTTTTCTTTTTAATGGGAACCATGCGTAATAGGCTCGCGAGTAATTCACGTATTTAAAAAAAAAAAGGATTCAATTCACGGAGCAGGCATTAGCCAGTGGCACTTTTTGAAAGATAGAAATCCCATTGTTTGCCACGAAACGAGTGGTCGTTATACTACTCGTTCTCTCTTTTCCCTTCCTCTCAACAGTAAAATTACAATTGTTTTTTCGAGCACGTTTTGTACAACGAAATTGGCGTGCCTAGAAAATGAGCAGAAGGGCTTGCTCTGCCTTTATTCAAAAGAAACTTTGCATTCAAGTACCTTTAAACGAAATCACCATAATCCCTGTCTAGCGATACCAAAAGAAACTAACTAAATTTAAAAACTTCCAATACAATCCTCCATTTCCAACACTAATATCACTTGGAATTATTTAAAATACATTCTATACATATTCCTTCGTATCAAGTAACTCTTTCGCGTGAAGCGAGCGTCGAACACATCGGAGAATCATTCGAAACATTAATTCCACCAGGCAGGGAAAGAAGGAGTTTGGTACAATCGGGCTTTCTCAGTTCGAACAAGAGAGCACTGGCACTAAGGTGCAATCTTATTCAAGCTATGCACCCCTGCAACAAAGAACATGGGGTGGACAATGCGCACTGTTGTTTCCGGGTCCCGGCGGCCTGCGAAAAAGAGGGTCATTCGCTCTCCCAACACGCGTTAGCGAGAAAGAGAAGGAGTGTTTCGCAGATGAGAACAGTGCAGTAGCATCACAGAGGGTTGGCTGGCTCCAGTTTTGATTAAAGTTCTTTTAAGGAGCGCTGCGATTTTCCAGACGCTCCCGGTGTACACATGCACCGAGATACCGGCAGCCTCTTTGCCGGAGAGAAAGATCTCTCTTTCTCTTTCTCTCTTTTTTTATCCGACGTTCCTCTCGTTCCCGCATCGTTGCAGATCCCACCGGCCTCTGCGATCCTGAAGAGGGGATTGCTGGGAGTCGTGCTCCCGCGATTAACTCGTCTTTCTCCTTACCAGCTGCTTTGTTTCCGGGCACACGAAGCGTGCATCGGTTGATCGGAGCCGCCCAATGGTAATCAGGATCTCTCTTTCACTCTCTCTCTCTCTCTCTCTCTCTCTCTCTCTCTCTCTCTCTCTCTCTCTCTCTCTCTCTCTCTCTCTCTCTCTCTCTCTCTCTCTCTCTCTCTCTCTCTCTCTCTCTCTCTCTCTCTCTCTCTCTCTCTCTCTCTCTCTCTCTCTCTCTCTCTCTCTCTCTCTCTCTCTCTCTCGCTATTTCTCTCTCCCTCCCCCTTTTTGGCTTTGTGGTCTCGAAGCTCAAACGAAAAAGACTCGCGAGCACCGAGCACACACACCGTTTCTTTTGCCGGCTGACTCGTGTTTGTACACCTCCGCTGATTCGTACTCCCAATAGTGAACCCCCGATGAAAGAGCCACAGAGACTCGCATACGACTCTCGAAGAATATCCACTGCACTTTCGATATTAAATAATGGGAGATCGATCCGAAATATCTCCATGTGTATCATCAGCGAATTGGGTGAATTCTCGAGTCGTCGAGTAAATTTGAATATTCCCAGTGATAATGAAACAAATCATGCACACTAATTAACAGATTGTTGACCCATTACGAGAGTGCTCGAATTTCTGCGTGCGTCGACTTGAATAATAATGAAAATATAAAATTGAATCGTTGTTGCTGAAATTGTATACCGTGCGTTTGTAATCTAAGCGAATTACGTGGAGTTAATGTTGCCGAATGTTACTTCAATTTGGATGCTTGTTTACCCAATTATGAAAATAGCTGGCGCAACAATGTATTGGTTCGGTGGTGCCGCCAGGTCGGCGGCGCTTTCCGGTTTATTAAATAAGAGAACACACCTGTTGGCACCAATTCGTTCGCAGAGAAGACGCGAGAGACATTCGTGTCCAAGTGGTACAGAAATATATTTGCCAGCTGATTTGTTAAGATTAAATAACTCGAATTAATAAACAAAGAACTAATTAAAGCAAAGGTTAAACAGACTAGAAAATACAAGTGTAGAAAGGCTTTTATCAACTTGTCAAAGAAAAATAGATCTGTCAAAGGAAAAGTAACGCTTACGACGCTTTCATTGACGAATCACGAGAGGAAGAAGATCTTTCGGCGCCAGCGAGGAAGCACCAAGTCACGCTTGGTGTGTGCGTGTTTTGCCTCGATGACAGCTCTGTGGTTGAGTTGTGCCATGGCAATTCGTTTCCCTTTGAGACAGAGCGCAGCGCCCGCGTACACCCGGCTGTCGACAGGTGCGGCGGCGGCAACGGCAGCGGCGCCGCGACGGACGAGGCATGCGTCCGCGTTTATAAATGTATATTCAGCAGCTGGATCAGCGTGGGCGGCGTTCACAATTAGCTAATGTCAACCGATGAATATAGAATCTGTGCCAGAGTGAAGAGGGCGTTCACTATCATCTGGAAGCACCAAATGTACACCTTGTCATAGTGTTCCTATGCCAGGGAAACCTGCCACAAACACTGGCATTCAGTGGCTAGCCTGTCAAAATGACTGGTCGAAGACAGTATCAATCACGATGAACAGCTGAGGGTGCCTGAAGTTGTTAATCAACGAGATTGCATAGCTCTCTAGCCATAAACCGGAGAGAAAGATAGAAGGAGAGGTCAGGGATTAACGGAATTAAATCGCTTATCAGAATTGGGAATCTAGACCCTTATCCGACATACATATATGTATAGATTAAAAGCTTCTATCCGAGCGTTTATCCTAAATCGGACCACTGGTCAAGGCTAACCCGGAATCTGCCTCGGTAAGGACGCCTGCCATTAACGAAATTAATACCAAGGAAATTAATGGTAGATACTTCACGAAATTCTCCAAGCATTATAATACTTATTAAATATAATGGAAGTATCGAGTTATATTATAATTTCCTTTACATTAAGCATTCCTCGAACTGTCTCTGAGCTTATAGCGAAATTCTCGTCGGACTTGTATCGAGCGAAGGTTTTAAAGAGTGAAGGCTGGATTTAGAGGAGATTTTTTTCGATTAGAAGCCATCCACTGGGATCTATTCGACAATTCTATTTGGCACGGCAGCCATTTCGATACGACGCTTCGATTATCGTGAATATTGCAGGAAAACGATATGTGCGAATGTAATCCTTCCGATAATGGTTGGCGTTTGTAGACAGGAAGCTCTGCGTACCGGAATAGCAGACTCCACTTGGCAGTCAGTGGCTAATCTCTACCAGAGAGAGAGAGATATATATATATTCTTCTCGACACACTGAATTTGATTTGTTGGCTCCGGACGGATGAAATTTAATATTGAGTCGAGAGCCACTCGGATTAATCGACCCAATTTCTTTGATTTGCGAGGACGATTTAAGCGATCCCGATAAACGAGCGATTAGCCGCACTCGCACTGGTATCAGTGTTGCGCGTGAGGGCAATCGTTACCCGGAAATCGCTGGAAAAGGTAAAACGAGGGAAGAACGTGGTAATAAAGATACCAGGGTGCTTCGCGGATAATTGCACCCCGTACACTTGTTCAGCCTCAAGCAAAACGTGGATGCGTGGGGAGTTGGAGATTTTACGATATACCGCAATGAAAATTGCCTGGCACTCCGATGGTAGTAAAAGTAAAAGCTTAAGAGTAAGCATGGAGGAATAAAGGTGTGAAATATTAGTCTTCTTTACTGTCTTTTTAGAGATTAAATGTCTCGTGTTTGGTTATTGATCCTATTTAAAAACTACCCTTTTTAAGGTTAGCAGTCTAATTAGAGCAATCAAAATTAATTAATATTCGAATGATAATAAAATAAAAATAATTAAGAACACGCAGAATAGAGAAATAAAGATGTTAAATATTATTCTTACCTATTTCAAAGATTAAATGACTGGTGTTTGGCTGTTGATCCTATTTAAAGGCTATCTTTCAATCCGGTTTCTTGGCGTAGGGTTGGTGGTCTAGTCAGAGGGCTCGATTCCACGTTCTATCTAGTTCTAGTAGGAAGCAAGAGGCCGGGAATGAAGGGAGAGCGGCAGGGTCATTCATCCTTGCCAGGAGGAACTCGCATAAACGAGTTTTCGGTGGAAGTGCATGACCCTCGACAGTTTCCGGTGGCTCCCATATTGCCCTGGCCGGTAACACGAGCGGCCCGTATCTAACCCCGTTCGTCCTCCTGGCACATCGTTCGCCCGCAATCCGTTCTACATTATCCCGGAGAAAATAAAATTGTCGACGATCGATGCCACCATGCGCCCTTTTCCGCTCTGTTATTTCCTCTTTCTCGAGGTAACTTTGGAACCTGGCATCTTCATCGCTTTTTGATCCTCGATACACTAACTTCCTATTTAATTGTGGTGAAATGGTTCGACAAATTTACTCAGCTAAATGTTGATGAACTAGACTTCACTCCATTCTTTTTTTAAATTACAATGTGTACACATACATTTCCGCACGAAGTTCATTCTTTCGCCTCGAAGGATAATCATTCTCGGGAGCACCATTTTTTTTTTTTTTTTTAATAACCACTCCGGGTAAAGCTTGCTTTTGAATTAGAAGCAGGTTGTAATTAATTCCGGCTGCAGGGCATGCCGGTAACAGGTCACTAAGCTCTTTCATCCCTACCGCAGACAATCCGTAATTCTGAAACGTTACCGCCACTATATCCCCGCAAGTATTATGTCTTTCTCAACACAGTAGAATCTCACGATTTCTCGCACTTGTATCACACGCTCTTTGCACTTCCACCTCGAGAATTCCTTGGGGAGTCTGCCACAAAGCACCATTTCCACTGTCGGATGAAACATCAAGTAAATACACACACGCGTTGCAATGAGATGGAATAAAAGGAATAATTAAAAAGGGATGAAATAGTAAACGTTACTTGGAAAGAAATAGTTAAATACCTCAGTGAAATATAGGACGCATTATAAGTAAAGGCGAGGTTCATTTTCTAGACAGGAGTTCTATATATACAATGTCAATGACCCGAAGTCGACAATGTCAGTTAGTGAATCAATTCATGCCTCTCTATTTGCATCGGCGAACGAACCGGCTGGCAGATATTGCGTAAAACGGCTGACCCGCGCTCTCTCTCTCTCTCTCTCTCGCTCTCTTATTATACAACGAACGCGTAATAAGCGCACCGCGCGCGCGCACACCGCCAAAGTATATTCAATACGCTGGCGTGTGGAATTAAACAATTTGTTGGAGGCGTAACATTATTTACACAAAGCCCCTGGCAACTTCGGAAAACCGCCGTCGGATCCGTAATGCTATTTGAGCCCACGCGAACAACGTTACGTCGAATTGGGGGAAACTCAATTTTGCCGGGGAGCTCGCTGAAAAAGCGGCAGTCGCTCTCTGGAAACACCGCAGGAAAGAGAAAGAGAGAGAGATAGAGAGTCGACCTTCTACCTAGCATCGAAAATTACGTTTCCTCGCCAGCTGATCATTCTTCATATCGCACTGGTGAACTGTGTGTGTTTTTTTTTTTCTTCTTCCTCTGAGCGGCGCGTTTCACTCAGCTATCGCTGCGATACGTAAAAGCATGGATAATACTTCGGCAAGTCCTTCCTACCTTTTCAGAAGCATCGTCCCGGTGTGATTCGACGCAGCTTCAAAAGCTCGCTATAAGTTTCGCGTATAATGCGCGGCGAATTTACGGGGCAAACTTGCGGCTGCTTTTCCTTTCACGTGAAACCTCGGGGAATAATGCGGAATATGATGAGGTTCAACTCCCTCAAATGAAAGGGGAAGAGGAAGCTCGAATGGAGCGGTAGTGGGGGTGAGAGGGGGATCGGAAAGTTTCCGTGACGGTGGAAAAAAAATTGAGCTACTTTGCTCGGTGGGAGGTTAGCCGGAAGCTGGGACACGCAGCTAAATTACGACGCACACGGATCGTTTCCGTTTCCCTTGGCGATCTGCGTTCACGTTCGTTAAACAAGCAAAAGCCAGTTCAAAGAGCAGTTCTTTCTTATTAAATCCACTGTAAATATGTAATGCAATAGTGTGGCAGGATTTATTCTAATGATTTCTATCGAGAAAAGAGTATTCACTTACAGGATTCTATTTGAGTAAATGAAGTTATAATACTAGATCGTTGAAGCTAGTATGATTAGAGGTGGTCGAGATTTTCAGATGTTCACGAGAAGACAGCACTTTCTCAGACACTCGACCTCCGATTTTTCTCACTGCTTGGTGTCGCGATTCGAGGAGTCCTCGATTGGAATGACCTCGGGCCTGTCAATACTGGTTCCGGTGTCCGATAAGGGTAACGAAGACTCGTACTTTTGTCGTATGCCGGGAATGCTCCTGGTCTGCTTTCCTCTTTCCACGGCCTCTTATTCTCTCTTCTTCCATCTGGCAGCTCCTATTTTCCCTCGCTCGTTCGCCAAGCCAATTCTTTCTTTTCTGCCTATTTCTTCTGCACTCTTCTTCGTCTCTCATTTCCCTGGTGCGAGACCTCTCTTTCCAGTACTGGCGTCGAATCGATACACACCGGTGTGTATCGAGCCCGAAACCAAGCCTGGAAACACCGATGGTACGACAGAGTTTTGGTAATGATCTCGTCGGCTGATATCCCCACCAGGATATCCTGGATCGACATTGAGTCTGGTACACTCTCTCCTTGTTCTCTCGTAACACTCCGCTGCAAATACGATTCTTCTCAGTTAGATACCTTTCGAATCACACATCCTTCAACGCGCATGACAAAACGATATAATAAAAAAGTTCCTACCATTCTAACAATCCCCCACTACCAGAAATTATGCAGCTTTGTAAAAATCACTGGTGAACCGCGAGAACGAGATTTATCCTACTTCCTCTCTCCCAGCAGCTCGAAATGTTCGTAAGATAAACTGCATCTCTCTCTCCGGCCGTAATTTAGCTAGTTTTCACTGTATTTTGCGGTGGAGTGATGTCCACCAGCGCAAACATTAATAACCCGGGAGAGTGCCTGTTACACGTCGCGTCTATAAAACAGGACGAAACTCTCTCGGGACTTCTAATCCCAGGCCATTAACATTACGCTCGAGCGTAAACAATTGTTGAATGATAAACCACTGGTAGTTTACAGTGGCGGTATTAATAAATCGGGCGCAGTTCGAATAACTATAAAGGATAGTAACCACAGATTTTTCCATTATTAAGCGAGGTTTTATTTATTCGAATGATCCGATGGGAAGGAAATAGGCTTGAAGGATTGGACGTGTTCGGTGGGGGAGGGCGGCAAGGAGAAAACGGTGAAATGGCGGTACCTGGGATAGAAATTGCTCTCGTGCACGCATTCTCGTCACGACGACGTGCACCGCCTGGCACCGCGTGCCAGACCTAAGCTGGTCTTTACTACTTGCGAGCAACCCTTCTCCATCTCCCTTCTGCTTCAAGACTTAGCTCTTTCCCTCTCCTTCTCTCTCTCTCTTTCTCTACTCTGATTTATTCTATCTCTCTCTTAGGCCCTCCGACTTGCTGGTTTCTCCGACGGTGCTTTCTCGCTCGCCACTTCATCTACTTCCTTCGACCCCTCAGCGGAACACTTATTTAACCGTTTTTCTCTCTCCTCACGACGAGAGTCTTCCCTCCGGGCGTCGCTTACCTTACCCGTCGTCTCACTCACTCACTTACTCCTCTTGTTTCCTAGGCCGCGATTCAAATCTTTACCGAACAATTATCCCCCTCCCCTCTTCGTTTCGTCTCCTTCGGAAGGCGAAGCAGTCACTGATAAATCAACGAGTCAATGCGAATTCTGTCCTTGAGGATCGATCGAGCGAGGACACAGTCGTGTGTTTCATTAGTGCCCTTCGAACACAAGTATATCGATTCCGCTAATAATAATGCGATGCTCGAGCTCGTGCCGCTAAATATAGACTCGAGCATAAAACTCCTATGTTGGTTTATGTAATACCAAGACATACGTCCGAGACTTTTTTTTTAAAGCTCCCTTGCTAATTTTAATATCGCTACGGAATTATCGCTAGCTCGGTGATGCATGGCTAGTGTACGGCAATCTTATCTTTTCACCGACTCTCCTTGTTGACGGTAATTAATGTCACCTGTACCACGTTCAATGTTGATTATAGCATATCGTATCGCTCTGAGTATTCTTAGTTATTATACTAGAGTATGATACGATACGTCCATGATAAGAAGAGATTCTTTTCAACGTTCGTTGTTACAGTAACCTCCAAGATTATTTATAGCAAGTTAGAGTAACACGGACGGGAAAGGATTAGAATCGCGAACCAGTTAACTTCGCTTTCCGAGCGTCTTAGCTTGCACGCTGGTCTGATCATGCGTCGACCTCTACCACTTGCTGATTTCGCGAAGCACGACTTTTCCTTGAGACCGCCCACTACTTTTTCAGTAATGATTGACACTTGGATAAGCGTAGCACGAGCATCATTGTCGGGTTGACGAGCGTTTAATTAATGCTTTATAGTAAAAGGGGGCACAGTGGAGTGCGCCGATTACAGCACCCCTTTCAATGCAATCCCTCTCTCTCTCTCTCTTTCTGTCGGTCGGCCCCATGCAAATAGTCCCTTTTCGTTCATTACTCCCTACCATTAGTTTCGTCGTGCTCCTCGAGATTTGGCCAGCAGCCAGCCTTTCCGTTTCGCCTTAATGGATCGAGGAAACTTTGTTTTATTAAAGCTCCAAGCCGAGCGCGCGCGCGCGCCTTAGGAAAAAGCTACCGCCGTTATTCGATTCTCGACTTCTCGTCGATCTTTCTTTCCCTCTCTCTCTCTTTCTTTCTCTTTTAGCATTCCTTGACGACGAAATCCCGCGGATGCCAGGGCCCGAAGCTTTATTATATTTGTGCGAGAGATTATGTACGTCGCCGCAATCTTTTTCCGTCGGCGCGTCTGGTGCGCCCGGCCGGAGCTAGTGCAAGCCCCGCTGGTGGAACACGTGCTCTTCTCTCTCCCCGGTGCTCTCGCAGTGCCTTTTTATCCGCTCGGCACAATGAGCTCTTTATTGCGAGGCCTTTGTATCGCCGGGGGCACGTGCCACCTCTTCCTTTGACGCGTTTTCGTTTTCCTGCTGTTATTGTTTCGAGCGCCGTGTGCCTTCTTGCCGTCCGGCCTTCTAACGGCCGAGCTGGATATATACTTTTTCGCCTCCCTCCCCCCTTTTCCTAGTTGTTTGTTTCGATGTACGTGTCTCTTTCCTTCTCTCGTATAAACGAGAGAAAGAAGAGAGTTCATATTCTACGAATAATTCTTTCCTGTCACAAGAATCGCTGTTAAGCAGTGCTATGTACTACGCGTAGTATCATTTAGATTTTCCCTCGTGTTTATCAGAGAATATGTAACATGTATTCCTGGGACGCGCTCGACATTCTTTCATCCGGCGAAGCGTCCTTTTGTCCTGGATTGCTCCAACCGTCGCACTCGTTCGCATTCCCTACCGCGAATTATTAGGATACCTTTGGTAATACATCAGAGCTTTGCAAGCTGCCGAGTTTCCGCGTGGGGATAAAGCGTCGACGAGAGAATTCGGTTTGGCATGGTGGCGAAAATGAAATAGCCGAGATATAAAGCTTCCAACAGTTTACAGAGATGTGTATGTGTGTGTGTGTGCGTGTGTGCGTCTGCTTACGTAGCTCGGATATGCTATCTCAGTTACCTTAAACCGGCAAACATGAAATTCCAAGCTTTGCGCGCCGCGGACTGCCGCGACCGTTAGATAGACCAGAGTTAACAGTACGATTCGGATAACTTTTCTAATATGCGCTTAACTTTCCTACTTGCGTGCCGCAGTTAGTTGCACTTTAGTTATTTGGTTACTGTTGCCGGCATAAGCGAGCCCTTCGCGCGAGAATGTTTTAGCAGAGAAGTCCTTTGTAACACGCATATTTCGTTATTTTTAATAAGCCACTTTGCACTCTTAATAAACTTCGAGATATACTGTCAATGATAATATTCACAAAGTATAACTTATTCTTTCTTTTATATTTATTCTGAGTTCTTATCAATCACTCTTCATTATAAAATAAATATAAATCCATAGAATATATATTTACAATATTAACGATCTTTCAAATTCATTACTTCCGCTCCAAATCATGATTTTCAATACCAAGCTTTCCTCGACGTAGGGACAATTAACAACGAGGGAGTATTTCATAGCGGGAGCACTGGCTCTGCCAGTGGAGTCGTGGGAAATCCGTGTAAGAAGTCGGAATAGAATCCTGCTGGCAAAAGAACGTCTGTGGAAACACGTAGGTGTGCTGGAGGGAAAGGGCGGAGGTCGGCCAGTGTAGTTTACGCGCGGTAAGTCGTGCAATTTATGGCAGTGCGAAATTTATAGGTTCAATTTCCGCGATATTTAAACGGATATCTGTGTGTGTGTGTACGGGTGTCTATAAATGTGTAGAAGTGTGTAAAAGTGTGCGAGGAAACGCGGACCAGTAACGGCTCGCTTAGAATTCGAGTGGCGTCTCCGTGTTAATCGTCGGTCCGCCTTTCTCGCCATTTCGGTCGACCAAGAATATATCATAGCCAGACCGTTGGCGCACTGTCCTCTTTCATTGGAGTAGGATCGATGTAATTATACGAGAAAGCTCACTCTCTCGACCCATTCATTCACCCTGATTCTTGTACTCCTGTTGACGAGCTCCTTCCTCCGTTACCGATTGAGACACCTTCGCCTCACGAGCAATTAGCGGGAAACCTCCATTCACCAATCGTTGATCGATGAAAGAAGGATCAAGATCGAATAATAATGGAATAAAAATGAAGAAATATGTTAGTGCTTAAAAAAGTCGGGAAATATAATATTGTATATAATAATGTAGGAGTAAAGTTTTTGCAGGAAAAATTTTGATAAAAGATAAACAGGAACAATAAAAGGAAACTCATTCCGTATTGTTCATAAAATTCGAATATAAAGTCTGCCCCAATAATTCGAATAAATAATTTACAGAATAATAATAACTAAATCCCAGCGACAGGATTGGATTACGACGTAATAAATTCTAGATTCAATGAGAGGCGCATTGCCTCGTTCTTTTTTAATTTCTGTAGCTTGATGCAGCCGGCAACTATTTATTAAATGTCCCACCGCGCGGGCCAGTGCTTTGCTTTAAAGCGTGGCGGCTTTATGCTCGTCGCACGAGGAACAAAAGGGATGTAAAACTGCTAGCGCAAAGTCGGCAGAACTGTCGGCTTGTACGGTGAATTCAATCCT
Organism: Ectemnius cavifrons; assembly: GCA_964023945.1. Lineage (NCBI taxonomy): Eukaryota > Metazoa > Arthropoda > Insecta > Hymenoptera > Crabronidae > Ectemnius > Ectemnius cavifrons. The sequence goes on from OZ030382.1 coordinate 6,320,169, forward strand.
TTAACGCGCGCTTCTAAAGTAACGCTCGCAGGAGACTTTGTTGGATCTTGGAGACGACGACGGTGGTGGTATTCACCCGATGTGGATGCTGATGTAAATGAAGTTTCATCTGTTCGTTTTCGCTGCAACAATTTCGAAAAGGAATGCCTCGGGTATAAAGATTGTTTTCAGATGTGACTTTGTCGCGAGGAAATAATATTTCCAGACCAGCTGGAAAGTTATTGGTTATCATGACTGGATTATCCGAAAGCTGCCGGTATCCAATACGTTCTCTGTAAGGGATTAGCCGAGCTAATTACTCGACTGAAATAATTCATTTTCCGTGCCATTTGATAGCCGGGTCGTGCTAGGCGGATGGACATTTAGCTGCGCCTAGATTTTCTTACTCGTTCCCTCTCAGTTCTCTATGAAACATTTAAATTCTCGTTGCACGGTGCACCTGCCGGTGCGGATGCAGTTTACTCAGCGGTCGATTAATTCATCGTTTTCCCGCAAACTTGGCGCGAGGAAATCTCCGCCCGAAATATCTACCAGCTGAGAGCCGTCGAGAGATCGGATCACACCTCGCACGAAATTCCCAAGAGTTGTTCAACTTACAACAAGCCAAGCGAGGAAGGGCGCGCAATCATTTTCCCAACAAGATAGCAAGCAACAATTAAAGTTCCGGGATATGCAAGTTGCGGTGGTGCGCGATAGAGAAGGGCTAAAGGGTAAAGGGAAACTAGCGTTACGAAGGAAGTTCTTGTTCTTCGTTGTGTCGCTTGTTCCATCGCGCACACATCTATCGGATTAATTAGAACGCTTCTACATCGACTTTCCCATCACTTCGTAATGCTAATATAGATTCACTTGGCTAAGTCTTTTTTATTCCTAACTACTTACACATTTTCCTCCCACGAGAATTCGATACAGACCATTTGAATGCTCGGTTGCTGACAAATCCCTGTGAGCGGTGCAATCGCTCGCCGATAACAAGATCGGTCGACTACGACACTGCAGAAGGGAGCCACTGAGGGGGCGGAAGTGATCCTTTAAGTGATAATAGCAGGATTCAAGAACTCCCACGAAATCCCTGATCGCTGCGTCGAGCAGCATCAGCATCGCCGTCTAATTCAAGGCTTTTAACGCGGTCTTCCTGCCATCCATCCGTTTCGATCGTCGAAATCAATTAGAATATAGTTCGTTAAGTTGGCTGGGCATCCGTTCTCCCACAGGAGAGGCGACGGTGCATGAGAGGGCGTCGAAGAGAGGTCGACGAGAGACCTCGAGAATCAGAGGGAGAAAGAATGGGACACTCGCGAAGGGTAAACGTAAATTGAATTTACGTAATAAAATTGAACGGCTGCTGTCTCGCCGAAGTGAAGGCTGCGACGTCAGGCGAAGCGAAGCGGTGCTGGTGCTGCTGCTGCTGCTGCTGCGGGTGGGTGTGCAAAATCCCGACGATGGAAAGAGAACCGAAAGAAAGCGGGATAGGTTTCAAGCGAACGACAGAGGAAGCACCACGAGTGTCGCTCGGCTTGCCCAGTCTTACTCACCTCTATTTCCTTCGTCTTGCCCATCCACTGTCTCTTCCTCTTGGCGAGCTCGTGTTACCTGCCCGACTGCCGGGGCACTTCCTGCTTTTTGTTCGCTTCGAGATCGTTCGCCGCACCCTGAAAGCTGCCTTAGGCTGCCGACTAGCCTCAGGAAAGTGATCCCTCGAAGCCTCGGAAGTTCGAGGAACTTGAAGCACCAGCTCGCCTCATGTGTCCAGTTGTATGAAACATTCGAGGCGACCGTCTGTGCATCGTGCATACAAGATGATCCATTTACCTTGGAATCAATGCTATCCCTGTTGTATAATATATTAGAAATATTTAAAATATGGAAACTGTCGCAACTGTTGCCTATGAAAGTTTGGATTAAATATATTACAGATTTATAGAAATAAAATGTGGATTATCAATGCTTCGATTTTAATTCATAAAATTGAATGCGGATAAAAATACTTACTGATTCCAAGACAAACGCATGATTCTGTTAAAGTAGGGTTCAGGTAACGATAGTAATTCTTGCGATGATGATTCCTAGAGGAGTTTCAACGGCGACGATAATATCGTGGCGTTCATTTGCCGAATAAGGCCAAGACACGCTCAGACCACTCTGGGGTCGTATCACGCACGTCCGGAATCTGGCCAGCGATTTGGAGGCTGGCCAGCTATTCTCGAACCTGACCTGTCCCCTTGACGTTTCACCGGTGCAGCCTCCCAATCTCTGCTTCTGTCTTCGTCTCTCTACTGCGAAAAGACAGAAGTTAACGAAGCAACGAGTTGCCCTCTCCGCGAGAGTTTAGGTGGCAGCCTCAGGAAAAATGCTCCCTCGCGCCAATGCAACCGCAATTACACCGGCAATTTGGGTAGACGCCCTTGGCTAGTTGTAACAGCACACTCGACCAACCCTCCACTTCCTCCTCCACCACCCCCTCTTTTTCTCCGCACGCGCATTTCCAAGAGATTAGATGCCTCCGAGCGCCAACAATCTCGGCAGCAGCAACAGCAGTTCGCGCCAGTTACGATAATGGTGGTTCATTCTAGGAATTGATTTTTTAATTAACCCTTCCATCTACATTCACCAATTACATGTAATCCATTCTAGCTTGTATTTCGATGCTAATTCTGAACTCGGTGTTTTACATATCATCGGTCCAGCGAAAAGCTGCATTATTTAGATCACTGATACATCCTTCCAGCGGGAGGATCAATTAGTTCATGCGACGAAAATTCTTGGAACGCTCGAGCGGAGGGGAATTGCACGAGCGAATGATTAAAAATGACATGCAGGACTGTCTGGTCGAGTATGAGAATGGCGGCGTTTGATGCGCGATTGGATTCATGGCATTTTTTGCAGCTGCCACTTGTTCAATAATGAGTCGAGTTCGCAGCGGTTCGCATTCCACGGATGGCCAGTGACGTTGATTCTGGTGCTCGGTTGGAAAAATCATTGCCGAGCACAGCACCGGTTGATCCTGTCTGCTTCGAATCGAGATAACTGGCGATTTTTTTTTTTGCATCGCATTATACGCGCGCCCTCCCTTTTCCGTGTGCGTTTACCTACGCACGCCACCGATTGCACGGTTGCATAAGCCGTGGCGTTGCTTCACCGAGTCCGCTGAGTTCCCCCGTTTGCCGCTCGTGCTTTCCCTTGGAGACCCACGTCCCTTTGTTGAGCCACACCAGTAGCAACGCTAGCAGCAGCAGCAGCAGCAGTGTGCACGTGTCCGGATTCAAGCAAACGCCGAGGCGTTAAAACTCTCTTTATATGATTGCAAAACTCGAGATTGGACGGTGCGAATGCTGGAGAGAACTAGCAACACGCGTCTCTATTATTCCTTGTATCCGGCGATGCCCGGCGCGCACTACCAAAGGTGCGTCTCTTCTCGTGAATGAAACGTGATTAGGAATTCTACACGCCGCTCGCAGGAATTCCGCCGGTCCATTGTTTTTCTCATTGTCTGAATGGTCTGCCAAGAGCATCGGAGCGTGCATGCACCGACGCTCTTGCATACCTGCAACCGTCCTCTGCCCACTGTTTGCAAAACAACCACGCGTGACTCATCCGTGTACATACGTGCGCGCGCGCGCGCGCGACATATCGAAAACAGCGCCACGCGGTTTCTCGCATTAAAATTTGCTCTGTGTGGGTGTATCGAAATCAATAGGGGGTTTCAGCATGACACTTGATAACTCGGTGACCTTTAAACGGTGCGCGGCTTGTTGCCAGAGCAATTGGGCCTTGCAACGACACGACATTTCTCGTTCGAGAAATCATGCACGAATTATACTGACTTTGCTATGTGGAACTAGCCTTTCAAAATCTAGACGTTCCTCGTGATAGTACTTATTTTTAGATACTGAAACATTAATCCTGAACCCTACAAGAGTATATAATGCGGTACGTGAATTATTCAAAGTAGTTTTTAAGGGATTCGATCATCAGCATATCAATAGCTTTCTAGTGAAATCCAATTTAGTAGGGGCCAACGCACGCAGAGTTGTTGAAGCATGCGATAATACGAGAGAATGCATTACAGGGTAGTAATATAAGAGCATAGCGTGCAGAATATATCTTTTTCTTTTCTAAGGATCTCTTAAAAAATATTATGTTGTTCATGCATGTGATAATATAAAATAAAGTACTAAAAGCTAGTAATACAAGAGCCACAAAAATACTAAACATTCGTCTCTTTTCTGGAGATGGTACATAAAAAAATCTACCATCTACCATCGAATAATATTCGATAGACCCTTTCTCAAGTAGTGAATCGTCACTCCAAGGGAAAGGGAGTCCGACGCACATGATTTTCACAGTTCGCAGATATATTCGCGAAGGGTAGTACTACGCGGAGGGGTTGGCGCCACTACCCTCGGTGTATCCCAACCTATCCAGTACCCCTAGAAGCTCTCTTTGGCAGAACGACGAAATCCCTTGGAGCGGCGGTTCTGGCAAAACAGGCAAGCAGGCTGTGGCAAGGCTGGTAGGCAGAAGCAGGGGTTCTCCCTCCGCTTAGTTTCCTCGATGCCGGTCCTACCCCACCATCGCACCCTCTCCGTTCCTCGGCCATCTCCGCACACACCCCCCCACCCAGAAACATTCGTGCTTCTCCCACCAGAGGAGCTCGGGCGCACAGCTGCCCGACTGAGAGCGAGCCGCGCGAGCAACACCGGAGAGAGACGCGCATCGACGCCGTTCCAGTCTAGCCGGTCGCTTCGTCCGGTCTCTCTAACCTAAAAGCACTCACTCCGCCGCTCAGCCGGCAAAGCAACGCGCGCTCGTCGACCCCCAAGATATTTCATCCAGTGCAACTCGCTCTCCGCTAGATTCGCCTACTGATATACTTCGCTAACTCGAAGCACGACGGCCCGTTCAGGGCGCAATTCACCGTTCTAACACCGCGCTCGACGTCATTCCATTCACGTGATAAACTCGCGTCGTCGACCAGTCGGCGCTGAAACGCTACACGCTTTTGTCGTAGTCTCTACACTGATCTACATAGTTGCATAGAGGAGAGAGAGAGAGAGAGTAGTGCGTGTGCTCAACGAGGATTCACCGTATATACACCAAACGCCAGACAGACAGAGAGTCCCTTTGTCCGGCAGTATTCCGGCTTCCGTTCTCGCCGCCCTCTCGTGCCAGGGAGAGTGTGCCGGCGGACGGACACCACCGTGTGTCTCATCCTCCTCGTTGTCCTCGCACAGTGTCCCTCGCTTCGTCGAGTTAGGCTTTCAGCACGGTAACTTCGTGTGCCTCCCAATTTTACTTGGCGTGTCTCTGTGCGCGAGTGTGCATGTGCATCCTCTAGCGACCTTGAACTTGTGTGTCCGTCGTGCCACCACGGATTGTGGCCCTGTGAATCGCTAATTCTCAACGTCGTCCGACACCTCCTCTGTGGAGAGATCCCCACTTGTTAGAGAGCAAGCCGACTCGAAGGAGTAGAGTCGAGTGTATCCTGGCTGGCGAGATCTTGAAAACGAATCACATCATGTTCCCGTATACTACTTTTCCGGCTGTGGGGTAAGCAACGAGATGTTCAATTTATTATTCTCTATATTCTATATATAATAAAAAGCTTCGTCGATTTCGATTCGTTACGCGCCTGCCGAAAGGGCCTCGGATTTCTACTGTGTATTATATGTATACAAAGTAAGCCTGTGTGTGTGTGTGTGTTCGTGCTTCCCTTGTGCTCCCTTTCACCCTCTCGCGGTTCCCTCCAGCTGCCTTCAACCCCCCCAACGAAAATACTTGTGCGATTTTACATCTGCCCTCGGTATTTCTCCGCTGTCGACATTATTCCCGCATTGCCGGCTACTCTCTCCGTCCTGTTTGTTTTCCTCGACGAACTCACTACCGGCGACTGTCATCCTAGCTGGTGGTAGTTCCGTCTGCCAAATGAAGTAGCGACGACTCGAGGAGCATCATTCTCTTCCTATCTTTCTCTATGCCGGTGAATTCAGCGCGCGTTTCTTTCACCGGCAGGGAAAAGCGTGCGACCAGATATGCGGCGTCGGCTCACGAATTCGTATGGGTGAATAAATGCGTGCTTCGTCGGAGGGTTAGAAGGTTTTGCACGCGTGTATATGTGTGCATGTTGCTAGTGCGATGCACGATGCACATTTCTTTCAGGGGCCTAGGTACGCCCGAAGTTCGGGCGCGTCGATGCTTTGTCCTCGCTCGGGGGCCCTTTGTCTCCGTCAGCCGGCTCTCTCTCTCACTCTCTCCTGCTCTCCTCTCTTCGTCGCACTGGCGCGCGCGTGTTCCCCTCTCGGCGAACCCTCTCTTCTCGACCTTCTCTTCCGTTTCTCTCCTGCGTACGCAAGCCTCTTCCGCCGGTGTGTATCCGTGTGCCATGCTCCCGCCTCGTCCTCTCTCTCTTTCTCTTTCTCTCTGTGTATGTGTGCGTCGTATTCCAAGGTGTGTCTGTCCTCTCTGTGTCTGGCTGGCATGTCTGCTGCTGCTGCTGCTCCATGGCACTGCCGCGTCTGTATCTCCGGAGAGAACGGCCTCCTCGGGATCCTGCCGAGAGGAATCGTAGCGCTCTCCTCGGCCGGCAACCGTTCTTTCGCAGAAATCAATCGCTCGCGTTCTCCATTTCAAGAGACAGAAAGAGAGAGAGAGAGAGAGAGAGGATTGTAAAACGGATGGAGAGCAGGGCCGGTTCACGAAAGTAAATAGACGCATGTGGCGACGCGTTTTCCGCGTTGGCATTACGCTCACGGAATGCCGGCATCGATCGCGACCTACCACCGCATTCGTCGGAGATGAAGCTCCGACAGAGAGAGAAAGAGAATCTCCGGAGCAAGAGAGAGTGAGTGAGTGAGAGGATAGGAGGGAGTAGTATGAATCGCGCGCTTCTTACCACGACCAGTGTGTGTTTGTATGTGGGTGTGGATGTGGACTATGGTCTGAGGGATGCGGATGCTGCTGAGTCAAAGGGTTGAACTTACCAGTTTGGCCATGCCCGGTTTCACTCGCCAATAGATCGCTCCTCTAACTTATAACCTAACAGAACTCTGATTTCTATGCGTCTCTACTACCGCGCGCGGCTAGTTTCATAAATCAGCCAATGAGGAATTTCATAATGGCGCTGAATATCAAGCTTGGAAACCGAGCAACCGAATATTCACCCTTCGACGAGCGTATCTCGCTGGCAAAACATAACGTTCGTGAGAGAGTATGAACGCTGGTTTTCGATATTAATAAGGTTTCGATATGTGCGTCAATAATATATTATAATATATAATTTGAAATAGTAAATGGGTTTACTTTTGGTAAGTAAAGTTTCGGGTCGTTCGAAAATCAATTCGTTGGTGTATCAATTCGAGTAGAAGTCGATCGAATAATTTGACTACTTAGTAGTGACTAACTTGTCGAGTCTCGGTTGAAAAGTAGTCGATATTTCCGAAGCGACTAATGGTCAAGGAGCTGTTGAGAGCTCTGGTAGAGCAAGTCTAGTGGAAAACAGTGGCGTGTCGTTGCATCTGGTTGAATTTCGGCACTCTCTCTCTCGAACCGAAAACCTCCGTGACGGAAAATTTCGCGTGACTAATGGACGCAAATCGTCAAACGCTCGTGCGCCGCATCGTAGCGTAAAGGTCGTTCGAACACACACACACACACACAGAGGCACACTGACACCCTCACCCTGTGCGGCAAACAGAAAAAAAGAGAAATAGGGAAAGGAATGGCGATTGTTCGCGGCCAGGCACGGAGAGCTCGAAGATTGCTCGGCTTTTTGTGCTTTTAATCGAAGAGAGCGCTTCCTTGGTTGTCCTGGAAACGCGTCACAGTGCGACAGACGTTTCGATATATTTTCAGTGACTCAGACGACGAAGCTGATAAGGGAAAGGAAGCGGGTAAACTGCTAGCGATAAGAAGCCCATTAATAACGGAATACTCGAACAATTTATTTTCCAATTATTTCATATCTCGCAATGTAAAAGTTTCATGTCACTTCGAACTTCAGTTATTCCATGGTGTACTTGGTTACATTGCGAGAGTCATAAAAAAAAGAAATTTACTTTTCAATCAATTCATATCTTGGAATACGAAAGTATCGTGTCACTTCGAACTTCGAGTGTTGCGTGGCGCACCGGTTACATTGCAAGTTATAGGGCCCGAAGTGTTTTTTACTGCTCGGTGTTGAGAGTGAGTCGCCGTTGAAACGCTTCATCCGGCAGTGATTTTATTTCCCCAGGTTTTTCTTATGGTAATTTGTCACCTGGCGGTGGAACGACGGCGGTGTACCTCTACGAAATTAGTCGGTGGAAGGCGAGTGCAGTAGCAAGCGCGCGCAGGTTCTAAAAAGACTGGAGAGCCTTTAAAGTTCACCTTGAATTAACGGAGAGGCCAGGCGGACTTTGCGTTTCCGGGTCGCGCGGGACGAGTTTGAAAGAGAGTCGCAGAGAATTGTCGGCCCGGTCCTTGAGACGGCTAATGCGCCTGTGATTCTGATCCTTGGCCGAAACAATTAGAGTACAAGCATTTCTCCCTCCTAACTATAAAATGCATCGTCATCATTCCTTATGGTCCAGATAACATCTGAAAGTATCGAACCAGTAAAATCTTAACTTTCCCAAGGATTTCGCACAATGTTTTTGCCCGGTGTGTTGCGGTTCGAAAACTTTCCTGTTAACTGTTCTACCATGCATTTGACTTCGTCGAGTGAAATCGTGACAAGAAAGTTTATCATCGACCAGTGTCGAATCACTCGATTGTTAATCGAAGTATCGAAGATAGTTCGATGGAACTTACCAGAGAATGTCTGGTTGCGCCTTTTGAGGCTAGAGTAGTGTCGTCGGGCGATTTGCAAGAGCGCGTGTCGCTTTGCAACCTGAATAACGTCGGCTAGGAGATGCTGCTGCTGCTGGTACTGCTGGTACTGCTGCTGCTGCGCGTACTTCTCAAACGAAAAATAAAAGTCCTATTGTTCCGATGAAAGGCTGCCTTTCCCGCGTGTCTGTTCTTTTAAACGGGGACGAGTGCAGTAGAAATATGTACCATCTCCGGGTAAGTGACGAATATTTATGAAAGGAACAGGGAACATACGTGGTGTTCTCCCTCGCCGCGACATCTGTATCTTCTGACAGACTGGCCCTTTATCTTGGCATAGCTGCTATCCTATACGCCCGGAGTATACACGATATATCCAGGAACTTTTCTATCTACTCCACTCACCGTTACTTTCTGATAGGTGAAACAGGGAGGAGTTCAAAGTATCAAAGGTGGCATTCTCTTTTGCGGGAGAATAAAAGGGAAGAAGGGCCCTTTGAACGAGGGCCCTTTATACGGAAAGACCGTTGGGAAGTCGCAGTTTTAATCGAAGATTCCCAGAAGTAAAGGAGAGTGGTAGTTCGGTGACAGATGTATTCTCGCTTGGCAGAGCATCTCTTCTCTTTCTGGCTTGTTCGTTCCACCACGTGGATATTGAATATCCGAAAGAGCCAACTGCACTCTCCTCTCTTTCTCTTTACACTCTCTTAACACAGTGCACCAAACGGGGCGGCACCGTATGCTCGTCCTTCGACCGAAGAGCACTCGATCTCGATTTTACCTCAAACTCGCGTACCACAACAACTCTCTTTACGTAACGTTAAAAATAACTCTGCTTTCCGCCAAATACGGTCAACTCTTCTTTTTCACTGGTGCAGGATTCGCGCGACTAAAGTAACAACGCGTACAAGTAAAACCAGTTGAGATGCTACTTAAGGCTCTCCGAGAAGTACATTGCAATCGTTTCGAATAATGACAAGAGTGCGTCGGAGAAAGAGAGATTATCGGCTGATTCAAGGAAAAGCCACTACATTTCCCGTCGAACTTAATCCTCGGTGACACAACCGAGTAGTATTTCTCTCGGTGGTAGAAACTCAGTCTACTTTGGAGTTTCAGTATGCTCTAATTGCTCGAATGCCCGGCTGTGTGTTTGTTTCCTCGTCGGTCGGAGCTTGTAATTAGTTGGGACGATCGGGAGAGAAACACGATCGATCGACGAACTTCTCTCTCTGTCTCTCGATAGGAAACGCGATCGAGTAGACTAGTAACTACAGCGAACGAAAAAGGATGAGGAAAACGGATAAAGTGGTGGTGCGTCTCGGTACGCGGATGAAATGGTAAAAACAGAAAAAAAAACACAAAAGCGAGCGAAGGTATGTGTCCGATTGCAAGTGAATGCAGATCGTTGTCAGAATCGAACGACGACAGATTCTGAAGCATCGCGAAATGTTATGTCAATAAATGTCCGTCACTAACGATCGGCTGTGCTTTCTATCGGCGGAAAGAGAGAGAATCACTCAGAGTCAGTCAGTACTCGTGTGTACTCGAGTTCCGTATCGTCAGTTGCTCCATTATCCGCGGCGAAAACCACTGTCGGGCATTTCCAGTTATTGCTCGCTTTTCCCGGAGATCCCCTTGTCTGCCGCTCTCGTCGCTGCTAAGAACGACGAGTGTTTCCCGTTGCGATATAAAGGACAGACGGGCGAATTTCTTCCGCGGCTGCTTCGGTGTCATCGTTTCCAGCGTGAGAGCCACCCTCGGGCTGTGCTTTCCTCTCAAGGAGCAAAAGGAGAAGGAGAAGAAGGAGGGAAAGAGTGAGTGGGTGATGTCGTGTAACAAGGGATGTGAACGTGACCGGCATTTCTCTCTGTGGCCAAGCTTAATAGTAGTCGAAATTCCTATACGCGCCTACCTTGATATGCCCGGTTCTTATCAGATTTCAACGAGTCACTGGCCAACTATAAATCAGACCTTTCTCCTTTCTCACATACACTGATATGTCTCTCGTCTTCTTCGCACATCCTTGAGTCTACTTCATTAACAACAATAGGCTGGATTGCGAGCGAGAAGAACCTTGCTGGTGCTGCTGGTGGTGCTGCTGGCAGAGTCGCGGGAGGAAAAAATTCGTATATTAATTCGCCGCTTGGACGCATCGGAAATCGATGAGCCGCAAAGTATGTAATCAGTTTAAAGGGGCCCCGACGAGTCTGCCAGCAGCGGCGAAGTTTAGCGCAGCTAGTGGATACACCGAACATTCTCGACAAGCCCGAGCGGAGCCCGACATCCGGGCTTGGCAGGATTTTCGTTTTCTCCCGGACTATCCATCGATTTGCGGTGGCAACCCGGTCGCCATAGAAGCCAGACCTTAACTTACGATCGTGAGTTACCAGACTAAATTACCGCGCGCCGGCGAGGAAGGCTGCTGCTGCTGCTGCCTTGTCGCTTTCTTGCGAAATAAATCGACCGCGTGGAATTCGCACGGGGCCCTTTAATTTATATTGACCAGTCGCTAGTCACGTACGCCTCCACTACGATTAAGTCTTTCCACACAAACACACATATCTTAGTCTTTCTTTTCTCTCGCACAAATTCCATTCAACCGCAATGCAGCTACGTTTGTTTAACACCAACGATACCCTGAGGATATCGATAATCTGATCGAACCTTTCAGTTTCGATACCCTCTCTGTATTGGTAGTTGGATAGGGTACGGATCTTAACTTAGGTGATGTCCAGCTTTAATCAATACATCTGAATAGCACCGTAGGCGGTGGAATCGATACACGGACAAATGAAAGCCACCCTCGGCTAGAAGTAGTTCAATCGGCATAATAGCTGACGCTGTCATTAATATAAGCGCGTCGGTGTAAGCCAGGAGCCTCTTGGATACGGGACAAGTGGATAAGGAGCAAAGAGAGACGAGAAAGAGACAGAGAGAGAAAGGGATAAAGGGAAGCCGGGCCAAAAGGGGTTGTCCAAGTAAAAGCCACGGCGTCTCGTGTTTCTTCGCCTGGCAGAGACCTTGATACATAATTTTTCCGTGCCGTCGTCCTCGCGTTTCCGTCCTCCATTCGATATCTTCATCGAGGCGAGGTCGCTTCCCCGTCCTCTCCTCTCCTTCTCTCGCGAAACTCGAGATCTCCTTGCTCTCCGAGCTCAGAGATGCCTGCCTGGCTTGCCTGTGCTCTTGCTTGCCAAGCCAGCAGCAGCAGCAGCCTAGCTTGCCTCTCTGCTCGCCTGCCTGGCTTGCCTGTCGAACCAGACCTCGGCCTGCAAAAAGCAAGCACGAGCAGACCAAGAGGAACAAGGATGGAAGCCGCCAGACAGTGGAAGTACTGAATAGAGGAACATGGAGGGAAGGATAAGGAGAGAATCCGGAGAAGGCAAGAGAAGGGAGAGAGAAAGAGAGAGAGAGAGAGGGCCAGTGAAATCGACCACGGTGGTTTCCAGTGACAAAGACCCCGGTCGATGCACGTGGTGTGCCACTGTCAGGATTCCCTCTCTCCTACCTTCCTTCTTAACTCTCCCACCAATCCTTCTTTGTACCACCACTCCTCTCCTTTCCTACTCTCTCATACTCTCCTTACTTCTTCCTTCCTTCGGAACCCTTTGCCGGCAGATTGTTTCATGAAGGATCTTGACGGATCTCTTCTTCCTCTCGTTCTTTCTATCTCCCAAACGACACTGCTCGCGACGCTCCTTTCAACCAAAGGAATTCACAGAGTCGTCGTCTCCTTCGATGCAAGAGAGAATTTGGAGTAGTCACTGTTGGAGAGACAGGATGTGTAAGAGGAAAATAGCTTTGAATCGAGAAAGACTGACACACACAGTAGTCTCTTCGTGAGAGCTTGGCTGAATTAAAGTGGAGAACAGCCACGCTAATAGCTCGGCATTGCTTACTCTGTCGAACTCTTGGTTCTTTACCTGGGTCGCGTCGAGTTGTTGTGTAAAAATAAAATCTGTGGCCAACCACCGCCAGTTCCAGTTCCGGTTCAAACGAGACTCGTCCCCACCGCCTCGACCACACGCAAACACAATCGTTTGTGAACCTTGTTGCTGGGTTGGAAAAAGTCTGTCGTTAAGAAAGTCGTAATTATTTGATTAACGATTTAAGAGTGATAGATCTAGGAAATAGTAAAGTAAAGATCGATATTAACTAGTTGATTTATTAGAAGTCGCGATGAATTATGAGGTGGAGAAAGAGTAAGTCATCGGATTACATTCGATGGAGTTAATCAGGGCTTTCCTCGTGTCTCCATGAGAAAGGCTTGGTCGTTCTTTTGTTTCATCGGTCACTTACTGGCCAGAGACTATAGCTGGGAGTAGCCGCGGCGGTCGATGATCGATAGCGAAACCGATATCGAAATCGCGCTTGAGAGATTTAGCCAGTGGACCGCGCGGTTCTCTCTCCGGTTCTCGCACACATTCGCGCAACTGCGGCAAGATTAGTTGGGGAAAAACATTATTCTTGAACGAAAGTTACGCTTCACTTGGGCGCACCAGGGTTGCCCGAAAGTTTGCTCTCCCTCTAAAAAGGTATCATCGATTTTGCATATTATATTAGCTACTTTATCAATTTTCATTGGAGACCGCTGGAGTATGTGTACGATAAACTTGCCATTTTTCCGTCGCCAATAATAAATTTACCATCGCACGAGACCGCCCACACTCGTAAACACAGTGAAAGTACGTAAATGGAAGTTTGCGCGCGAGAACACAGCGCTGGGATTAAAATTATTTTCGATGACGATTGCCTTCGATGACGACGCGTGATTTGCAACGCGTGAAAGTGGGTCGTTTAAAGCGATAGCTAAATAAATAGGGGAAAAAGCGCCGGTGCGAAAGCGGCCAGCCATTTATAAAAGGCGAGCGAGTAAAGCGAACGCGCGCGCCCGTCGCTGCTGGGAAAACAAATCATTTCGCAATTTGTTGGAATCGTTTCCTCATAGATCACCGGCAGCAGCGCTACCGAGTGCGGAGAGCACCGCTCAAGTTTTTCTCACCTCTAAGAAATACATTCGCACTCGTCGAAAGCGCGCCTGCAATTTCAACACACGGAGCTGAAAATTGCCGTGGAAAATTTGGCTCCTGTGGATGATGGAGCACTCGGGGAATGTCACTTGATTGAGTGTAGCTCTCGGATTACAGGAGAGTGACCGGCATTCGAGACGTAATACATAATGCTCGAGTTCTCTCTCGGCCAGTCTCGCGTGGCAGCCATTGTGCAATCACGTGAGGACGAGCTTCACCGTCCTCCGGCATTGTTGTACCTCTTTCCTCCTAACCGGCGGTTCGCCAGTTTGCCGAGCACTTTCTTCCACCGGTTGCGTTTGAATAAGCCAGCCGACTACTACTACTACTACTACAACTACTACATGCCTAGTTGTGTCAAGGAGCTGTACCCAGAGACAGTCAGAGAAAAATGCTAATGAGTCGCACACCCAATTATACATATCAATTAAAATGAAAAGAGCTCGTGTCTCGAACGAAGCAACGATTACAGCTTCTTTTTCTCTCCTCGCACTTGCCGAAGATAATATCTCTTTGCGTACTCTCACTTGACACAGCAATACCTGTCATACATTCATCCCTGCAACTACGTAACAACAGCATGAAGAATCGGATGGTTTGAAGAAAACAAGTTGGACGATACATTTAACGTAGCTTCGTTATTTTGTAGCGATCGCAACTTCTCGTTCGCCTTTGTTTTCTAAAGAAGCATTCGCTGATTGGTACTCAGACATAGTATAGCTCTTCGCGTTGAAAGCGAGTCCTTTCGACTAATCGTAAAAAATTCGTAAAGAACTGCTCGAGGCCCTGAGGCGATCCTTAAAACACGAGTTTCCTGTCGTCGTTGGGGAGTTTTGCGAGCACGTAGTAGCATCGAGGAATACTTCGCAATCAGTAGCGCGTCAGGGTGTATCAAACTGCGAGAGGTTCCTCTGTCCCCTGCACTTCATCTGGCTCTTCTCACTCCTGTATCCGAGGCTTCTTTCATCTTATTCGTAATCGGAGTGAGGAGAAACTTGGATATGTGTGTGTTGACTGTTCAAAGGCATTAAGGCGTTTTTGACTTGCATCACCGACACAGATGCATCCTGACAGACATTCTCTCTCTCTCTCTCTCTTCGTCGTTTCTTTTCTCTTCACTCTCGATTCCGGTACTCTCTCTCTTTTTCTCTCTCTCTCCGAGTACCGAAACCTAGCCTAATGGTTTTTAGCTTTCCACCTCTTTCCTTTAACTGTGTCACGATGCATTTGCGCGGCTTCCCTTTGCATCGACATGCTTCCGAACTGGGTGAACTACCGGCTAAAACTCGTTCCAAGGAAACAAAGGGGAGATGGATTTTTACGGCAAGGACTGTCGAGAGAGTGTATCGCCCATTACGGGAAAATGGGTCTAGGCTGCTGCTGCTGCTGCTGCTGCTGGTGGTGGCTACTGTCGTTTGGAAATTATATCCGGCACGCATATATTCCACGCACTTTAGTTTCCAATAACTGGAAGGTTTCAGTTTTCCTGGTAGTATCAGAAATTAGATTTCAAGGATTTAATTGTATGGGTGGCGCGTACTGGATAGGTTTCTGTGTTGGTATTAATTGCGTGCTGTATCGGATAATGAAATCTTTCAAGGAGTGCCTGTATGATTGGAAAGTGTACAGTGTGGTGCATTTATGTTTAAAACATATTACTTTTTGCTAAGTATATATGTTTACTTATATTAGATTCATTATATACTATAATATTATCATATATAAAATCTAGAGAAGACTTTGAGTATAATAAAACTTGCTAGATAATTTAAATAAGGACACGTTAGAGTGATAATTTAGAGGCAAATGGATCACTCTGTATGTTCACATTGAAATGCAAGCATGAGAAAGGTGAAAAGGTTTCGTGCGAAATTAACTACTTTCTGTTACGAATGACAACCGGGCACAGAATTACTCGTATTGCAGAGTCACTCAACTACTGGTGAGAAGTTCGATTCCGCTTCCTTATCGAGCCACGAAACTCGCGTCACACGCGAAAGTGGAATTCATTGGAATTCATTTCCTCCAACTAAATTACTCGTACACAGTGCATTCGGATAAGTAGTCACCAAACAAAATTTGGGAGTACGCGCGTCCTCTCAAATTATACTGCGCGATCGATTTGCGTCATTAACGCTCATAACTATTGCAAATATTCGTCGCCATTGCATAACGACCTGTTTATTTCCGTTGATAAAAAGCAGCAGGAAGACTTCCATGGCATAAAAATCACTGACACTTCAGATTTACGGAAATTACAAAGTTCGAGAACAGTTATGATAAATCCTTGCAAAAGTTTCCTTTTATAAGTGACATGCGGGTTTAGCGGAAAGTTTAGAGCATTGTGTTTCAGATGGAAAACAAGCGTAGCCAGCAGTGAAATAAATTTCATTCTCTCCCACCAAGCACACATATGCTGGCAAATGGTGGATGATAAGAAAATCGTGGCTATGTCTTTCCTTCCGGTTCTATCTCACCAGCACTTGCTTTCTATACCGCGATCATAGGTTCGCATCTCGCATGTTTCGACATAGTTAATCGAGTCTGCTCGCATGTGTCGGCTGTGTTAACGCGTTTGCCTCCAGCAGTGTCGGATAAATGGGATTATGCCTCCTTGGAAGATCGTAGACTGGTACAAACAAATCGTCAAGTATTAACGGTATGTTTCTCAGTGGCAATGTCTAGCTTGTTGGCAGGCGACAGATTAAAGTATCGAAAGTTTAATGACTCCTTGATCCACGTCGATAGGACCCTGACCCCGTGCAAATTCGATTGTCACGATCGCCAGACAGAGAGTGAGAGAGAACTAGAATATGAGAGAGGTGGTCGATGGTGTTCGGTTTTACGAAGGTGTGTACCTTGCGACTCCTCATTGAGAGAGGTTGTGCCATGGCCTCTCGGCCGGGGCAGCCGCCAAGGCCGAGCATTCCTTCACCTCGCTCGATTTTTGCTCCTTTCTTTAGTTCCTCTCCTCTACTGGCCATAAGATCCGACTGGAGAGTCCCGAGACACCCGACTAGGGATGGGATGAAACTCTCGGACGGGCCCCATCGAATTCTTCGTACCCAGCTACCATTCACTCGGCTATATACGAATGTCTTTCTCATAAGAGAATCAATCGTCATTCGATACATTCGAGACAATCTTGAATGCTTCGATACTTTGGCTTTTTTTTATTTTAGTTATTTATATGTCGACTCGTAGACTGGTCTCTGATCGCACGATGTCTCGGAAGATAGACTATCTACTTTCCGCTCCACTTACCGGGCGGAAAGGAGATGCTGTTAGCTCTTGAAGTGCAAATGAAATACTGTATTCGATGAAGTCATCGAGCATATCTCGACAGGATTCGATACTACTTGTGGTATACTTGATCCCATCGCTAGTGTGGTTTCTATCCTTCTCTGACTTGTGTTTCTCCTTCATCTCCTTCTTCAGAAAGAGATTCGCACCGCCTCAGACGAAGGGCCTCTCTTTCCTTCGGAGTCTACCTTCACTCTCTGTTTTCTCCTTTGTTTAGCGTCTCCGAGCGTGTACCTCCGCCTTTCCTACGTCTTTTTCCGAGGCCCCAAACTTTTTTCGTCTCATCCTCTTCCACCAATGGGAGAACAATGGATCTTCGAGACACTCTCTCGAGTTGGTTCACAGACACACACACACACACCAATAATCTTTGGTTAAACTTCTTTTGTATTAATTTTGCGAATCCCATCTTTCTAAAAGCACTTTATTGATTGGAAGTTTAGAATGATTAATTTCGTGATTCTGGTTAATGAAGAATTTATGTTCATTCCGAGTCTGTGCTCAGTGAAACTTGGATCGACGCATAGTTGGGTTGCGAGAGCAATCCTAATTAGAAATTTCGCGGCTCCAGTCAAACGCGATCCAACGATATTTTCGTGGTTCGATATTAATTGCACGATACGAAGCTGGTGGGTCGCGTCGATCTACATCGGGGACCACCAGCTCACTGAAAATTATTAATAATCGGAAATTCCTCGGGCATATTTCGTTCCACTTTTTGTGCTTCCTCGCCATACCACTCTCGCACGCGCGCGCGCGCGCGCACTCCCTCCGGCGGATTTCAGGGGAATTTCTAATAGCTCAATGGGCCCCTCTGAAACCTGTGCCAGGTGTGTCCTGCCAGCTGCTCTGTCAGAATGAAGTCAAACTTCGGACACACCATATTGTCGTGGCACAAAAAACCAATTCACTGGCTGGGACAGAGAGCGGTTTCAGCCGAAGTGAAACCTCATTGTAGCGATAGTTATTTCACGCTCGCTCTATCCTCGAAATAGTTGCTTTTTTTCGTTGGGAAAATGCGGCAAATATTCATGGTTGCCGGCAGATAGTGAGAGAGAGAGAGAGAGAGAAATAGCGAGGCCGGTTAAATTTCGCCGGGATTGGAATTTTGTAAAAAGCTTTTGTTTCACTCGCTCTCTGATTTATATTGCTTGTCCTGTTTTGCGGGCGAAAAACAATCGGAAAGCCGTGCATACATAAAATTAAAGCCCCCGCATCCGAGTATAAAAATGTCATTGCAAACAAAGAGAAATAATGGTGCGCTCCTCTTCTTGTTTTTTTTTCCATTCCTTTTTGTTTTTTATCAAACATTTCTCCCGAGGGAATTACATTCGGTGTACCCTGCATTATTGAAATAAATTACTGAAGCCGGACTGCAGTTCGAATTAGTTATTTGGCATGTACACATTTCTTTTTGGTATTCCGGTTATTCATCAAGACTCTAATTGAGTCCTTGCAGGAAGTCCTACTCTCGCCATTCTTCCCTTGAAAGCGACAAACCCTTTAATATCCCGGGAGCATTTTCCTCGGAGATCTTTCTTTCTTCTTCTTTTTTTTTGTCCACATCCATGCAAATGTTACTGGTCCGCCACCCCTTTAACCGGGTTCTCTTCGCACCCTGCTAGAACTAGAGCAGGTTAATACGTCGAATATTCTATGTCGTCCTTTCCAGTGCGCATTTTGGGTGCTTTTCCTTCGGGTGCTTTTCACCCCGGAAGGTGGTAACATGGCGTAAAATGGGGCCAGCACAAATGTTGCCATCTCGCCTCCAACATGAAAGGATAATTCGGTACGTCGACGCCGATATAAGCGAATCTAGAGCATCGCGAAACTTATCTTCGGCTCGCGACGGAGCAAATGGCCAGCTAGCGACACATCGCTTTACTAGCTGGCAAACGGCACGAGCCCACTTCCTGTCGCGCGAGAGAAGCCTAGCCGGAAAGTGGCTAATCGTGTCTAGCTAGCAAGCAGCAGCAGCAGCAGCAGTATGTCCTGTTGCAAGAACCACTTGGGTGGAAATCGCGATAAATCCGCCGGATGGAAAGACCGGAGTTCGCCAGTAGACATTATAACTACTCTTCACCGGTATCTATGCCAGCGCGAACGGCTCTCGACCAAGATAGAAGTCGAACACGCCCCGCACTTCCACGTCTTCTTTTTTCACCGAACTCACCGCTTCACATTGCACCGACAACGAACCAAGCCATAAAATAGAATAACACTTCCAAGTAGAAAGCTCCGATTGTTTACACCACCGGGAAAGCAGCTTTCCAGTGGTAGTGAGGATTTTTTTTCGGACATAGTAAGAAGAAGAATAATTAGAGCGCATAAAGAGGTACGTGTTGCTGGTATTCCCAGGTCGGTGGATGGTACATTTAGAGATTGTTCTCAAGCAAAAATCTCGTAGCGAAGAGAAGAATCCTTAGTCGTCAAGGTGTGTTATAAAGCGGTACGAAGGAGAATTTCAGGGACGAAGAGAGAGGATGATGTTTGCCAGGAAAGAAACCACGAGTTCTCTGGAAGTGGGAAGTTTCCATTGGGAAACCAGCGTCGGCTTATCCCAGGAAGACGATACCTTTTCTCTGCAACTACTGGCCCGTCCAGAATGCCCGCTCGCTCGCTCGCTCGCGCGCGCGCGCGTGCAGCAGCCTGCTTTTGCTCCTTTCACGTTCGATTCTTTCGAAGAATAGGGAGCCGTCGGAGCCGCGCTCCAGGGATTACGTACTGTGCGTGCTTATTCTTGTACAACACGAAGGAACACGAAGCGTAGAGCGCGGCGACGAGCTCTTTCGCCGAGCCTTTTTCTCGAGTGCTGCTGCCCAGTTTCGCAGCCCTCTCTTTCAACAGACGCAACGCAGACTACGTCAGTGATATAGATTCCCTTGTCGAGTGCTCTCTCTCTCTCTTTCTCTCTCTCTTTCTCTCTCTCTTTCTCTCTCTCTTGACGTGCAGCGTTAGGGATGAGAGAAGCCCCGAGAAACAGAGGTTTATTACGTGCTTAGCGAAAAAGTTCCTTAAGCGCATGAATGCCTGCGAATCCAGGATTCAGGAAGATCCATCCTCGATGCGATGAGAGAATAGTCGAGAGAGTACATAGATCATACTTTCTAGATTTTTTATCATCCTCTCCTTCGAATTTTCAGACTTTATGAATGATAGTATATTTTCATGGTAGAATTGCTTGATGTATCTTTAATTACAACGTCGGCGCTAATTTGCCAGGGCCTGAATTTTCCAAGGAGAGACGCACACTAGAAACAGGAAAAGGGACTAATCAAGCCAGTGGCGGAAAGGGCGGCGGGAGCTTTCGCTCTTTTTCAGTGGTGGGTTTGGGCGACTGCCGCTACCTTTAAGAAGGGAAACTTCATCCTTTTTCACTATCAAGCCTTACTAAAAGGCTCTCGCTCTTCTCTGTGGTTCGCAGACTTTGCCAAATTACTCAGGACGCGACATTTCTCTTCCTCCGCTCGCTTTGCGTTTCACCCTTGGTATTGAAGAAAATACGCGCGAGAGAACTACCTTCTTTCCAAGGATTTTCTCCACCTACTTCAACGCTTAATTCTTTCGAATTGTATGAATGACAATGGTTGCCTACTTAAACGGAGGAGGCTCTCTCGCCGAAGGAATTGCGTATGCAATTTGTCTCTAGTGGGCAAAAGTCCGAGCCGGTAGAGAGAAAACTCTGCTCTAGTTTGTGCTCTAGCGAGAGATATCGAGTCCTTGGGATAGTCGAACTCTCGTCGCCTCGCCAAGATCGTGTTAGGGGCCGGTTACGAAAACGGAGCACGTTACAGAATCACTAGTCACATTCCTGTTCGAGTCGATCGCTATCATTGGTACGTTGCCCGCCGTCGATGCTTGCTTGCTGCCTAGAAGGCACACACATGGTGCGTGCGCGTGTCGTTTAACCGAATTAAAATGATGCTGAGCGCTCTCCGGCAAGTTTAAATATAACTCTCCCTCTCTCTCTCGCACCAGTGGCGGCCAGTAGTAATTGACTCGGTGGCTCGTCGTTCACTTTCCTTCCACGGCAGCGGCGATCTTTGTTTTTCGCCTGCGCGCGTAAGTAAGTGCTCCATGTACTTGCCATACACACACAGAGAGATAGAACACACGCTTTCTCGTTCACCCGGCTTCTTTCGCTCTCGCTTTCGACAGACCCGGTGTACGCACACAGATACATCGAGAGAGAGAGAGAGAGAGAGAGAGAGAGAGAGAGAGAGAGAGAGAGAGAGAGAGAGAGAGAGAGAGAGAGAGAGAGAAGCAGCTGCTCTTACCGCATAACGGAGCTCGAGGTAGCCCGCAAATTGGCCGCTAAATAGCGCCCGCAACGAATAGAGAAAAAGCCTCGAACCTCTTGGCTAAATCCTCTCTCACTCTCTCCCTCTCTTTCTCTCGGGATGCTCTTTGCGTTTCATCGCTGTACTACTTGCCCGATCTATTTATATTCACCGAGACTCGCCATATTTCCACGAGAGTCCATCTCCTGGCCTCTACAAGTTCGATCGAGTCCAAGAAACTCGGCAGGAGTCGAGTATCCATCTCACGCATTAGTATTCCACGAGAGCGCCGATGCACCGGCGAGCTCCGGAGTGGGAATGCGGCTTAATCGTAACATTGTTCCGTACTGGGGAATCCGATTTTCCTATCTCGGCGGAGAGAGAAAGAGTGAGAGAGAAAGCACGTTCTCGTCCTCTCTATTTCTCTCTATTTCTCGGCTGTCTACGAACTGGCTCGCATTCGGCACTGAGAGCGCAACTCTAAGGAAAGCCGTGGAAATACGTAGCCGTTTAATTCCACGATCGATTGCCTTCCTCTCCTTTCTCCGTGAACGCCATCGCTATCACCCGCACTCTCTCCTCTCTAACACCCAGCATCGAGTTATCGAGAATGAATAGTTAATCGAGCCACAAATTCCTCTTAGCTATTAGGCGGATTATTGCCGGCGAATAAATTCAGCCGTGTGCCGCGCCGCGCCGGTTAAAACCAATTACTTGGTAGGATCGCGTGGCGATTGCAATTATTAAAAAAAAAAGAGAGAGAGAGAGAAGAAAATAAAGAGATAGAGGATGCAAGGAATTAGAGCGAGTATTTTAAGGAAGTACCGGGAAACATTCCTTTGATCGACTTTGTGCATCGACGCGCACGGTTTATAACTGAATTTCGCAATGGATGATCTTGTGTATTTTCCTTGACTGAGATTCTGCGCTTGTGGCGCACACTGGACACGCATTCTTCCTGCTAAGGTATATTTGCAAGTATAGTTAAGGAGGAACCTTGGAAGGCGACGGTTATATACCACTTCTCACTCGTGAAGTGTGCTGATGGATTCGAGAAATAAATCTCGAGCACAACGAGCTGTCCTTCTGTCATTAGCACATAAAAAGCAGTAAGATATTCTCTTTGAAGAGTGCATCGAAACGTAACACCGAACGGTCGAGGTTCAAGGATTCACTCTTTTACTCCCAAGAACACATTTACGTATAATCAAATGACACTTATCCGTAGAAAAACTAGCCAATGGAATTGCGTATATTTTCAATATTACTCTCTTTCGCCGCATATTAAAAACAGACAAATAAAAAGATCAAGTAATAAACAAAACATTGTACAGGGTGAGTCACTTGCCTTTTAATCATCCCCTTCACACTAGAGTTTCAATTATTTCTATTATTACATACAATTTGATATTATAAATAAATGTCAGTGCGTGGAAAAGACTCGGTAAATACACCTTTATATTAAAATTACTCAACACCGTATAATTATACCATTTCCAACTGCCTATATCCATCACTGGCAATTCAAAGGCAAGTGAATCACCCTGTACAAAAGAAAAGTCGACTATAAAAAAAAAACCGCATCAAAAAATCGCCCAAGTTCATTTGGAAATCATTCGTCGCTCCAAGCAAACTACAACTTAATATTCCCCCTTTCCAGTCGGGAATGCAAGTACTTTTTATATGTAGCGCGTAATTCAGAGGGACCATGTGCAGTCTGTATTCGAAACTAGCCGGTGTTGGTGCTTGGTCGTCGATGTAGTAGCAGCAGCAGCAGCAGCCTATCCAAGGAGAGGGCCATTGTCCGCTGTTGAATGAGCTCTTTGTCGAGGAGCACATGGTGCTCGGATGCGAGTACGAGGATGTTGCTGCTGCCACACCAGCATGGACCATCGGCCGCTTCTGATGCTGCACCGCGGTGGTTGCGGTGGTCCAGCTCAGCCTCCTTCTCGAGCAGGGCGTCTCTAAACTAGGCAAGGAAGAGAGGAAGAACGTTCTACTCTCTTCAAGAGAGACAGGAAGAGAGAGAGAGAGAGGAGAGTTAAACCAGGATAGGAACACGGTGTCGTTGTCTAATGTGTTCGCTCGATGCTCAGCTCTGATGTATAGTCTCGTGCCAGGAGGAGTAACAGCTGTCGCGTGTTCTGTTACCTACCTTCCATGGCATTGCCATTAAAAGAGGGTCGTGAACTACCACCTGGCCCCACCCCGCTCCCCTTCATCGCTCACTTTCTTACATTGCTTCTTTCATCAGTCAGATCTTTTACGTAAGTTTTGGATCATAATGTATTGAGTTCACTTTGGCTTTATATGGAATTTATGTGCCACTTTTTTAGTACTTGAATGTGTTTTTTAGTCCCCAATTATTAGGAATATTGAAGTAATATTTAAAGGGGGTTGTTAATTACTGCCAACTCTGTTATGTAAGTTCTCGATTATACTGCATCGAGTTGACTTGGAGTTTAAAAGAAATTTGTTAGTGACTTAACTTTCAAGAAAAGTAGTATGAAAACTATCCCTTATTTAAAGCATTTTTCAAAGTAAAATTTCATATTTCTACGAGTTAATGAAAGTATAATTTATAGAGTAGAGTTTGACCAGAAGTTCGGCTCCTATTGTTAGCTTGCTATTTTCACTAGAATAGAAAGAAGAGAGCCACCTTTAGGGAATCGAGGAAATGCTACGCCCTGTTTGTAAAGGACCCAGCTGCTGCTTGTACCTGCGCTTTATCTTGATTTCAAAATACAGGAAGGTGTTCGGCTTCCTGGGATATTAGCCACGCGTAAACAGTTAGGTTCCCGTTGCAAATGGGTCCGGCAGACATTAGTAGGGAACTCAGAGCAGCATACCCGTTGTCAGAGGCCTGTTTCCCTTTGTCGGTTGTCCCTTTCGGTAGTTCTTGTTCGTAGCCGAAATTGGCAGCTTCCTTATGCCAGTGGGATTATAATATAATTCCGGGCGACATAAAGCGAGGCAGGTTTATGCCGCTCGTAGTTCAGCAGGGTGGTCGTATCATCGGGCAATAGAAATTTGGAAATTCTCCAAATCCCAGGTAGAGAACGAACGAGGGAGAGAGAGAGAGAGTGAGAGTGAGTGGCTTAGAGTGCCTCGAGCGCATAGGTATCTCAATATGGATGTGCGCGTAAACTATGATTATTCGTTGCGAGCTTCTGGAAATTATCCAGAATTAATCCGAAGAGTATATGACGCGTCACTCCGCTCCCAGCTCGCATTTATCGGCTATGATTATTTATAGCTGTCCCATTATCGGCCCGAATGCAGATACATTCGAACAATGCCACTCACTCACACATTCCTAAAATACATTTAATAATATTCTTGTTGATTGACTTCGCCACTTGTGTCGAACTTCCTGTAGGTTTATTCATAGAATTGTATTGTCAAGTAGGACTAACTATTCGAGTCTTTCCTTTGTAAGATTGTACTATTCGTTATTCGACGGTGAGTAAGTAATTCGTAGTTCATTACCTTTCATATGAAGGCTATTATTATTTATAGCTATTCTATTATCGGGCCAAATGCAGATGCATACGAACAATCTCTCTCATTGACATATTCCTAAATTACATTTATAATATTCTCATTGGTTTCATGACTTTGTGACTTATGTCAAACTTCCTACAGGTTTCTTCATAGAAATTGCAATGTCAAGTAGGACTAACTATTCGAGTCTTTCCTTCGTAATTGTAGTATTCGTCATTCGACGGTGAGCAAGTAATCCGTGGTTCATTACCTTCCATTAATCGAGAAAGCGCCCTCTGGTAATCCAGCGGAATTGCGCGGGCTAACCCGGATAATTTTCCTGAGTCGGCGCTAGTGTGGATTAAGGTGGAAAGTAAATAAAACAGGATATCACGGAGTAAAGCTCTTTGCTCGGTGCGGCGAGATATAGTTGCTATTATGGTCGAGGAGAAGTGAAACTTGACTGGAGCTTTTTCCTCACGATTATCAAGTCGACTCCGAGAATGAAAAATAGCTGGACGTAAATTAGAAGGTAGAAATGAAGAATACCTGTGCTATTGATAGTTGAGCAACTGAATAGGCGCAAAGAAGAGAAGAGAATCTCTTAAGGATTAAATTCTAGGAATCAGAAGAAAGGGCTTCCACGAATCCGAAAGAATTAAAGGAAGGTTTAAAGGTACTCGGAACACACAATGATTTAGGACTTATATACTTGTGTAAGTTGGCGTGGTGCGTGCAACAGCTGCTTACCTAGCAACCAACCCAGACGTTAAAGGAGAGAAGTGGCTGCTGCTTTCGCTCCATGCGAAACTACCACCTGGCGTGCCTGGAAAACCAGTACCTTCCTCCCCACGTGCTCTACCTTCGTACCCTCTCGAGTCAGTCCCTGCTTCTTTCGCTAATGAAACTGCCTTGAAATCTGCTTGAGTAATATTCAAGTAAGATTAAAAGCCCTCGAAAAATTCGCCTTCCTCCACAAGCCCAGAGAAACCTAGAGATTTTCGGTAGCCACATACGTGTTCACTGTGTTAGAGGAAATGGAACATCACAGACTTCGAAGCAGCAAACTTGTATTACCCGGAGAGTAGTGCATTTCTCAAGAATTAAAGGATCGCTCGCAAATATCTCAGTGGCAGCCACATTACAGCTGGGCAAATAACGATACTCCTGAAAAGTTGGAAGCTTCCACGATTCGCTGGAATTTCAAGTCCGCAATGCTATTGGTCAGCTTTGGAAGACATGCGCCACCTTGGACTTTTTCGTTCGAATCGATCGATACGCGCTATCAGAATCACCTGTCATTCCTTGCTGGTCCGATAACTTCCTAAGGAATCACAGGGGGAAGCAATTTAACGGGTGATTTCGACTAGGATGGCGACGAACAGCGCGTTTTCCAAGCTTCTTCGTTCGATCACTCCAATTGGCAGTGTGTTACATCGTCTGTAACTGATACTCGCACAACTTATTGCTACCCAATTAGCGAGCGAGTGGGTACTATTACCTTTCGACATTTAAACCGGATATGCTTGCTCCTCGGCTCTTCTACTTGCCATTCAATCCAGTTTTCTACAAATGTTCCCGCTGGAATCGCTGCCATTCTCCAATTACCCACTGCAGCAGCACTGGGAACTTCTGTAATAAGCTGAAACTGGAAATACGCTTCTCGATGTTGGAACGCGAAGCAGTACGAAGAAGGACTTAACGCAGCGAAGAATGACTTTTATGAGCGGACTCGACTAGTATTAAGTCACCCGTCGCGCCCGCGCACGCTCTCCTGGTAATTAGCGTCCATTAAGCAGAGCGACGAGCTTCCACGAGATGGCCGATAGTTAATTCGCTGGCGAATGAAAGTGTAAGACGCTGTTTCTTGGGCCCTTTTGTCTACTGGCAGTGAGGGTGAGATGTGATGAAGGGAACGGGAAAGAAGAGCGGGTCATCTGTCAGGGCCACTGAATAAGCAGAATAGTGCTTGTCAGTATAATCACCCACGTAGATTAACTGGATTCTTTGTGATAAAGAGCTGACTCGTCATATTTAAAATTGAATTAGATCATCAATAAAAGACAGGTCTTTATTAGTTCGTAAAGATTGCCTAAAATATTTTAATACTAAATAAATAACGACGATACAATTCTCTCATCAATACGCTCTGCAATCGGTGGCAGTGTTGTCTTCTCCAATCTTATTGGTCTCGTTGCCTTTATCATCCAGCATCGGTTCGTTCCTCATGAGACGGTAGCGATTATCAATGTGAATGGCAGGCTCCCATTTATAAAGTTCGAATAGCTGTAAAGTAGAAGAACGAATTTTTAGAAGTTCGCCGAAAGGGTTCTCGTTCTCTTTGAAAGGATTATTAGAGAGCTCGTGACTCGTTGGAGGAAAGTGTAAATATTGGCAGGATGTTCGAAGAGCGTGCTAAATGATGCAGAGAAATGTGAGAGCTTTTATGGCAGTGTATCCCTTTTCCAGGTCGGTGTGGCCAAACGCGAGCCAAATATTGGATTACCCGATGGCAAAGTACTTTCCTCTTTTTTGTTTTGTTGTTTTTATTTTTCAAGCTCGATACTTTCCACGAGAGTTTGCTGTTACTTAATGATATCCTTACGTCTCCAAGTTCGCCTTAAGAATCACTTAAGAGGAGGGCAGACTCTGGCGCAGTTAATGCTTTAAGTTGAAACGCGAGCACAAAGGGAGGAAGAAGAAACCTTCTTCTCGCACCACCGAGGAAGGAAAGTCGCTGAAAGTTTCTCGGCCCGTTTCAATTAGATTACCAGCGAGAAAAACAAATGCTGACGCGTTTATTCGATTATAACGACATTCCACTGAAGAAAAAAGGGGAGGAGAGAGACTAAAAAAGGGTGGGTCGCATGGAATCTGAAACGCACGACAGCACTACAAGTGAATCCACGTTTCAATAAGACGGATCTAATCTTCCAAACACCATTACTGGACTTACGTAAGAGATCGAGAGAAACGAACACACACACATACATTCGTCTTACAGGAAAAGACCATAACATTTGTACAATATGGCAGGAAACAGAGAGACTCGTCTAAGAAATAGTAGAAACCATGTGTGTGTACATGCACGTCAGAGGGAACATTTCATTTCATATAGCAGCCAGAGAGAGAGAGAGAGAGAAAGAAAGAAAGAGATTCTTTTCTACCGCCTCTGTTTCCGGTAGTTTCAAGAGGCACAAGATATCGGATTTAAAGTCAGCATCATCTAGGAACGCTCCTGAAAATCCGCACCCAACGACGCTCGCAATAAGCTGCTTTTCGCCCTCTACCGCCCCCTCTCGCTACCGCCGACGCCGCCGACGCCGTCGACGCCGGTTTCAGGCAACAGTAGCAGCCCTCAGGAAAGCCCTGAACCAGCCAGCCTCGGCTATGAACTTCCTCGTTCCCATTGTCAATATTAAACCCGACCTCTGCTTTGCCAGCAGGTTGTGTACTCCTCTTTCCGCTCCCCTCTTCGCTCTCCTCACCACACCGCGTCCTTTCTAGCCGGTGACAATGCTCGTGAACCGCGATCCACGATTTTAATCACCCGGCTAAGAGCGAAAAATCGCTTGGCTGGCACACTTGTGTTACTCGTTTCCGTTTCTCGCCACATGGCTTACCATCGCCGCTAAGCCGACCACCAATTCCAACCACCCGAACTCTCGCTTTAAATCACCCCGCATTACTTGCCCTTTGCCCCGATTCTCCTGTCTCGCTCGACTAGTTGCTGTTTTCTTTTATTACCCTTTAATCGCTAACCCGCTGACACCGCTGGTTATCGAGAAATCGAGGCTTTCCAGTACTTGTCTACCCTTCGGATTTACGGTAGGATCACATTTCCGATGGTAGTTTTATTGGGGAAATTGAATCGATCGAAGTGTGCGTGTGTGTGTGTGTGTTTTCAATAGGAAATCACTTGATACCATGGAAATCTATTGGACGGATTAAGACAATGTTCCTACTAAAACGAAGGGATACTTGCCTTGTGGCTTTTTCATGAAGAGCTCGCGTATACTACCTTTCGTCCCTTTAGGAGATCCTTTGACACTGGTAGTTCTATCTTTATCTGGCAGGAAGGGATGTGAAAGGAGAGGCTTTCAAAGATTTTTCGGCGTTGCCAAAAGTGGACTGGAGAGGAGGAGGCGACTCCTTCACTCGCTTCCACCCTCTTCGCGTCCTTTATGTTTACCCGGCTTCTTTTGTGCGGCTCGACCAGCTTCCCAGAGAGAGAGAGAAGCAAGCGGAGGGGACGACACGTTTGGTGATGCTGATGGTGGTGGTGGGTTCGGTGAAAGCGTGAAACGGGTGAAAAGAGAGGAGAGAAAGAATCGTCAGGATCAAATGATGCCTGGGAAGGGGTGGTAGATGGTACGCCTCGCGTATATTTCACCTCGCTCGCCCTAATTCATCGGACGCCCTCTAAAGATTGATTCGTGCGAGTTCCTACCCTTCGATCCCCTATGAAATAATAAAAGCCTACTCCCTGAATCACTATTGGCCAACTATTGTCACTAATACCACGCGTGGCACTGTTAAAAAGTAAAATTTAATAGTGTAAATATCGAGAATTAAATTCTTATTCGCGTGGAAAATTGGAGACATTTATAATGATTTTAGGAACAGTAGAATGTGGATGAATATCATCACGTTTGTATTTTAACACTAAATTCACTAGGAACATCCTTGTCATCGACACTTGGTGATAACGAGTCAATGAACTCTGCCGGTAATAATCCCAACTGGAGTTTCCAATTTTTTATCATGCGCCGAACATACATCAACGTATTTAGGGCGCAGCTGTGACCGGTTACCAAACAATATGCGTGTGCGCAAACTCAAAGGCCCGGCAAATTAAGTCTGATAATTGAAGTGGCGCGCGACCAACCACCGACAAACAGTACCGATTGGTTCAACGCCATCTTTCCCTCCATTCTATCCATGAGTTTCGTGCAAATCCGACGAAATCGCAGCTGCCCGCATGGCCCTGTCATCGTTCAATTGCCAAATTGATAATTAATCAACGGATCATCAAATCACCAAATACATATAGCACACGCGCGCGCGTGTACCATCAGGCGGGTTAGGATGTTCAAAACTAATGGTAAACTCTCGCGTGACTAACGATTGGCCACTAGTAAAAGGTTAAAAAAAAAGTCCTCGGCTAACGATGCCGATTTCCACTCTCCGAGCGGACACGTGCTTGTTAACAAAACTGTCGCCATTTTTCCATCGGTAGTCTCGTCCTGTCATTCGAGGTCGCGTTATCTCCTCGACCTCTATCCTACTTTATTGCCGCGGCCTTCGATGAAAATCGTGCATCGTCAACATGCGTGTGTTGTGCTGGCTCTCATCCGTTCCTTTCTCTGCTGGTTTTCTAGTCGATAATTGGATGAAAACAATCGCTCGCACGAATGTAAAGGGGATCTATCGATGCATAAAGAAAAGGAATGCAGAAATGGATAGAAGGCAGACTTTGCGCTTCGAAATCGAATTATCTCATTAGAAGCCGCAAAGCGGACGCCCGGGGGGCGGTGGCGCACGAGGAGAGGAGGAAACCTTTTGCAAACTTCCCTCGTAAGCCGAATGCCTGACCCGAATCTACGGGTCTTCCTCGACTGGCTCTTCTTGGTCGTTCGCGACGGACTTTCTTCCTATGGTTTCGAAAGCACGCATACATCGGGAAATCTTTATTTTGTTATTAACTATATCAATCCCTGGAAGACTCTCGCTTGTAATCAAATAAGCTTGTTTTCCTAAGTAAAACTTTAATCGAGAACATATTTGATTTTAAAACTCAGTTGGTCTTTCAATTTAAAAACTGGCAGAATAAAAGATGTGTTGGAATATGAAGTAAGAAATATAATACTTTTACTTGTTACTTTCTAGTTTCTTTGGGAGAAAAATAATTTAAAGAAATTCATACAAATGTCAGGAGTGAAAGGTTGAAACTGACTCTAACAATTATTATAGAAAACTAACAGAGTGGCAGGAACACATGTAAGAGGAGTCGGAAGAATTTCCAAGGCTTTCGAGGCAAGTCCGTATAAATCTATGTAGTATATCGTAGAAGAAAGCTTGCACCCAGGTGTAGCCGGGAAGGCAGAGAGAGAGTAACCTTCGTCTGGCGGACGGAGCCTCGCGGATAAAAGTATTCGCAGACTGATAAGAAAGTTTCGCGAAATGCACTTGGGACAATAAAGTGACAAGAACTTGGGCGGAGATGTTCACCGCCTGCGGAGAAGACGCGCGCGCGCGCCTCCTCTTGTAAACTCAATAAGAGGAGCTGAGCATACTGCGTCAATTTTATGACGGAAAGAAGAAGAAAGTGCGACTATGAATATTTCAGGCCAATTGCGAATTATTGGGATATGTCATTTGGAGTAAAACATTCTCTATAACGCTTAAGAGACATCATTGTAGGAGAAATAATTATTACAATCGATGTATTTCGTTTGTGAACTTAATTTAAAAGAACAACCATTAAAAAAGCTCTAATCGAGCCGAATTATTATTAATGAGTCGAGTTGCATTAGCGGTTGCAAGAAGCTCTGAAAACCAGTGGAGAGTGGACATTTTCTACATTAATAAGACCATCGAAATTAACCTGTCAGGGGTTCTCCTTTAGTCTCCCTTACAATTCACCCCTTTCTCCCATCGGCTGCCGAAATCTTTGGTCGAAGGGAGGAAAATTAAAAGTGGCAACCTCCAGGGACCATCTCCTTCTATTTCGTAGACTTACTGTCTGCCCGCAGCGCGTATTGATCTTAGGGGGATGATTTTTAAGACCGGTTTCCCGACACCCGGTGCAGATGGCGTTACGTTTCAGGGAGTGAAACTACCCTTGTAAGGATTCGCGAACCTGTTGTTTCCGCCAATAAAATGAACGACCCAATCCCCTTTTCCACCACCCCTGCCCCACACCATTTCTTCAACGGCTTCACGCATTTGTAATTACAATTAATATCTGCCATCCTGTTTCTTCCCCACGCTAATTAACGATTACAACTTCATTCCATTAAATTTTCTCGGCACAATAGCAGTCGAATTAACTAGTGTAAAACAACCCCCGATGAGTTTACCTCATAACAGTGCAATCCGAGCTCCAGTGTTAACTACTTCTCACCACCAATGAAAGAGAGAGAGAGAGAGAGAGAAGGAGTGAGACAAGCTTTCGAATTGATTTCACAAGTGGTTTTTGGAGAGCCCAGTTACTAGTGTTTTATCGCGGTTGTCGATGGGGGTGGGAAAGTGGAGCAATTAAAAGCCAAGATATTCCTCCTTGGCTAACGAAGAGGGCGGTGCTCTCTCTCTCTCTCTCTCTCTCTCTCTCTCTCTCTCTCTCTCTCTCTCTCCGAGTGTTCTGGAGTGTCCGATTACCGAGACATTTAGTCTATAGTTGGCGTCGCAGCACGCCACGCACCACCGCAGGGGTTATTGACCAGGAAGATAGGTTCACGTGGGGTTGTCGACGGGGGTGGCTGATGTCGCCGTCGCGGAGGTGTCGCTCGCAACGCTGCAGCGCGCACTCGCTCGCGCGATGACTACGAATGAAGTTCGCCCTGAAGTAATACTGTGGGGCTTCTGGTTATTTATTGAAGGAATATCATGAGAGAATTAATTCAGCCGCTTTTTATAAATGTTCTTTTTCAAGTGCTCTTGCATACATGATTGTTCTTTCTGTGATGATTTTTCGAGAATTATATTCATTTATTCATTATTTCTGTCGGTGCAATTATTCTGTTCACTGTTATATTTCCGTATTAATTTTTATCTTCGATGTTCAATATCCTGTAATATTATTATTGTGCAAATGAATAGAAAATGAAGGCTTGGACAAGAAATAGCTTTTTGCTCGTCGACCACAGTAAAGTTGTCACTGAAAATTTCGAGGTATCACCAAGCGCGCTGTATAATCCTTCAAAATTTTGAAGAACCTCACTCAGACTGTTCTCTTTACTCGAGCATTAACAATCGAGTTTGCATGATATCTCTCGTTCTTTGAAAACGAGAATGCTCGTGTAACTATCATATCATCGTTACCATGCATGCATTCCTCTCCTTCTTTCTCCATTTCCATGCCAGCCACCAAGCCGCCAGTTTCTTCGAGGGCGAAGCTCTCGCCGAGAATGGAAAGGTTTCAGAATAAGAGAGACCCATGGAAAAAAGAGAGAGAGAGAGAGAGAGAGACAGAGAAAGTAGCAAGCGATTGCGCAAGGGTGGTTATGAAGAGGTTGGAGGGATGAGACTAGCCGGCGCGGGTTCTCAATTCGCACACATTTCAGCACACGCGTCAGTCGAAAATATTCTTCGCTTTCCAACGAATTCCAACATTCACTTACTTGAAAACATTTCTATACATTATTTTCTTTCTTCAACAATATTACAAATTATTTCTTTCCAATAAGAATAAGGCTTAAAGATTTCTCTTATACACACCAATGTTCCTTCGATCACGTTTCCGGAGAGTTGCTTTCGCTGATTCATTAGAAGATTCAGGAAACTCTCGGTTGACAGGGTAATTTTGAGAGCGGCAAGTTGAAGGAGCGTCGCGCATGGATTGAGGGAGTAGAGAAATAAGAGAGAGAGAGAGAGAGAGAGAGAGAGAGAGAGAGAGGGGAGCGCTTTTAAGCTTTGTGGTCCGCTTGGACCGCACCCTGAGATATAGCACGTTATTGTATAATAACGCTAACGACGTTTGCGGATTACGCCCGTTGTTCTGAATGCATCAAGCACCTCGGCGCTCTTGGTACTCGTGTTCAGGCCGAATGTAATACAGGCCGAGCGGATGAATGTCCACGAATTCTTTGTTCCTTTTCTCTCTCTCTCTCTCTCTCTCTCTCTCTCTCTCTCTCTCTCTCTCTCTTCTCTATGCGGAATTATTCCTTTAACCCGATTGTTCTCAGTTACGTAAAGCTCTCTCTTTCTCTCTCACTCACTCTTCGTTCTAGCCGGTTCACCCAGCCAATTCAGACATCGGACGGTATTCTACCAAGTTAAGGGAGATACGACGACTGTAGAGAAAAAATCCATGCCGAGTAATTTCTGCAAGTTCAGTTGGGAAAATACGAGTGTGCATGTTCGGGCTTTGATACGCGGCGAGCGAGTGATGTTTGCAAGCTCGTTAGAGCGACGAATGACACGTAACTCTTACATCACTTCCGCTGACGACTTTGCCATGTTGTCGATCCAGCTGGTAGAGAGAAACACGCAACGAATGGTGGTGGATTCTGATCATCTTTTCCAACAGCATCCCTCTCTCGCTCGTTCTCCCTTGGAATCATTATTGAGCGAGTATATGTATGTATGAAGAATCTCGTTCGATGGAAAACTGCTCGGAGTATCATTGTATTTATCGCGTTCTCTTTCAGTGTCACTCGAATAATAATAATTATATCGAAGCGAAGAAAAGGAAACTCAAAGTTAAAATATTGAATTAGTAGTCGAAGATTTTCCTGCGCTTTGTAATACTTGCGTTACTACGGAAGTTCTTTTGAATCGTCGTAGTAGTGAGTGTCGAAAGTACCAAATTACCGTAGTCAAT
This sequence comes from Ectemnius cavifrons, assembly GCA_964023945.1. NCBI lineage: Eukaryota > Metazoa > Arthropoda > Insecta > Hymenoptera > Crabronidae > Ectemnius > Ectemnius cavifrons. The sequence goes on from OZ030382.1 coordinate 6,354,614, forward strand.
GAGAAGCTGTTCTCTAGTAGGATTTCGCTGGTAGTAATCGACATACCGGGTGCATGGCACTCTCTCCCTCTCTCTCTCTCTCTTTCTATCTCTATCTCTGATTCTCCCATTCTGGAGCAAAAGGCGGCGATCTCCAGTACGCTTTCCCGGACACGCCCCGCACGATTCGATCGTAAAGTTAACTCTCGGTGCTAGCTGAATTTCCTTTCTTCGCGCGCTCTGACCGCCCTCCTGGAAATGCCTCTTAAGTTCAGGCCAGCATTCTCTCCTTGGCGAGAGCCCGAATGAATTCCTGACTTTTGCAACAGCCTCGAGATAGCATACCCCTTCCAATTCTCTTCGCCCCTCTGATGATGTAAAAGAGAATTTCACTCTGTTAAAATACCTTCTATGAGATAGGTCGACGATTCCAGTCGACATCAACTGACCAGAACTTCCCTGCGAATTGAGTAGATATGCTTTGTGAAGGTGGCTCACGTAGATACTCGGGAAAAGCGGATTCTACGAATGAACGTATGCTAACAGTGACTAGCATTAATATTCGGACGTCGACTTGTTCGAGGGATTATTGTCCTGGAGGTTTTTTTTTATCACAGCGTTAACTATATACTTGAGTACTTTTTTTTACTGGATTTGGATATATTGTAGGTATTGTTTAATATCTATTGTTTTTCACGTAGCAAATATAATTGGATCTGGTCATGTTCGAGAAATTACTGTGTAGACTCCTTTATTTAGTTAATCGCAAAAATATTCGAACACATACTTAATTTAAAAGTTATTAAATTGATCAGGTATAATAAAAAAGAAATAACGACAACATATCAACAACCCTTTTGACTCATCACTAATTCATTTCGAATAGCAAATATACTATACGTGAAACATACGGCTAGACGAATATTTATGCAAGTCACCATAGCCATGCACGTGATCGGCTGCTCGTCTTTTAGATCGGCAGGGTTCTGCGAGACCTCATTGTTTATTTACAGCGCGAACGCTTGTACCTTGGCGTGCACGTACGTGGAACGCGCGCGCGTACTTGTTAACATTGACAGTGTAGGTGCTTGTTAACCGCGGTAAGGTAACTAGCTAGTATAGGAAGGGTTGTGTCGACTAGCAACTTGGACAGTCGAGTCACGGTTGCACGAGAAAACTGAGGAAGCTTTTAGAGCAAATCTAACCGGAGCGTCATTACAAACTGCTAGAGAACCTCTGATCAACGTGATTAGACGAGTCCGCCGAGTGATCGTAGCGGACGTTACATTTGTCGAAGGTCCTGAGAATAATAATAATGGAGAAGAAGAATATATATACAGCTCTTTCCGGAGGGTTTGCTGGTGGTCGACAAAGGACTCGTGATTTTAAGAAGGCTCGCTCGACTGGAAGTGCCCGTTAGAAAGTAGGTCACTCCGAGGAAGGAGAAGAGTACGCGCGCGCAGCGCTCTTCCCTTGCAATAGAATAAAGCTCTAAAATGAGTTACGAGCAGTACGCGTAATTATACTTCTGTCTGAATGCGGCTTTTTTCAACTTCCCGCCGGATGCTCTCTCACCGTTTCTGTGCGTTCCTTCTTCCTTGCCACTCCCGCGCAACCCCTACCGGAATCTCGTCCTGACACAACAACGCTCCTCCAGGAAAATCAAGCTGAATATGAAAACCTTGGGTAGGAATCCAATTTGCCCTGTGCTACCTATTTACTTTCCAACGTCGACGGTGATACTTATCGCACGATTAAAAGTCTACCAAATTAACGCATGCGCGCGCTTGTGTTTGTACCTAATTAATCCAGGGGCGAACTTGGCCCCGCATGGAAATCATCGAGCGGTAGCCTGATTTTCTTGTTGCCAGGGTTCGAGTGTGATTATTTCACGGTTCGCCCCGACTGGTTTCGAGTCCTCGTAATTACGTGCTGGCTGCGTGAACGGTTATTTCGTGTTGCCGTGGTGTGGCGAGTGGAGGCGAGTCCCTCGGTTAAGTGCACGGTTAGCGGGTCAAGATAATTTGTTATGGCGCACTGTTGTAAGTGGTTTTGCAATTCCCAGCTGCTGCTGCTGCTACTGCTGCTGCTGGGTATGCCCGGGTTGCTCCAGTCGCGCGTTTACTACAAAACAAACTGTCATGCGACTCGAATATCGTTGTTCCAGTGGCCCCGAACTTTGCACTTTGCTTCCTGCAACCTTTTTCGAAAGTCTCGCCAACGCTTCACTCCCACGATCGCACCAATTGAAGGACGCGTAGGACGCAACCAGCTTGATACGTGGGTTCTCTCTCTCTCTCTCTCTCCCTCACTCTGCAGTGTATATTATCGAACGCTCGATTAAAGCCGGTGATAGGGCGTAATAGGGAAAGGGAGTGAACGGTGGAGAATTACTCGAGAGTAACCTTGATTTCCCGCTCGATCTCTCAATGAGTTTCCACTCTGAATGTCGAAGGATATTGGAATTGAATTCTCCCCAGTCCTTCCCCTCCATTGAAACCCGACACCTTTGTTTCTCTCGCTTCTACTTCTTACACATTCGTTTAATCTCTGTAGTTGGAATATCTCGTTTTCCATGTGATCCTTGGTACCATGTACAGGGTGAGTCATTTGCCTTTTAATCATCCCCTTCATACTGGAGTTCGAATTATTTTCATTATTGGTACAATTTGATATTGTAAATAAATATTAGTGCGTGGAAAAGACTGGGTAAATATTATTTTATATTAAAATTACTCAACACTTTGTATTTATACCATTTTTAATGGTCTATATTGATCATTGGCGATTCAAAGGGAAGTGAATCACCCTGTACATTGCCATTGGGTAGTAATGACTGTTTCGAGTAAATACTCTCGCTGGAATAAATCTAGAGCGGTGTAGAACTCGACTGGTAGGCAAGAAGGACCATTACAACAAGCCTGCTATCACACGTCTATGTATTCCTTGGTCATTAAGTCGAAGTTATGTGTCCTTGCTAATGTGCCAGTGAGAAATCAGATCTTCCAAGCGAGGACTATCATGGAAAATTGTCAGTGTAACCTTGATCCTTTGAATACTATTTAACTTCTATCTTACAGTTATCTTTCCTTTACTCCCCTTTTCCATCGTTTTTCCTTTTTCTAACTTCCAGGCCAATACTTTATCAGCCATGAAAGGCATAAATAACATAGTGACTTGATACAGCTCGAAATCGGTATCGACTCTAAATGCATATATCAAACTTGCAACTACAGGATGTTCAAATATTTATAATCCCCGGTGGCGACGGCGGTGACGTCGTCGCCGTCGTCGTCGTCGTCGTCGTCGTCGTCGCGCTTTCCTCCCGCGCGGTAATAAATCCTTATTTTTCTTGGAGTTTCCGTGCACCGGAAACTCGGTGAGGTACGAGCGCACCGGGATATGCGGGAACTATGACTATGTATGTAAGTAGTATGAGATCTGGCCTTAATCTGGCTTAACGTCACTCCTGTTTTCGTCGGTGTCTGCCTTTTCGAGAGAAAGAGAAAGAGAGAAAGATGAAACGACCAACGGCCTGGTTCACCCCGATTTTCCCTAGGTGGAGGAAACCCCACCACCCTCTACCTTGGAAGCAACAGGGTCATCCACACACACACACACACACACACACATACACCGCACGCGCCTCAGCGTTGCCCTCTTCTACCTTGGCTCGTACTTTTCTTCGCCGCTCCTCCACCACAAAAGTACATACCCAGGGCTAGGCAGTTGCTTGCTGCACGTTCCAAGGGCTTTAAAGCGACGTGTCTCTCAGACGCGTGCTTCACTTTGCCTGGCCTCGCGTTTCCAGAACTCTAGACAATCTCTAACACACACACACAGACACAGACATACTTACATCTTCATATGATGATGCTGTCAGAGTTCCTAGTGCATTGTAACGAGATCGCATCATATACTTTGTGGCTTTTCTGCTAGTCCTCCCTGCCAGCGGAACGTCAACTGCTCGTAAACCACGCACTTTAACATTTATTCTAGCACTGGCTGTCTCTCTATTCGCTCTTCACGCCGACCTGGCAAAATAGAGCTTCGCGGCAAACAGAGCGGGAGCTTTCAACTGAAAATGTGACACGCCGAAATTTGTCCTGATGAATACGATCTCTCTCTCTCTCTCTCTCTCTCTCTCTCTCTCTCTCTCATTTGGTTTTCATGTGTGTATGCCTCTATGCGGGGATTGCTGCCGGAATTACTTTGGTTTGTCCGGTGTGCGAGAGCGTCAAAATGAAAATCACAAAGTTTTGCGTACCAACCTGACTTTTATTGCGTGTTGTCAGTGCACATTGCCGCTGCGCTACTACCCGGCTACTCTTTCTCCCGTGTCTCTCTTTCTACTATGTCAAATTTCATTCCTACCACTGTGAAAACGTAACGCACGTTTTCTAGATGTTTCGTGGACTTTTGTCGTTTTCCCCTGATCATGTGTTTCTCGTATTCAAAGGGGAGAAAGTTTCCATTGTGAGTAACTTTTTCGAATGATCTTCTAGCTGTGACATTCATTTTAAGGAATTAGAAGTGTTATTTTTCTCTTACGAGAAGCTCGTAAGAGTTTCTCTATGTTTTCGTTCTTTAAAGCCGAGAAAGTTTATACCACGATTGACTTTCTTCAAGAATCTTTTGCACGCCGGATACTAATTGCTCGATGTAAATTCCATTTTAAGTGGTTTCAGGGCTTCGCATAGTAAGTAAGAGGTTGGTGGATCGGTGCGACAAGGTCCGTCCCAGTTGATTTTCGTTGGTGTTGGTAACGAAGGCGGCTCTGTGCGCGGTCGGCATTACCGTATTTCTCCTGAGTTAATGTATCTTCCTTCGCTTAGGTAATTAGGTGCGCCTGCAACTGGGAGCCTCCCGCTCATCGTAATTAATAATAGCGATCCATTAGCGAGAGACGAGCACTCTGTTTATTTGTATGGCATTAGGCGAGAAAGAGAGATAACTGCTTACCAAAGTGCCGCAGCATCCACTCTCTCTGTCATCGCAGACATCGCATATATGTTATAGATTTTCATTTATATTTATCGTTATTGTTCTCGTTGACAGATTACGGTTTTATGTTAACTATCTGCGAGTACTTCATTAGTAATTAATATACAGAACAAGTTAGACTGGTTTTCATACGGATTTAAAAGTACAGAGTACAAAAACTTGATGTGTCATTAATCAAGCAATCATATCTGCAGTTCTACAAGAAAGAAGTGCAACTGTAAGCCACCTTGAAATACACTGTATATGAATAATCGTAGATTCCTTTTGATTGGAATTGACTTAGAAATTATACATTTAATATACAATCTAATTATACATCTATTTATAAATATTAATTATTCATTATACATTTATGTGTGGATGTTTTGTTCTCCAGAAACTGTTTTAAATTAATGACACACCAAGATATACACACTGCGTAATATGAAGTTGTGTATTCTCGTTCCCTTCCAAAATGGAATGTGTATTTGTCTCATACGTTTATACGTGTGTGTGTCCTCATGCCGGTTGCAATCAGTCGGCATATTTCAACTCGAGACGACTAGTGCCGCACCAAGAAAGAGAGAGAGATCGGCGCGCGAAAATACAAGGAGAACAGCATCTTCTGCTCCAGCAAGGAAGCACGTATCTCTCGAATGGAACCCAGTGTGTATCCTCGAGCCCATTTCCCGCTCTGCAGGAAGTTCCCAGCAACACGTAGAGAACATCTCGAACACGTACAGAATTGCGTGTTCGATTGCTCAGCGTGGCCTCTTTGCCTTGTGTTGGTCCAGCTAGTGCGCGAAACAGAGAATATGGAAAAAGGAAAGGAAATCCAGGAGACTCGATGGAAAAGAGAAACAAGGATCGTCGATCTTTACAAGCGATCTAGCAAGCTGTCGTTGACAGAGATCGGTGTCAAGGGAAAACTGGTGAAAATCACTTAAGAAATCGTTCAACTCGATATCCACAGCATCCCTCGACAGCCGTCCTTTTCCTGTCAGTGGACCAGAGTTTTCTGATAGAACCTTGCTAGTCGAAGAAAAGGACGAGCACTCTTCGTGTGTCGTCCTAGTGCGACCTAGATCTCCTAGGACCCGTTAGAATCCTGTCGAGACTCGTTGATAAGTTGCACCCATACTGCGTGTGTGTTCTGTCTAGACTCAGCCACTCCTGCTGCCCACGTTACAAGTCTTTCCCTTCACCCACGTCTTCTTTCTATGATTTGTTCCACAAATCATTCGGGAAAGTTGCTATCCAATTTTTCGGTGATTCAGGAATGAAATGATTTGGAAGGGGTCGAGACTGGTTGCTAATAAGAATGAGAACAAGACGAGGGTAATTAAGACGAGTAAATCGAACTCGTCATGCGACACGCTCACCAGTCGATTGAAGGCGGTTAACCAAGCCAGCGTATATAAACCGGTTGGTTGGCGCCTATCGAGTCGATTTCAATCGAGCGACCGGTTAACCGCGCGTAATTTTTATCAATTAGACGCGGATCGTCCACCTCCTGCGAGTTGGATGTCCTGAAACTAATTAATCGACGAGTTCGAAAGGAGTTGCGTGAAAGTAGATTAGACCTCTCTTTAGTTTGAGAGTGCTCTATTTTGTTAGACTTTCGAGACTACTAAACTCAATTGCAATTCTCTTGGTTATGTTAAATTCAAGTATGCATGCTTGTTATAATCAGTAGTAGTAGGATGTAAATCAATTGGAATCCGAGGTAACACTCTCTGCCCATCGTAGCAATTGTATGTTAATTGAAGTTCGATTGGTTTAACGTGTGTATTAATACAATTCTGATTCGGTAACTCCGTTGTAACCCATTGAATAACATGTAACGATCCCCACTGACTATCTAATGAAGTTATTGCTAACGAAATATCAATACTTCCTCGCATTACGTATCGATTCCCTATTTAGAACTATTTAAATAGATTCGATTTGCCACTTCTACGTTTCCTATTTCTATCGCCTTTTGTATTAGTTCGCAATAACTAATAATTATAAAACTTTATCATTGTTTATAATCATCATTCACGAAGATTATTCTCTGATTGCCGACCCTTTCTCTGATGATTCGTGTCTCATCGAATTTATACAATTTATTCAAAGACCAACTATCGCATCGTTAATCGGAGTTCGTTGACTGGCAATCCAGTGGAAGGGTCGGCGGAAAAAGTGTGTGGGTACTAGTCGAACAGCAATGAAGTTCGAATGGATGTCGAGCCTTTGAAATCGGGCTCGCGAGTGGGGTAGAACAGTCGTTTGAAAGTGCGGCGGGCAAAAGTGTGCGAGTGGCGCCACTAGAAGAAGGGCGACGAGAGAAAGAGAAGGAGAGCGATGGCAGCAGTGCAGCAAAACTTTAGCTAAAAGCAGTTTTCTTTTTGGACCTGATTCAGGACCGGCGTCGTGGCAAGGCGGAGTTTAGAGAGGCCACCTCCGTCGAGAAAAAAAAAGAGAGAGAGAGAGAGAAAAATCCGTAAACCATTGACGGTCGCTTTCAGCGTCTCGAACGGACTCTCTTTCGCTCACAGTCGTCCTCGAAGGACTCGACAAGGGTTAATCGGGAGAAAAAAAAGGGCGATATCTCGAGACAGGACTCTCGCTCTCGCTCTACGATTTCTCCTTCTCCCTCGCTGTCTCAGCTCGATCGAGCCATAGCCCTGAGAGGAAGCAGGAAGGCTATGAGTAGTGTGCGAGGAACGAGCGAGGGTTCGAAGCATCCTCTGGAAGTGACCGATCGCTCAGATAACACACGATCGGGCAAGAAGGATCGACGGAAGATCAACGATTGGCCGCGTTCACTCTGCCAGCTGATTGCGATAGCGCGAAGAGCAAATTCTACCGTCAACTCTTGGACACCCACAGACTCTTGCTAATTATCCTTCTACAAGGATTACCTGGCAGGAAAGATCAGGAGAGAAAGCGGATTATATGATAGGTCAGTAAGAATCGTAAGAAAGCAGAGATATGAAATTGGCAAGAGAGTTGTGCTAGTCAAGAAGTTTTTCTACAGTATTTCTCGGACAATGGTGTTCCAACCTTTAACGTACGTAGTGTTGGACTGTTGTCATAGTCGATTAACACTTTATTATACCTATGATGAAGTAGCCTTTCGATATTACACTCTCATCCACCCTTTCTTTACTCCCTTTCAGTACCACCATTAACTTATCTATTCGTAACCCTTACAATGACTCTGTATTTTCATCCCCTATTTTTTCTCTTTCATCTTAACTCCTCCTTTTCCTGTCGCTTGTCCCAACGTTATTCAGAATTCTCCCGTGACACCGGCATAGGATTTCCTTAGAGGGTGGTTTGCATCCGACTGCTTTACCACCATGCGAGTATTGTGGCGCACCCCCCCCCCTTTTTTTGAGACTTCCCGGAAGACGATGCAGGAAGTCCCTCGGGAATTGTGACGATTCACTTAGATGTTGGATTAGCTCTTTCGAGTTTAACATAGATGATAGAACAGAATAGAAGAGCTACGTGTCTCTCTCGATCTCGTTTTCTGTCTCTTTGTGAGACTGTTATGAATGCGTAGATTAGAATTGTTCATCACAGAAGAGTGTCTTGAAGTCTTAACTTTGCGAGGTACGACTTTGACGATGGATTGATCTCTCCGGTGTTGCGAGTAGTGTTTTTTTAGTATTTACAGAGTATCAGTATTTTTGGGGATTTCTTTATTAAGGTAGATTAAAAGGAAACGTTACTAACACGTATCCATCCTGCATTTTGTATTCCAGTGGCATGTTGAAATTCAGTGGATTTTGTCAGTTGGGATTTAATCATGCTCGTCGTATGAAAGGACTGCGAAAAGAGCTTTTTGTATAATAGTGGATGAAAGTATGGATAGAAAGCCGAGGCAATCAATCCGATAAACGAGTTACCATTGTTCGCGAGAAGCTCCTTCGTCGGCTTTAATACGGTAAGAAATACTCAGACGTAATATTAATATTCCGATGGCGACGCCGGCGTCGCCGAGGTGGCGAACTCCTCGGTAACTCCTTGAAACACTTCGGAATATTTCTCGTTCGATATCAGTGATGGATTTTCTCGTTTGATTCACCTGTGCGCGTTTCAGTTTGCTTTTAGAAAATCTTCTTTCGCACGTGAGAATAATAAAACGTTGATTCTTTGCAAAATTGTCATATTTTATTTTGAAAAGCTTTGAAAAGTTCTTGAAAAATATTGATTTAAGGTTCTTGAATAGTATTTTTCTAAATGAAAAATTATCGCTATCATTTTAAAGATCTCGGAAAATGATGTTAATTGTTATAGTTTTATATTTCACTAGTGGTTTGTGTCCGGTCTAAACGCAAAGGTTCCCTACCCTTAGAAATACCCTTCGCTGCTCGCGTCGGGGATGAAACCCGCTCGATAATCCGATATCGGAGACGTCGGTAACGTAGAACACATGCGGTATCGTCAGAATTCACTGCTCCGGCTGTTGGTAAATTCATCTCTCGCACGAGTTCTAGAAATCGCCGCAGTGTTCACCAGACTTTCTCAAAAACTTTCTTTTCAAAGATGGTCCACTAATATTACAGGACTTCAATCAATCTGCACTCCCTCAATAATTACTACAAAAATAAATACCAATTACCATAATACATCCACAAAATATCAAATACAGAACCTTCGAAAAACACGCTTTATAAATAATAATTCTATTACACATCCATACTTCATAATGAAATGTTTTCAATTATTTAGAAAGCCCAGCCAAACAATTAAGCAAATTGAAACTCAGCTTTTAATTATTTGAAATTACTTCAAAATTACAATATTAATTTTATTTAATTTAATTTCCGATTATTAATTAATGCCCATACAATACTCATCAAGAATGAATTACAAAAGTATCGAAGGTGCGTTGATAGGTTGATGCGTTTCTTTCCTGGCAAAACTCGCTCTCCGCCGGTTAGCTCGCGCTCCCTCATTCCACCCTCTCCGGCGCAGTCAGTATCGACTTGCCGATGCGAAAGGGTGGAGAGAAGCCGGCGTGAACTTCGTATGGCCGTTATCGTCTCCGTGGGCGCCACGTCACCGTGTTAATCGAATGCAAACCTTGCCACTCTGGCGGTACGCCAGCCGAGTAAAGCACCTCGACCGCGACAAAGTGAACGAGCGTGAGAGAGAGAGAGAGAGAAAGAGAATGAGAGACACAAAGAAAGGGAACACCGTCTATCTCGTGTTTCAATCACAATAGAATTCCACCAGCATTTCACAGCCTTTTCTAAATGAAAAAGTAAGCAACGATTCAATGCGGTGGTTCCCTCTGAAAATAGTGATATACTCGCTCATCAAATATTACATTAGCAAAGAAACTCGGCACTACGCTAATTATCCTGGAAAGACTATTTTTCCTTGGTGCGGTAATGGTTAGAAAATTCGTGCGGTTACATCGCGGACTAGTAATTAATTAAACGTAAACGGTGCCACGCCCAGTACGAGCTTCGCTCTTCCTATTGTGTTACCGGGCTCCTAGTGGATACGTAACTCTCGTGCTCGGACCAAGTAGTATATTCTATTTCGTTATTATTAAAGTTCTTTCTCTTGGGTTTCTGTAATTTTCTCTTGGAGAATTCGTTCCTTCGCTTATGTAAATCATGACAGATACATATGTTTCTCGCAGACGATGATCAATTACACCCGGCGAATATTTAAAACATGAGCTGACGTCATATACAATGCACTCTCTTTCTCTCTCTCTCTCTCTCTCTCTCTTTGTGCGTGCACGCGATTGCATGCAGGTTAATCGTGCACGGCTATCCATACGCATGACCAACGCAACGGGCATCGATCGGTTAAATAATCGAAGCGACGCGTTGCAACGTAATATAAGCGAGAGATTTCCTGCTTGGATTATCGTTAGTAGTAGCGAGCAATTAAAATCAGTCTGCCAGTTACTGTTGAAGAGAGTAGGATTTCTCTTGGATTTTTATGCGGAACTCTCTACCACGAGTTATACTCGAACGAGGGCAAGCAGGTCGCGCTAACACTCGTCAAAGAGTCGAAGGTATAACGAGAGAGAAAAAATTATTCGAGTCTTTCTTAATGCGCCTTCCCCTTCTTCCCCCTCTTTTATATAGGTCGTGAGACTTGTTTAAATTAAGGGTAGAACTGCCTCACTGAATGATGCTATACTTGCATATTTAATTATCCTATGGAATCCTGAATCAAGCCCGCGATATTCTTGGTACGTTGGAAAAAGAGAAGGATCGACGTCCTCGAGGAGCCTTTGTGTCTTCGATGGAGAGAAGGATTAAGAACTCAGTCATCATCATAATTACTCGAGGGACTACGAAGAGAGTACGCGGAAATGTCTGGCTTTTCATTGATAGCCGCCGGTCAGGATAAAAAAGAATCTCTCTTTCTCTCTCATTGCTAGATCCATTCTCATCCATCTTTCTCCCTCTTTTTTCTATCAACCATAAGAGACAAAGGATGCATTCACACAGATTGGTTGCAACAGTTTCATTTATTCATTTATTTCTCCTTTAACAAACTTGCTAACACAATTCCACGTAACAAGAGAGGCATAAAAGCACGGTCGGAATTCTAGAATGTCAGTGCACTGCAGGTGGCACTGATGAGAATCTCCTAATGTGTCCCGATTAGTATCCGCCAGCAAGGATCTCGTGTTAGGCCGATGCTCATCTCGAAGGGGAAATCTCGGCGGGTTCTTACGCGGCTGGGTTTCCGCCCTTCTCGTGTCGGAAAGATGAGCGGAAACTGGCGGTGGAAAGCCGGCCGGGTCGTTAAGAGGAGAAGAAGCCGATAGAGTTGATAGGGTGGCTCGGTAATAAGGATGACCCAGATAGAGCATAGATAGAGATAAAAGGAGAGGAAGGAGACATAGAGAGAGAGAGAATATCAGGTTGAAGGAAGAAAAGAGCAGGAAACCAACGATGAAAGTTGGCTTCTAGCTTAGGGATGCTTAATGACAGGGTGCTCATGCGATCCAGTTGGCAATCTCGATTTAAGGGAGGCATCGAGTCCACAAAAATCTTCTTTCACCCTTCCATGATCTACAAAGATTCTCTTCTACCCTTTTTATTCCGTTCTCTCTTCCATTACCCCCTTTTTTTCTCTCTTAATCTGTGCTGCTAATCACTTCGATCTCGAACTTTTCCATGACGCTTATGTCGAAGCCCCCAAAAAACCAGACCAGGTTGAAATGTTTCATTAGGTCGATGCGGTCGACCGAATTAGCGATGTATGTCGTCGCGCCGCGGCCGAGGAGATGCCGCATGTTGCGGATTAATTCCGGCGAATTTGCCTGGACCAAAGCATCGCGCCGCGGCGCGGGGGTTTACAGGCTGTATCATCGATCTTCCACGGCCGACGCACAACCAGTGCCATGCGAATTAATTAACGTCGTTGGCCAGGCTTGCCGCGAGGAAAAACGGCTGCCGCCACTCTCTTAATTACCCGCGCGCTTCTACAAAAAAGAAGTAGAAACCACCCTGTTTCGAGGATGTTTGTTGATTAGCGGAATAGCTTGGCAATGCACTTTTTTCCTTGCTTCTGTAATTCCGAGAGAAAATACACAGGCGCTCGAATGTGAGTGATTAAAAATACTAATTCCTTAGCGGATCCTATTCACATCGACTTAACAAATGGGAAATATCTGCTTGCAGTGATAAACGAATAGGGTTCTCTCGCGCGATTAAACATCTGTGCTTTATTCTTTGAACTGATTAACCGACGGGATTTGCAGGGAATTGTGTTAGGGTGAAAAATCGCGAAGGCATTCTCGAGGAAGGCGAGAGACAGGAACTGGGGAGGCGGCGGTGGTGGTGGGTTGCAGTTTCCAAGAGGGGTGAAAGGGCGAGAGCGGAGAGGTCATGGTGTTAGTATTTGTGTGTCTGCGTGTACCTGCGTGTATGTGCGTACGTGTGTGTGTGTGTGTCTGTGTGTCTGTGTGTTTTCCGTAGGCCATCTGTCGAGGGTGCCCCCTGTGGATTAATTGGAGCCCCGCGTATTGATCCAATAACGTGGGTGCTGGATACACAAACTGAGGGAGAGAAAACTCCACTGAGGGATACCGCAAGAGAGCCTAGAGCGAGAGAAAGAGAAAGAGCTTGAACTCCGCTCAAAAAGAGTGATGGAGTAAAGCGAGACAGAGGGAGGAAGTTGAGTAGGGATGCTGGGGGAAAGATCGAGAGGGATGAACACGTACGAGGAGGAAGCTGTTCTAATACAAGCCACCTTTACTTCGAGACGCGAACCTCTCTGCCTTACTAGTTTTGGGATTGCAAAATTTACAACATGCGACATAACTAATCCCACATTAACCCTTTGACTTCGACGAAATTTGATGGGGAACGCTAAGTACAATCGACGAGATTTTAGTTGTTATAAATGCAATTTTAATGCATTTTTAGAGCGCCTATTATAAGCGCTAAGAGTCTACAGTGGGTAACATTTTAGAGCGCAAAAGGTTAAAATATAGGATTATAGTTTGAATCACTAATTTCCATCGACCTCCTAATTCGAAGCATCGTTTCATAGAACTCGCGACCTCGATAGACAATTGTGACAGTATCAGAGATTTCTCTGATGACTCTCGAGCATCCGAGACTAATAACGAAGCGGTTCAAAAGCTCGGGAAACGAATCCTCTGTATTATTCGAGACTCAATTGAATAAGGTTCCTCTCGTGCGAAAGAGGAAAGAGAGAGAGAGAGAGAGCGCGCGCGTGCTTTCGGGGATAGGACAATGAGAAAGATTCGCTTTTGACAGAGGCGCATTGTCACTGAGAACAACGGCATTCGGAATTCTCGCAGTGTCGTGGTTCGCATAAGGATCAACCGACTCGGCGATGAAAGAGACTTTTCAAAAGATTCTATCTCGCGACAACAATCCCATTTAGCATTCCTACTTTGTTAATTCCGGTGGGACATCACCGCGGGCGCGCTTGCTTACCAGCCGAAATAAAGTGGAAGAAAACTGGAGCGGTGACTACTTCCGCGGTTTTCTGTTTGCCCGCACTCCAAAAGGGCCGACGCTTTACGCGGAACCGAGCGAGTGACCGGAGGAGCGCGTGCCACTGCATAATGGTAGATGTAATAGCGAGGTAAAATTCAAGGTGCACTGAATACAGACCGCTTTAATTAACAGAGAACCGCGCTCGAGAACATTTCGGTGCGCCAAGCATGAACCACATGTAAAAGGAACGGACCGCTTCTGATTAGCACGATAAAGGTAGCACCGCGTAATTCAGGAAAACGATGGTACCACTGAATTTGTGAAATTAGAGGTCGAGAAACAGAAGTATTCTCGAGTAACTCCATTTATGATGCATTTTCTCTGCTTGAACTATAAAAAGAAGAGGTCTTAGTAGTAAGTAGACTTTTTTGAAAAAAGTTACAAGACTTTGAACAAGCCATCCAACTTTTATTCACCTTCACCTGAGCATAGCAACGTGTCCCCAACGTTAATTGTCCGCTTTAATTGAAACTAACTTCGTCGAAATTAAAATAAATCGTGCTATTCTTATCCTGACGAGAAACCAACCCTGGCAGAGAGTACATCCTCGTTCTTTCTCTCACTGGAACTGTGCCATGACTTTCTTTCATTTCTACCTTGCGATAATCGTATCCTGTATATTAGCTAAGTCAAAAACATTGGTTAGAACTGAGGGTGAAAAAGAGTAACGGATGTGTTTGCTGTTTCAAGAATGGGGGGCGGCGATAATCGGGGGTTTCAGCCCTTCCGGAAAAGTATGGCGAGTAATTACACGACGACGTGCGCACACGGTTCAAGAGTTAACCCGTTAGCTTCCACATGCACAAACCCTCCCTTTTTTCTTGCCGACTTGCTCGTTAGTACGCTGACAAACGGAGATGTATTCGGCTACATTTCTTTACTTCTTTCCTACAAGATTTATCTCCGCTCCATTTTTGCTTCTTTTCCTCTTCGCTCTGCTTCCTCCCCCCCTTTTTTCCCCCCGATAATACCGCGTTACCGACGCGTTCGGTGTAGGTTGGACAGATGTTGGGCGTTTTCCATTAATCTCAATTTATTGGAAACGTGTCGTTGGACTAAACGCGTCCCTCTTACAAATCGCTATTGTTACATTCTCGTAGTGCCTCTCATCCAGCATCATTATAGTCGATATATACGCGTGTATTTACACGTTATAGATCGTGTCGAGTGAGTGGCAAACGTGTTCCGGCACTCATCGGTGGTGGATAGTCCTCCGTGTAGTTATTAAAATGAGCTCTACGTGTGCATTTCTATAATAGTGAGCGCCGGTGCTTAACACATATCATCACGCTACCGAGTCTGTGTATGTATGTATGTATGTGTATGCACGGCAGCCTAATTGCACAGAGGCGCTGGCGACGTGCAATGCATGCAAGTTTCCCTCGTTCTCTCGCACCTGAGTTTCGCCGGTAAGAGATCCTCCACCGTCCGGCGCGTATAACGTATAAACATCTCTTTTTTTTCGTGTATTCCCATTAAACGGGACGCGCGTATACATTCAAATTGAGACAAGATGAAAACAATGTACATAATAACGAGATATTGGTTCGATCGTGTTTGCTATGTAAAAAAGATACAAAGAGAGAGTGTGTGTGTGTGTGTGTGTGTGTACTATTCTAGAACAGCATCGTTCTAATCTATAATATCAATTTCTACACAACAACAGATGCGCGTGACACAGTGTATGTGTATACGTAAATATATATATATATATAGAATATCTAGCTTCTACAACATCTATGGGGTTTCTCTTGTCTAAGATCTCTCACGGGAGGGGGCTGAAACATGGCGGAGTCATATCTCTCGGATTCTCGCTTTTTCTCCCTGTGGACCGACACTGCCACTGGCATCATCATCTCTCTATACTTTTTCGCGCGGTCCTTCCTCGTCCGGTGCTTCGGATCGATCTTCTTTGCAATATAATGGTTTATTGCATTCTCGAACCAGCCTGGATCCACCGGGTGTTAGGGGTTGAAGAAGCATTCATCCCTGGGAAGTTGATCGGTCGAGCATAGGTGCACATGTGTCCTTTGGATGCTGGTGAACCAGGGATTCTCGGTATGCTCGGGATCACCCTTCGTTCGGAGACTTCGTTATCCACCCCTGAAAACCACCCCTTCTCTCTCTTTCTCTCCCTGTCGTTTCCCTCGTTTTCCCTGTAAGTGGGTATATGCTTGTGCGTCGTGGTTTCTCTCCCTCGCACCCCCTTATTCTCCTCGCCATCCTATTCTCTCTTTCTCTTTCCCTCTTTTCCTCTCATCCGCCCTCTCTCGTACTCTCTAGCCGGTTGTTTCTGCGCCGCCTGGCGGCGGTGCCCTCAAATGGCTTAACCGGAGGGTTAGGTAAGTGACAAGGCACCCGCACTAGCGTGTCACAAGCAAAGCAGCAGCACACCACCAGCTCCCGTCACGGACACTACATCACCCTCGAAGCACCAGTACTCCGTTACCGCTGCCACCTCCGTGTGCATCGGTACCGGGCTGCCAAGGGTTAGAGACGACGTCGATGTCGTCGTCGATGACGACGAGGCACCGCTCTGCCATCACCGTCACCCGGGTAGCACAACCAACACCGTCACCCGTCAGTTGTGAAATCGGACTCCGAGCGCCGAATCAACCAACCACCTCTCCCTCCTCTCTTTCGAGTCGCAGAGGTGACTGCCGCTCCCGTTAATCCCACGACTAATCAATTTTCATCACCATGACTGGCATAACTCGCAAACGGCTACCTTTTATAAATGGATCTTCCTTTCTTCTTGTTCCTTCAATTTTTCCCTTTCATTAGCTTTCGATTTAGTTGTGTCGGCTAGTTTGTATTCTTTGTGAGAGGAGTGGAAATATTGGCGGGGAGAAATAGTTTTATGGATAGGAAAGAGATTTGGTATGAGATATATGTATGCGGAGTTCCCATTGATCGAGATGTTGGTGAACTTATACCGCACTTATATTTTTTCATTGCTTTTTACCGCACAGAGAGGCGAGAGTCTCTGTACGAAAGTAGAGAAAGAAGTAAAAGTGTCTCGTGCACACGTGCCATGAAGATATAATGAATTCGACGTGACAGCCTCGATCGAAGCCTGGAAATCAGATAACCCAACGGACATAGCGCGACATTAATAATTAAAAGGATGTTCCCTCTCGGTGTCATTTCTTCACTGTCTCGTTCATTCCCCTCGTCAACTCTACTATATTTAACCGACCACCAATAAAACTCTCCCTCTCTCGAAATCAATAAGACAAAAACCACTGAAACAATCCCAACACAACATAGAGAAAATCGACGAAAGGAACTAATTACAGAAGAACTAACAAACATCATCCATAATGCTACCACAACTTCCTCCGAGTTCATCAGAATTCTGTACCAATATCAATTGTTTACAGTGTCTGACAGGAGAAAAGAGTCAAATTTCAAACGATAGAACGAGAACGTGCCACATTCTACTGTTCTCTAAAAAAAAGGGCTCCGATTGCATTTTTCTCCGGGACGTCTGATCAGTGGCTGACTTGTGCTACTTGTCACCGGAGCCAAGTCGTGTCAAGTATGTGTGCGAGAGTATTTCTTCCGAGGGCAAGTGGATATATTCTCCACTCATTTCGAGGAGAGTATCGAGCATCGTGGTTGATAGAATTTCTGATCGAAACTGGGGAAAGTAAGTAAGCCAGAGAAGGGGTGGGGGTTGAGGGGTGGTGGCTTACCTTGGGAGGGGAAGAGAATGAGAGAGAGAGAGAGAGAGAGAGAGAGAGAGAGAGAGGCGCGAGGGTTGGCAAGGGTGGAAGAGAGAAGGCTTGCAATCGACCTAAACCCGGCGTTAACCTTTTCATCGACCCCATTCGAGTGCCTCGCCACCCCCTACGGGGTGTCGCTCTAATTCGGTACACAGTCGTGCACGGAAACAAGACCGATTCATTATTCACTAAACGACTGGAGATATTTTCGGGCCGAATTGACGGGGACAACCTCCTTTTGCCGAGAAGTGCCACTCCCCAGAAGTAGGCCATTCCCACCGTCTTTCCTTCGATATCGATTCATTCGATGGAACTTACATGACATCTTTCCTGATAAAAGCATTCGGGGCAAGAGTTCGAGAACCAAAAAGTACCATCTTTCATATCTCACGCGCATGAGAGACGTTATCTTATATTCCAGAGATATTTAGTTTCACAGGACTTTCTTGGAGGTAACGAGAGATCGAAGAATAATGAAAAATCGAGGGTGGGGGATGGTTTTGCTCGATGGTAGAGCGGAGTCAGAAGTATACATGGCAGAGAGGCCAGGAAAATACGGGGGGCGTTCACGGCCATCTTGCGGCTCCCAGGCAGCACGATGCAATTCCAAGCTGACAGGGGTGTTTTCCATGATGGCACAGTAACCGAGACGCTTCAACTCGGGCGAGCAATTGCTCGAGAAGCCCGTCAAACGAGCGGAGCGTGATCAGAAGCAGTGGGTGGTTCACAGCTCGAGAGAGATAAAAAGAGAGCCAGAGAGAGAAAGAGAGAGAATGAGAGAGGAGAGCACGGTGCCCTCGTCCCTTTGACAGGGTGACCCACCCCTAATCTTCCATCGGCTAGCCGATGACCAAGAGCAAGGGAAGCTTTTCCAATCGACCACCGGAGCGGGCAGCCGCACCTTCCGGAAGCTGCCTTATCGACCGGAAACGCGCTGTCTCTCGTGGCATCCACGTTGGCAAGAATATCGGGGGGTGAGAGAAAGATGGAGAGAGCTGCCCGGCTGGGGCTTCACCTCGTGGCCATCTTTTCTGTTAAGGAAGAGGCTCAAACATTGCCAACCAATCCAGCCGAGAAAATAACTCCAAGTACCTTCCGTTTCTTTCTCAAAATCGCGACCTAGCACACAAAGTTACTGAGAAGTAAGCTCTTTCAGGGGATAGCGCTGCACTCCCAAGGAATCCAGTTGTCGAACAGCGATCGTCATATTCCACTTGCGAGCCATCGGAAGCTCTTCTACTTCTATCGCTTCTGGATGATCTTCGAACCTCGGCTCTTTTCGTCATTACTTAGCTCTCGGTTTATAGAAAATATCGAATCACGACGCAAGAACTTGAAGAAGGACACATCATCGTTATTGATACCGCACGCGAATATACTCGGCGAGGCGGATGGCCGCGTTTGGCTGCTGGTTTGATAGTCGTTCTTGGGGAAAACGACGGCTAGTTGCAACAAGCCCTGCTACTCTTCCCCTTTCTCTCTCTCTCTCTGTCTCTTCCGCCCTCTCTCTTTCTCTCTCTCTCTCCCCCATTTCGTGGCCATGCTCCATCTTTGTCGTTCTCCCGGTCCCTCCGTCTCCCTCTCTCCAGCCGCGATCCTCCCAAGGGCGACGATCCTGAAACGCCGTCCTACGGTGAGAGCACCACGAGTCGAGGACAATGTCCCATCACACCAGTAACTCTTTAAAGACGTACTGCTGTGACAGGACAATATCCCCGGCACTGGCTTCCAATATTCCTTGGTATCCTTCGTCCTTCTCCATAAGCTCCCCTGCGATTCTGACTCCCCGGCAAGCGTGAAAAGCTTCAAGCCAAAGGGAAACTCGAGTCTGTTCTTGTTAGGCTGAAGTCTGGCTTCCATTTTCGGCGATCGCTTGCAGGCAAAGTTCTCTCCTTCCAGACACAATCCGAGCAGAGTGGTTTGATCGGGTTGGATGAGAATAGTTGGAACAGGATCTGACGAAGTAGACGATGTACGCGATGATATGGTGACGGTGACGACGACGACGACGACGACGACGGCGGCGGCGGCGGTGGCAGCGGTAAACGAGAAGTAGCTTTTGCGAAAGCCGTATCGCCCGGTCGAGCGTCCCGACGGCACTGCGTCGCTCGGTGGCGGCGGCGCTTCCGCACCCTGTGCCTCCCCACCCACAAGAGAGCACCTCCGGCGTCGCGGCGCGGCGCGCCGCGGCTATGCTCGGCTCTGCTCGGCGTCCACCCCCCCCTCTACGCCGCCCTCGGTAAACGCACCCTCTCTCCGACACTGGTGGACGGTGCGAGGAGAGAGCAAGCGCCGCCGCCGCCAGCAACGACGACGTCGAGCCACGGCGATCCCAAGGAAGGGTGGCGCGCGAAGGGTGCCTGCCCGTGAGAGATGGTGCGCAGCACCCCGACGCGCACATGGCCGTGCATGCCCGATAGAGCGAGATGGATCGACATCGTGCCGGCGAAAAAGAAACAAGCGGCGAGCAACCGCGAAAGCACCAGTGAACAAGAGAGAGAGGGAAAGAGAGGGAAATGTGAGGGAGGCAAAGAGAGGGGAAGCAACCCCTCGTCGACGTTGCTGGGGGCCTGCGGGGATCGGCAGGCGCACAGGGGTGTCTCCGAACCTCGGAAAATACTGCTAGCACCAGCGTCCCTTGCACTCTCCTTTACTTCTTCTTCGTCTTTTCCTTCACTCCGCTCTCTCCTCAATCCTTCCGAATTCTTGGACCCGTGTTCCGGGGGTCGACCGAGGTCACGGCTGGATGCTGGCTCCTCCACTGACTGCCCGATTTCAAGACCTCGATCGACGCTGGCTAGATCGAGCTCTTGATAATTTTAACCCTGAATCAGGTCTTGGTTTAAGGATTGTTGTAGAGGAAACTCGATGTGGTTTGGTTTAAGTTTGTATGAAGATTTGATAAATTTTAATGATGTAAGGAATGAAGAAATCTTTATTAAGACATTAACATTCAGGGGTGGTTTCGTTACGATAGCTATTTCAAAGGACGCCGGTATTTGCTTGCGACGCGTGCTCTCCCGTATTGGTAATGCAACTGTTACGCGTGTTACCTCATTTGCCTGGACCGCCGATATAACAGGGTTATTATGATCGAATTCAATCAGTCTCGCACGCGCTGAGGGCCGGCGTAACTCTACATTCTGAATGGGACAAAAACAGTGGCAACGTCACTGTTACACAATATTGCTATATAACTGCCGCTTTATTGAAATCTTCTGATCAAGGGAGGCTTATGTTTGCCATTGGATTAAGCTCAATGAAGTCTACAACATCGCTTGCTTGGTAATATCTTTCATTCCCAAGAAAACAGGAATTCTTAAATTTTTGGGTTGAAAGTCGAAAATCTATATTTATGGCAAATACGAAAGTCAATCAAAATCGATCCATCAGCCAGTAGTAATACGAAGTACTTATTCCAAAAGTACAAAGTGACCGAAGTTATCTTCTGCCGTGGTAGCA
Source organism: Ectemnius cavifrons (assembly GCA_964023945.1). NCBI lineage: Eukaryota > Metazoa > Arthropoda > Insecta > Hymenoptera > Crabronidae > Ectemnius > Ectemnius cavifrons. Next base: position 6,375,771 of record OZ030382.1, read on the forward strand.
GAGACCCTCTCGAAGGTTCCCTTCACTCTTCTCCGCAATTCCATCAGAAGTGCGAGGTTAGCAAGCGAAGAGTTTCCGGCTGGAATTCGATCGCGTTTCTAGAAGAGGGCAAACTCATCCGTCAAAATTCCGCTGTCCCAATACAGGACCCAGCTGTATCATGAAAAGGTGGAATACGAGGAAGCGGAGCATTAATGGAAAAGGGTGTAGAAGATCGAAGGAAGAAAGAAAGTAGCTCCGGAATTCCTTTCGGGCGATTGAAACGTAACGACGTAACGAGAAAGGAATAGCCGCACGCGCTCTTACGCATTCTCGGTGAGGAACGTTGCGTTCGTGGCCCTTTCGGTTTGCGGAGGGAGAAAAGGGCGGCTGGAAAAAGAGAAAGAGAGAAAGAGAGTGCGGGGTGGCGAAGAGAGTAGGATATTAGGTGAAGGAACGAAGAAGTAGTGTGAGGGAGCGTGATCCGGATAGCGGCGTGTTCCGCAGGGGCGGACATTCGGTGTGCCGAGGGAAACTTGGAAAAGGGAGCGCGACAAGCCGGCCGCCAGAGCGCGCGATTCCACGCCAAGGGAAGGGAAGAACGCGGAGGGGTGGTATTGATCCACCAGCTGCGCGTTCTCTCACCCTCCACCCTCGCGCGCGCCGCTCACCCTCTCGAAACCCACCGACACATCCAGCAGGAGCAGCAGCGGCAGCAGCAGCAGCAGCACCGGCAGCGCCGACTCCCCCAAACGACCGCTCGTTTCGCTTCGACCATATCTCGCTCCCTATCTTGCTCTCTCTTTCTCTCTTTTTCTCTTTCCACCCCCCTCTTTCTACACTCGACCTCTCTCTTTCTGCTGGTACCCAATACCTTTTCTTCTTCTTTCCACTCACCCTCGCACCTAAACCCTCCGCCACCCCTTATCCACCCCTTGCTTTATCTCACGCGAACCACCCTCTCTTATTCTCTCCTCTCTTTCACTCTCTCATCCCCCGAAAGTTCTACATCTTCCTTTCTCCACGCGAAACTCTTCGTCTGTCTTGAGAGAGTTGCTTTTCCTCTCCCTTCATCCTCTCTATCCTCGCCGGGACCTTCCGTTCCACCCTTGTCGCTTGCACCCTGAACCTCGGCGTCCCCGCCTGCGCTATTCCGCGCGCGCTGCTAAAACCCAGCGCAGCTATTGCCTTCCTCTTCTTCTCTTTCTAACTAGTGGCGAGGCCTCCGGGCCCCCTGTTAACCCTCTGCCACCCTCGCTCTTTCTCTCCCTCGATTGTACTCCTTCCTTTCTCCAACCACCGTCACTCTCACTTATTCGCCTCTATCTTTCTTTCTCTCTGTCACGGACTTGGACGCAGAGTGCTGAATGCACGAGGATACTACCAGTTCCTAGGGGAAAAAGGCAGCGCGTACGGGGCGCGCGTCCCTTGGCGCAATTCGCTCGCTGCGGGACAGAAGACTCCGTTCCTTCCTTTCTTCCGTGTGCGTTTGATAAAAGCTAGCATCTTGCTTTCTCTTATCATTGTTTCCTATTCTTCTGTCAGAGATTAGAAACTATGGTAATCGATTTATTGATGTAAACGTTTGCGTGATTATAGGGATTTTAGTGGTAACTGATCATGGGGAATTCAAGAGGTTGGAGTGATTCAACTAGTTTATCAATGGATTCGGTCAGTCGTAGTCAGACGGATCCTGCTTTTAGTGTCTCGGTATAGTGGAGTCCAACGGTAGAAGGCAGATGCTTTTAATGAGAAAGTCGTTTGGTGAAAATGGGACTTCTTATTTGCTTGGATTTACTAGCGGTAAACACGGCGAATAGGATAATTGGTAGAGTTGGCGTAACCCGCAAACGACGGGGAGCGAGAGTCGAAAGTACCCCGGATGAATAGTCACTTTAATTAGAGGGCGAATCAGGTTATGAAAAACATTGGCAGATTTCTCGCTTGATTAGAGTTTGTGGTAAGGGAATTGTCGAAGGGGTGGGGTAAATCATTTCATTGCATTACACGATCTGTGTGATTTTATTAACGCTTTTCGTTGGAATAAAGATCGATGTTAACGATGCCCTATTTTTCCGGGGGACAAAGCGCGAATTATTTCCAGGAAGGAAGTTTGAAATTCGCTGACCGAGAGCACGAATAATTCACGATGACTATCGCATGGCTACACTAACTGGCAGGAGTGTACTCATGCTCGCCCAGGTGAAAGCTTTCGCTTCGAAACACGCCTGGAAAAAAGGGGGGGGCGGGCGGGTACAAAAAGTTGATTACATTGCGGAACTATGGAAAATGCACTTCAAAACTAAAGCATTATCCAGGAATGGCTTGTGCACGCGGTATATATTTTTAGCTCGGCAAAATACACAAGGTGAACGCCGACGCGGGTTGTGCTACCTCTTTAATGAATCCACAAACTGCCACTCTATTGTGGGTCATTGTTGCCTTCCATTGAAGCGAGTCCTATCTTTCCACAGATAACACTTCGCCCTCTCGTTCGGATAAAAGGTCATGATAAACATCATTTTTAATTAAACTATTGAATCGATAAACAATTTCTCTCTCAAGTGAGATAGTAATAACTGAAAGAATTCTCTTTTGGTTTTCGAGTGTTTTCGATGGATTGGTAGTGACAGTCTCTCTAACAAAGTAAACGGTAACTGACGACAATTGGCGTTTCACATGACAACGCTGATAGATGAGGATGATGGACAGAAACGTTGGGTTCGATTCTCACGAGAGTACCGAAACCTTCGTCGTCTTGTTCTTCCGCCTGACGACGCGAGAAAGGGGGAAGGAAGGGTCGAATTGATGGCAGTTATGGGTAATGAAGGGTGACAACGGGAAAACGAGTCAAATATCGTAGAGTTCTATATTCACTCGATGCTTTTCATTTCTCATCGTTCCTGCTACGAATTTATGTTGTACCACACATGGCAAACGAATCATCATTCTTTCTTTCCCTTTCGCCTTTCTTGTGACCCAAATAATAACTCTCGTTTATTCAACTTCATTGATAAAGGGATTCTTACATTGCCCTTCGTGAAACTTTCCCTGTTAAAGTGTAAAGGGAGAATCTCATGTTTCAAAAGGAGTACTTGGCGAGATTATAACTGAAAGTGTCAGTGATGCCACTCGATACTGGCCGAGAGCGTAATAGCTCACGACGAATGCGGTTTGCAGGTGCAATTTGTTTGAAAATTGTTTCTGGCTCGCCACTCGGGCCAAGACTCATCTGCATTAATGCGATTGCTCGTAATTAAAGGGAGCGAGCCGTGAGCGTTTAATTACCTACCTTGAAATTACGGGGGTTTCGTAGGTCGAAGAAGGTCGGGACGGAAGGCACCTCGAAACGTTGGTAGCGGGCCCTAGAAACATAGAGCAAACAATGATCCTACTATTCCACTAGTCTACTAGAAACATACCCGCACACTTTGAACTTAAGTTTTTTAGTCCCGTCAAGACACTTGCATGTAATTAAATGGAGTTTATCCTTAGAAAAGGCCATTTGAGAGAAAATTTCGTGGCCTTTTAGGAGATCGTAAAAGAGAAGACACACACACTTCTTGTTTACTTTGTACGAGGAAATAATTATTTATTGGAATTGATAAAAGTACCAGGATTGAGAGAAATAATATCTCAAATGAAAGATTGCTATTTGCCATCGACTAATCATATTCCAAGGGTAAAATTCTCTTAAGTGGCGCAATCAAGGTTTTTCATCGGTGCGAGAATACTATTACAGTAACCACACAGTTGATAGCATCGACCTGTACTTTGCGCCGTGAAAGTGCCGAATACCTTTTTCTCTTCCTCATGCAAGGCGATGTTAAAAGATTTTCGCTCGACATAAAACACTTTCAAGACCATAATTTACGAATGTCAGAGCGCTCGCAGTACAGCGAGCTGCTATAACATACAACTTAATACCTTGCTAATGTGTTGCTACACATTAATGGATGATGTACTTACTGCACGTCGATGGTTGACCTAAACAGCGTACGATATCCCATGTAAAACATAGCGCTCGTTGCAGCAATTTGGATGAGGAATAACGGCCACATCTGCAAGAGAATTCCAATTTTAAACAGTGATAAACTATAATATCTCACGTAGAAATAGTTATCTAATTATCTTAGTCACCTTAACTATAATCGAAAAAAGCAAACATGATTTGTTACCCAACAAAGTACGATTAACGTACTTCTGTATATTAGAAATATAACTGGATGAAGTATTACATAGTTCAATTAAATCGTATGAATTTAAACATTCTTAACAAATATTCCATATAATTAATAAAACAAAAAATCCACATTTTCTCATTGCAGCGCCGGCATGGAAGCAGCAAACGGTGCGATCGAGCACGACTTCCACAACGCCCTGGTGCCGATAAACGGTAGCCACTCGGGCAGTTCCGGTAGGAGTACACCGAACGGCGGCGACCCTGCGCCAGGGAAGCTCTTCGTCGGTGGCCTATCCTGGCAGACCAGTAGCGAGAAGCTGCGAGAATACTTCGGGATGTTCGGCACTGTCACCGATGTCCTCATCATGAAGGATCCGGTCACACAGGTCGGTTCACACGATGGCAGCCCTCAAGCGGTTTGTCCATCCCTTTTGGTACCCCGCTTTCGAAGCTGATAAAGATGAGCCAAATATTCTTTCCAATTTCATTTCTTCGGAGATTAAGCTCTAATTGGAAACTTTGGCTCTTTATCTATCATTTTATTCGATTTATTGATTCACTAAAAAAACAATTGAAGTAATGCAGCTTCGTGGGCGGGGTGCTGCTTGGACGTATCCAAACTTTGTCCATCTTCTCCTCGATGAATCAAATCGTCAAGTCGTGAAACGTCGCGTGCCTACCAAAAAAAAAAAAAAGGAAACTACTGTCGAGAGTAAAAAAGACAAAAAGCCCGGCGAATGCCGGTCGGAATGGCGCGTGCGCGCGCGATATATAGCAAAGAGAAAGAGGTGTTCGCCACGAGGAGATTCGATGCACCAGTTTCTTCCTTCCACTTTTGCACGAGACTTTTACACAGTAGATGGTAGAAGAGAGACAGTTGTACTAATATTCGATGTAACTAATTTGCTGAGACAGTATTTATAAAGGAAGTAGACAGTGTATTGGTATACCTTTGTATTAAAACTTGTAAACGTAAAAGGTGGAAAAGAGGCAGAGGCTCGTATCTAAAACACGTATCTATTCGGGAATCGAGAGTCACGAACGAGGACTGGGCATATACGTATTACATTATTACTTCGGTAGAAATATTAACGACCGTAATTACTTTGAATCTTATTATTCGAAGTCCTTGTCTTACGTAACCCTAGAATGTTTGTCTTACATTGGCTTGGACAGTCTTGCATGTAAACGGTAGTTTGGTAGTTGTTAGTTAACTGTACATAAAGAAATATCACGAGCTTTTATATCCAGAATCGAAAGGGGGAGAGAGAGAGAGAAAGAGGGAGAGACAGAGAGAGAGAGAGAGAGAGTGAGACTATATCTCAGGATCTTATCCAAATGTTCGCATGGAGAAACGTAAGCTCCGCTAGGGAATCGTGTGCCAGACCAAGAAAGTGTTCCTAGTACACTCAGGGAAAAAGCGAACATTTTCAGAGAGGGAGAGAGAACGAGAGAACAAACAGTCTCGAAGGGACGATTGACGCGCGGAAACTTTTCTCCTTCTCGTGTCCAATCACGCGAGTTACACTCGGTCGCGCGAGGTTCGTCGTTTAAAGTAGGTCCGATTAGGAAAGAGTTAGTAAGTACCGTGATCGCCGGTGATAGGTAGGAAAGTCGTCGGTGCCTAGGTAATTAAGAAAGAGAGAGAGAGAGAGAAATAAAGAAAGAAAAAAAGAAAGAAAGAAAGAAGGAGAGAGGGAGAGCGAGAAACAGAGAGGGACCAAAGGCAAAAAGACAGAAGGGAGACATGAAAGAGACGGTCGATGTGCATCGTGCCCGTTCTGGCTTGTTCGGTTACAGCGTAGTCGCGGCTTCGGCTTCATCACATTCGCCGAGCCAGGTAGCGTCGACAAGGTCCTCAAATGCCCGATCCACACCCTCGATGGCAAGAAGATCGACCCGAAGCACGCCACACCGAAGAACCGGGCGAAGCAGGCGAACCGCACCAAGAAGATCTTCGTCGGTGGTGTCAGCCAGGACACCAGCAGCGACGAGGTTAAGGCCTACTTCAACCAGTTCGGCAAGGTCGAGGAGACGGTAATGTTAATGGATCAACAGACCAAGCGCATCGGGGCTTCGGCTTCGTTACCTTTGGAGAACGAGGGACGTGGTGGACCGGGGTGTGCGAGATACACTTCCACACGATCAAGAATAAGAAGGTCGAGTGCAAGAAGGCGCAGCCGAAGGAAGCGGTCCAACC